>CM037855.1:105645401-106845401 GCA_021234595.1 Delia radicum | reverse complement strand
GCTGTGTGTTTTAATTGACTACATAAAAATTTAGCAAATAAAATTAAATTTATCATTAATTTTTATTAAAAAATTGAATTATTTTTTTTTTTAGATTGCAAGCATTTTGGATTTTATGCAAAAATTCATTATAATTATGAGAATAATTTGTGCAGTGTACTACATTGGTAAACTGAATAAATTTATGAACGTTCTTAAAAATATGATAAAGTTTTTTTCTTTGAGTGTTGTTAACTTTTAAAAGTATATTTTGTTATTTTGCCACCACATAAAACACTGTGCTCCGCATAAGAGTGATTTTACAATAATAACAAAAAACTCTCTTTTTATTGTATAAAAGCTTTCACCAAATTAAAAAAATATTTAGTTGATCATTTTCAGTTGTAGTGAGTGGACTTTAGTTTGTGTTTAGTGACAAAATTAATCAAATACAATAATTTGTTGTTAATATTATAAAAATCATAAACTCCAACAATTTTATTTTGAATATTTAACAAAATTCAACAATATGTCATCTCAAACATTATCGATAGTTCCGAAAACTGTGAATCCTGACATTGCCAAAGAACGTATAAATGCTTCATTTAATAGTGAAGAAATTGCAAAGTGGTTTCATGGTGGTGCTGAAAAATTAAAAGCAAAACGTGAAATAGGTAATAATATCGTACAAGAGGATTACGTGCAACATTTTTAATATATATCTCGAGTAGACTCCTGTGTTTTTTGTGTTATCTGAAAAACATTTCGTTTAAACTTTGATTTGTTAGAGAAGATAAATTTAAACCTTTGAACCTTCTAGACCACCCATAGAACAATATCAATATTATTATCGTCCGATTTAATAAACAATAGCGCATGTAATAATAAATTTATGACTGAAATTTGTGAGAGCCGGTACTCAAAATATTAGATAATGCCTAAATAACAGTGTCCGTGCACGGAAAGAATTCTTCTATTATACTAAATATTAGTGTCCGACCGAACAGTTCGGCCAAAAAACTATATTTTGTCGGTTTTTTGATGTCTAGAGGCAATGATGACAAATTTTGGTATTGGAAACATGTTTGTTAAGCCCATTTAATTCGATTTTGTGTATAAAATTTAAGAAATAATCCTAAGTTTAGATATAAAGTTAAAAGTTGGGCCGCCGAACTATTTTCGATTTGACCGAACTTTCTGAGGCCGAACAGTGAATTCGTTGCTTAACTACAGTCTTTTCTTCAAATTTGACACTCAAAATAGCATCTTATCAGTCCAATAAACATTTTTCCATCCGCCAAATTTGTCCATAATGCTTTAAAATACCGAATACAGACAAAATGCATTTTCTGGCCGAACTGTTCGGTCGGACACTACTTAATATGTTTTAGTAAGTAATTAAACTTTTCTTCTCAAAAGCAAAGAAAGTTTTATTACTTAAAGTTGATTTATGAAAAGTTTCATTATTTGTATGAAACTTATTTTTTTATTAAAACTCAAATTTTTTAAATATAGCCTGGAAAAAATAATAAGAACGATATAATTTTTTTTTAAATTTTGTACGACTTTCCAATAAGATATCTTCATATCCATATACTATACTAATATTTGGTTGAAGCTCCATTCATCTTTATCCCTTCTTCACACCTGCGATGCATGGATCCAACAAGATTGGCGCATATTTCCGGAGATATGGAGTACCACGCCTCTTGGATTTTTTCCCACAAATCATTTTTGTTTTTTGATTTATACTGTCCAATTTTCTTTTTGAGAACTCCCCAAAGGTGTTCTATCGGATTTAGGTCCGGGGACTGAGAGGGCCACTCCATAACAGCGACTTTGTTCTCCTGAAACCAAGATTTGACCATGTTAGATTAATGTTTTGGGTCATTATCCAGCATGAATTCCCATTTGAGCGGCATTTCTTCTTCAGAATATGGAAGCATTTGATTTTTTTAAATCTCAACGTAGTCCACAGCGCACATTTTTCCATTTATGCAATAAATTGGTCCAACCCCAGATGCAGAAAAGCAACCCCATAACATAAGGGATCCACCCCCATGCTTCACAGTCTTTTTTTGTATACTTAGGGTCAAATTCCTTATTTTTTGGTCTGCGCACAAACATTCTACCATCCGAACCAAACAAATTTATCTTGGTTTCATCAGACCAAGCACATTTCGCCAATTTTCCACATGAAGGTGTTGCCGGGCAAAAATTAATATTTTTTTATTATTTTTTTGCTCAACAATGGCACTTTTCTTGGACTCCGGGATTTATGTTCAGCTTTTTCTAATTGTTCGACTAGTAACTGGAGCACAAAGATCATTTTTTAACTCTTCTGATGACCGGAATGGGTATTTTTTGCACTTTCGAACTAAAAGTTGATTAAATCGAGCTGTAGTTTTTCGCTTTCGGCCTCTTGTTTCAGGCTTTACGGCTTCGTGAATTGCATTAAAAATCTTTGTTTTTGAACAATTCATTAATTTTGAAATATCACTAATAGATTTTCCTTGTTCATAAAATTTTAAAATGATTTCTTTGTAGATAAAGTGCAATGTTTACGACAACCCATTTTTAACACTTTCGACAAAAAATTACGGTATAAAAACATAATCGATAATTACAAAATTAATGTTTGCATTTAGATTCTCTTGTTTTTAATTACTTTGCATTAACTCTCTTTGTTTAAAATAAACTATTCTCATTTTTAACTAATTTTTCCTTTTTCGTTCCTATTATTTTTTCCAAGCAAATTCACAATTTTTTTTAAACTTTATCAATTATTGTATGAATTATGAAGAGCATCAACAAAAGAGACATGTTTAATAATTTACCGTTAGATTTTTAATAATACTACAGTATTTATTCCCAATATTATATCTTTTTGGAAAAGTTTACAAGCAATCTTTACTATAAAAGTAATCGTTCTTGTTATTTTTTCCCATACTGTATATATATTTTTTGAAAGAAGTTTATGAAAGTTAGCATTATGCCAAAATTCATTAACCAGCAAAAAATAGTGCTTACCCAGAACCGCTTGCGGAATTCATTATTTATTTTTTGCATGATTTTTTGGGCGTTGTGGTGTAATGGTTAGCGCGTTGGACTTTTACACTGAAGGTCCCGGGTTCGATCCCCGGTGCCGGCAACATCATAATAATATGTATGAGTTTTTTCTATCCCTCATACGTATTGCAATGTCCACCTTCGGTGTTCCCATAGCAATTAACCCCACCGAAGTAAAATAATGAATCAGGGCTATGAACCAAAAAGCTTCAATAAGTTCGCCAACTCTCCATCAGGTGGCGAGCAACAACTGTTCTAAGACTTATCATCTCGCGCAATTACAGTGTTGCCATGTCTGAAGCCTTTCATCTTTCCCCAACTTTCATCTCTATACTATCCCTTTCCAAAGAAAGCAACACACTAAATATAGGAAGTATTTCCTGAGTGTTGCCTCTCTTTAAAAAAAAAAAAAAAAAAAAAAAAAATAAGAAGCGCTTTTTTGTATGTTGAGAACATTAATGCTTCATGGTATGCATTCTTTATTGCTTCATTGTAAGCATTATTCGCTGCTTCAAAGATGGCATTTTCGGAAGCACTACAGAATGCCTTTCCTAATTGCTTATAGTATGCAAGGCGGTGAAGCGCTATTTTGGAAGCATACAAATGTAGTTACTGCTTATCAAAATCAGGCTATTTTTTGCTGGGTACCCAGTCAGAAATTGCCAATGGTCTAAAAAATCAAACACTGGCAGAGCACTGTTTGCCAATGGTCCAACAAATAAAGTGCTGACAAAGCACGGATTTACAACGCTCTACCAAAGTTAGTAATAAGTGATTTGCCAGTACTTAATTAACAAAATTTACAACAGTAAAAATAAAAAAAAAAAAACACTGGCACAGTTCTGGCATAGAACGCTCTGCCAACGTTCGTAAAAAGTGCTTTGCCAGTACTTGCTTTACAAAATTTACTATTATTTATGTAAAAGAGTTATGGCAAATATTTATTTATTTCAATCATATTTTTAACTGTGAATATTCCAATTACAAAGTAGGACTATACAGTTCATAAATAAATCTCGTTTTCATATCTAATATTCTTAATTTAATTAAAAATTTTAATTTCAAATGGATAATCAGTTTTAGTTATAAATTTTCTAATTTCAATTATATTAAATCAATTTTTTTCAAAAATTTACCAATTTTTAATTTAAAAATTTGAATTTACCCAATTTTAAAAGAAAATCTTTTTTTATAAATTAAAATTTTCTCTATGAAAAATTACAAGGTCACAGTCAGAATACAAATGATTTTTTTAATTGAATTTTATTTTAATTTATATTGCAGAAATTGAATTTGTATGTTTCTTTATTTTATTATTTTAAATAATATTTTTTTTTTTAGAAATGTTGACGTTAAGAAGAAGAATAAACGTTTTTCTCTAAAACATTATAAACACTATTCATTAAATAAGACTTTAAATCAGACTAGACTAGTTTCTACCTTTTTATGGACGGGCTTCATCAGTGATTTTCCATTTAAATTGTATTATTATTTGTGTTTTATAATTGTCAGATTGTCTCTATATGATAAATTTTTCAACAACCTGCGGCTGTAAGAATCAAACCTGCGCTCATCTTACATTACAAACGTAACAATACCGTTTAGCGATCACACCCAAGTATGGCCTCGAATCTAATGCAGCTAAATTGCAGTTTTCTTTCATATTAGCTTTTCTGTTATTATATATTATACTCAGAAGTGACAACACTAGCAACACAAATATTCTATTTTTAGATTTTTGTTTATTTTTCTAATCTCCTCCGTCTCTATTTCACAATGTTACCAGATTGACGTAATTTTTTTAATTATTATTAAAATTTTATAAAAAAATTATAATAAAATTTTTTTTATTACTTTATTATTCTGGTACTGGCAAAGCACTCATTGCCAGTGCTTTAAAAACGTTTTAAAATGAAACGGCCAAGCCCTGCTCGGTGTTATCATTTTGGGGTTGTCAAAGCACTTATTTTATCATTAAAAAAGCATTGTATTGGTGGTTCTACCAATGCTTTGCCAACGTTTAAAAATTATGGTTTTGGTACTGGCAAAGCGTTCATTGCCAGTGTTTTGCCAACGTTTTAAAAAAGAAACGGCCCAGCCCTGCCCGGTGTTATCATTTTGAGGTTGGCAAAGCACTTAAATCTTCGGAAATCCAACGCTCTGACAACGCTCATAACACCGTTGAAAGCATTGGGCCAATGCTTTGCAGTTATATATATATCTGGCTGGGTAGTATCATAAAGTTAATTCTCTCAGTATATAAAACATATGATTGAGAATTTAATGGATATCGTTATATAAACCGATTTAAAATTTTGTTTATGGGTCTAGGAATAATTAGAAACTTTAAAAAAACATAAAGAATTCATAGAAATAATCCTGTAAAATAGCAGAATAAACAAGATACATTTTTGCTGCTCTTATCTTACTAATATTTAGCAAAAAAAAAAAATAATCCAGTTTATTTGCAACGTCACTTTTAACTAATTTTTAATAGTTTTAGTAAAAAAAAAAATTACTAAGTCCCGGTTCACATACGGGAATTTTACTTGCGCAAGTCTTGAGTTTATAGAAGAGGGAGAAAAAGAGAATGGAAGGGGGGTACAGACTTGCCCGTACTCCAATTTCGTTTTGTTTTGTCATCCGCAATTTTCAACACGAAGTTTCAAAACGAAAATTGCTGAAACAAACTTTTCCTGTGTAAACACAAAAGCAAGTTCAAAGGAGAATTGAAGAAAACTTGCGCAAGTAAAATTGCCGTGTGTGAACCGGGACTAACACAGTGTTGTGTATATCTCTCAATTAGCGAATAATTTTCAGTTGAGTATTTAATTCTGAATATTTTTTTTTTTTACTTTAGAAAACGAACTTTTTAAGGATCTGGAAAAAGGCTATGGCCTCAAACATGAATATCTTGATCATGCTGGCGTTTATAATCGGGCTGTTGAACAATTAACAAAAGTTTCACATAAATTGCGTAAACTACAAAAGGAGAGAAATCCTGGTGGTAATGACATTTGGCCGTAAGTTGTAAAAAATTCGTAAACAAATTGTTGAAAATTAATATGTTACCCATTAACAAAAGATTCATCCTTACAGCAAAACTTTATATGGTTCAACTAGTCATGGTCTTTTCCCTGCCAGCAGCCCCATATCAACTCACATTACCATGTTTGTCGATGTGATTAATGGTCAGGGTACGCCCGAACAAGTAGACAAATGGGGTAAAGCTGCAGAAAATTGTAATATTATTGGCACGTATGCACAAACTGAAATGGCGCACGGTACCAATGTTCGCGGCATACAAACTAGAGCTGATTATGATAGTAAAACCGAAGAATTTGTATTGAATACACCATGTTTACAAGCTTACAAATGGTGGCCTGGAGGTTTGGGACATACTGCCAATCATGCCATGGTTGTTGCTCAACTTTATATTGACGGCAAACACCATGGCATACAAATGTTTATGGTACAAGTTCGTGATTTGGAAACTCATATGCCAATGCCTGGTATTGATATTGGTGAGATTGGTAAAAAAGTTGGTATGGCTGCTGTTAATCAAGGGTTTTTGGGTTTGAAAAATGTTCGTATTCCTCGTACTAATATGCTAATGAAAAATTCCAAGGTTATGCCCGATGGTACATTTGTACAAAGTCCAGCTTCGAAACTATCCTATATGACAATGGTCTATACGAGATGCTTGATTGTAAATTTAGATAGTATTTATTTATTGGAGGCAGCTACAATTGCAACACGTTATGCTGCTGTTAGAAGACAAAGTCCTATTAATCCAGAGTAAGTATAAAGTTTGGGCATTTTTTTTTTAATTGAACCAGACCTACAGTGTTATTTTCTAAATTTTTAATGAAAATTAAGTTTACTACAGTGAAAGAAATTCCATTGGGCTCAGCAATATTTTTAAATTTAACCATACAAAGCGAAAGTTAGTTAGAAAAAAACTGTAAACTCCAAAATAATCAGAACAATTTGATGCATCGGCGTTGCAAGCTATCATTTCTTAATATGGTTGCCTGACGACCTTGATTTCGCTTGATTTTCAAGAATTTTTAATGCTCATCAAGAATAAAAAAAAATATGATTTGTCAGGATTTTTTAAAGTCAAAAACCTTTAACAAGTAATTTTTTTAAAGTTTTCCTTAAACAAAGTTTTGTAAAAAGCAAATGAACATTTCATTGAAATATAATTGTAAATCGTTTTCTTTAGGTGTATTTGTTTAAATATCTATCAGCACTTATTGACCACGGCCAAGGAATTTCAAAAAAGTCATGCTTTTTTCGATGATCTATGTCTGATATAGACTAAATATTTATCCAAATACTCAAATTTAGAACCAAATGGCATCGATTTGTAGTTGCATATTTTGCAAAAAAAAAAAAACAACATAGTTTTACCTTTTAGGCATGTAAAATAATATTAGTTCCAAGCTACAGTCGAAAATCGTTTCAAGGCACACTTATGATAGCGTTTTAAGAAAAATTAAACTGTTACTCTTATTCACTAAATAAGAGTACCAATTTTGATTCGCAGGCGTTAATAAAGTTTAATTTATTAATATTAATATTTTTAGTTCTGTACTTTTAAACTTATGGACCTAGAGCAACGGTAAACATTAGCGCTAGGCAAAATGAAACACTATCTAGAAGATCATATTTTCAAAATTTGCTAAATATACTCAACAAATGGAACGTTTCAAGGTACACTCGTTTTAATGTTTACCACATTCCCCAACGTGCAAATTAGAAACCATTATAGCTAGAAGTTTTTCCGATACATTTTTACTGTTTAACTGTGTAATTAAACTTATTTTTTCAATCGATTAATATTTTTGATTTAAATTGAACTAAAATAAAAATATAAAATTGGTGCGAAATTCAATTGGGCACACTTGTTTAATTGTTACTGTTTCTGCTATTTGACTGAACAAAAAATTTAATTTCTTGTCATTTAATTCAACATTAGGGTATTTTGCATCTAAAAAAAAATTTTTTTAACTTGATCTTAACTTGACCGCAAAATAAACAGCGATAATGAAAAGCATCTTGATAAAAAAATATAATTCAATATTTTTTCTAAAAAAAGTTGTCTTTAATCGCAAAATTTGTGGCTCACTGACATAGTTTCCTTAACGTAGTTTTCTGAAGCATACTTTTAGAACCATTATGTACTTTAATGAAGAACATTTTAAGGAGAATTGAAGTAGTTTTATGAAGCTAGTTTTAAGGACCTTGTCGTAGTGTTCTGAAGCACAATTTTTGGTACTTGACGTGGTTTTTAAGTAAAATTTTCAGGAGCCTGTGATTTTCGAATGTGCTTTTGTGACGCATTCTTTTAGGAACCGTGGTTTAGAAGCATGATTTAAGTGACATTGACCTGATTTTATAGAGCCGTTTTCTAACGCATACCTTCAGAGATCTTAAAGAGGGTTTCAAAATCATGCTTTTTGGATTTTTATGTGCTTTTTTGAAGCATACTTTTAGGAACGTTAACGTGGTTTTCAGATAAAATGATTCCGCGATGTTCAATATTTTTAGAAACTTTGACGTGTGTTCAGAAACTTGTTCCCTAAAATTACGTTATTTTAGGGTTTATATGAGACTTTACGTAAAATAATACCTTAAAATTGGGACTTGAATTTAATTTTAAAAGCAACACTTGAATGGCTTTGTCATGGTTTTTAAAAAGAAGTTTTTAGGTTTTCTTTCATAGTTTTTAAAGCATAAAATGTATTTTTTAGGAGATAAATTACAGTTTTTAATGTATAAGATTGTTCACCTAAATTGCATTCTTTATTAATTTTATACATAAAATGACTCATCAACATTGCAAATTTCTAGTAACTTTATTGTGTTTTTTTAAGCATAAGTATATTTAAAATAAATCATAGTTTTTAAGTGCATACATTTAGGGGCTCAGTTTTCAAAGCACACTTTTGGGGAATTAACCCTTTTAGGTTCAACGTTAGATATATGTTCCAGTTTTACTTTTTGCTATTTTAGAACAGCTTGCAGGACGATTTTAACAAATTTCGTTGTGATCCACACTTGAAAAAAGTTGCTGATCACGTATTTGTGTTTAGTTTTTTTAATTTTAAAAATTTCATTTTAAATTTATACTAAATATGATAATTATTTTTAGATTAAACACAATTTAAGGCAAAATATAAAATTCTGATTAAAGTTAAACCCATTCATGAGCAATAGAACATTAATGTTTTAACTGTAGTACTATATTTCAGCGACAGAGACGTTAAAAATAACGTTATTTTTAATCCCATGCACAAGTCCTCAAGAAGTTTAGTAAATTCTTCAGTGGTTAAAGTTCCGTCCTCGATGAGTTAAACATGTTTTTTAAAATTATACATTTATTGACTCAATTATAAAATTTCAAGGCAAAGTTTTGTGGACAGAACATGTTTTGTAAAAAACATACTTTTTGAGGCTTAAAATTAAATGTTTAACGTACATTTATTATAGTAGCTGGAAAGTAGGCTTTAAAGCAATGTTTTATATATTAAGATGTTGTTTTTAAAGAATATTTTAAGGAGCTACTTTTAAAGCATACTTCATAGGCTAAAATTTAGTTTTTTTATAAAAGCATATTTATTTTTTTAATATTTTTTTTTTTTATTTCCAGTGAACCAGAACCTCAAATTATGGATCATGTTACTCAACAACTAAAATTATTTCCCGAAATTGCTATCGGTTTGGCTTACCACATTTCTGCCGAATATATGTGGGAATTATATAATCAAACTGTAGAAGAAATCAATAATGGTAAATATGACCGCTTACCTGAAATGCACGCTTTATCATGTGCCCTAAAAGCTCTGTGTACTACCGATGCTTGCGCTGGTATTGAACGTCTACGTTTGTCATGCGGTGGTCATGGTTTTTTGACTGCAGCCAATATTGGTAATATTTATGGTAACGCTGTAGCAGCCTATACCTATGAGGGAGAATATACTGTGTTATTGTTGCAAATTGGTAGATTTTTAATGAAATCATGGTCATATTTAACGGAAGGCAAACAAATGTTGGATAGTGTTGAATACTTGAGACAAGGTATACAAACCAATGACTTTGGCAAATGGAATAATTCATGGGAATGTATTGTTAAGGCATTGCAATATACAGCAGCACAGTAAGTAAATATTTGATGAAATGGATGAAATTATTAATTGTATTGATTAAAACTTTTTGTTCTAATCTTTTAGTAAAACACGTTTAGCTTTTGAAAACTTATCCCAAAGAATGTTGTCGGGTCAAACACAACCAGAAGCTTTTAATAAAAGTGGCATCGAACTTATACAAGCTGCTGAGGTAAGTTATCTAAAATCATCTCATTATTATAAATAAATTTTGCATTAACTTAATGAAGTTTCGACGGAGTTCGTCCATTGCAAATTTTCTAAGGATGGCTGGCAATACCGGTAAAATACCGTTATCGATTCAAAACCCCTTTCAACTGACTACCGTTATCCCTAAAATATCGTTACCGAAATAATTGAAATACCGCTATCCGTAAAATACCGTTACCGATTAATTAAAATACGAATACCCTTAAAATACCATTACGTAAATAACTAAAATACCGTTATGGCTAAAATACCGTTAACGAAATAATTGAAGTAGCGTTATCCTTATAATGCCGTTACCGAAATAATCTGACAAGATCAGAACCAATACCGCTAAAATATCGTTATCGATTCAAAACCCTATCAACCTTAGCCTTAAAATACCATTACCGAAATAATTGAAATACCGTTATCCGTAAAATACCGTTACCGATATAACTAAAATACCAATATCCTTAAAATACCGATACCGAAATAACTGAAATACTGTTATTGCTAATATAATCCGACAAAATCAGAGCAAATAATCGATGTAAATACATATATATTTTCCCAAAGCTTGATCATAAACTAGCTAGTCATTGGACTTCGGGCATGATGGGGTTAAAATTATCGATGTGCATTGACATTACCTGAATAACTTTAATAACGTTATCCTTAAAATACCGTTAACGAAATATCTGAAAACCCGTTATTCTTAAAATAACGTTACCGAAATAAACGAAAATAACGTTACCGCTAAAATGCCGATACCGAAATAAATAAAAAACCGTTAACGAAATAACTGAAATATCGTTACCGCTAAAATACTGTTACCGAAATAAACGAACATAGCGTTACCCTTACCGATACCAGCATCAAATCGGTTACCATCCATGGTAACCGATCATAAACTAGCCAGTCATTCGAATTGAGACATAATGGTGCTAAAAATGTAAAAGTTTCATTGACATTACCTGAATAACTAAAAGAACGTTACCCCCATTATCGAAATAACTAAAAAACTATTATCCCTAAATAACGTTATCGAAATAACTAAAACACCGTTACCAAAACAAGTAAAATGTCGTTAACACTAATAAACCGTTACCGAAACAACTGAAATATCGTTACCCCTAAAATACCGTTACCGAAATAAAGGAAAATAGCGTTACCCTTACCGATACCAGCATCGAATCGGTTACCATCCATGAAATTTTCATTAAAGTAATGCAGTTTTTCTTACAATTTTATGAAAAATTTAATTTATTTTTTTATTAAAAATATCATTCACCCAATAAAACCAGTTTCATTAATATTGTGAAGCATTTTCATAAAATTTATGAAATTTTTAATTTGTATAATTTTGTTAATCTGTATTAGGGGGCATTGAAATGTATGAGGATTTTTTTTTTGGAATTTCAACGGAACCCGAGTGAATTCTTTTACCATTTGGTTAAAAACTTACATGCAGTCAGGGAAAAAGTTTCATCATATTGATGATATTGTTTCAAAAATTCTTTGTCATCAATTATTCATCATATTCATAAAATATTCCTAAAGTTGCATAACAATTTATGACAAATGTTTCATTATTTCATAAACTTTGTGAATACAAACATTTGCTTTTTATTGAAATTTAGAAACTATTATTTATACTATATTTAAACTAAAACCGAAAATTAGTAGTTTTTGAAAAATACTTGCATTTACTTTTCAAATTCCAAACATATTTTTAATCAAAAACTAGAAGTTTTCAAAAACCACTAGCTTTTGGTTGTAGTATAAATGAAGTATTATGGCGTTTTCTTTTCTGGCAAAAAATGTAACATTTTGTTTGCCCTTTCTAAAAAATTGCACTTTTTGTGTTCTTTTCTAAAAAATTGACAGCACTTTAAAAAGGAATCATGTTCTTTTAAAAATATGTCGCCCTATTAACATGCAAAAATGTTGCAATTTTCACCCTTTATAAAATGATGGGGTGAAAATGTTGCACTTAAAACAGCTGATTTTATAGTTTTGTTTTGAAAAAAATTAACAAATTTTGTTTAATAAATTATAATAATTTTAAAAAATATACATTTAAATTGCTAAAAATGGAAAAAGCTGCTGTAGTGATATGCGTAAACAATGTTGTTGGGGGTACTAATGGATTCTTCCTCATCATCAGATGAAGAGGAAATGTGTGTTCTGCAGGAGCGAAATATTGTGCTTGCATCAATTCCTGAATCCATTTTAAATACAAAAAAAAAAATTAATTAAAAACAATTTGAATGCCAATTTGCAACTTGTTTTCTTTTATACACAAATCAGCTTTTCTAAAGCAGGGCAGCATTTTTTGTATAAATTCATGTTTTATTGTGACTATGAATATTGCAACATATTAAGAGGGTTATGACAACATTATTTAAATGTTACTTATAAAAATGCAACATTTTTTTGTCAGAAAAGAAAACGCCATTAGACTTTTTAAAACTCAAAAACTTCCAGAAATTATTTGAAATTCTGAATTATCAACTAAATATTATTATTCTAGATTCTAGATATAATTTTTTAAATATATGAAATCTTTCATCATAATTATTATTAAACATTTCATACAAATATATAAAACTTTAATAAAAATTTATGCAACTGATTCATTCTGTTTATGAAATATTTAATAACATTTATAAAGTATTTTAAAAAAGTTATGAAACTTCATTATAATTATGAAATATTTCATAAATATGAAGGAGGCTGTCATCAATTTTCCCTTTTATGAAACAGCTTCATAAAATTTGTGAAATCTTTCATTGGACGAACATCAATGAAGTTTTTCATCCTATTTATGAAGTTTTTTTTTTTATAAATATGATGAAGCTTTTTTCCTTAGTTTGGTAAAAATTTGAGACAAATCGGAAAACGATAAGGCGTGCGTGCACCTTTGAGGTCAAAGCTCAAATTTTGAAAAATTCAGTAATTTTTGCTATAATTAACTTAAAACAACACTATTTTTTTTTTTTTGTGTACGTTGATTAAAGTTGATCAAATGTATGTTTTAAGTATCCTTAATGATTTCTGCAGTATTGGTATTACAATTAACTCCTTTGAGCTATATAGTCAAAATGATCCATTGTATCAAATGCATTTTACATCCAACATTTTTCGAAAAAAATTATAAAATATTTATCGTGAACTACGTAAACAATTATTTATTAAGAAACATTAACCCTTTTATGCTACGAGGGTCAAATTGACCCATTAAATTTGTTTTCAATTAAAAACAGAGATGGTACAAAATCTTTACCATAACTTTATTTTTTACCGTTATGCCAAGATATTGTAATGAAAAATCATTTTTTCACCTGCGAAAAAACTAAATACTCCCAACGCTCATTTCACACATAAAATATATAAGAACATTAATAAAAAAAGTTGCTTGGTAACCACTTATTTTTATTTTGTTTGTAATGCAGCGGGTTAGCGAGTGTACAAATTTTGTGCGTTTTTTTCATGAAGTAAATAATATAAAGAGTGTTTTTTTATAGAGGTATATAACTTTGAAATGGAATAAAACAAAGATGAATTTTTTAAATTGACATGAAATTTACTTTATTCGAAAGATAATCTTCTGGCATATTACCGCCACGGCTGGGTTGGACGTAGTCTAATCTTGATAACTTTCCAACATTTGTGGCTGTATATTGGCAATAACGCGGCGAATGTTGTCCTCCAAGTGAGATTTTGCTGAAAATATACTGTTTTCTTATTAGAATTTCTTTATTATAAAAGTTTCTTAGGTATTAATTAACATGTTATTAATAATAGTTTAAATTTATAAAAAGAAAAATATTAAAAATACATTTTTAAAAATTTGAACTTTGACCGCAAATGTGCACGGCTTAGAGTTATCCGATTTTGCTAAAATGTTCGCCATGTAAGTTTTAGACCAAGTAACACAACCCTAGCGAATTGCTCGGGTTTGGTCAAAAATGCAAAGTTGATTTTTCATTGCCATCCTAATCTGTTTACTAAAGGGGTGCATTAATGTTTTGCAAAATATTTTCTTGTGCGCTGTGATGCCAGCTAAAAACAGATTATTTAACCTAAAGTTTTTTTTTATGTTTTTCGTGGGATACTTTAGTTTTGTCAATGTTTGTATAGTTTATATGATTTAATATTATAAGAGCAAAAAAAAAAATGTTGTTTTATAAAAAAATGTCTTGCGAATGTCTTGCAAGACATTCATGCTCCCCTCCCCTTTTAGTGTATACTACTATTTTTATAAATTTTTTTTCAGCTCCACGGTCGTCAATTTGTTGCTGCCACATTTTTACAACAAATAACTGGTCCTAAAACTGCAAATCTTTCTAATCCCACCAAAGCTGCTTTAGAAAATTTATTGGAACTGTTTTTGGTTCAGACTGCCTTAAAACATATGAATGACATTTTACGTTTTATTTCGGTGACTGAAGCCGATTTAAAGTCATTGCAACAACGTTTAGAGTTAGTTTTGGAAAAAATCCGTCCTGATGCTATTGCTATTACCGATGGTTTTGATTTTCATGATAACGTTTTGAATTCTGTTTTGGGTTCTTATGATGGCAATGTTTATGAACGTTTGTTTGAATCCGCCAAAATGAGTCCTTTAAATCAAAAACCTGTACCAGATTCATTTGAAAAACATTTGAAACCTTTTATGAAATCTAATTTATAAATATGCGATGTTAAATTTTGTTGTAACCTTTGTACATATTTATGTGTAAATATTTTTTTTAAAGTTATTTATTTTAATAAACCAATTACAAAGTCGTTAAAAGTTAAAGACTTTATTGAACACAATAATAAAACATAAGATACAGTATTTTAACCCTCTAACTGGCAAACAATGTTTTGCAACGAAATTCATACCATGTGCTCCACTCGAAAAACAAATAATAAGTTCTTCAGCAAATTGTCTAATTTAGGCGATATGCGCCAAAATATTTTAGGGTGCATTTTGGAAATTAAAGCATATAAAAGAGAAGTTTTGGACAACAATTATTTCTCTTACCAAGATATAACCACAATCGAAAAACTATTTTTTTCCTGCTCCTATTTAAGAAGATAACGCGATTTTCGCTTTTTGGAAAAAGCGAAATTTGGCGAAAAAGCATCTAAACTTTAATTTATATTGATCAGACTTTAACGCTTTGCTATTAATACTTAATGTCTTCTTTCTACAATTTTTTTTAAAAATCCATCTATTAATTTATAAGTTAAGACGATGTCCTTTAGAGGAATCCTGATAAAATCCTGCGAGTCCTTGGACTAAAGTAAGGACTTAATATCAAAGATAAAGCTTCAATCTTACTTATATTTTATTATAAAGAGTTTTTGGTCAACTTAAATTGGTTTTTTAGATTTTTGAAAACAGTATTTTTTTTTAAAGCTTTCTCGCTTCCAAACCGTGAACGGCACACGAAAAATTTCTTTGCTAAATATTTTGCAAATTAAGTTTTCTATCGGAATATATTAATTTCCGAGTATAAAACGCTCATTTGACGCATTTGTGGTAAATTTTATGAAGACTGCCCTGAGGCAGCCTTACCCGTTAGAGGGTTAACCATGAAAAGTTAGAATTATTTCAAAATAAAGCTTTATTTTGGACTCAGCAATTTTTAAGAAATTTGACTATGGCAACGTTTTTTTTTTTTAAGAGCAATTTGAAATAAATAAAAAAAAAAAAATATTTCCCAACTAAAGAATGCTTATTAAAAAATTTTACATTCTGTTGTCATCACAACTTGGTAAAATGAAAAGTTAAAAACAAGATTTATGAATCAAATTAAGTAAAATAATCGAATTTGCAATTCGTAGCGAATAGCGGTTTTAAAAGAATTTGTAACAAAAATAAGTCGTTGCTTTTAGCTGTATGAAAGTAGAACGGTAGAACCGAAAGAACTTTATGTTGTGTTATAAATATGTTAGAATATTTTATTCATATCTCGAAAGCCTGTAAAACTTGGCTAAAAAGAATGTTTTAGATCGCAAACCAGAGACGAAATGAAACCAGGTTGTAAAATAAAAATGTCCCGCCTTGGCTGTGAAATCTTCAATAAAAATGATTACATCGATTAAAAATACGCAAAACGTATTTTTTATTGAAAGTTTAGATCAATCTAGAATAAGCTTATTATGAAAGTTAACCAGTTTTAAAGGTGAAGCATTTCAAAAATCAGATTTCCACTAACAAGGACACTTCACCTTGAAAATTTTGTTAAACGTTTAAAATTAGCTAACAGCAATTTTCTTTGCTGAAATTGTGTTTTTAGCAAAACATTTTTTTAAACGGTTTTACTAAAAACGATGTAGAAAAAAAAGAAAAGTAGAGACATTTAAAAAATAATGAGCCAATAAAACGACATTTTCCACTTTACCTACAGCAACAAAAAAATTCTAGTTGCGAATCAAAGGTGTTCAAAAATAAACTGAATTTTTTCAAAAGTATCTTTGATATTTTATATAAGATAGCTTAAAACCCCAATACTTCATTACCGGTAGTTTTGAATACCGGAATATATTTAAAAGAAAAGTAAATGCTTTTTCATAAGAACTTTTCCTTTTAATATTTTTTTTTTTTTTGAAAATGAAATTTATTCAAGCAATCATGGCTCTATAGCGGTCACCATTGACTGTAATGTTCTGACCAGCATCGTTTTTAAAGAAGTACGGACCAATGATTCCACCAGCAGATAAAGCACACCAAACAGTCAGCATTTCTGGATGTAACGGTGTCTCAACATACACTTAAGGATTTTCATCACTCCAAATACGACATTTAGGTTTATTGGCGTTAGCCAAAAGTGAGTTTCATCGCTAAACAAAATTCGCTTCAAAAATGGACGAAGTGCGCGATACGTATTTCGAACAGAACCATGATTTTTAAAATAAATCTGCACAATTTGGAAGCGTTGTTCAGGCGTCAGTTTTGCATATTGAAATGCCACACCAAACGAAACATAAATCAATTGACAGCTGACAAAATGGCCGCCAGTTAAAAAAGTGTGGCCAACTTAAAGTTCAATACCTGTATAAAAAACACTCTTATAAAGTAAGTAGACCAAGTTTTAACGATATGTTTAGTAGTTTTAAAATACATATTCCTTTGATTTTAACGAAAAATTATTATTATTTTTATTTATTTTTTATTAATTAATAATCATATAATTACAAATTATATCCTATTGCCCTAACCGAGCACTAGCTATGACTTTCGGCGCGTTGTAGCGAAAACAGATCAGTGCCTGTTGTGAGATTCGAACCCACGACCCCCGCACTGATAAGCCAGCACGCTACCAAGTAGCCTACCGGGGTTCACTAGATAAAATATTGTGAATGTATTAGTATTATTAGTAAATATCTACCTCAATGGACATGCCCTTGTTAAAATAATAGTGTTTGTACCTTTTTAATACAAAAAGTTTATTTTTCCACCCCTGTGCAAACTTTTTTGTTGAAAATTTTAAATTTTAATTTAATATTCAATATAAAAAATTTAATTTTCATAAAAAAAAAACATACCCTTGTTAAAATAATAGAGTTTGTAATCGAAAAGTAACTAGTTACCGACCTTAGTTTCTTATTCCCAAACTTATTAATATAAAGTTTTGCTGCGATGTTTGATTTTTATAAAATTGATGCAGTAACATGAGAAAACATGTGGTTATCCGAAACTAAAGTCAAAACTTTGATAGCATAGTTACTTTTTTTTTTTAAGTCAGCTACGCAAAATTTGTTGCAATTTCATTCCGCATACGTTAATTGAAATTCGAGGAAAATAAATAACACCTTTTAACCGTGTTTTTCATTAACCGTGCATATTCCGGTCCAGTGGTTCAGCTGTATTGCCAATTACATTTTTTTAGCTGTATAAGAAATTTGTATTTCCCAGCTGATCTATTTCACCTACACTCACATAAAAAGTCCGTAAAGTAAGAAAAAAAAAGTTAGTTGAGTCAGCAACATTTTTGATGTTAGGATACTTGCAGAAAAATTGCTAATAACTGCAAAAGTGTTTTGCTGAAAATCAGTTAGTTTAGTTATTTAGTTAAATGCTAATTAAAATCGACTTGTTGCAATCAACAAAATTTTTTGCTGTTGATTTCTAAAAATAGATCAATTCTGGAAAAAATTGTATATAGCTGTTGAAAATTGTATATAGCTGTTGAAATTATTTCCTACTAAAGGGTGGTTAAATTTCAAGGGCCGATGTTGATTTTGAATAAAACACAAACTATTTAGGAAATTATTGTAATTTTATTTTATTATGATATATTGGTATTACTCAATTATGTATGGAACAAAATATCGGCCAAATGGGCGCCGCGACCACGGCGGCACACCTCCATCCGATGGTCCAAATTTTCGATGACGCTGAGGCATAATGGAGGTTCTATGCCGTTAATGTGCCGAATTATCTCGTCCTTTAGCTCTTGAATTGTTGCTGGCTTATCGACGTACACCTTTTCTTTCAAATAACCCCAAAGAAAAAAGTCCAACGGTGTCAAATCACATGATCTTGGCGGCCAATTGACATCGCCATTACGTGAGATAACACGGCCATTAAATTTGTTGCGCAAAAGAGCCATTGTTTCGTTAGCTGTGTGGCAAGTGGCACCGTCCTGCTGAAACCACATATCGTCCACATCCATATCTTCCAATTCGGGCCATAAAAAGTTCGTTATCATCTCACGATAGCGAACACCATTCACAGTAACTGCCTGACCGGCCTCATTTTGGAAAAAATACGGCCCGATGATGCCGCCAGCCCATAAACCGCACCAAACAGTCACTCTTTGTGGGTGCATTGGTTTTTCGACAATCACTCTTGGATTCTCAGTCGCCCAAATGCGGCAATTCTGTTTATTGACGAATCCACTGAGGTGAAAATGTGCCTCATCACTGAAGATGATTTTCTTCGGAAATTGATCATCCAGTGTTGCCATTTCTTGCCACCATTCTGCCCATTCACGACGTTTGGAATGGTCAAGAGGCTTTAGTTCTTGAGCCAATTGCACCTTGTAAGCGTGTAAATGCAAGTCTTTATGCATAATGTTCATCAACGACGAGCGTGAGAGGTGCAATTGTTGGGCACGACGACGAGTTGAGGTGGACGGCTCTTCAGCCACACTATCGCGAACAGCAGCAATATTTTCTGCAGTACGAGCTGTACGAGCATGCACTGGTGTTCTCACATCTTCTACAGACCCGGTTTGCTCGAATTTTTCCACGATTTTTGCGATTGTACGCACATTTGGACGATCAAATTGACCAAAAAAATCACGAAGTGCACGATATGCATTTTGATTTGAACGCCCATTTTCATAATAAGTCTGGATAACTTTAACACGTTGTTGGATTGTGTATCTCTCCATGGTTCAAATTGAGTAAGTCTGAAATAGAGAAATGTCAAATAAAATTCGGAAAAAAACTTGGCGTTTAGGTGTGGTTCACATTCAACATCGGCCCTTACAATTTAACCACCCTTTACTACTATAACGTACCTTCAGCTTGCAGCAACTTACTAACAAACATTACTAAAACCAATTAAAAACCTCTTAGAACTCCTTAAGTGACTTGTCTTGTGTCCTAAAACATTTACATCTACATATGAAGAATTTCATATCAAAACCGATAGGCATTGAACCCGACCCTCTCAGATTTTGATGAAATTTTGCATACAGCTACATTTTACATATACAAACTCAACCTCATTTTTAGAAATTGCATTTTTGAAAATATGTGGGCGTGGCAAGGTATCGAAGTTTTTGAAAAATTACGATAATATGTACTTTCAAGCTGTGATTACTACGGAATGGCTGAACCGATTTCAAAGATCTTGGTACCATTAGAAAGGTATTTAAATCAGCTTTCGAAAACATACACTGCCACATTGATTTTAAAGAAATGGTTTTCAATGACTTCTGGGCAGCTGTTAAGCCAGATGTTCGAGCTATAAATGCTTGTAATAAGTGACAGTATGTGTCTTCTATTACATATCCGTCGGTGGAAGTCTAGAAGAATGTAATAACCATTTTATTACGTCAATGTGGCTTATCAAGTTTATGCACAAATTTTATTTGGAATTATTTAATTTTAAAGACTTTTTTGAAGGATTTTCATTATATATGTATATACTTTCTTTAAGTGCAAAGATGTGTCTTCTATTTCATGTCCATCGTTGGGAGACTAATAGACAGTAAAACCCATTTTGTTAAATTAATGTGGCTTATCAAGTTGTTGCAGAAATTTTAGTTAGAATATTTTTATGATAATAAAATGGTTTTTACTATCTTCAAGTCTTCCAGCGACAAATATATATTAGAAGACATATATTGGCATTTATTACGAGTATCTAATAAGAAATTAATGAATTTCTGGAATAACTTGATAAGCCACAAAAGTTAAAATAAATCATACATCGAAGGTTTCTTAAATGATTAGATCATCTGTTAGAAAATAATCTTTATCCACCATACTTCAATCAATATATTTACAAAAAAATTCAAGATTGCTTTTATTTTCTTCAGAGTTAATCTTTTTGTTCAGAAGTGTATCTTATGGGTGTGGCATATCATGTTCTTGCGTAAAAAAATATTGAAATATAGTCGAATTGTAAAAAGTAACATTTGCTCTAGATCTGAAAGTATTTGGAATCATTCAAGTGGATATTGATACCACGTTAAGTAATGCAATGAATACATATAATCATTTTTTGAAAACGTGTGGCTTATCATGTTTTTGCACTAAGCCCTTCAAATGAATAAATGAAATATAAAAGAAAATTTTTACAAATTTCGAGTTTTTTGAATAATAAAAAAAAACACTTTTTTTATATATATTATATGTCGAAATTCTGCACGAGTTAAAGTTTTCCAAAAAGAAAAATCGAACTCATTCATTTGGAATCATTTGCAATAAAACTGGGGGTGCACTGTGGGCCAGCATGTATTTTGGCCAGAACTAACTAGAATTAGTGGGATCAAAGTCTAATAATTAGTGGGATCAAAGTCTACAGCAAGTTGTAGGCAGTAGCTAGTTGCTTAAATCTGGAATAAGAATTTTGAAATTCAAAATGGCAGCCACAATATGGAGGACATACATTTTTAAAGTCTAATATATTGAATTCTTATCAATTGTGTTTAAAGGATTTTTGGTGATTCATTCCGAAAATTAAAATTCAAAATGGCGGATCCAATATATCGTCAAATGGGTTTTTGTATAAAATTTCTAATGTTGTCTGATTTGTTTTAATTTTTTATTAGGGGGCGTTTAGAGGTACACTCAGAGAAAAAGCTTCATCATATTTATGAAAAACTTCATTGATTTGTTAAATATGATGAAGCAGTTTCATAAAAGTGTAAATTGATGACAAGTAAATTTATGAAACATTTCATAAATATGAAGAAGTTTCATAAATTTAGCAACTTTTTTGCTGATGTTAGCAATTTTTTTGCCAGGATGTTACTGACTTTACTGACTTTTTTTTAGTGTAATTTTATATCAGTCTCCTCTCCCCTCTGGATCCGCGCCGTCTATGCATTAACAAAAATGTTAGCAAATTTTTAAATACATTACTCTTAAATAACAAAAAGTCTCTTAACTTGTAAATTTGTCAAGAGATTAGTTTATTAATATAATGCATAACAGTGATGCATTTTGAGTTTTTTTGTTTTGGGCCACATTGACAATTTAAAAGGGCCAAAATAACATTGATAGGGCCACAGGAGTGATAAAGTTAGTCCTGTAGTACTTTTTTTGGTACTATTTGTTCCGGAAAAGTACCATGGTACTCCTTTGAATCTTTTAGTACTATTTACATATAAATAAAAATTAAAGATTGAGTTTGAATTTTAACGTCTTTTTCACACAATTACAATTAATACTATAATTAATATGCAATTTTATTTAATTTTAATTATGAAAGACGTGGTAGAGAAGAATGAGTGTATTTTCTAAAAATCATAACTACATTGTAAATTTTTCAATTTTCCTGAATCAGACTGCGCAGTTTCTGGTATTGAACATTCGTCAGTGACCCTGTTTTTTGAATAATGTAATATTTGTTATGTTTTTATTTGTTCGATTGCGTCTATATGAAATTTTCTGTGCAATCACTGACCGTGGTATAGATAAACTGATTTCTAATGCCACATGCACTCGAACCACACGTTAGACAGTGCGCTTTAGCGCTTTATCGTCAGGTCGAGTTTTGTTGTGATTAAAACTAGTTTTATTCAATACACGGTGTTTTTGTTCTTACATACATAATCTCAGAAGTACAACTCCAACAACACAACAGTTTTATTTTTAGAAACTTCAGAGAAACTTCAAGATTCAACATTTAATTCAATTACCCATTCATAAATTAACATTTATCAAATGTATTTATTTGGATCCAATCGTTGTAAATGGAATTGATTAAAGATGATTTTATTTGAGTTCGAGTAAAAAAAAGTGTTCGAAAATTAAAAAATAAATATCTTAAAAAAGTACAATTGAAAAAAGACCATTACCAACATCTTCAAATTTGCATTGTGATTCAAAAATCGAATGAGTAATGCAAAAAAAGGTGAATTTAAGAAATAGTCTGATAATTTTTATAAATTCTGTAACTAAAATTAACTAAATTTTGTTTTTATATACAAATAAATTTTAAAAACGTTAATTTATAATAAACACTTATATTTAGTACTATGAGGGTTGAAAAAGTACTATTTTTTATGCTGGTTGGTACTATTTGAAAATCCCATGTAGGGCCATATTTTTTAAAAAATTCGATTATTAGATTTTTACTAAAATAAAAATAATATTAATTTGTTAATTAGAGTTCGTCATTTTAATGCTTTTTTTAAAAATACAAGACAAACCCCTCTGACAATAAAGTTTAACATATTTTATGAATTCTCATTAATTATTTCCGCTCTTGCAATAACATAACATTTTTAAAAAGCCTCCAAAAACATATTTTTTTAATAAAAAATAAATTGCGGCACTTTTTTTTAAAAATTTGGACAAATATAAAAATTTTTAAAAATGTTATCGCCCTGCATTCAGAAATTTTAAAACCTGACCTCCTGGTACGAAAATATATGATTTTGAATGCGATTTTTACAATAAATTAAACAACTCCCCGTTTTTCATTCCCTAAGGAACTAGCATATGCTCTCATCGAATAAAAAATATCAGGCAAATTTCATAAAAGTCTGAACTAAACGGTTTGAAGTAGTTAGTTCAATTTTGAGCTGAAAGGGCCAAAATAGATAAGAAAGTGCCACAGGGCCATCAAGCAGTCAAAAGTGCCACAAATGGCCCTATTGTGCCACGTTTTGCATCACTGATGCATAATACAATAATCAGAAAGTTAACACATTAAAAATATGTTCTCTCGATTACAACTTAAAAAGTAAAACGTCTTCAGACAGAAACAAAACAAAAATGACAAATGAAAAGTGCTAAAAATTTTTAAAATTTTGAAACAAGACTTTTATATACAAGTGCTTACATGAAAATACCTTGTATGTTGTTGTTTTTGTTCATCCATTATTTGTAAAAATTAAATCCCATTTTATATAGATCGATATATAGCATTATCCAAGCTAATCTCAAAATACGGATATTCATTAATATCCAATTACATCCCTCAAACATATTACTGGATTAAATTAGATAAAAATGATATCAATAATATGTAATATGAGATCCTGATAGATCCTAACATATCCCTTGGGATCTATTTAGATCTAGGTGGATCTAATTAGATCCAAAAAGATGAGCAATTTTTTGAGGATTGAATATGATATTTTGCGATTTAGTTGGATCTACTTAAATCCCATGAAATATATAATTTTGAATTTATATTAAAATGTGGATATATGTATATATGTGATGGCGCATATGATCATACAAAATTTTATCTTGGATTTTTTCGAAAATTTTTTATATGATCCCATACATATCGATATCTTAATATATATCGATATTTCAGTATATCGCCACCTAAAATGCAAAAGGGCATAACTAACAAAGTTTCCAAAGCCGGTTTTTATTGATGATTAGGATTCATTTGGCTAAACTACATGTCCACACAAAATGTTTGATTACTACGATAAAAAATAGCGGTTTTATAAATAAAGGCTGAATCTTCAATGTTTTTGTTTTCAAGCATTGTTTTGGTTGCCTTGTAAAATATTGAAGTAGGGTTGAGTGATTATGAATCACTGCATCGAATTATATTTCTCCACAAAATTGTTCTATGATTAAAACTATCACTTATGATTAAAACTATCACTTTTATCAACGATATTATCAAAATATCTGTGGATATGTTAGTTACGTCCTTTTGTATTTTAGGTGACAATATGTGGCATATATTATTTTATGTTATTTTATATAGCACCAAATATTTTCAATTACCAACATGCCAATGGTGTCAAGTTTGCCCAAACCAACGGTTGGCCACTGTTATCAATCGGGTAACAGGACAATACTGTCAATATTGTTAATCCCACGTTCTGAGAGAAGCAACACTCAATAAATTCTTCCTATTAATTATTGTGTTGCTTTCTTTGGAAAGGGGATAGTGGAGAGATGAAAGGTGGTGAAAGATGAAAGGCTTCAAACATGGCAACACTGTAATTGCGCGAGATGATAAGTCTTAGAACAGTTGTTGCTCGCCACCTGATGTAGAGTTGGCGAATTTATTGAAGCTTTTTATTTCATAGCCATGATTCATTATTTTACTTCGGTGGGGTTAAGTGCTATGGGAACACCGAAGGTGGGAGCAGCGTTACATATAAGTGATAGAAAACTCATACATATTATTTTTGTAAATTGATGTTGTTGTCACCGGGAATCGAACCCCGGACCATCTGTGTAACAGTCCAACGCGCTAACCATTGTATTTTTCTTCCTTGGGAGCTCTTAAAAAAACTTTTTTTTGACAACACAGGTTGCTTTCCAAGCAAAAAGTATATCGCATCAATACCAATACATTTGTTCTACTTCCTATAAGAGACGAATACAAAACTCAATTTATCTAAAAATCGACAAATTTTTCTTTTTACTTTTTTTAAAAATGTTAGATTTTATTTCTTTATCGACACAGAAAAATCTTGGCGTAAACCGTATCAGTTTTTTAGATGATTATATTACTGAATATATATATCAAGTATAATACTTGATATATATTTCAATATTTCTTTGTTAGGGGATAATCATTTTTTAGGGGGAATTTGGGGGTACACAATTATTATAGGGGTACTTGTGCCTTTATAAAATTAAAATTTTCGATTCGATGATTAGATTAGATTAGACTAAAATAAAATAAAATTTTAGATTTTGAGTAGAAAAACGGAGAAAGTTAGATTATTTTAACATATTTATTAGAAGAATTTACAATGAAAATTTTAAGAAGTAGCAGATTTTAGCAACAATTATTTTAAGGTGGATTTTTAGTGCAAATCTAGGGGATTTTTTTTTAACAATTTAGGGGGATTTGTAAAACATACTTGGCTACAGTTACAAAAGGCAATTAGGCGTATGGGCAATAGATAATAAACAAATTTAATTCTCCATTTAATCAGCGGTTACAAACCATAACAGTCTAACTCGAGTTAGTACAAAATTGAGTTTTTATACCATCGCACAGTGTAAGATTTCATAATTTTAGGGAGACAAAATTCTATATCTTAGAAAATAATAAAGCTACACCTATACAATTTGGTATAAGATGTTATTGTACCAAGATGCAGCTTGGAAAATAAATGGGCGGAATTGGACAACTGCCACTCTTACCAGTTGTATGATAGTACGTATGATAGATTCTTGTTTAAAAACGCTGAATGATTAAATAGCCATTAATATGTGGAAAAAATTGGTGTGCTTACCCTCAGAAAATATATTTCGTTTTGGAAACTTAACCGTTAACTGCTTGGTGTTACATATATGTAACGAATAATTTGAACCTATGTGTCACCTTGCGTATGAATCTAATTCAAAAATGTTGTCTCAATTATTATTATGCAACAACTAAATTTAAATATTTAATAGCAAGCATTTCCAAAGTCACGGTAAATTTGGCAATAAATGATTTTTTATAGCAAAAAATTATAATTTTTTATTTGTCCATAAACTCGAAATAAAACTTTGTGCTGTTAAAAGTAATAAAAGTGTAAAAAACTGAATAATATTTAGAATGTGTTCTTAATTTTAAAAATATAAACATTTGTTTTAAAATTCGCGAAATGTTTTTTTTTTTTAATTTCGATTCGTTACAGAAATGTAACAAATTAGTAAAAAGTAACAAATTGGGTAACAATTTCATATCTTTATATTGGGCCTGATTACGGTTATCGTAGTCGTATTTCGACTCTAGTCGAAGTCGTTGTCGATTTTTATTTGTTGCGGTATTACGATAATTTTTCGACTAAAAGGTTTTTGTAATAGATTGAAAACAACAGAGTGTTGACAAATTTGTTAAATTTTATTAATATTATGAAGCACTCTTTGAAGATCTGTCAAAAACAGCTGATTGGCGGCAATAAGAAATTTTTAATTTTGTTGTTAAATTATCAAAAATATAAAAAAAATGCTAAGTTTGGACTTATTTTTTTAACTTCAGATGAAAAATATGAGTGCCTAAAGCGGAGGCGAATGATATTCGAAGAAAACGGCTAAGTGTTGTTTAGCAAAATAACTCCGACCACGTCCAAACTTTTACCTAGCATAGTAATTTTTGAGCTGCAAAAAAAATTTTGTCGCCAGAGCCCCCTTGCGGCTGGACGAGGCATTAAATTCGGAAAAGTTTTTTACAATTATCTCAAAAAGTACACGTCCGATCATTACAATATGCATGTCATATCGAAGCTTATTAAAATATCTATTCAATGATGCACTATATGACCCTAGAATGTAACCCATTACAGCCCAATTCAAAATTTCCTTATATTTATTTGTGTTTTTTTGTAAAAAGATCACCTTATTAAAAAAATCGCCTTTATAAGCATATAAAAACTGTACAAAAAATTAAAGAAAATTTCACAAGCTTTCATAAAAGGTATAAGGTATATCTTTTAAAATAAAAAAGAGATTAAAGGCTAAAAAAAAATCGCAAAAAAATCCACATTGTCTAAATTTAACCTTTGATATTTTTTTTTGTTTCAAGATATATGTGGTCATATATATTGTACCTCAAAAGAAAGCTTATAAATCCGGCTATCCATTTCTATAAACTTATTAAGTTCTTACACAGGCCAATTTTTGAATAAAAAGCACATTTTATCTAAAAAACTAAAGTAAAAATAAGAAAATTTTAAACCGGCCTTTAATGGATTAATTTATATTGGTATATTGTACACCATTGAAAAGCCATTTAAAAGAGCTTTCATACGACATTTTGTTTCTTGAAAAAGTTTTGAAGTAATCGTAGATATGTTTCTAAACTGCACTTGTTCCAGATTTTGCCAATTATGTTTTTTACCCTAAAACGTCCTTCAATTTCGCAAACAGCTTCGTTGCTATAATTTTTATTCTAAAAGTATTTAAATTTAATTAAAATTTCATTGAAATTTGCATTTTTTAAGAATTTTTAAATCTGTCGTGAGAAATAAAATAGACGACTGTTTTTATACATTTTGACAGTCGAAAACGACAACCGCAATACGGAAATTGTAATAGATTTTCTAGCAGTATTGTACATTCGTAGTTTTCAACAAACGTAATACCGTTTTTTTAAAGCGACAAATTTTCACTACGACTACGACAACCGTAATCAGGCCTATTATGTTTTTAAATAGGTGAAAAATGTAATAGTAGTTTTAAAACTATTTCGTTTTATGAAATTTTTTAAGAATATCGTCAAGGTGGTTAAGAACAGAAAAAGAAATGTGAGTTTTCATTAAATAGAGGATCAACTTTCAGCAAATGTAAAAATGTTTGCTTAGTGAGAAATAATAACACAGACCAAAAAGTCAACTAACCCTAAGACTAGAATATACTTTTCTAAAGGTTTGATGGGCGCAGAACACGAATCTCACCTCAGAATTTCACCATCACATCAGGTTTTATATCTTAAGCTAAAGTTTTAATAAACCCTTTTCTTCGCTATATTCGGGGCGTTATTATATAGCTAATTAAGATTTATTCACAAAACCTTTTATGTTATCTGAAAGTCCTATCTGTTGCTTTTCAAATTAATGTTTACCCTTTCAAAGAACGGTATCCAACACAATAACTGAGATATCTGAAAAATTAAAAAAGCTTTTTGATGAAAAAAAGTTGTACTATCAAACTCTAACAAATTTGCTATGTTACATGCTTCAAAAGTGGCGAATGACCACGTTTTTTCCATATATAGCGAAAATACCGATTTGTTTAATTTATACGAGTTTGTTGCATATACACACAGATAAATAAAGTGCCAACCGAATCGAAAAGTGGATTTTAATAGTAACAACTTATAAATTCAGTTAGTACAGCGATATTCACATTAGATTTCTGAATATTTTTAGTGCTGGAACTAAAATTCAAACTTTGTTGTGAAAACTGATGTTAAGTTGTGCCAACCGACTGATCTTCGTAATAACCGAGTTTGAGTAGTAGTAACCGAATTTCAATTGGCAAATAACTAAATTTTTCTCTGTGTTTATGTAACGAATCGTTATCCTTCAATATAATCCTTATAAATGAAAACATATGAAAACGCTGATATATGCATATTAGGGCGGGTCGATTTAATAATCGCCCAAAGCTCAGTGAAAATCGTATTCTAGGGATCAAAATAAGAAACTTTGCGGAATTAACCATACCTCTAAAACGAATTCTACTACCCCGAAACTGTTGACTTTTGTCCCGTAGGGTCAAGTTTTGAAAAATCCCACTTTGACCCATGTAGAGTGCCCCAATCGAGTCCAAATGTATGACCGACCCCCACTAACTTTGAAGGGCCGATCCACCCATGCTCGTGGCACACCCCCCTGGAACTCCCCTGGGGGGTTCCCCATACAAACATTTCAAAAAATCTCCATTTTTGGCACTTTATTTTATTATTTTTTATTTATTTTATTTATTTTTAATATTTTATTTATTTTTTCTCTTTAGAAATTTATTTAGTCAGAACATATGTAAATGAAAAAAATAATTTAACTTAGTAATAGAAAAGAAATAAAAAAAATTACTGTTTGAAGTCTTTTTTGCTTTCAAGTCTGGGCAATTTCGCACGGCTCTCTTATGTCGTCGCCATAACAGCCTCTACATTTTCCGGTATAACTCGTTTGGAAACGCTAGCTAGCAATTGAACGTGTCGTTCTGTTGCAGGTCGTAAAATAGGTTGTGTGGGTTTTTTAAGCCACCACAAGACACAGCTGCATGTCGTAAACTTACTTAAGCAAAATCGGTTACAGGTAGAATTGAGCATAAAATTATCATAAAGGATTTTCCAGAAGTAATAAAAGGCGCACTTGCTTAACAGAAAGCATAAAATTATCATAAAGGATTTTCCAGAAGTAATAAAAGGCGCACTTGCTTAACAGTATTTGTGGTCAGATTAACGTTTAATTTACATGTAAGTATTTTATGGGCAGTTTTGACAACAAAATCGGTTACAGGTAGAATTGAGCATAAAATTATCATAAAGGATTTTCCAGAAGTAATAAAAGGCGCACTTGCTTAACAGTATTTGTGGTCAGATTAACGTTTAATTTACATGTAAGTATTTTATGGGCAGTTTTGACAACAAAATCGGTTACAGGTAGAATTGAGCATAAAATTATCATAAAGGATTTTCCAGAAGTAATAAAAGGCGCACTTGCTTAACAGTATTTGTGGTCAGATTAACGTTTAATTTACATGTAAGTATTTTATGGGCAGTTTTGACAACAAAATCGGTTACAGGTAGAATTGAGCATAAAATTATCATAAAGGATTTTCCAGAAGTAATAAAAGGCGCACTTGCTTAACAGATTTTGTGGTCAGATTAACTTTTAATTTACATGTAAGTATTTAATGGGCAGTTTTAACAACAAAATCGGTTACAGGTAGAATTAAAATTACCATTTCATTTTTATTACCTCGTAGACCATATATAACGCAACAGTTTTTGTGAATGCATTAAGTCGTTGTGAAGAACTCAAAGTGTGAAGTTCTAATTTCAGATAAAAAAATATTTAAAAAAAAAAATCATTCCAAATCAAAAAGTTTACAATGAATCCACCATCCTTTACACCGCAAGATGAAGCAATAACAACATCAACAACTATCGAAAACCCAATGAGTCATATACCCAGGCATGATGTTACTGTTTTTGGTGTGTCTACTGATTTGACTGATCTTAATTTACCAACCCATCTGGATATTTTGAGATATTATTTTTACTTGAGCGAACAAAAAAAATTGCTCTATAAATCATTCACTATTCAAGTACAAGATAAGTTGATTGGAATTTGGAAAAAACTTGGTATGGAAATAATGCTGAAAAAAAGTGTATATAATAAATTGAATAGATTGCTTGTCAAATATCAAGAGCAAATCAAGAATAGAAACAAACACCAAGAATTTACAGAGTATGTAAAATCTCTGGAAACAATTTTTTTCATTGGAACATGTAAATGCGATTTGAAGGCAGCTCCATGTGCATGCGGTTTGGTTCCCGAACGCCTCAAAGAGTTTATGCACGATCAACATAATCAGAGAAGACTAACAATGGATGGATTTGCGATGGAAATTGAAGAGCAAGGAGCAACGTCTATGTCATCAATGCCAACATACCAAGATCCCGATGATTCAACATACGCACCGCCACCGGTTCAAGAAGATTTGGATATAAGCACAAGTTCACAATACACACAGAGATACGATTGTTTTAACTTTGCCTTGGTATGTGACAGATTTGGTGTGCCTGATAGAGTAGCATCAGCAATGGGAACCGCTCTTTTCCAAGATTTTAAAATGAAAGATACCCATGGCAAACCTCTCATCATGGATAAATCGAAAGTTCGCCGAGAAAAAGAGAAATGCAGACAAGAAGTGCTTCGCAAACGGTTAGATGATACCAATTTGTTAGCATTTTCATTCGATGGCAGAAAAGATGATACTTTAACGAGAGATGCAATTGATGAGAAGTATCATACTAGGATGGTAAAAGAACCTCATCTTGTTATTTTGAGAGAACCGAATTCTGAATTGATTGGTTACGTAAGACTGGAACATGAAACCGCTGAATACAAAACAACCAAATTAAATGATTTTTTTAACGATAAAAATATATCACTGAATGAATTAATTGGCATATGCGTTGACGGTGAGCCAACAAACACTGGCCCACACGGTGGAATTATACGACGATTCGAATTGCTGTTAAAAAGACCATTGCATTGGTTCGTTTGCCTTCTACACTTCAACGAACTTCCGTTTCGGCATTTGTTTGAAGCTTTGGATAAATCAACCAGCACTGGACCAAGATCGGCAACCGGAAAATTGAGCCGTCAAATCGAAACTTGTGAAACTCTTCCGGTAAGTTATTGCTATCACTCATTTATTATAATTGTCAACCGTTTTTAATTGCTTTATTTTTATATATTTTCAGGTGGTGGACGGCTTTCAGAAAATTGAGTTGAAAAATATGCCCCCTGCTCCAGAAAAAATTGAATTTTCCACCGATTCCAAGTACTTATACGACATGGCCCATGCAATTTCTAGCGGCGTGGTTTCAGTGGATCTGGCTAACATCAAACCAGGGAAAATTGTACATTCTCGGTGGCTCACCAAGGCCGCTAGACTATTACGATTATATGTGACAACGGAAAATCCAGATGCAAATTTAAGAATACTGGTTGAATTTATAATTACATGTTATGTGCCAATGTACTTCAATATTAAGTATTACAGCTCTGTCGTGTACGGTAGTAGATTATTTTTCAAATTCATTAGTTGGTCAAGATTTCTAGAACCTCGTTTACGCAAAATTGTCAATAAAGTAATTACAGATAATTCATATTATGCGCATTCGGAAAATATCTTGTTATCAATGTTGTTTGATGATAGCAAAGAAAAGCGCGACTGTGCTATCAAGATAATTCTACGCTATCGAACCGATGTTGACGACCCAACGGGACTTAGAGCTTATAAAAAACCAGATATAAACTTTTATTGCACAAGTTACACGGAAATGATCAATATGAATGACATAAATGACGTATTTGAACCACCATTCACTCGAAGCATTCCATACGATACTTTGAAAGAATATTTAAATCAAGATGATCCACCGTTTAATGATCCAAAAATTCCATCACACATACAAGGAACAGAACGACACGTTCAATTGCTAGCTAGCGTTTCCAAACGAGTTATACCGGAAAATGTAGAGGCTGTTATGGCGACGACGTTAGAGAGCCGTGCGAAATTGCCCAGACTTGAAAGCAAAAAAGACTTCAAACAGTAATTTTTATCTTTTCTTTTCTATTACTAAGTTAAATTAATTTTTTCATTTACATATGTTCTGACTAAATAAATTTCTAAAGAGAAAAAATAAATAAAATATTAAAAATAAATAAAATAAATAAAAAATAATAAAATAAAGTGCCAAAAATGGAGATTTTTTGAAATGTTTGTATGGGGAACCCCCCAGGGGAGTTCCAGGGGGGTGTGCCACGAGCATGGGTGGATCGGCCCTTCAAAGTTAGTGGGGGTCGGTCATACATTTGGACTCGATTGGGGCACTCTACATGGGTCAAAGTGGGATTTTTCAAAACTTGACCCTACGGGACAAAAGTCAACAGTTTCGGGGTAGTAGAATTCGTTTTAGAGGTATGGTTAATTCCGCAAAGTTTCTTATTTTGATCCCTAGAATACGATTTTCACTGAGCTTTGGGCGATTTTTTTGCCTCCCCACAAATCGACCCGGCCTAATGCATATGCATATGTATATGTATATTTTTTTCTTTTTAACCTTTTCTGCGAAAAGATATAAATTTATTTTAAATTCCGAGTTTCATGCAGTAAGGTGTTAACAGTATTTTAAGTAAGATTTTTATTTGTTCATAGTCAACAATGAAAGAAAATCCGCTGCTTATTTTTCCACAAAAATAGTCCACAGAACGGTCAAGTCTTAAATTTTCGGGTATTGTTAGCCATATATCAAAATTTCGTGGTATTAGGTGTTGTCACTCATTGTAGATTTTAAATAGAATAGACAAATTTCGGCAGATTATTTAACTTGTAACTCAAAGTAGACATTTTAGCTATTTGTTTAAAAAAAATTGCGTGCTGATCCGTTATGTTCCCTAAAACTTGTCTTTTAGAATTTTTTTTTTTTTTTTTTTGAAATTCACCGAAAAAAGTTGTTTCCTTAATTGGATAACACTAAAAATACTTTCCAAGTTCTAGAAACGTATTTACGCGATATAAAAACCTGAGAAACTGAGTTTTTTAAAAAAAAAAGAAATATTTAAAAAGGCGTTTTCAATAAAAAGTTATACCCTTTTAAGGATGGTCAATTTTAACTAAGTGTTATTGTTATTTTTATTTTATTCAAAAATATACAAGTTCAAAGTATCGTTATTTTGTTACTGTTGACAAATTTATGCATTTTCAACAAGTCGTAAGATCCTAAGTGTCTTTTTCCGTTATATTTTTTGACTGCATAAATAGACAACTCTTTTTTTAAGAAGTAAGTAAAAGAATACGTTTCCCTAGAATCTGTAAGAAAGTTAAACCAAAAAAAAAAAAAACAGCCCTATGATTTTCAGTTAGGATTTGAAACTTTAAACTGCTCTCCTAAAAAATTTGAAAAACAGATTTAGGCTGTTATGACTTGTGAATACAGAAATAATATATTGAAATCGCTCATTTACTTGAAGAGAGTCACAACTCAAAAAACATGATTTTTAAGTTAATGACGCAGAATTATTCGTTATATCACGTATCATATAGTGTAAAAAATTCGTATTGATATCTTGTATACTCACCACATGAGATAAAATTATGTCGTGTTTTTTTTCTTCCAGATGAAAGTAAATTGAAAACTGAAATTGAAAATTCGTTTTCTACAAAATCCAAATTTTTGGGTTATGACGTTATTGAAGTAAATGAGCGATATAGTAAAAATATATAAGATTTGCCAAATTTTGTTAAATTTTAATAACACAGTGCTACAGTGAATAAAAACTTGGAAAACGACCTAGCGTGGGTTATAGGTCTTGTTGAGTACATTACAAATTGTGTCAAAAAATTTCAGAAACACCCTCAAATTCAGAAGTTATTTTAAAAAAACCGTTTTCAGTGATGTTGTCCGATTTAAATTTTTTTAACGGGTTTGGAAAGAAAACTGATTACGCTTTAAAATGACGTGCATTTTTTGATACATTTGTAAGTTATAAGTATTATTTTTGTTAAGAATATCTATAAAAAAAAAAAACGAAAATTCTAAACTTTTTTGATTTTAGTAGCTTTCATTGCTTATTTTAATATGAAAGCTTATAAAAATTAATACCAATGTATAAAGAAAATTTAGTTCTTAAAAAAACATGGTTTTCATTTTTCAAATTGGATGAAAATTGTAAAAGTTATTCAACTTTTCATTAACACCTGTTTTTAACTATACATGTTAACTTAGGTTGAGCTATTTGTACAGTTTTTAATTTTGGTTTGTAAGTCAAGTGGTTTACCAAAAGAAAAGTCTGCAATCCCAAAATTTTTACTTTAGAAAAACTTTAGTAACTTTTGCAAATATAAACCGATTTTAACAAATAATATCTGTTTTTTTCTATATAAAATTGTCTTTAAAATACAGTGCAAAAAAATGTAGGTTTTCATAGAAAATAATGAAAATAACTCTTGTTAAATTTGAAAAATTAGGAAAAAAATGAGAAACTTTTGATAAACACTTACCTAATTTCTTGGAATATGTATATATTTTATGAATACATTTCATGAAAGCTTAATTCTTTGCCTTTCCAAAACTGTTTAAAATTTTGAAATCGATCAAAAAATGCGTGAGTTAGAGGTACTAAAGTGCTACGACCTACCCTAAAACAGTTTTTTGAAAATAACTCAAAATTTTGAGGGTGTTTTAAAATTTTTGAAAACGGTTTTTGTATGTCCTCACCTAGGCCTACAACCCCCACTAGGTCGGTTTTCAAGTTCTGACAAAAAGTGTTTTTTCGTAGCAGTGTGTAATTAATATACTTTCTAAAAATGATCGCAAACTTGCCAATATATTACTTTTCTTTGTATCTAATAGGAAAACAAATACTTTTATATGGGCATTGTAGCGATACAGTTTTTCCTGTAGAGAAGCATTTGGCTTGGAAAGCAACACATATAACATTTTCGGCCTCTGAAATATCCCAGTAAATTAATTAAAATATTCATAAATTAAAAGGAGAATTTCATAATATTAATGAAAGCTTCGTGTTTTAATTGACTACATAAAAGTTTAACAAATAAAATTAAATTTATCATTAATTTTTATTAAAAAATTGAATTATTTTTTTTTTTGAAATTCCAAACATTTTGGATTTTATGCAAAAATTCATTAATATCATGAGAATAATTTGTGCAGTGTACTTACATTGATAAACTGAATAAATTTATGAACGTTCTTAAAAATATGATAAAGTTTTTTTCTTTGAGCGTTGTTAACTTTTAAAATTATGTTTTGTTATTTTGCCACCACATAAAACACTGTGCTCCGCATAAGAGTGATTTTACAATAATAACAAAAAACTCTCTTTTTATTGTATAAAAGCTTTCACCAAATTAAAAAAATATTTAGTTGATCATTTTCAGTTGTAGTGAATGGACTTAAGTTTGAGTTTAGTGACAAAATTAATCAAATACAATAATTTGTTGTAAATATTATAAAAATCATAAACTCCAACAATATTATTTTGAATATTTAACAAAATTCAACAATATGTCATCACAAACATCATCGATTGTTCCGAAAACTGTGAATTCCGACATTGCCAAAGAACGTATAAATGCTTCATTTAATAGTGAAGAAATTGCAAAGTGGTTTCATGGTGGTGCTGAAAAATTAAAAGCAAAACGTGAAATAGGTAATAATATCGTACAAGAGGATTACGTGCAACATTTTTAATACATATCTCGAGTAGACCCCTGTGTTTTTTGTGTTATCTAAAAACATTTCGTTTAAACTTTGATTTGTTAGAGAAGATAAATTTAAACCTTTGAACCTTCTAGACCACCCATAGAACAATATCAATATTATTATCGTCCGATTTAATAAACAATATCGCATGTAATAATAAATTTATGACTGAAATTTGTGAGAGCCGGTACTCAAAATATTAGATAATGCCTAAATAATAGTGTCCGTGCACGGAAGGAATTCTATTATACTAAATATTAGTGTCCGACCGAACAGTTCGGCCAAAAAACTATATTTTGTCGGTTTTTTGATGTCTAGAGGCAATGATGACACATTTTGGTATTGGAAACATGTTTGTTGAGACGATTTAATTCGATTTTGTGTATAAAATTTAAGAGAAAAGCCGAAGTTTAGATATAAAGTTAAAAGTTCGGCCGCCGAACTATTTTCGATTTGGCCGAACTTTCTGAGGCCGAACAGTGAATTCATTGCTTAACTACAGACTTTTCTTTAAAATAGCATCTAATCAGTCCAATAAACATTTTTCCATCCGCCAAATTTGTCCATAATGCTTTAAAACACCGAATACAGACAAAATGCATTTTTCTTCTCAAAAGCAAAGAAAGTTTTATTACTTAAAGTTGATTTATGAAAAGTTTCATTATTTGTATGAAACTTATTTTTTTATTAAAACATCTTCATTGAGTGTATGAAACTTTTTGATATACATATATATATTTTTTTAAAGAAGTTTATGAAAGTTAGCATTATGCCAAAATTCATTATCCAGCAAAATAAATAGTGCTTACCCAGAAGCGCTTCCGGAATTCATTATTTAATTACGAAGCGCTTCCACAGCAAATAAAGAAGGCATGATTTTTGTTCGCGATGTCCCACTTGGTATGTCTCTTTTAAGCAGCTGTAAAGCTCTTCTTTCATGTGCTCTTAGAAGCAATAAATTCATGCTTCTTAGGCAATAAGAAGCGCTTTTTTGTATGTTGAGAACATTAATGCTTTATGGTATGCATTCTTTATTGCTTCATTGTAAGCATTATTCGCTGCTTCAAAGAAGGCATTTTCGGAAGCATAGTATGCAAGGCGGTGAAGCGCTATTTTGGAAAGCATACAAATGTAGATTATTTTTTGTTGGGTACCCAGCCGGAAATTGCCAATGAACTGAATAATCAAGCACTGTTTGAAAATGGTCCAACAAATAAAGTGCTGACAAAGCACGGATTTACAACGCTCTGCCAACGTTAGTAAAAAGTCCTTTTTTTTTCATAATAAATATAGAATTTATTCTCTCCAATTTACATAACCCAAGCCCTTAGGGCCATATATGATTATTAAAAGCTACTTTATAACACAAGCTAATTAATAATATTTTCTATATAAAAACCAAATAACTTAAAACTATCATAAATAATAAAAAAAAAAAACATTTCTTTTATAGTAATTAAATGTGCTAAAGTCCCAAAACTTATTTAACAAATTGTGAAAAGCAATCTGATGTAGGCGTGTCCCTATCCGGATTTCATTCCTGCCCAAGGAAATCTTCAGGGGACTTTGTTATTAGAATTTCTAGAGATATTTGTTATGTTAAATCACAAACTCAATGAGAATTTCTTGTCCTCGTCTAGGAGCGAGATTCAAAATTTAAAATATCAAAGAAAAACCAAAACAACAACAAACTACATTGCTAGGTCTGTCAAAAAAACAGAGTAGTATTTGGAAGATGACAAAGCCAGTTGTGACAATTTTTTGTTGTTGTTTTGGTTTTTCTTTGATATTTTAAATTTTGAATCTCGCTCCTAGACGAGGACAAGAAATTCTCATTGAGTTTCTTTCCGAATGGGATAAAATATAATTGTTTACTATATAGTCTGGAAAGCCATTTGCCATCGCCTTGTAGAAGAATATCAACAACCTCATAGCTACATAATTACTAAAACAGCACCCAAGAAATTGGACCACATACGGGGTGACATGGGACCGAAGTCTTAGGCCATACACATATCTAATAATTCGATTGAAAATCCTAGTAAACCTACTTAATTTACCATCTGTGGTACCAGAAAATACCTCAACGCAATATAATATATGAGGCATTAACAAGGCATTAGCAACACGCATTCTAATTGAAAGAGGCAGATATAAATCTTCTCAACAAGAATGATATTCTCGAAGAAACGCTATTAATATGCGATGAGAAACTTAACTGATTATCAATTAAAACTCCAAGACACTTCATCTTGTCTACAAAATCAACTCTCATACCATTGAGAGTAACTTTTATCGTATCATCAACGACACCGAAACCCATTAACGTTGTCTTTCTTGGATTTACAGCAAAACCATTGCTGTAAATCCAAGAAGACCAAGACAAGACTTCACGCATTATAAAATTCACACCTTCCTCCAAGACATCTACAAACTGTTCATCTGAATAGCAAAGAAACTGAACATCATCCGCATAAACGTAAGACTGACAGGATATACCATTCCCTATTGCTAGCAGATCATTTAAGTAAATCATGAACAGTAGTGGACCAATAACAGATCCCTGCGGGACACCACTTGTTATTGGTTTTGTCACAGAAGAAGATTCACCAATTGATACATATTGACTTTTATCAGAAAGGTAACAGAATTTAAGTTTACAAGCTTGTGAAGAAAAATTAAACAAGTTGTACAACTTGTCTATAAGCTTGAAGTGTATCACCCGGTCAAAAGCTTTTGACAAATCCAATGAAAGAAGAACTTCATTTTTACCGTTATCCAAAAATTTTCTTACAGAATCTGTTAGACCAAGAAGAAGGGCACCAGTACTATACCCACGCCGAAAACCTGACTGTGAATTGTGGATTAAGGAATTTTCCTCAATGTGTTGAATCATTTGTTCCTTAATAATATGTTCGACGCAGATAATCCAAAGAATCAGAAAGACAATCCTTTTTTATGGGTACTACTTTAGCTCTCTTCCACTCGTCAGGAAAGACTGAAGTAGTAATATCGGAATTGACTAAACGAAGAATATGGGAGGAAAGAAATGGAAAAATTAATTTAATAAATTTTAAAGGCAAAAAATCATGACCTGCAGCATTAGATTTAATTCTTTTCAATGCTGTGTATAATTCCCCCTGGTCTACACAACGAAATGAAAAACCATCATCAAAAGTACCCTCTGAAAAGTACAAAGAATTGGGAACATCATTTTTCTGACATGAAACAAAATAATCATTAACCTCGTCTGGGTTAGCATAAGTGAACCGATTACAAGTTTCCAAACCACCAGTACTTGATTTACAAAATTTACTATTATTTATGTAAAAAAGTTATGGCAATTATTTCATTATTTACAGTAGTAAGAATTCTACCATATTTATATTTATTTCAATATTATTTTCAATCATATTTTTAACTGTGAATATTCCAATTACAAAGTAGGACTATACAGTTTATAAATAAATCTCGTTTTCATATCTAATATTAAGAATATTAGATTTAATTAAAAATTTTAATTTCAAATGGATTATCAATTTGAGTTATAAATTTTCTAATTTCAATTATATGAAATCAATTTTTTTTTTCGAAAATTTCCCAATTTTTTATTTAAAAGTTTGAATTTACCCAATTTTAAAAGAGAATCTTTTTTTACAAATTTAAATTTTCTCTATAAAAAATTACAAGGTCACAGTCAGAATACAAATTATTTTTTTAATTGAGTTTTAATTTATATTGCAGAAATTGAATTTGTATGTTTCTTTATTTTATTATTTTAAATAATAATTTTTTAATTTTTATTAAAATTTTATAAAAAAATTATAATAAAATTTTTTTTTATTACTTTATTATATACTTTATTAGTTGTTTTACCAATGCTTTGCCAACGTTTTAAAATTATGAATTTGGTACTGCCAAAGCACTCATTGCCAGTGCTTTGAAAACGTTTTAAAATGAAACGGCCAAGCCCTGCTCGGTGTTATCATTTTGGGGTTGACAAAGCACTTATTTTATCATTAAAAAAGCACTGTATTGGTTGTTCTACCAATGATTTGCCAACGTTTTAAAATTATGGTTTTGGTACTGGAAAAGCGTTCATTGCCAGTGTTTTGCCAACGTTTTAAAAAAGAAACGGCCCAGCCCTGCCCGGTGTTATCATTTTGGGGTTGGCAAAGCACTTAAATCTTCGGAAATCCAACGCTCTGCCAGCGCTCATACCACCGTTGAAAGCACTGGGCCAATGCTTTGCTGTTCGTATATATCTGACTGGGTAGTATCATAAAGTTAATTCTCTCATTATAGAAAACATATGATTGAGAATTTAATGGCTATCGTTAATAAGGTTACATAAACCGATTTTAAAATTTTGTTTATGGGTCTAGGAATAATCAGAAATTTTAAAGAAACATAGAGAACTAATAGAAATAATCCTTGAAAATAGCAGAATAAATAAGATACATTTTTGCTGCTCTTAGCTTACTAATATTTAGCAAAAAAAAAATCCAGTGTTTTGCAACGTCACTTTTAACTAATCTTTAATAGTTTTAGTAAAAAAAATTTACTAAGTCCCGGTTCACACACGGCAATTTTACTTGCGCAAGTCTTGAGTTTATAGAAGAGGAAGGAAAAGAGAATGGAAGGGGGTACAGACTTGCCCGTACTCCAATTTCGTTTTGTTTTGTCATCCGCAATTTTCAACACGAAGTTTCAAAACGAAAATTGCTGAAACAAACTTTTCCTGTGTGAACACAAAAGCAAGTTCAAAGGAGAATTAAAGAAAACTTGCGCAAGTAAAATTGAAGTGTGTGAACCGGGACTAACACAGTGTTGTGTATATCTCTCAATTAGCGAAAAATTCTCAGTTGAGTATTTAATTCTGAATATTTTTTTTACTTTAGAAAACGAACTTTTTAAGGATCTGGAAAAAGGCTATGGCCTCAAACATGAATATCTTGATCATGCTGGCGTTTATAATCGGGCTGTTGAACAATTCACAACAGTTTCATATAAATTGCGTAAACTACAAAAGGAGAGAAATCCAGGTGGTAATGACATTTGGCCGTAAGTTGTAAAAAATTCTTAAACAAATTGTTGAAAATTAATATGTTACCCATTAACAAAAGATTCTTCCTTACAGCAAAACTTTATATGGTTCAACTAGTCATGGTCTTTTCCCAGCCGGCATCCCCACATCAACTCACATTACCATGTTTGTCGATGTGATTAACGGACAGGGTACTCCCGAACAAGTAGAAAAATGGGGTAAAGCTGCAGAAAATTGTAATATTATTGGCAATTATGCACAAACTGAAATGGCGCACGGTACCAATGTTCGCGGCATACAAACTAGAGCTGATTATGATAGTAAAGCCGAAGAATTTGTATTGAATACACCATGTTTACAAGCTTACAAATGGTGGCCTGGAGGTTTGGGGCATACTGCCAATCATGCCATGGTTGTTGCTCAACTTTATATTGACGGCAAACACCATGGCATACAAATGTTTATGGTACAAGTTCGTGATTTGGAAACTCATATGCCAATGCCTGGTATTGATATTGGTGAGATTGGTAAAAAAGTTGGTAATGCTGCTGGTAATCAAGGGTTTTTGGGTTTGAAAAATGTTCGTATTCCTCGTACTAATATGCTAATGAAAAATTCCAAGGTTATGCCCGATGGTACATTTGTACAAAGTCCAGCTTCGAAACTATCCTATATGTCAATGGTCTATATGAGATGCTTGATTGTAAATTCAGATAGTATTTATTTATTGGAAGCAGCTACAATTGCAACACGTTATGCTGCTGTTAGAAGACAAAGTCCTATTAATCCAGAGTAAGTTTAAAGTTTGGGCATATTTTTTTTTGTAATTGAACCAGACCTACAGTGTTTTTTTCTAAATTTTTGATGGAAATTAAGTTTACTACAGTGAAAGAAATTTCTTTGGGCTCAGCAATATTTTTAAATTAAACCATACAAAGCGAATAGTTAGTTAGAAAAAAACTATAAACTCCAAAATAATGCTTATTCGATTAGTTATCAATAGCACAGTTTAACAAAATCAGAACAGTTTGATGCATCGGCGTTGCCAGACGACCTTGATTTCGCTTGATTTACAAGAATTTTTAATGCTCATCAAGAATCAAGAAAAATATGTTTTGTCTAGATTTTTTAAAGCCAAAAACCTTTAACAAGTAATTTTTTTAATTTTTTCAAAGTTTTCCTTAAACAAAGTGTTGTAAAAAGCAAATGAACATTTCATTAAAATATTATTGTAAAGCGTTTTTTTAAGGTGTATTTGTTTGAAAATCTATCAGCACTTATTGACCACGGCAAAGGATTTCTAAAAAAAGTCATGTTTTTTTCGATGATCTATGTCTGATAATTAAAGTAAATCATCACAAATAATATTATAATTTTTCTATTAATATGGAAAAAATATTCATGATCTTTAACCGAACTAACCAACATCTCACACACAATTTATAGATCAACAATAAAAATTCACTATTAACCACTCACAAGGTACAGTGCAATTCGCTTAATATATATGCTCCACATATGTTAAAAAAACGAAGAAAATCTTATGTTTGATATTCTTTCACTTAAGTGCAGTAGTAAGCAGTAGTGCCCTGAGTGCAGCGTTTGTAGACACTAGTAACAGAACAAAGACTGCCGTTACCAAGGAATATGACATATTCCTTGCAGATACTGCTGTCTACAAACGCTGGAACTTCCATATATACGGGAACAAACTTCCCACAACAACTGAAGAGAAACAACAACCGCAGAAAGACCACAAGCCGTGAAACATCTCGCCAAACGCTACGATTGTCCTTTCCTCCTTTACATATTCCTTGGTATAAGTACATAACACAAAACTTTGTAATTTTAAGAAAAATTTTACGTTTTTTAAAAAATCTAAAAAACATTTAATCAACAATTCATTGCGACTGGTGCAGAAACTTTTTTAATAACCGCGGAAAAGTAAGGTTAATGTTCTTAATATTTTTTCAAGGCCGATTAGACTCTGCCATGTAATTTTTGACATTTACAAAAAAATACAAAACTTATAACCTTTCTGTATAGTATCCTTGCAAGCGAAATTTAACTTTCATCGTAAAAATTCGTTCTTATAAAATACTAAACTTACTTGTAGGTATCAACACCATCTTCACCATTGTTACGCAAATCTCGTATCTTTTGTGCAATTATCACTGCTTTACGGATACTGTGTTCGTAAAGCTGTTTGTGTGACATATAGGAAATCGGAAGATCATCTTTTAGTTCTGGATCTTCAAGGAAAACTTTTTCTGAAAACAAAAGAAATATGAAACATGTTAAGGAAAGATCTTATAATTTTTTTTCCTTTAAAATAACCTAAAATTTTGATAGTTTTAACTATTGAAAAACAACTAAATACTTTACTGCATTTTAATAAAAATATATATAATAGTCAATTTTCCTTGTTGATCTATAAATTGTATTTGAGATGTTGGTTAGTTCGGTTAAAGATCATAAATTCGCTTAATATATATGCTCGACATATGTTGAAAAACGAAGAAAATCTTCAATGTTTGATATTCTTTCACTTACAATGTAAACGATAAAATATGATGACATTTGAAAATAACTGCCAGTCAAATTTTCAACTAAATTAGTTGAACTGGCAACTGTGGTAATAATTAACAGAACTAAACATAGCTTTACAGAAAATAAGTTCGCAGTAAATTTCGTCATACTCAACAAACTAAGTCACGTTATGTTTTTAACTTAACTAGTTGAGCTAAATATATGATGTTTACAATTTAACACTTTAAGGCACGAAGAATGTTGATGAAGGCCGTTGCGGCTAGAAAGTTAACTGCATTCATGCAGGTGTCAAATAACTTTTTTTTTTCTAAGTGCTTTTTCTGTTAATTATAGTAAATTATCACAAATAATATTATAATTTTTCTGTTAATATGGAAAAAAATATTCATGATCTTTAACCGAACTAACCAACATCTCACACACAATTTATAGATCAATAATAAAAATTCACTATAGACTAAATATTTATCCAATTTATCAAATTTAGAACAAAATGGCATCGATTTGTAGTTGCATATTTTGCAAAACAAAAAACAACATAGTTTTACCTTTTAGGCATGTAAAATAATATTAGTTCCAAGCTACAGCCCAGCAAAAAATAATTTCGAATTGGTATGCAGTAACTTCTTTTCAGTGCTTCCAAGGAAGCGCCTCGCCGTCATGCATGCAATGAAGCAATTCTGGAAGGCATTATATTGTGCTTCCCTGAAGGCATTCTTTTGAAGCAGTAAAGAAGGCATGAAAAGAAGCAGTGAAGAAGGCATGCAAGGAAGCAGTAAAGAAGGCCTTCTATGAAGAACTTCTGGAAGGCATTATATTGTGCTTTCCTGAAGGTATTCTTTTGAAGCAGTAAAGAAGGCATGAAAAGAAGCAGTGAAGAAGGCATGCAATGAAGCAGTAAAGAAGGCCTTTTATGAAGCAATTTTGGAAGGCATTATATTGTGCTTCCCTGAAGGAAGAATCGCTTCTCGAAGCTCTTCTGGAAGTGCTTCGGGAAGCTCTTCTGGAAGCTCTTCCGGAAGCGCTTCTATCATGTGATCTAAGAATAGAAGCTCTTCTCACCTGCTTAAAAGAGACCTACCAAGTGGGACATCGCGAACAAAAACCATGCCTTCTAGAAGGCCTTCAGCAAGCGCTTCCAAAAACAATGCCTTCTGGAAGGCCTTCAGCAAGCGCTTCGGGTTCAAAGAAGGTCTTCCACAAGCGCTTCTTGGAAGCACTATTTTTTGCTGGGAGTCGAAAATCGTTTCAAGGCACACTTATGATAGTGTTTTAAGAAAAATTAAACTGTTACTCTTATTCACTAAATAAGAGTACCAATTTTGATTCGCAGGCGTTAATAAAGTTTAATTTATTAATATTAATATTTTTAGTTCTGTACTTTTTAGCGTCTTTTTAACTTATGGACCTAGATCAACGGTAAACATTAGCGCTAGGCTAAATGAAACACTATCTAGATGATCATATTTTCAAAATTTGCAAAATTTACTCAACAAATGTAACGTTTCAAGGTACACTCGTTTTAAGGTTTACAACATTCCCCAACGTGCAAATTAGAAACCATTGTTGCTAAAAGTATTTCCATGTTTTTTACAATTTTTTCTTCTTTGGACAATGTTGATATGAAACAACTTTTACCAATAAAATAGTGTTATATTTTTTTAAAGCCTTAAGTTTAAAGATAGCAAAAATGTTTTATTTTTAAATTTTAAAAAACTAAAACCAAAAGTTTATTTTTCGATCTTTTATCATAAATTATGATGTGAGAAAGATTATTCAAGTCAAGATCATTTGTTTTTTGTTAAACAAAAAACCGTGCAATGTTTATTTATTAATTAAAAAAGTTTTCCATCCGCTAATTTAGATAAAGTCTGCTTTAAATTAGCAAAAATATTTAAATTTTCATTCTAGCTTTTATTATACTTTCACAATTTGGGTTTAGAATTGTAAAATAATTTTCATTTACAGCCTTTACAACTTCTAACGTACACTCAAAAAAATAAGTTAGTAAAAAAATAAGTAAAACAGTTTTGAATCTCACTTTACTGTTATAATACTAATTTTTAATATAAAGTTATTTCTTATTAAAATTTTTTGCAATTCTTATTTTACGAATTACTAAATTTTTTACTAATTTTGGTTGCTAATTTAACAAATTTAATTTTAATAACTTTTGAAACCTGATTTATTCATTTCATTTCATCTACAGAATTTAATTCTTACAGATTACTAAACTAGAAGAAAACTTAAAAACTAATTATAATGTTTAAATAAAAACAACTTATGGTGTTTTCTTTTCTGGAAAAAAGTGTTGCCTTCTTAATGTGCAACATTTTTCAAATTTTGCCCTCGCCCCATTAAAATGAAGCATTTTTACAATCAAAATAGAACACAATTTCATCACATATTACATTTAATTAAACAAATCTGTTTTTAGTGTTGTTAAGGTTCGGGTTCGAATCCCAGCAAACTTTAAAAAAAATTTAGTGGTTTTTTTAATAATTAATTTTTGTTTTTTTAATTATTTAAAAAATTTGGATGTAGCTCCATACATTTTTTTCAATTAATTTTTTTTTATAATTTGTTTGTAAGCGAATTTCAGATTAAACAAATTAAAAAAATCATAAATTAAATTTAACAAAAAAAAAAAAATGTGATACCAATATAGGTTCGAACTCGGGATCTTCTGTGTCAGAAGCCAGCACACTACCACTCTGCTACCAAGGTGAGAGTTTTCTCGCCAAAAACTTTGCAATATATACACATGAGATTGATAAACCAAAAAAACAGGGCAACAGCCAACCCTGTAAATTTTTTGAGGGCAGAAAATGTTGCATTTTTTGCCTTTTATAAGGCAACATTTTCAGAAAGAAACACGGCACCCTCTCAGAGTGTTTACCTTATTTTAGAAAAGAACACAAAAAGGTAATTTGAGGGCAAAGTGCAAAAAAATGTCACATTTTTGCCAGAAAAGAAAACGCCATTAAACTTATCTTTATTTGCATTAAAGTTTAAAATTGGAGCAAAACTATTACATAAGTGTAAACATCTTGCAATCGGCTCATTTTCGGTGTAGTTTGTTCTATGAACAGATTCTTCGAAAATTCGATTTACTCTTAAATCTCTTGGAGGGCGATATAATATAAAATGGTCCCTAATTTCGGAACAATTTATTTCACCAGTAATACCATTATAAACAAACATTATTGCGGAATATAACCTAGCATTTCTCTCCTAACATCATAGGATGGTAAATCATAAGACCAAATTAATTTCAAGACAGATTTATCAAAAATCTTATGAACACGTTCAATTCGATTTGCTGTACCTATTTGATTCGGACACCAATATTCCAATTTACTACGAACCAACGAAATAAACAACGTTTTAAGCGTATAAGGATCTTTAAAATCCTTGGAATTTCTCCTTACAAAGCCAAGCATAGAAGTTATACAGTATATGTAGCTAGATTAGATTAGATCAGAAGGCACTATGCACCGCGACCAATGTAGGTCTTTTGTGCTGCCTAAGGTTACCTACAGATTCAAGGTACCTATAAAGCCAATTATCCTATTAGGCAAAATGTTCGCGATGTCGGAAGGTGAAATGAAGCGATCACCTAGAAACCTAAGTCTCCTATCACAAAGCCTGGGACATTCGCAGAGAACATGCTCCTAGGTCTCAGACACCATCTCGCAAAACCTACACAAATCCGTGTCCGATTGACCCTTCTTGTGCAGATGGTATCTGAGAATACAGTGTCCAGTTAAGTACGACGCCAGGGTCCTCAAACCCCCCCTTTCATGCGACAAGAGTCGCCTCGACCCCCTACTGGAAAAAGAGATCAATCTTTTAGCCTGGCGCTGACCAGGAGAGTTTTCCCAGTAACCAGAGAATTCAGACTCTCTCCATGCCCTGAGCCTTTCCCTAACATACCCCGCAGGTATTCCACAGAATGGTTCAGGACCATTAAAGGGCTTTCGGGCCCCGCGGTTGGCAAGACAATCTGCCCTCTCGTTGCCCTCATGACCAGGAATCCACCCCAAGGTTAGAGAGTTGCCCCTACCGAGCCTATTGAGAGTCTGAATGCATTCCATGACCAACCCGGACGACACCTTATAAGCCATTAAGGCCCTCAGTGCAGCCTGACTGTCAGAAAGAATGTAGATGCGAGATCTGCGAGTTCCCCTTCGCAGGCATTCAGCTGCACAGACACAGATGGCCCAAATCTCCGCCTGAAAAATGAACGGATATTTTCCCATAGGTAAGGCACGCTGGAAGTCTGGTCCAAAGACGCCCGCACCCGTGTTCCCATTCGACTGCTTAGAGCCACCAGTGAACCACACCTGAGAACCATCTTCCGGTTCCCAGGATTGATTGGTCCACATGTCTCTGTCAAACAATAACACATCAAAATATCTATGAAAGATTCACTCCGGTGACACTTTGTCCGCAACCTTAGAAATCGGGTCATCTATTAGGATTCGCGCGATCCTCATGTGACCCCTTAGGTCGCCCCCCTCATGCCACCGAATTCACTAAGTCTAGAGGAACCCATACTGGCAACCTCCATTACAGAAATATGCAATGGCGAGATCCCCAGCATAACCCCCAAGGCATCCGTCGGGCAAGTTCCGCCGGCCCTGTAATGCCAACACACGCAAGACGGTAGATTCTCTTAAGAGCATCCCTTGCCTTACTCTGTTCAAATTTTGGCCACCATGCAAGGGCAGCATAGGTGATCATCGGTTTAACAATAGTATTGAACGACCAGCAGACCATTTGTGGCCTTAGGCCCCATGTTCTCCCGAAAAGCCTCTGGCAGGCATAATATGCCCTGGTGGCCTTCTTGAAGACGTGGTCAAGATGTTCGTTCCAGGTGAGGGAGCTATCAAGAGTCACTCCAAGATACTTAACACTGCTAGAGAAGCCAACCGTTACGCCCTCAACGACCGGCATAGACAGATTAAGTTTTCTCCTTCTCGTGAATGGTACCAGGATTGTCTTCGACGGATTAACAGACAACCCCTTTTCCCGGCACCACGAAAGAGTGAAGTTCAGAGCCTGTTGCATACGCTCGGAGATGGTCCTGTCATCCCAGCCCACAACGAAAATGACAAGATCATCGGCGTATCCATAGGTCCTGAAACCCAAGTCGTTCAGACCCTCGAGTAATTCATCAATGACCAGTGTCCATAGTAAAGGCGACAAAACGCCACTCTGAGGACACCCTCTGGTCGCATTCTGTGGCTAGAAAAAGACATTTTGCTGTCGAAAATAACTCCTAAGTCCTTCACCTCAACTGAACGTGTAAGTGACGAACCACCTATCTCATAATCGAAAACTATAGGATTAAAACAACGAGTATAGGACACTGTACAACATTTATATACATTTATCCCTATCTCATTCTCGATGCACCAATCGGATATACTTGTTATATCAGATTGCAGTTTACTGCAATCATCAATATTAGATATTCTTGAATATATTTTATCAGCAAACAAAAGACACTTTGAATATTTTAAAATTAACGATAAATCGTTAATGAATATAAAAAAAAGCAAAGGACCAATGTGGAATACCAGAATAGGCGTCAATTAAACGTGAAGAAAAAGAATTGCCAATTGAAACATTCAGATTTTTGTTTAATAAAAGATTTTTAAAAAATGTTAAAAGATTGTGTGATAATAGAATATTATGATTTACGATATCAAAGGCCTTAGCAAAGTCTGTATAAATAACATCGGACTGGGATCTTACTTCCACTGAGTTAATAATATCGCATGATATTAACATTAAATTCGTAGTAATGGATCTACCAGGCATAAAACCATGCTAACAGGCGGAAATTTAACTTTTGACATGATCAAAAAGTTTGTCCTTTATTATCCTATCAAATATTTTAGAGAAAGCGCATTGTTTAACTATCGGTCTATAGTTAGTGACTTGGCTACGATCACCCGATTTAAAAATGGAGACGATGGAGCAGAATTTCCAACTATCCAAAACTTACCAAGCTTGATACATGTATAAAACAGAATAGAAATTGCAGTTACAATATGTTGTGAACATTTCTTAAAGAATAAAGAAGGATATGAACCAACGGAGCACTTACTTTCATTGTTTGTTTTCATCATATTGTTTCATAAATCAATAATATATCCTGCATTTCAAATGATATTTTGTGAACGCGGTTAATAATAATTTTTTGAATCAGATATAATTTGATGCTGAAACCGGTTCTGTATAATTGGATCAAATAAAATAATATACGAATATATATAAAAATATGTAATTTAATTCAATTGCATCAGACCTTTTCTCTCATCTACTTTTATATCATTAATCCAATCTTGTAGAAATTGACACTTTTTTACTATTATTTTATTAATTAATAAACATATAATTTCAAATTATATACTATTTCCTAACCGAGCACTAGCTACTATGGCCTTCGGCGCGTTGTATCGAAAACAGACCAGTGCCTCTGGGTGGAATCGAACCCACGACCCCCGCGCTGATAAGCCAGCACGCTACCAACTAGCCTACCGGGGCGCACTAGAAATTGACATAATTTAGCCATAATAACAATATCAAATAATATATGCTACAATATAAAACTATATATGGTACATACATATATGTTATGAACATAGCTGAACTTAATTTTCTTAATTGTAATTGATGTTTTTTTTAATTTTAAATTATGTTTTTTAATTTCAAATAGAAAATCTTAACTTTAATTGATGTTTTCTAAATTTTAAATAATTTTTTCAGAATTTTGAATACAAACTCTGAACATCAAAATTTTTTAACTTTATACATACGAGTATCATACAAAATTTTTTAGAACAGATTACCATTGTATCTGTTCTAGAACAGCTTCTTTTATCACCGGTTATTTGGGAGTCAAAATGTAAGGTTTCACTTTCTTGGGGGCTAATTCACGGGTCCGAAACGTTAAATTATGCGGTCGGGATCAACGGCAATCTTGTTTTGGGCCCATTCACCGAATCTACGCCTTGCTAGGCGATCGTGTGTCTTCAATTGTTCACGAGTCGGATTTTGTAAGCACGCAAACCCAGATCTTTCCGCAAAGTCTTCCATAAAGTGGATGGACACGTATCCATTTCCTGTGCACGATGGCGGATATACTGATTGGGGTCTTCCTCTACGCTACGCTCTACAGCAGCAATGATTTCTTATGTACGCACTGTACGACGTCTCTGTGGATGCATATTATCATTTAGAGTTAACGTGGTGCGAAAACGTTCCATAGTTAATCGAATTAATTGCTCTGATGGACGAATATGTTGACTGTAAAATGGACGTAGTTCGCGATACGTATTTCGAACAGAACCACGATTTTCAAAATAAATTTGCACAATTTGGAAGCATTGTTTAGGCGTCAGTCTATTCAAATCACTTGACAGCTAACAAAATGGTCGCCAGTTAGAAAGTGTTGCCAACTTAAAGTTTTGTACCTGTATAAAAAACACCTTTTACATAAAAAAATTTGATGCAAAAAATCCAAAGCAAAGTGTAAAAAATTGCTACAATAAGGCTCCTATTTAATAATATTTAGTAAACTTTTTTGTGCTGATTTCAGCGTTTTTATTTTCGTTTTTATGTTGTAGAAATTGTACTAATATTTAGTAATATTTCCTAAGTTTTTCTAATAAATTAATTTCACTAATATTTGGTAGACAATTTGGTTGATTTTAGCAAATCGATTGAAGAGTTTACTGTAAAAAACATGTTTTCTAATCAATAACAACAAAGTTCTAACTATTTTTAGTGCATTTTCCTAAAAAAAACGGATTTATATATTTTCTTCATAGGAAATTCGTACAGAATTAATTTTAATAAAAAAAAATTATATAATTTGTATTTCAGATTGAATTTTCTGAATATTTTGATATGCAATTTATGTTTCTTTTTGATAAAACAAATTATGTGGGATATAAATTAACATCATATGCTAAAATTTTGCATATTGGATATCGAGATTTTATAATATTCACAAAAATAAGAGAAGTTTTCACTTTAATTGCAAAGATATCCAACATCATTCGCCCAATCTCAAATAATTGATGTGATTTTAAATGCCCAAAGTCCATACTATAAAACCATATTAAAAATTAGTTGTAGTTTTTTCAGGTATATGAAATAATAAGAAATTTTAAAGAAAAAAATTGATTTTTAGTAAAAGTTAAATTCGGGAATATTTAAAAACCCGGAACTAATATTTAAATTTGGTGTTCACATTCGTGATCTACATCCTAAAATCTATCATAAGTCGCATATTCGATGCATTTTTACTGTTTAACTGTGTAATTAAACTTAATTTTTCAATCGATTAATATTTTTGATATAAATTGAACTAAAAATATAAAATTAATGCGAAATTCAATTGGGCGCACTTGTATAATTGTTACTGTTTTTGCTATTTCACTGAAAAAAAAATTTAATTTCTTGTCGTTTAAATTCAACATTGGGGTATTTTGCATCTAAAAAAATAATTTTTAACTTGATCGCAAAATAAACAGCGATAATGAAAAGCATCTTGATAAAAAAATATAAATTAATATTTTTTCTAAAAAAAGTTGTCTTTAATCGCAAAATTTGTGGCTCACTGACGTGGTTTTCTGAAGCATAATTTAAGTTTCCTTAGCGTAGTTTTCTGAAGCATACTCTTAGAACCTTTATGTACTTTAATGAAGAACATTTTAAGGAGCATTAAAGTAGTTTTATGAAGCTAGTTTTAGGGACCTTGACGTAGTGTTCTGAAGTACAATTTTTGGTACTTATCTGAACTGGGTTTCTTAACCAACTTGACGTGGTTTTTCAGGAGCCTGTGATTTTCGAATGTGCTTTTGTGACGCATTCTTTTAGGAACCTTGTGGTTTCTGAAGCATGATTTTAGTGACATTGACCTGATTTTATAGAGCCGTTTTCTAACGCATACCTTCAGAGACCTTACAGTGGGTTTCTAAAGCATACTTTTTGGATCTTTATGTGCTTCAGATTCTTTTAGGTACCTTAACGTGGTTTTCAGATGAAATAATTCCGCGATGTTCAATATTTTTAGAAACTTGACGTGTGTTCATAAAATTGCATTATTTTAGTGATTTGTATGAGACTTTACATAAAATAATTCCTTAAAACTAGGACTTGAATTTAATTTTTAAAGCATGAAGTTGTTCTATTAAATTACAGCACTTGAATGGCTTTGTCGTTGTTTTAAAAAGAAGTTTTTAGCTTTATATTAGTTTTTTGTTTTTATATACATCGAGATTATTTTTATGTTATTTTCAATTTATAACGAGCTTTCAACCTCCGTATATTTACAAAAATAAAGCAAATCAAACATATTAGCTAGGTTGATACTAGTATTTCGATCTGGCTAAAGATCTTATCAGAACCCGAAGTTTTAGAAAAGCTAGAGCCTCCATAATAGGCAGAACTTTACTAAAAAACATATTAATAATTAATTTTGCTCCATCCCAGCGAAACCACACATTACCAAATCATGGGTAAAGTAATGTATCGCCATAGGGCCTCATGCATTACTTTACACGTTACTTCATTGATGAATTTTACAGGCGATGAACCTCAAGGTAACTCATTACCTTGTAGTGGGTAAAGTAACTGGTTACTTATATGGTTACATGGTAGGCAAAAGTAATGTGTCTATAAATAGATTTTCATAAAAAAAATGAATAAAATTTTTTTTTTACAGATATTTTTTTTTTAATTAAATAAATAACTTTTTTTTTATTAAATAAATAACTTGGTCATGCTGGGATTCGAACCTGGGGTCTCTGGTATTTAACAATTAGTTAGGCGAGAACTCTACCAACTGAGCTATCGATACATACAATATTTTATTGCTTAGCATGTAGATGAGTTGTTGTGCTTCGTGTTTTCGTTCGTGATATCAAAAATATACACCTTACCATTATGCTTACAAAAAATCACAAAGTAATGTGTCTATAAATAGATTTTCAAAAATATATATCAATAATTACTTAACGTTTATAATTCATGCATTAAGTCATTAAGTCGGTAAGTCATTATTTTATGTTTTGAAGTAATGTAAAATGTAATGAGGTCTCATTACAAGGTAATCCATGAGTGTCCAATTATCGGTAACTCATTACTTCTTGTTTTAAAATAATGATACGGGTAAGGAGTACACATTACAAGGTAATGCATTACTTTATCGCACCCATTACCAAAGTTTTGCTGGGATTCTTGTCTTCTTAGTAATCAAGCACTTGGTTAGGTCTTTTCCTAACAAGCATCATGACGTTACTAAACTTTGAAGACCAAAAATGTTCTATTTATATAAAAAAAATTTAGTGTGTACTCTGGCTCAAGTAATATTTTTTACAGTTATATTAGTTTTTTGTTTTTATATACATCGAGATTATTTTTATGTTATTTTCTATTTATAACGAGCTTTCAACCTCCGTATATTTACAAAAATAAAGCAAATCAAACATATTAGCTAGGTTGATACTAGTATTTCGATCTGGCTAAAGATCTCATCAGAACCCGAAGTTTTAGAAAAGCTAGAGCCTCCATAATAGGTTTTAGGTTCTCTTTCATAGTTCTAAAAGCATAAAATGTAGTTTTTTGAATTGCATTCTTTATTGGACTTAGGTTTGTAATTTTATACATAAAATGACTCATCAATATTGCAAATTTCTAGTGACTTTATTGTGTTTTTTAAGCATAAGATTTTTCCCAAAAATGGCAATACATATTTTAAGGACTTTAATATTGTTTTAAAGTATATTTAAAATAAATCATAGTTTTTAAATGCATACATTTAGGGGCTCAATAACAGTTTTCAAAGCATACTTTTTGGGAATTAACCCTTTTAGGTTCAACGTTAGATATATGTTCCAGTTTTACTTTTCGCTATTTTGGAACAGCTTGCAGGACGATTTTAACAAATTTCGTTGTGATCCACACTTGAGAAATGTTGCTGTTCACGATTTTGTGTTTAGTTTTTTTAATTTTAAAAATTTCATTTTAAATTTATACTAAATATGATAATTATTTTTAGATTAAACACAATTTAAGGCAAAATATAAAATTCTGATGAAAGTTAAACCCATTCATGAGCAATAGAACATTAATGTTTTAACTGTAGTACTATATTTCAGCGATAGAGACGTTAAAAATAGCGTTATTTTTATTCCTAGGCATAAGTCCTCAAGAAGTATTGTAAATTCTCTAGCGGTTTAAGTTCGGTCCTCGAAGAGTTAAACATGTTAAGTTTTTTTATAAAAACATATTTATTTTTTTAATATTTTTTTTTTTTTATTTCCAGTGAACCAGAACCTCAAATTATGGATCATGTTACTCAACAACTGAAATTATTTCCCGAAATTGCTACCGGTTTGGCTTACCACATTTCTGCCGAATATATGTGGGAATTATATAATCAAACTGTAGAAGAAATCAATAATGGTAAATATGACCGCTTACCTGAAATGCACGTTTTATCATGTGCTCTAAAAGCTCTGTGTACTAGCGATGCTTGCGCTGGTATTGAACGTCTACGTTTGTCATGCGGTGGTCATGGTTTTTTGACTGCAGCCAATATTGGTAATATTTATGGTAACGCTGTAGCAGCCTATACCTATGAGGGAGAATATACTGTGTTATTGTTGCAAATTGGTAGATTTTTAATGAAATCATGGTCATATTTAACGGAAGGCAAACAAATGTTGGATAGTGTTGAATACTTGAGACAAGGTATACAAAATAATGACTTTGGCAAATGGAATAATTCATGGGAATGTATTGTTAAGGCATTGCAATATACAGCAGCACAGTAAGTAAATATTTGATGAAATGGATGAAATTATTAATTGTATTGATTAAAACTTTTTGTTCTAATCTTTTAGTAAAACACGTTTAGCTTTTGAAAACTTATCCCAAAGAATGTTGTCGGGTCAAACACAACCAGAAGCTTTTAATAAAAGTGGCATCGAACTTATACAAGCTGCTGAGGTAAGTTATCTAAAATCATCTCATTATTATAAATAAATTTTGCATTAACTTAATGAAGTTTCGCCGGAGTTCGTCCATTGCAAATTTTCTAGGGATGGCTGGCAATAAAGGTAAAATATCGTTATCGATTCAAAACCCCTTTCAACTGACTACCGTTATCCCTAAAATATCGTTACCGAAATAATTGAAATACCGCTATCCTTAAAATACCGTTACCGATATAATTAAAATACGAATACCCTTAAAATACCATTACCGAAATAACTAAAATACCGTTAACGAAATAATTGAAGTAGCGTTATCCTTAAAATGCCGTTAGCGAAATAATCTGACAAGATCAAAACACGAATTGCTGTAAATAGCAGGGATGGCAAGCAATACCGCTAAAATACCGTTATCGATTCAAAACCCTTTCAACTGACTATCGTTAGCCTTAAAATACCAATACCGAAATAATTGAAATACCGTTATCCGTAAAATACCGTTACCTATATAACTAAAATACCAATATCCTTAAAATACCGATACCGAAGTAACTGAAATACTGTTATTGCTAAAATACCGTTACCGAAATAATTGAAATAGCGTTATCCTTAAAATATCATTAACGAAATAATCCGACAAAATCAGAGCAAATAATCGATGTAAATACATATATATTTTCCCAAGCTAGCCAGCCATTGGACTTCGGGCATGATGGGGTTAAAATTATCGATGTACATTGACATTACCTGAAAAACTTAAATAACGTTATCCTTAAAATACCGTTAGCAAAATAACGGAAAACCCGTTATCCCTAAAATAACGTTACCGAAATAAACGAAAATAACGTTACCGCTAAAATGCCGATACCGAAATAAGTAAAAAACCACTACCGCTAAAATACCGTTACCGAAATAAACGAACATAGCGTTACCTCTACCATCCATGGTAAATAAATGTATTTTCCCAAATATTCATCATAAACTAGCCAGTCATTGAAATGCAGGCATAATGGGGCTAAACATAGCTAAAATAACGTTACCCTTAAAATACCATTACCGAAATAACTAAAAAACATTATCCCTAAATAACGTTATCGAAATAACTAAAATACCGTTACCGAAACAAGTAAAATGTCGTTAACGCTAATAAACCGTTACCGAAACAACTAAAATATCGGTACCCCTAAAATGCCGTTACCGAAATAAAAGAAAATAGCGTTATCCTTACCTATACCAGCATCGAATCGATTACCATCCATGAAATTTTCATTAAAGTAATGCAGTTTTTCTTACAATTATATGGAAAATTTAATTTATTTATTTATTAAAAATTTCATTCACCCAATATCACAAGTTTCATTAATATTGTGAAGCATTTTCATAAAATTTATGAAATTTTTTCATTTTTCATAATTTTGTTAATCTGTATTAGGGGGCATTGAAATGTATGGGGATTTTGTTTTGGAATTTCAACGGAACCCGAGCGAATTCTTTTACTATTTGGTTAAAAACTTACATGCATTAAGGGAAAAAGTTTCATCATATTGATGATATTGTTTTATAAATTCTTTGTCATCCATTATTCATCATATTTATAAAATATTCAAAAGTTTCATAATAATTTATGACAAATGTTTCATTATTTCATAAACTTTGTGAATACAAACATTTGCTTTTTTTTGAAATTTGGAAAATATTATTTATACTATATTTAAACTAAAACTAGTAGTTTTTGGAAAGTACTTGCATTTACTTTTCAAATTCCATATATATTTTTAACCAAAAACTAGAAGTTTTCAAAAACCGCTAGCTTTTGGTTGTAGTATAAATGAAGTATTAGACTTTTTAAAACTCAAAAACTTTCAGAAATTATTTGAAATTCTGAATTATCAACTAAATATTATTCTAGACTAAATATTATTCTAGACTCTAGAAATAATTTTTTAAATATATGAAATCTTTCATCATAATTATTATTAAACATTTCATACAAATATATAAAAGTTTAATAAAAATTTATGCAACTGATACATTCTGATTCATTTATGAAGTATTTTAAAAAAATTATGAAACTTCATCATAATTATGAAATATTTCATAAATATGAAATCAATGTTCCCTTTTATGAAACAGCGTCATAATATTTGTGAAATGTTACATTGGACGAACATCAATGAAGTTTTTCATCCTATTTATGAAGTTTTTTTTTTATAAATATGATGAAGCTTTTTTCCTTAGTTTGGTGAAAATTTGAGCCAAATCGGATAACGATAAGGCGTGCGTGCACCTTTGAGGTCAAAGCTCAAAGCGTTGCATCAAATGAATTTTACATCCAACATTTTTCTAAAAAAAATAATAAAATATCTATCGTGAACTACGTAAACAATTATTGATTAAGAAACATTAACCCTTTTATGCTACGAGGGTCAAAATGACCCATTAAATTTTTGTTTCAATTAAAAACTGAGATGGTACAAACTCATTACCATAACTTTATTTTTTCCGTTATACCAAGATATTGTAATGAAAAATCATTTTTTCACCTGCGTTATAAAGAAAAACAAAATACTCCCAACTCTCATTACACACATAAAATATATCGAGGGCTTATATTCGAAACTTGCTATCTGCATAATCACAATTTTTCAGGAGAGCAAAAATCAGGAGTTATTACTAAAGTTTCTTCTACAAAGTTATTTAAAAACGACGTCTAAGTTTCAGAATTTTTTTTTTTTTTTTTTTTAATTGCTGTTATTCGTGCTTATATAGCAGATAGCACTTTTTCCAAATATAAATTTTATCAATTCGTATGTTCAAATTATCAGATAGCACTTTTTGTAGAAAAATACAAATAAGCTTAATTGTAAACTTATTAATGTTTTTTATTTAAATAACACGATTTTTTATTCAAGTTAATGTTGTTTTAATAATAGTAATAAGATTCAAAGTAATAGTAACTGTAATTGGGTTTTAAATACAAAAAATATTAAGAAGCAATTAATAACAATATGCATTAAAAAAAGTAAAGTAATAAAATTATAAGGCACAAAATTAAATAATATAAACTGCAATGCATTTATATGCAATTATAATGCAATGATTTATGATTAGGCATTCTTCGCCTGTTTTAAGTTATCATAAAAATAATGATATTCTAGCGGAATAACAGACTTCAATGCTTGCAAATGTTTCCATTTGCTTGGCTGGATAGGACGGGGACCAGATTGTAAGGCTTTTGGTTCTTTATAACCCCCGTATGTTTTGATTTTGGTAGGATGGTTAAAATATTCTTCATCGAAATTCACTTTATATTTAATATCGCCACTTTGTAGATAGATAAGGGATCATAAATGTGCTATAGTGGGGTAATTTTTTTCTCGACCAGGTCTAATTGATGTAAAACGAATAAGATTCTGGATACAAATGTATGTTACAATTACATATAATTGTCTCGAATTTTAAGCAACAAACCTGTTATGAGATCGTCTCCCACATCCCCTTTGACCACATTGTCGTCGATTTGTTCATTCTCGGAATCTGGATAAAACGTTTGATTAAAATTATAATTGTCACGAATTGTAGACAACAAACCTTCATTGGATGACATATAATCAGTTGCAATACGTTGTAGGGAGTTATAATCCCCGGATTTATGTTGACCATTTTTTGAATAGTTCATGCTGTTTATATCTTTATTATTTTTAATGATTCAATACCAACACTTTTAGGTTTTATGATAATGAAAACCAAAATCACAAATTTAAAAAAAAATGTTAAAGAAAAAAAATTTCAGTTCAAATTTAATATGATATATGACAACTTAATCAGAGAACAAGTTGTCATCAAAAACTCATTTTCGAGAAAACTGCAGATAGCAAGTTTTAAATATAAGCCCTCGATATAAGAACATTAATAAAAAAAAAAACTGGCTACACTCAAGGAAAAAGCTTGAAGCAGGAAGTATTTCATAAATATGATGAACAACTTTATAACACTTCATAAATATGATAATTCATAATTATTTTCCTAGATACCAATATATTCATCAGGTGTCTCTATGGCTCCATCTGGGGCTAACTACCGAAATATTCTTCTATTTAAGCAAACGTTTGACAGAAAATGTGATGCTACTCGTAATCGTATCAATTGCATGCCAGCTATTTTCTATTAATGAAGAAATAAGCTCGGTTTTTTCAAAGTGAACAAGTTTCATAACTTTTCATGAAATGTTTCATAAATGTTGCTGTTTTCAATTAATGAAGAAATAAGCTTGGTGTTTTCAAAGTGAAGAAGCTTCATAATTTTTCATGAAATGTTTCATAAATGTTATTGAATATTTCATAAATTTCATGAATTTTTAGAAATGTGTGATAGATATTATGCAATGTTGCATATTACAGAGGAGTTCGCTTATAACAAACCCCGTTATAACGGATTTTTTTTTATAACGAACGATTTTTCTGGTCCCAACTCTATTTCTAACATTTTTTGGACTCATTTATGTATTTTCATACAAATTTTTAGGCTTATAAGTAACATTAGGGTGGTCCTTATTTTTCAACTTGCGATTTTTGGGGCTGCCCCCTCTTAAAATATTTGTTTGGGTACAAAAACTCACCATGCAAAAAATTAGAGTTCTAGCATAACGGGAAGATGTCCCGCATCGCCCTTGAAAATCGGGCCCCTTGGAAAAATGGGCATAATTTAAAAAAATTACATTTTTTTTTTTCTTCAAAATTAAAAAAATATAAAATAATTTTTGTGTTGGGTGCAATCATAACTACTCAGATAAAAAATATTACTTTCCCAGAAAATCGCTAACTTACCCTAACTTTGTGTCAAAAAAATTAATAAACATTTTGGGTGTACCTCAAAGTGACTTTTTTGCATTTTTGAAAATTTTATTCAACAAAAATGAAAGTATTTTATTAACCACATCTCAAGTATTAAATAAGCCAAGTATTACGGATATCCGTTGGCAAAAATTGTTGTTAGAGCATTTTGATTCTAGCGGATTTCAACGTTTTTTTAAATTTTTTTTTTTTAACAAGATTTTTGTAATATTTTGTATTTGTATGCTATTTTATATAATTGTAATAACTTTATTATAAAGTATAATTTTTCGTGGGGCAGAATTGACCCTCGTATTTTAAAGAGTCAAAAATCACAAAGATGACAAAATAAATTTTTGTTTATGTTTCTAATTGTAATTTTTACATTTTAAAATGAATTAAAATTAATTATTTAGTATAAACTCAGATATTTGTATTCATATTTAAATTGTTTTTTTTTGTACATATTCAGGAGTATTTTTAAAAAAAGGTATTTTTAATTTAATAGTGTAAATTTTTTTCACTCAAAATTATTATTGTGGAAAAGTTTTAAGTTCTAATTATTACTAAATTGACCTAATCGAAGACTAGAAACGGTTAACGAAATTTTTTTAGAATAAATATAAATTGAATTATTCCTTTTTTTATTTTATTTATAAATTTTGACACAAAGCTGCATTTTTCTTACGTGGGTCATATTTGACCCCAGGTTAACATGGGTTAACTATCAACAGAAAAAATAGTATTTTATAATAAAGTTAATACAATCATATAAAAGAGCATATACAATAATATTGATGAAATATTATTAAAACCTTGCTTTAAAGTAAAAATGTATTAAAATAAAAAAAAACCTTGAAATCCCCGAGAATCAAAATGCTCTAAAAAAAAATTTTGCCAACGGATATCCACAGTACTTGGCTTATTTAATACTTGAGATGTGTTTAATAAAATACTTGACACCAAACACTAGGTTTTTTATTTTTGTTGAATAAAATTTTCAAAAATGCAAAAAAGTCACTTTGAGGTACAACCAAAATATTTGTTAATTCTTTGACACAAAGTTATGGTAAATTAGCGATTTTTTGGGAAAGTAATATTTTTTATCTGAGTAGTTATGATTAAACCCAATATAAAAATTATTTTATATTTTTTTAATTTTGAAGAAAAAAAATTTTTAATTTTTTTTTTAAATTATGCCCATTTTTCCAAGGGGCCCGATTTTCAAGGGCGATGCGGGACATCTTCCCGTTATGCTAGAACTCTAATTTTTTGCGTGGCGTGTTTTGACACCCTAACAAATATTTTAAGAGGGGGTACAGTCAACATCTCATTTTTATTTTTCGCCCATACAACGAAAGACCACCCTAAAGTAACATATAAAAAAATCGAGACTTTAAAATGAAAAATGTGCTGCATATCTTAAAAAAATTTTGATGTTTGCTTAAAAATTTACCAAAAAAAAAATTTAAAATTGTAAAAAATGTAATGAATATTACAATAAAAAACTTTAAAATTAAGTAAATTCATGAATAAATCCAGAAGTTTTATTAATTTTTGGAAAATGTTTACCATGCTTACAGTGAACTTGGATTATAACGAAGAAAATCCCTAAGAGGTCTTTATAACTGAACTACACTGTATATTCAAAAAATTATATTTTTTTGTAAATACCAATCGATTGTTTTAAGTTAATTATAGCGCAACCCAGCAAAAACTTTTATTACCACGTAAGTGGTTATATAATGAAAATAAATATCTCAACACCATATGATTTGGCGTCAGAACTAGTTATTTTTGTTTGACGAAGTCGTTTTTGTAAGCAGTCAAGCTTTGTGTCTTTTCATGAATATACAAAAACGACCTCGTCGAACAAAAATTATGGGTTTTGACGCCTAATTATATGTAGTTGTACCAAATTCTAACTCTTATTATTTAGATAATGGTAATGAGAGCCCATTACTGAGATTTTGCTGGGAATATACTGCATTTTTAAAAATTTGAACTTTGACCGCAAAGGTGCACGGCTTAGAGTTATCCGATTTTGCTAAAATGCTCGCCATGTAAGTTTTAGACCAAGTAACACAGCCCTAGCGAATTGCTCGGGTTTGGTCAAAAATCCAAAGTTGATTTTTCATTGCCATCCTAATCTGAATACTAAAGGGGTGCATGAATGTTTTGCAAGATATTTTCTTGTGCGCTATGATACTAGCTAAAAACAGACTATTTAACCTAAAGTTTTTTTTATTTTTTTCGTGGGATACTTTAGTTTTGTCAATGTTTGTATAGTTTATATGATTTAATATTATGAGAGCAAACAAAAAAAAATGTTGTTTTATAAAAAAATGTCCTGCGAATGTCTTGCAGACATTCATGCTCCCCTCCCCTTTAAGTGTATACTACTATTTTTATAAATTTTTTTTCAGCTCCACGGTCGTCAATTTGTTGCTGCCACATTTTTACAACAAATAACTGGTCCTAAAACTGCAAATCTTTCTAATCCCACCAAAGCTGCTTTAGAAAATTTATTGGAACTGTTTTTGGTTCAGACTGCCTTAAAACATATGAATGACATTTTACGTTTTATTTCGGTGACTGAAGCCGATTTAAAGTCATTGCAACAACGTTTAGAGTTAGTTTTGGAAAAAATCCGTCCTGATGCTATTGCTATTACCGATGGTTTTGATTTTCATGATAACGTTTTGAATTCTGTTTTGGGTTCTTATGATGGCAATGTTTATGAACGTTTGTTTGAATCCGCCAAAATGAGTCCTTTAAATCAAAAACCTGTACCAGATTCATTTGAAAAACATTTGAAACCTTTTATGAAATCTAATTTATAAATATGCGATGTAAAATTTTGTTGTAACATTTGTAAATTTTTATATGTAAATATTTTTTTTAAAGTTATTTATTTTAATAAACCAATTACAAAGCCATTAAAAGTTAAAGACTTTATTTAACACAATAATAAAACATTAGCTAAAGTATTTTAACCCTCTAACTGGCAAACGATGTTTTGCAGCGAAACTCAAACCATGTGCTCTACTCGAAAAACAAATAAGAAGTTGTTCAACAAATTATCTACTTTAGGCGATATGAGCCAAAATACTTAAGGGTGCATTTTGGAAACTAAAGCATATAAAAGAGAAGTATTGGACAACAATTATTTCTCTTACCAATATATAACCACTCTCGAAAAACTTTTTTTTCCTGCTCCTATTTGAGAAGATATCGCGATTTTCGCTTTTTGGAAAAAGCGAAATTTGTCGAAAAAGTATCTAAACTTCAATTTATATTGATCAAACTTCAACGCTTTGCTATTAATACTTAATGTCTTCTTTCTACAATTTTTTTTAAAAATCCATCTATTAATTTATAAGTTAAGACGATGTCCTTTAGAGGAATCCTGATAAAATCCTGTGAGTCCTTGGACTAAAGTAAGGACTTATTATTAAAGATATAGCTTCAATCTTACTTATATTTTATTATAAAGAGTTTTTAGTCAACTTAAATTGGTTTTTTAGATTTTTGAAAACAGTATTTTTTTAAGGCTTTCTCGCTTCCAAACCGTGGACGGCACACGAGAAATTTCTTTGCTAAATATTTAGCAAATTAAGTTTTCTATCGGAATATATTAATTTCCGAGTATAAAACGCTCATTTGACGCATTTGTGGTAAATTTTATGAAGACTGCCCTGGGGCAGTCTTTATTAAAGCTTTATTTTGGACGCAGCAATGAAAATCATGAAAGTCATTTACTTTGTAAATATATTAGATATTATAATTTATTGCAATTTTCAAGAAATTTGACTATGGCAACGTTTTTTTTTTTTATATAAGATAGCTTAAAAACTCAATACTTCATTACCGGTAGTTTTGAATACCGGAATATATTTAAAAGAAAACTAAATTCTTTTTCATAAGAACTTTTCCTTTTAATATTTTTTTTTGAAAATGAAAATTATTCAAGTAATCATGGTATAGAGCCACCATTGACTCTAACGTTCTGCCATTCCGTAGTAATCAAATATTCGGAAAATTTTTACAGTGTATGTTTTCGAAAGCTGGCTTATATACCTTTCTAATGGCACCAAGATCTTTGAAACCGGTTCAGCCATTCCGTAGTAATCGCTGCTTAAAAATACCTATTACCGTCATTTTTCAAATATTTCGATACCTTGCCACACCCACAATTTTTGGAAAATGCAATTTTTAAAAATGAGGTTGTGTTTGTATAGGTAAAATGTAGCTGTATGCAAAATTTCATTAAAATCTGAGAGGGCCGGCTTCAAAATGTGTTTTTTTTTTGTTATAGGTTTTGATATGAAATTCATCATATGGCAATTTCAATTTCGTGCGCCCCAAGAAAACTGCACTTATATATGCCAGAAAATATATACAATTCTTGATTAAAGTCTATTTGAGTTCTTAAATAAATAAAAATTTATGATAAACTTACATTGTTAATTAAGCACTTGTGCGCTATTTATCAGTTTTATCTCTTCTTTGTAAACAAGTGATAATGTCGAACTCTTGCGAATATAAATAAAATACATTTTGCTATTTTCTTTGCAATTATAAGGAAGATCTTTCATGATATAATATCCGATTTCGATGAAATTTGAAAATATTGTAGAGAAAAAATTTCTAATATTGTCGGCCACAGTGGGAATTTAAGGAGTTAAAAGTGGGGTTAAAAATTAAAATTTTTTTGTTTTTTTTTTAATTTATTTGGCATTTAAACCAAAGAAACTATAGATAAATTTTATATTTTCGGGTTGGAGTTTTCAAAAGACATCTCCTGGTTCCTTTTTTTTTGGTACTTCGTTGTTATTGTAAAAAATTGTATGGTACTTTATATGGACATATATGCGGTACAACTCTTCACTTATATTGCTCGTTATTGAGTTTAAGCGGACACGTATTTTTTCTATTTTCGATATTTCAGCTACTTTGGATTTTGTCCATTTTTTTTCTTGTGGCTAAAATATAGGCAATATGGGTATCAAACTTCATATTTTTTAGTGTGCTCTGCGGCCAGGTGAAGAAAAATAATTAATTCGTAAATTTAAGATAGGCTGTCATACAAAAATGAGTATAAGACTGTGTTTTTAAACTGTATATATTTTTCTAATATGCGACGAAGTAAATATTTTTGCTCTTTCAATAAGCTTCCGAACGATATATCACATGGTGTGAAAATAATGAAATTTAGAAATAAAAAATTAAAAAACCTAAAATTAGCATATAAAAAAAAACTAAAATTTGCATATAAAAAAAAACTAAAATTTGCATATATAAGAATTAAATTAACAAAATACAATTCTGCTAATAAAAAGAAAAAAATGTTTATGCATATTGCATTTATAACACAGTATAACATTTAAACAGTACCTTTTGGTACCCTTTAATATGAAAATTGTAGTTTTTTAATTTTTTGTTTCTTAAGTTCCTTATTTTCATATCATGTTATACAGTGTTGGAAAGCTTATTGAAAAAGGCACAATCTAGCTCTAAAACAAATACTTCCTCGCATATTAGAAAAATATATAAAATGCAAAAAAAAAACACTGGTTTTTACTGCATTTTGTATGCAGCCTACCTTAAATTTGCGAATTAGTTATATTTTTCTACATGACCGCAGGGCACTCTAAAAAATATGAAATTTGATACCCATATTGCCCATAACTGAAGCACAAAGATGCCACCATAATGCAAAAAATAGGGTTATGGAAAACATCCGACAAATCCCGTAATAGATGGAATATCTAAAAAAAAAATCGTGTCCGCTTAAACTTAAAAAGTATCAATATATGTGAATTTGACAGTCGTACATACCCGCACTGTACATGTCCATATAAAGTACCCGAAAATTTGAGTCTTTTTTACAATAACAACTATACAACAACAAAAATGTACCAAAAAAATGGTACCAGAAGATGGCTTTTTAAAGTTCCTATCCGAAAATATAAAGTTTTTAAATAGTTTCTTTGGATCACAACGCCTTACTTAACATAATTTTTTTGTAATTTTGTATATTCTAAAACACGGCGATGAATGCGAATTTGTATGAAAAACGAAATTTTCTTTCAATTTTTATGTGAACCCCTACAAAAAAGGGTTAATTTTTTAATTTTTTCACCTAGATGGCAACTCTAGAATGGAAAAAATTTACAATTCAAGTGATAACGTAAAACTCAATCACAAAAGCGTTGGGATTTAAAAAATATGGTGTTCTAGTCCCCGTGTAAGGTGAATAAAGATGAAGTGTAAGTGATGTGATGAACGCTGCTAAATTAAAAAAAAATAAGTTAGAAGAAAAGTTAGTAAAACATGTTGTAAATCAGGTATATTATTTTTCAGCAAATTTTTTTGCTAAAATTATGTTTTAAACTAAAATTTTAGTTATATTTAGTCAGCACTTAACTGTTTTGAACTAATGTTTTACTAATATTTTACTAATGTTTTACTAATTTATTTTGCTAAGAAAATTGTGCTGATTAGCACATCAACAGTGTGAACGACAACCAGATTAAAAGTTATACGCAGAATGAATTAGATGTCAAGATGTAGTAGTGACGATCTAAATTATACTAAAAAGTACAACTCTAGTAAGACACATAAAAAAACCAACCATGGAAAATTTTGTATCTGTTTTTCATACATAAAACAAAATTGTGGATTAAAACAACTTAAATTTTGCGTTTTCGCCGACTTGTGAAAGTAATTGTCTATTAATTAAATAAAATATTTAAAGTTAAAGAAGATTAAATGTGTATTTGTAGTTAAATTGAGTGGCCAAGTTGCAAACAAATATACAGCAGGTAGATAGAATAAAGCGAAAGACAAAGACATACATCTTAGGTAGATTTTTATGTTTCCTTTTTCTTATTGAAAAAAAGGGTTATATATGTTACATTTTGTTATTTTTTCGTTTCGTTTCTATAATTCTCTGCGGCATTAGCGTTCCTTTAAAAGATAGCATCATTGAGACAACCATTAACGTAAGTAGTTGAAAGATAATTTTGTTTATGTTATGTATAATTATTTCTATAAATTTGCGGATATTACATTAATTCATATTGACAATGTGGGAGTATGAAAATTTTTATATTTTGTAACGTATTGTAAATTATTTTAAAAAGAATCACAAAAATATGTTTTATGATTTTCAGCAAAATAAATTAACTAAAGTAAAAATTTTCTACAAATTTTTTCAGTCTACTAATATTCAGCAAAAATTTTATTAATGTTTAGCAAGGGTTTTTTAATTGCTTATCCACTAAGTTTTAGCAAAGCTTTTGCTGAATCTACTAATTTTGTTGCTAAAAATCAGCTCGCTGATTTTCAGCAAAAGATTTTTCTGACATTAGCAATTTTTTTGCAAGCACCCTCCTGACTAACATTTTGCAGACTAAGCAAAATTTTTTGTTGACTATTAACTTTTTTATTTGAGTGTATTAACAAAATAAAAACATTAATTTATTTTATTATTTTTATTAATATTGTATATTTTTCTAAATTTTTGTCGTTATCAATTAAAAGAATTAAAAATGAAGTGTAAAATATAAATAGTTCACGTTAAAATGATCAAGTATACTATCCAAATAATTGTCACATGAACCATTAAACGAAGTTGCAGTAAGAGCGATTGAACTAAATAGAAGAGCAAACTAGTTCATTCAAACCAATTGAACTAGAAAGAGTACAAATGACATAAAAAAAAATTAAAATATACAAGTGGTTACGACACTATTAAAAAAATTGCAGTAGTATGGCAAAAAAAAAAAGTGAAAAGTTTTTTTTATTTTTTGTTACAATTCATGAAACAGTTAGTTTTTTCTCAAAACGGGACAAATGGCGTTCAGTTCAGTGTATCGCCGGGACACGGGACATTCCACTCTAAAACTGGTCTGTCCCGACGAAAACTTGACTACTGGCAAGTCTATACAAATCAGTAGTAAACGAGAGCTGATCTCGATCACATTTAATAAAATTTGTGTTGTGCTTATTTTAGTTTTATAAAGAAAAAATAATAATGAATAATTTTACCATTCCAAAGACCGTTAACCCCGATATGGCTATTGAACGTAAAAATGCCAGTTTCAGCGCAGAAGAATTTGCTGCTTGGTTTTATGGCAGTAAAGGCAATTTGAATTTAAAGAGAATGATTGGTAAGAGCTAAGAATACAATGTTTTTAAATTTACCATGATGAAAGAAATCTCATAATTAAGAGAAGAAATCTCATACATAAGATAAATAAACTAAAAAAAACAAATATTTTGATAACAGCTTTAAAGGGCAAAACAAATATTGTGCATTTTTTTTTAATTTAACGCTGGATTTGAAAATGTTGAAGTCTAAATAAAGTGTATGTCTTTTTGAAAATATTTGAAAATACTTGTGCATATTTTTTAAAAAGTGTTACAATGTAATGAAGAAAGCAATAATTTTTTTTTTTTTTTTTTTAGTTTGTTTGTTTTAACCCTTTACTGCATGAAACTCGACATTAAATAAAAAAAAATTATTTTGGTAGAAAATGCAAAAAAATTATACCTCTTTCAGAGTTTTTATATCTTTTAATTTTTAAGGATTTTATTGAAGGATAACGATTCGTTACCTATACATATGTAACAAATTTGTTTAAAGAAAAAAATGTTTTATTTTCACAAAAAATAAAAAAAACTTGATTTTTTTACCAGTTTTGAAACATGTAACAAGCAAATTTGTTAGCATTTGATCCGACTTTGTTTCATGGCAAAAACTCTGTAAATTTTTCAGATATCTAATTTTTTTTAGATATTGGCACTAATAGCGAAAACACCATACAAATGAATATCAAAGGACTATTTCTCAGAGAAGGAATTAGATATTGGAAAGGTTAAACTTAAATTTTGAAGACAACAGACAGGACTTTCAGATCACGGATGTTAAAGTTGGTACAATTGTACTTTTTTTTTGGTACATTTTGACCTTCTAAAGTACCGTGGTACTACCGCGACTCATTTGGTACAATTTAAATTTTCCCCTTTTTGAATTTTTAGTATAGCAAACAAATTGTTATTGCCTCCTTTTTCATTGTATTTATTTATTTTATTTTATTTATTTATCTGTATTTCCATACAACAAGATATACATCTTTTAATTATAGTATGGAACTAGAAGAAGTTATAGTAATACAATTTAATACAATTTAAAAAATAAAAAACAAAATATGACAAATTTTAAAAATAAAAAAATTTATATAATGAGAGCTTAAAATATATGCGACCATATCCGCCAGTTTTGACGATTTATTATCATTTTGAGGATTTTGTAGAATAAAATTGGCGATTTTTTTTTAAATATCGGAAATTTGACGAATTTTTACAAAATTTATCTGGTAGCTCTTTATGCGACTGTTATTGTGGTGTATAGAGCTCTTACATATATTAACACTTTGTTGCAGCCAACTTCACTTTATTATGGATTTATTAAAATACTGAAGAAGTGATAATTAAATTAAAAAACTTTATAATTATATGTAAAAATGGATTTCTATACAGTTGGGTACGATATTACATATTATCAAGGTATTTGAAAGTTAATTTTATTTTTTTTTGTAGAACAAGCAAGCAGACAAAACCGTACATTATACCATTTCGTGAAAATTGATAAAGAAAAAGACGGAAGAGGCAAAATATGTACTCTCTGTAGAGTTCCCATAATTAGTGGTAGACTTTTTTGTACCTTATTTTATTCATACATATAATGTATGTTATTGTTAAGTTTTGTTTTTTTGTGTACAAGTGAATTTTTATGTACTTTTTTGTTGTTTTAATAAATTAAAAAAAAAATGGTACCGTGAAGGTCCAAAAAGTACAATTTTTTTTGGAGGTTGTTACAAAATTGAAAACAACATTTAACATCCCTGTTTCAGATATCATAAAAAGTTTTGTTAATAAATCTTAATTTTATAACGTCCCGAATAAAGGATTTTACAGCTTTTGGTAATGAGTGTGATATAGAAATTCAGAGGTCAGATTCGGATTCCGAGCACATCAAGCCTTTAGAAAAGTATATTCTACTCTTAGTTTTACAAATATTATTACTGCAATTATCACATATTTAAAAAAATAATATTTATAACTATATCCTAATTTGTTCCTTTTTACAACTTTGTTACCAGAGCTTCGAAAGAATTAATTCGATTTGAGCTTAATTCACAAAAAATTTAATTCAGAATTAAAAAGTGCTTATATTCCATTCCATTAATCCATTCCCTAGAAATTCATTCACTAGCTTCATTCAAAAGCTTTAATAGATATTGAATGAATTCCTAACTTGAATAAAATACTAAAAGCTAAAACTATTAAAAATTCAATTTTTATTTTGCTGAAAGTAAAAATAAAAAATGAAGTTGCAGAAAAAGCTGCTAAAATGATCAGATTTTTCTTGCTAAATAATAGTAAGTTAAGAATAGCAAAAATAAATCTGTTGAATCTACAAATATTTATTTATATTTTAGTATATGAAAGCATCAAATTATTCTGCTTAAATCAGCAAAAAAATTTAAATATTAGCAGATAAAAAAATCATAAAAAAAAATTTTTAAATTTTTAAAGATTTTTTTTGTCGATTTTTTAAGTGCGAAAAAAATCTAGCCTTCTGATCGAACATTTCTATTGATTTTAGTAAAATACAAAACTATTCACTTTCTAAAAACATTTTTTGTTCATATTACAATTTTGTTTGCTTTTTGTTATCTACAAATATTTAGTAAAAAATTTTGCTGATTTTAGCATTGCTATTTTCAATTAACTAAAAGCTAACTCGAATATAACTAAAATTTTGCAAATTTAACAGTTTTATTTTTGCTGTTTTTATATTACAAATATTTAGCAAAAAAATTTACTAATTTTTGAAGTTTTTCTGGAAAGCAATTTTTACCAAATTTTTAGTACACTCAAAAAAGTCAGTAAACTCGCAAACAAATTTGTTTGAGTCAGCAAAATTTTAGTTAGGAGGGTAGTTGCAAAAAAAATGCTAATGTCAGTAAATTCTTCAGCAAACAAAAATATTACATTCAGCAAAAGTTTTGCTAACATTTAGTTTATTAAAAATTACAGAATCCTTGCTGAAAGCTATTGAATGAATTCCTAACTTGAATTAGTTCAATTATATGTTCATTCAACAATTTATTAATTGAATGACGAAATTTTAGTATCATTCATTTAATACAAAGAAGCTTGACATTAACACACAAATAAACACGTAACACACAAACAATAACAAAGCATAAAACGAGCTTTTCTTTTGTTGTAGACTAATTATAAATAATTTGCTTTTGTTTTATGTAAATATTTCAGTTAAATTATGACAACGTTCGTTAATCATTTGACTAAATGAATTAACGCAAATCTTTCTTAATTCACCGATTTACTAAATGAATTAAGAAAATTTTAAATCATTCAAGAAAGAATTCATTCAAAATAGAATTCATTCATATTATTTAAAGCTTTTAAGAATTAAGCTTAGAATTCATTCCTTGGGAATGCTTTTTCGGAATGAAAATTGAGTAAAATTTCATTCATTTTACAAAATTGAATTAAAGCATTAAGCCTTTTCAAACTTTGTTTGTTACGTTGCTGTAACGAATCGAAATTTAAAAAAAATTAATATTTCACGAATTTTGAAATGAATGTAAATATTTTTAAAATTAAGAATACCTTTTAAACTTTATGGTTATTCCGTTTTTTTATAAACTTTTATTACTTTTAACAACATCAAAAAACTTTCAACTTTTCGCGTTTGCGGACGAATGAAAAATTTAATTTTTTTTTTCCCATACAAAATCATTTATTTCCAAATTTACCTTTACATCAGAAATTCTTGCTATTAAATATTAAAATTTAGTTGTTAAATAATAATTGAGAAAAAAAAAATTTGAATTAGATTCATACACAGGTGTCGCATATTTTCATATTATTCGATACATACATATATGTAACGCCATGCAGTTAAGGGTTAATTTGTTTTTTATATTGTCTCATGAACTTGTGAAACGTACTGATATGCGTACTTTGAGCTTTGGTATAAAAAACTCTTTAAATTGTTATTGTAGTGTGGAGGTCTAAGTCGATCGTCGTAAAGCCAGCTTGGCGCGGCCGCTGAACAATGCGGCTTAAATTTGTTAGTCGACGTAACCAACTTAGCCGATAGATTTTTTAATTCAAAGAGCAAAACATTGTTTTACTTTATTAACTTTTTAATATTTTAGTAAAAACCATTCCGATTGTTATCATTATAAGCCCTATAATCTTCATTCATAGAGCCGCAAATTTAATAAAAACAATATTTAGGCACCAACAATGGTGTTTCTACACTAAAACAAGTCAGTAAAGTCAGAAACATTTTTGCTGTGAGGATCCTTGCAGGAAAATTGCTAATATCAGCAACATATTTGCTGAATTTACTAACTTTTTGGCTGATTAATATCAGCCAAGAAGTTAGCATTTTTCTGCAATGATCCTCCCAACAAAAATGTTGCTGACTTTGTTGACTTTTATATAACGTTTTCCTTCACACGAACAAAAAAACAATATACAGTTGTAGTCTCCAAATTACCACACATCTTAAATTTTTTTTGTCATATTATAATTTTTTTTAAACAAGTTTTTAATGTTATATAGTAAAAACAATGTACTACTACAAAACTTGCCCCTGATTCCACTTGTTAAAAATTGTTAATTTTACCCCTTAAATAAAGAATTATTTTCTTACATATTTTGAGGATTCCTAACTGGTAAGTAGGACCAGATTGAGATTTTATCCTCTCCTCATTTTTGTTGTTCCAGCCCTCCCTTACAAATAACATTCGGACATATTTATTTACTCTATATTTTACCTGGGCAATTGTAAGTGCCAAAAGTGCTTGGTAAAGCATACTTGCCTGCAGCCGTAAAAGGATTACAAGTCAAAGTAAAAATATTATGGCAATTAACAGAAACATAGGCAACTTTGTCTATTATATATATTTCACCAATACAATTTAACAAAAATTATGTTTGCTGGGTGGGCTTATTTGGTGACCACCACTATATGGCGTTTAACTCGAGCGGCTTAAGCAAACACCACATTAGTAAATGCAAACCACTTTTTAAATCCAAATTAATTTCCAATTTTTATCCTTGTTTTAGTGTATTTGGCACTTTACCGAAAATTTGTTATTCGGCTTAAACCGAATACCGGATATTTGCCAAATAGTTCTTTCATACATTTTCATATAAAAGTACACTGAACTTTAGATATGGACAAAACTAAATAGAATAATAAAACTTCTTTAATTTTAAAAATCATATTAAACCAATACAAACAGCCGTGTTTAACAGTTAAAAAAAAAAAATAGTTATGTAAAAAACTTGATTTTCGGATTTCTTTTTGATAGTAATACAGAGTTTGAACACACAGGGAAAAGATCAGTTGGAATTCGTTCGATATTACATTATTGAAGTTGGTAAACAAATATTTTAGCTGTGTGTGCATACAAATATTAATCAAGACCAGTTATTTTATGTAGTGCAAGTTTTAAAATTAGCTTAACAAACTAACTTTCTTGGTGACAGACAATTGGTTGATTTCCCTAATTATACAATTTTAAATATGGTTAGAAAACCTACGAGTCTATGCCACCACAGAAAAAAAAATCTTCAGTAAACTCAGCTATTTTATTATAATCATAACCCTTTCTCCCAATTGCCGTAACTATAATACCTTGTTCTGAACAAAATAATTGTTATTTGCTATTTATGTCAAATTAATTATTTAAAAATAACAAAAAGAAAATTGAAACAAAAAAACTGATAATAAAACAAAAAAGTACAAAAATTTTAACACTTAGAAAATACGTAATAATATTTAAAAAAACATCATTATATGGTAGTAAAAAACAAGAAGGAGATGCTGATGTGGTAATCTTAAATTTTGTGTACATATAAACGAAAATTATTGTAGTTGCTCGTTTTTCTTTCAGAATTTTAAACATATTTGTAAGACGGAGGATGACTAAAATGCGCAACAATATTTTTCTTAAATTTACAAAAACGGGTGCTTTAAATATGGGGTATAATTGGAGAAAACTAACATGTTAATGGCAACTACCTAGCAACGTTATTACTCTATCGAGTGCAGTTGCGAAAAAGATGTTTTATAATTTTTAAGTAGAGCCGACGCTCCAGACCGGTATCCCGGGTTTCCCGGTCGTCGGTCTACCCGGTTACACCGAAAGACCGGGTAGAACAAAAACCGGGGAATCGCAGAAAGTCCGGCTACACCGAAAACCAAGTCTACTCGTTAAACTGATCAGCGCGATTAAAACAACGTATTTTTTGCATAAAAACTTATGATTTTTTAACACAAAAATAATTTTTTTAAAAAAAGTAGCTTTTTTAAAAAAAATACCTCTTTCAAAAATAAAGTACTCTTTTTTAAAAAAAAAAGTATCTTGCTTTAAAAAAGGTAATTTTTTGAAAAAGAATTTTTTTCATAAAAGATATTTTTTATAAAAAATGGTAATGATGTAAAAAATAGACTTTTTTGTAAAGAAATACTTGTTTTGAAAAAGGGTACATATAGTAAAAGATACTTGTTTCTGAGAAAAATACTTTTTTTTTTACTTTTGTTTATGAAAAAGATACTTTTATGAAAAGTAGTTTTTTGAAATGGGTAGTTTTTTTTTGAAAAGGGATGTTTTTTTTATCAAAAAGGTACTTTTTTGAGAAAGGATATTTTTTGTGATAAAGATACTTTTTTGAATAAGGAGTACTTGTTTGTGAAAAATACATTTTTTTGAGAAAAGATACTTTTGCGTTTAATAATGGTATGTTTTTATGCAAAACATAATTTGCTCTAATCGCGCTAACCGGTTCTTACAAGTAGACTGGTCTACTCTTTATTTATATATTATTTATATTGACTGTAATATTTATTTTAATAAATAAAAATAAAAACACTGGATACGGTGTATTACTTAATTAAATTCGGTTCGATCTACTTAATAAATTCAGTTGTGACCACAAGTATTTTTTTTTTTCAATCCGTAGGCATAATTAAATAGTCAGTACTCATAGCTAATTTTTAATGACTTCCATTGAATTTTTAAGTAACATAAATATTAGTAAATGTAACTATCAAAATTCGGTTGGCAAAAAATTCGGTTGCAGCAATTGGTTCTCTTTTCTGTGTGAAGCTATTTTATTTTTACCGACTTTAGACTCCTCTTATTTCTCAAAGTTTTATGAATTAAGAGGAAAGATGGACGGGGTTAGGTTGACTGTACTTAAAGCTATGGCGTGCTAAGTTTGAAACGTTGAAACGTCTTCACCAAAAGAATTGATGGCCATATAAATGCAGAAAAATTAATAAAATTACTTGACACAAGAGTTTTTTTTTTTTTTAAACTTTGAGATTCAAACCAATACAAACTTGATTCACTAGACTTGGGAGATACATTCACTGAAAATGTAATTTCCATAACGCTGCTCAGTGAAAAATTGTTTGTTGATTTACAAGTGAAACCAAAATTTTTCGATTTTTAAATTTTCGCACTTTTTGCTATAGGGTTTTTGCGCCGTTTAATGGAATTGAGTTTTGAGAACCGTATTAAAAAATGGTATTATTTTCTATAGTTTGAGGTATACCAAGTTGATGTCAGCACACCAAAAAACGGGATGCAAACATCATAATCTTATAAGAAATCGGGGTAAATTTTTTGAAAATTATATAAGTTTTTGAGTCTGACATTCACAATTACATTTTATATTATATTTCAAAAAGTAATTTTAAAAATTTTATACGCAAACATTTAATGGACTTTTTAAAAACTTTGCGAAGTTTTATTATTTTGTTTCGCTTTTTTTTCATAAAAAGCACAGCTTGAGTACATAGATAGGTATTAAGAGTGAATCCTTATGACGTACTAAATTGATAAGGAGCAAAAAGTTTAATTTTTTCCATTCACAGCGTCCACAACAGCAGTTTTTTCCAAAGACATTTCGCTTTGTGACATCTAAAGCGCTGTATTAATTCCGCCGAAAAGATTTTAATGAGCATAATACTAAAATCGAAAAGACATAAACAAATAGTAAGGACTTTACATTTTCTTTTTAAGTTCTAATATATGACAAAAAAAATATTTGAGTGTATTTTAATATTTTCTGGTCGTGTAATATATGTTTTAAAATGTGATAAAAGCAATGAGATCTGTAAATTGATGTAGCTTTAATTTAATCTAAGCTAAAACTGTAGTTTTAATATTTTTAATTTGCTTGAAACTTCAAACCGCCATAAATTTTGCGTTGTTAAAGATAAATGATAAACATCGGTTAAGCACATGTAGAAATTGCCAACCATAATACAATAAAAATAGTACTGGCAAACCATTTGCTATTTTTGTAAAACCCACCATGATGAAAATTGCCAAAGGTACAAATAATATTGTACTAGGACAACACCATTTTGTTTGCTGAGCATGTGTTTTGCCAGTACCACCTGCAAATATCTTTGCCAATGTAGTTTTTACCATGATTACAACAAATTAGAAGCATTTTTTTATATTTTATTATATTTCACAAATTTAAATATGATGTATAATACTAAGACCGAACTGTATTGCTGCTTTTTAATGTGTTCTATTATACATTAATTTTATTTGAAGTCTTATAAAAGTACCAAATTTTTTGAATTACCAACGTTATGCCAACGGTGGGAAGTTCGCTTAAACCAACGGTAGACCACTGTTATCAATCGGGTAACAGGACGGCATTGTTGAGATTGTTAAATTAGGGTCACCGGTTGTATCCCGAACGAAACCAACGGAAAATGAGAGTAGATTATCACTGCACTTAGGTTACTATGTAGGTTAACCCCACTGCAAATGTAGTTAAAAACAAATGAAATTTTTACTTAAAGAAAGGACGACTTACATTTCAGTAAATTCAACTAACATTGTCATTTGTTTTTTAATGTTCAAAAAATGAACCACATAGTTAGTTAAAAATAAACAAACATTTATTTTTTATTTTTTAAATAACAAAAAACGACTGTAAAAAATAAATGTAAAATCATAAAACAGTCATTTGGAGTGGTTTGTTTTTTTAAATGAACTACAAGGTTAGTAAAAAATTTAATTTGTTCTACAAATGACTGACATTTACATTAAAAATAAAGAAACTGTATTACAACCCAAACAACTACATATTTTTAAAGCAGAAGTTCATTGAGTGTAGATAAAAACACCGAAAGGGTTTTGAAAACTTAGCTCAGATTTCATTTTGATGGCCTTTCGAAGTTGGCTTTTTTGTAGGTAAACTTTTTGAAAAAAGTAAACTGCACCGTAAAAACATATGTATATGATCATATATGGGCTTGTTTATGATCATATATATGTATATGATCATATATATGTATATGATCATATATGACCGTATACAGTTTAATATATAATCATAAATGAGCATGTATACATACATAAACATATATAATCATCAGAGAAGACAAAAAATGGCAAAATCCGAGGTGTTTATGGCAAAAAAATATTTTAAAAAAGCAAAAAAATAAAAAATACCAAAACTACAAAAAAGTTAAACAAATTTAACACTTTGAAAAAAAAAAAATAAAAAAACTTAGGAAAGAAAAATGTAAAGCGAAAAATTTCTTAAAAAATAATTTTGAAGCTCAAAAATCTTAAGAAAAGGCTGTTTTTAAGCACAAAAATTAAAAATAAAAGAAATGGCAAGAAAAGCAAATAATATGGTCACCATATGGTCATATATAATTATACAAATGTATGATCATATAAAAGCACATATATAAACATAATTGTGTAGAGTTGTAACTAAAACGCGCAATTGTGACAGCTCATTTTTCGAAAAAAATTAATACGAAAACGAAAAAAGAAAACCCAAAAATACTAATTTTTTAATATGAACTCATTTTTTAATATGCTCAGTGTAGAAAAAAAAATAGTTTCTTTTGTATTTGAAACTTGATTCACATGCTATCCAGCCCTATCCACCCATATGTACTATTTCCCAATATTGATGATGCGAAATGTCATTTTCGAAAGAGAATTTACAATAATTTGACAATTTGTATCATCAATACTGGGAAATAGTAGATATGGGTGCACAGATATAGATAGCAATTGAACTGCCCCTTAACATCGGTTCTAATTAGACAACTCGTTTAAACATGCTTTTGCGTGCATTAAATAATCATGTAATTCTTTAACATTACCCCTTAGTGAAAAAACGGTAAAAAAAGAGCCAAACTTCAAACTGCTTCAAAATTTTAATTATAGCTAAGTTTTTAAATCCCTTTGGGGGTTTGGTCTATTGATTGTCTACTTTCATTTTCCGTTGGACTCGTTCGGGATACAATTTTTTGTTGCACAGTGTTATAAGGAGGCAGAAAACAAATGCAAAAAAAAAAACTTATCGATGTATATTAATAAAATAAAAACTGTAAAAAATATTTTTATTTTACTTGCAGAAGAAGAACTTTATGACGGTTTGGACGATCCATTGGATCATGAATTTTTATCCTATGAAGATATGGCTAGTTCAGCTGTCAAACACTCGATACATGCTGCTAAAAAGTTAAGAGCAATTCAAGATCGTATCAATCCTGGTGGTTCAGAAATATTTCCGTAAGTAAACATTAAGATTAGACTACTCTACAAATTTCACTTTTTTTGCATAACCTCTACACGCAAAAAAAACTGGGGGAATATTATCGAAGTGCTTAGTAATTATACAACTACATAAGTTTCAAGTTAGTTTTACAAAGTTCTAGTAAAATATTTATACGTTTTTGTAAAATATATAGAAGCTTTTTGAAAAAAATTCATATATTTTACAAGAAATTTGTAAATCTAACTTGAAACCTATGTAGTTGTATAATTACTAAGCACTTCGATAATATTCCCCCAGTTTTTTTCTGCATGTACGCTGAATTCATATCTGTCATAATTTTTTTTTTCTCAGTTGCAGTTTTTGCAATTTCGCGACTATTATATCATTTACCATATTTTTTTTGTATAGTTTGCTTAATTTTTCAAAATTTAACCGCAAAACCATGTAATTTTTTTAAGAACATGAATCTACACTATATCTCATTTGAGTGTAATCATGTCGGTGTTTGTTTCAAGATATTTTACCAATATTCCTTGCAATATTGAAAATGTTGCATGAAAATTTTGCATGTTTAGTTTTATCCTTATACATTTTATGTCGAGATTTCGGAATTTATAGATCCGGTATATTCTTGATCGTTATTTCACGATCGGTAACCCTAAAATTTATAAGCATAAAACTAAATAAAGGACAATTTTTCACTTGATTGCTATACCAGTTTGATATCCTGATACAAGCACCGAAATGATTAAAGATAATTTTGTGTAAATTTTTATTCTTAAAGATTTTTCGATAAAATTTCGAAAAATTAAGCAAAATATACAAAAAAAAAAAAAATGGGGTAAATGATAAAAATATAAAAATCGCGGTATTTAAAAACTGCAAATGAGAAAAAAAAAATCCCTAGATTTTTATTCAGCGCACATAGCACAGTGGTTTCCCTTAGATGGACAAGCGGTCAAAAATCAATAACTCCAAAACTAAAAAAGCTAGGGTCTTCAAAATTCGTCAGCTCATAGCATGCCCGAAGAACTTAAAGTTTGCAAATTAACAACTGTAGCCACAGTAGCCACTTGATCTTTGAAGGGTTAATTGGCTTATAGATTTGTTTTCGGAATTTTTGAAATAAAGTATTTCAATATGATAATTCTTTTGTTTTAAACAATTTTTATAAATTTTTATTCTATTTTAATTCATTAGAAATATACACTGAAAAAAAAACATTTTTTATGCTCCTTCAAAATAATTAATTTGCGTCGATAAATAATTTGGACGAAAATGCAATGAGTTAGCTCAAATGCAATGAGTTAGCTACACTTTGGGGGATCTATTGTGACAATCTATGTCGACAGTCAGGCAGCGCTCAAAGCACTGACAAACTACACGGTGCGCTCGCGCCTGGTCGCACGATGTAGGTGTGCTCTGAGGGAGCTCATGGAGGCATTCACAGTGAGGCTGTGTTGTGTACCCGGACACTGCAAGGTGGATGGCAATAAGTTGGCGGACGAACTTGCGAGAGAGGGTTCGAATCTGGACTTGTCAGTAAGGGTCGGGGGGGGGGGGGGGGTGGTAAAGCCCCCATTATGTTACTACTTTGAGGTTATTACTTTGAGGTTATCCCACCGTTAACCAATCATGGAGGGACAGCATGGATTGCAGGGTGTCTAGGGCGTTATGGCTCGCATTGGACGCAGGGGCAACCAAGGTTCTTTTGGGACTGGACAGGGAAGGTCTCAGGACCCTTACGGGGTTCCTGACCGGTCATTGTTCTGTCAGGGCTTTCACAAGCAGATGGGACAGGGACATACCGGATTTTTGCAGGTTGTGCGAGGACGTTGAGGAACTGGAGACAGTTGAGCATATAAAGTGCCACTGTCCTAGGTTGCAGGGTCTCAGACAGAAATGGCTAGGAGATAGATTTCACGACGAACTTGGGTGTGTCGCTGGATACAATCCAGTATATTTGCTGAGATTTGTCAGGGAGATAGGACGGCTGTTTCTAGCAAGGGGACGATAGGAGCTGGTTTCTGGGGAGTATATATTCTTTCTATCTTTCTATCTTTCTTTATATCTATCTTTCAATCTATCTTTCTTTCTATTTCTATTCTCTCTTACCGTTTTTCTCTGAAGGGATTCACAATTTGGTCTCTATTGCTCTCCGAGTGGAGTTGTGCCCCTGGGCACATAACCCTTCCTAACCTAACCTTTAAAACAAACTGTTTTCTCTTTATACATAATATAAAGTTTAAAATAACAACAATTTAAAAAAAAAATATTTCTCTTTACTCATATTCTTAAAAAGAAATAGTACAAAATGCGATTTTTCATTATTTTTCGTCGGATGACTATGTAAATCACAGCCATATGCGAACATATGCAAAAACCCGCGGACACAATATTTTTTAATTAGAGGGGTAAAATCTACAATTTGATGTATAAGAAGTTGTGGGTGGATGAGGGCCAAATAACTAAAAGTCTACGGAAAAAGTAGTTTTTAAAAAACGTGTGTTTTGAAAAGGTAAAAAAAGAGTATTCTCCAGGGATTTTGTAATGGGATTATATTTTTGCAGCTTTTATTATTTAATTTCGTAGGAAATAAGTTCAAATTTAATGTTTGTAGGGTTTTTGGAGACTTCTGTCACAAAATCGCGAATAACTTTTTAGATAAACTTAAGTTTTCTTTTATGACTATGCAACCACAATATATGCATTAAATCTCGCAAAAAAAAAAACAAAAAAATTTGTTAGATTCATAAAATTTAGGGTGTTTGAGATTTTATTTGTTCGGTTTTAGATCATGACAAATTTTTCTCTAAATTAACAGAAAAATTATAAATTTTATATGATAATTTACTTTGACTATTAGAAAAAAACACAGAAAAAGTTATTAGACACTAGCATGAATGGAATGCATTTTCTGACCCACTACGGTCTTCATCAACATTCTTTGTGCCATTTAATGTTAATCGTAAATATCTTCTATTTAACTCACACGTTAAAGAAATTGGGTAACGTTAAATCCCACATTACTCTGTGTGTTGAGTTAGAATGAAATTTACCACGAACGATTTCTATTTATAGTGTGTTTGTTTTTTCTCTAGTCATTATCATAATTGCCAGTTTAACTTTCAGTTAAAACTTTTTTAAATGGCAGTTCTTTTCTCTAAAGTCATCATATACTATCCTTCTACATAAGCAAAGCATATCAACAAACATTAAAGATTTTTTGTTAATACATATGTCGAGCATATACATTAAACGATTTTTACACTGTACCTGGTGAGTGGTTTAATAGTGAATTTTATCGTTGATCTATAAATTTATGTGTGAGATTTTATTTGTTCGGTTTTAGATCATGACAAATTTTATTTATTTAATTTAATGTAATTTTAATTTATTTCAAAAAACCAACCGAGCCCTTCGGGCCATATATAGTTGGTAGACCAACATTAACAATCAACTTCATTATGTCACTTAAAACTATAAAACCTTAAATATCATATTTTCTAACAATATAAAACAGTTTGTATATAGCAAGTTTAACTTACAAAAATTTAAGAAAAAAGTTTAAAAGAATTATTAAAGAATAAAGAATATGGCATAAAGAATATGGAATAAAGAATATGGCATAAACTCTAAATTAACAGAAAAATTATAATTTTTATATGATAATTTACTTTGACTATTAGAAAAAAACCATGCCATTAAGTTTTAATCGTAAATATCAATAAATTTAGTGCAATAAAGCTTAGAAAAAACATTTTTTTTTGATTTTTGGCCTATGGAGAAGCCATAGGTCTTTTGAAAAAGATGTGTTTTAAAGCCAGTTTTTTTTTTTGGCCGTAGTGTAAATACAAAGCAACCTACATTTCCTAAATTTCAGTTACGAAATTTATTTGCTTTTTAACATTTACGAAAAATTTCATAAATTTTATAAAGATTTCATAAACTTTTTGAGACTGTTATTTTCCAAAAGTTTTTTTCTTTTAAGGAATGAAAAAAAATATTTTGAAAATTTTTATTAATTGCAAAAAAAAAAACGAAAAACTGATTACTATGAACACTTTTATTAAATTTATGTAAAAATTCCTGAACATAATGAAATAAATAATTCTATTGAACTTATTTAAAAAATTCATTTTATTAAAATTTAGAACTTTAATGGGTGGTCCTGTGGGTGGTGCTATGATGCCAGCCGGTAATCCTTTGGCTGTACACATTGTTATGTTTACTAGAGCCCTAAAAGGTCAAGGTACTCCGGAACAATATGAAATGTTTGGTCGTCGTGCAGATAATTGTGAAATTCTTGGTACTTATGCACAAACTGAACTGGGTCATGGTACATTTTTGCGTGGCGTAGAAACTCGAGCTGATTATGATCGTAAGACTGAGGAATTTATTTTACATACACCCTCATTATCTTCCTATAAATGGTGGCCCGGAGGATGTAAGTTGAATTTTTTTTTTTCATATTTCCAAAGTAATTTTGATTATATAATAATTCTTTGTTGTTCTTCTAGTGGGTCAAACTTGCAATTATTGCATTGTTGTTGCTCAACTCTATATCGATGGTGAGCATAAGGGTATTCAAATGTTTATTTTACAAGTTCGAGATGAACAAACTCATACGCCCTTACCCGGCATACATATTGGCGAAATTGGCAAAAAACTCGGTATGAATGGTGCCAACAATGGTTTCTTGGGTTTGAAAAATGTACGTGTACCCCGGATGCACATGTTAATGAAAAATCAACAAGTTTTAGCCGATGGTACTTTTATTAAAAGTCCTGTTTCACAACTTTCCTATTTTCCAATGGTATTTGTACGTTGTATGGTTGCTTTGGGTAACAGCTTTTTGTTGGCTCAAGGTGCTACAATCGCTACTCGTTATTCTGTAGTCAGACGTCAAAGTCCTATTGAAGAAAAGTGAGTGTAATATATAAAGAATTTCTTTTGATATTCGATTTTTTTTATTGGTGTTTTATACTTTTAGTGAACCAGAACCAAAAATTATTGAACACTTAACCCAACAAATGAAAGTTATACCCGAAATTGCTGGTGCGATTGCTTATCGTTTGGCTGCTGGCAATTTACTTCGCATGTATGAACAAACTTCCGAAGATATTACTCGTCAGGATTTCTCTCGTTTGCCTGAATTACATGCTTTGGCTTGCATTTTAAAAGTTTCTTGCTCTTATGACTCGACTTTTGGTATTGAACGTATGCGTCAAGGTTGCGGTGGTCATGGTTATTTAGTGGCCGGCAATATGGGCAATTTGTTTACTCTTGCCACTGCTGCTTGTACTTATGAAGGTGAAAATTCCGTATTGTATTTACAAGTCGGTAAGATCTTAATGAAAACTTGGACTTATGTTTTGACTGGCAAACAACTGATGCCCACAATGTCTTATTTAACGGAATGCCACAGAATGCCTCGTTTCCCCAATTGGACAGGAACTTGGGATTGTTTGGTTAAGTCTTTGCAATTTGCTTGTGCTGGGTGAGTGTTGAGGGAGACATTTAAAAAAATGATACCGGTAAGAAATAGATTTTTTTTAAAACAAAAAAAAAAACCACTCCGAGAGAATTCTCTGCATGATATTAATGAATTTTTACAAAGAAGCCATGAAGTTGCACTGGAACTCGTCCATTGAAACTTTTCTTTAAAATAATTGAAGTTTTACAAAAATATTATGAGAAATATAAATTACTAGTTGAAAAGCCGGTCCATGCCAAACAGATACTCAAGGTCTAAAAATAAAAAAATAAAAATTAACCACAAATTTGCTTTTTGTTAATTGTTAACTTTAGCAAAATAGGCACTTAACGTATACACTTTGAAGAAATTAGTCGTTCTCACTTTAAACTTTGAGTATATCTGCTATCAAATTTAAAAAAAACCAAAAACTTGGTTTTCTACACACAGAGAAAAATTTAGCTATTTGCCAACTGAAATTCCGGTATTACGACTCAAATTAGTTATTTCGAATTTTAAACGGCTATCACAACTTAACATTAGTTTTCACAACAAAGTTCGGTTAATTCAACTGAATTTTAGTTGCAAGACCAAAAATATTCAGAAATCTAATGTAAATATCATTGTACTAACTGAGTTTATATGTTGTTACCATTAATATACACTTTTCAATTCGGTTGGCACTTTATTTTTCTGTGTGTAATTAAAGGGCTACCCCTTAAAGTGTATCGTGGTGGAGTTCTGAGAGTTCTTACGTAAACATTTGTTGACGATTTATTTAATGTATATAGTTTTTAGAAGTACATATGTATATTTATCCAAATTATACAATTTAGAACAAAACGGCATCGATTTTGCTTATATTTGAATATTTCGACAAAAATTCAAGTTTTCGCATATTTTGACATTGAGTGCACATTTTTCATTAAATTGTATACATTTTTTTATTGATTAAGGCAAACATTTTTTTTTATCATTATTCTAAATATAAATAAATGGTTCAAAAATTTTTTGAAAATCTTTTTTTAGACACATTATTTTTCCAATTCTAGTAAGGAAATATATAAATACATATTTTTAATTTTTTGTAAGCTGGAAAGTAATGACATTTTGTGCAAGAAAGTCATTTATGTTTTTATCTATCAAGTATAACATGCCGAGATATCTCAGATGGTAGAGCAGTTGACTGACAATTCGAAGGGCCGGGGCCCGACTGACAACTTGCTCGACATCCCAATATAAAAGTAATGAGAATTGTAAACCCAATTACTTGGCATTACCAAACATGTACTTATATAACCACTAATATGGTAATGCTTTTCTACACTGGGTTGTTGTAAAGAAAAAAATAATTAGCACTTGTGACCGGCCATAATGAAGTCTTTTATTTAAAAATGTTAAAGGCATAATGTTCTACTCAATGTAAAATACATTTTAAATATTCAAAGTCGGCATTAGGTCCATTCGTTTACTTTTCCAGTAAAATCCAGTAGATGAGTAAATTTTGGGCAAAATGAAAATTTTACTCTCAAAACTGGCTCTTGCACAAAAAAGTAAACGAACGGAAAAATTGCAAAAACTTGCAGGTTAATTCAAACATATGAGCGCTAAAAAGCTTAGTGTTGTAAAATATGTGTTATTTAGACTACCCAGTATATATTGTTTTTGGTACTTGATGCATTGCATTTTAATAATTATAAATTCGTAGCAATTGTATTTATTAAATAAACTTTTGTGGAAGTTTTAGACTTGTTTAGTTTGTACATGTTTGTTTTGTTTCTAGTTAAATAACATATGAAAATACATGAATACTTGATTTTTGATATTCGGTACCCTGAATAATATGCAGTAAGAAGTATTCATATATTCGTTAGCTTTACATCTCTAATATATTAATGTATATAAAAACAATGAACACAGATATTAGAAAACTGATAAATTGTTACTGTAATAATTGTAACTGACTACTTTAATTTGTTTCAGGTTGAAAATAATTATTTTTAGTTTTTGCCGCACTTTTAATTCAGCTTTTGTTCTTTTAAATGTTTTTATTACTAAACGTATGCTTATTTTTGTTTGTTTACTTAATTTAATCATATGTTTTTGTTTTCTACTGGATTTTACTGGCAAAAATTTTTCCAGTAAAAATTTGCAGTTTTTTTGCTGACAACTGTCAGTTTACTCTCTTAGTAGATGCTCTCTCTTGCAAATTTATGTGTACGCGAACGTATTTCAGTAAAATCCAGTACAAAATTGTACAAATTTGTGCAAATTTTGGTGTAAACGAATGGACCTATTGCCACTCTCCTCCACCCAAGGATTGGTTAACAAATCAAGTCCCTCATCATTTTTACAATGATTAGCACAAAATGAATTAAAATTATAATCTTCATTGGTGGTCAGAAAATTTTAAAAAGTTCGAAATAAACTCCATAAGCTAGAATGTTTTATTCGGCTTATAACACGTCCACCTACCTAGAGTTCGAAAACGCTGTTGGCCTTTAGTTTAGTCTACAGTTCGTAGATGTCATAGATCTCAAACTCTTCTTCTTCTTTTAACACCAGACAGTTTTTCATACACATTCAAATATTTTTTGTGTAGGAATTCGACGTATGCCAAACACATTCTCATGAGTTACGTGCACTGACAGCTAATGTCAAAAAGTTTGAGATCTATCTAATCCATCTAAACCGTTTATGTCGCAACATCCACTTACCGAAAGCTTTCGAGATCAGCAACCTTTTGATCGAAAAACACATAATTTAAAACTTTATAAAAACGTTAAGGTTGTATAATTTTGCTATTATTATGTAAACTTTTTGCATTCTGGCTATCGAAAAACCCAAAGCAGAAGCTATGGATAGACAACATCAGCAAAGGTCGAAATGTTCAAATTAGCTTTTATTGGCCATTGTGGAATACTCCTAAAGAGTAAGGCACAATATAAGGGTTTTCAATTTTTCAAATTAAAAATGCTTTCGACACTCCTTTCCGTCCGCAAACCTCAAAAATAAAAATCGGTATACACTATTACAGTTACTACGAAATGTATGCCAAATTTCCTTCTAGGTCATCAGGAGCTTTAAATAAACACAGCTAAACAACAGGAAATTATAGAGACATTTTCTAGTAGTAGAACAAAATTTGATATAATGCTAAAAATCTAATTTTCCGTGCCACTCATCTCACATACCGAAATTAAGAGACTGTACGTCGGTTCTCAACTAATCAAATTAAAATTTTAGATAACATATAATTTTTTAAAACGCTTTTGCCACGCCACTCAGCCCTCAAACCGAAAATTGAAAATCGTTCTTAATAATGCACCATTTTGTGGTGCGCTCAATTTGTATGGGAATTTTCAGCTTTTTAGGTCATCAGGAGCTTTATAAAGCTCTGAAAAGATTAAAACCCCATAAGAAAAATATGGAATGTATAAAGAAATGTAAACAAATGAAAATTGCCAATCCCTTCCCTATCAAAAATCTGGCTTCGTTCATCAGGGGTCTTTTAGGACAGAGAATTATCTGCATGATATCAATATATTTTTGCATTAGTTCTATGAAGTGCAGTCCATTTAAACTTTTCATTAAAATAATGCAGTTTTTCATCAAATTTTATGAAAAAATTCATATTATTTATTTTAAATAAATTTTCATGGAAAAACATCAACGCCTTACCCGTATTGTTTTATTAACTCGTTGAGATGTAAAAAACAAAATTGGAAGAATTGAACTAATTCAAATCAATAAAACAATACGGGTAAAGCGTTGATCTTTTTCCTTCAAAATTTGGGTAAAATATTCTACCCCTTCTACATTGGTTCTCTAAAGATTTTCGGCGACTCGAAATGAAACATGTAAGGACCTGTCAGTAGATAAAGTTTACTTTAAGTTAGCGGACAGAAAACTTTTTTTAAATAATAAATACACATTGCACGGTTTTTTTTTGTTTAACAAAAACCAAATGATCTTGAACTTGAATAATCTTGCTCACGTCATAATTTTGAATACATTTTTTTTATTATTAATTTAATAATTTTTTGTTATTAGTTTTAGTTTTTTAGAAAGTGGAAAGGAAATATAATATTTAAAGCTCTATTGGCATTGTGGTATTATATATCATGATGTAATGCTCTCCCACCCGATCTTCAGTAGAATATTAATATCACATGTTTACATTGTTTGGTTCATGACCAGATGTAAACAAATCAGGTTGGCAATGAGATAAACAAATAATATTATTAAACTTCTGCTCAAGATTTCATGGAAGAGCGTAAAATCATGATAGAGAAAACTACATTGGCGATTTTCATTCTTGGTGATATATTTACTATGTTTTGTATTTACTACGATTTTTTACAACAAAACGTGAGAGTATTTTGTTAATGTATCGTAAATTTATAAATCAGCTGATTTAATGTTTAATACAGTTTTTTGTGTTCGTAGTAAATTTGAGTGCAATACATTTTGTTGTTGGTTCTGGTAAATTCTGATAAACTTATCAAACGTACACCATAAACCAGGGGCCGAATTGCGGCATTCGTGATCGAGTGAAATCGTTTGAAAACTGTTTTTTAATGAGTAACTACGAAAATACTAATAATGAAAATATAAAGTTTAACATTTATTTCTAATAAGGGACCGAAATAGAACATCCCTGATAAAAAACATTTCGTTAAAATTTTTTATTTTCGAAAATAGAAAATTAATTTCGATCGAAAAATTACGATCACGAATGCCGTAATTCGGCCCAGATCTACAAGGGTTAAATACTACCAAGAATGAATACCGCTATTGTTAATAAACAAATTACGATTTCTGCAAATAAATTAATTAGTTAAAAGTTGTATTTATTCTACCTTTCAGTTTTAATTAAACAAAATAAAAATGCTCGAGCTCGAGGCCAGTTGTAGTTAATATAAAAATTAATTTATTCCCAATATTTCGACATTCGTCGAATGTCATCCTCAGGAGAAGTATATATAATGTTTACAAAAAAACACAGCTTACAATTATCGTTGTTTGTTTATTGTCACCATCTGATTGTAGATTCTTAAAAATTAAAATTTAATTTAATTAAATTAAATTTTTTCTTAAATGATTTCAAAAATTTATTTCTACTAATTTACTTATAGGCAATCGATTGAATAATTTAATTTTATTACATCAATTTAAAAATATTCCCTGTATTTGTAGTGCCACTCGAGTAGCTTTCAAAAACTACAATGTCCGCCTGAAGGAAGGTCAAAGTCAACCTGTGGCTGTTAACAACACTGCTTTGGAATTGACCAAAGCCGCTGAATTACATGGTCGTGCTTATGTTACCGGTAGCTTTTACGATGAAATTGTAAATGGCAAAAACAAAGATCAACGTTCACCACAATTCCAAAAAGTTTTGGAAAATCTTTTGGAAGTATATTTGTTACAAACTTTCTTCCGTCATTTGGGTGATGTTTTGAGAGTAAGTATTAAACCTATTTATATTACGAACAAAAATCAAATTAATCCTTTTCTCTTCTATTTAGTTCGTCCATCTCAGCGACAATGAAATTGATTCCTTGCAAGTTCGTTTGGAACAAGTTTTGAAAAAATTACGTCCTGATGTTATTGCAATTACCGATGGTTTTGATTTTCATGATCGTGTTTTAAGTTCTGTTTTAGGTTCTTATGATGGCAATGTTTATGAACGTTTGATGGATGCTGCTTTAAAGCATCCTTTAAATCAAAAACCAGTTCCCAAGTTCTTTGATCAGCATTTGAAACCTTTTATGGAGGACAATGCTAAAGCTGCTAAACAAGCTAAATTGTAAAAATTGTATGTGATTTTAATATGTTTATTAGAGCCTTCAGAGAAGTATAAAATTACTTTGATTTTGGGATATCATCACTTTTTTTTAAATGTTTTTGCACCAATAAAAATAATGGCGTTATTATTTTTTTAAAATTCCAATTCCTTTCACAAGCGCTCAGGGGTCAAACACTCTGATTTATGCTCCCTTTTCCCACAGAGCGAAAAGAGTTGTGTTTATATGAAATTTGAATTCACCTTTCGATTCTACACTAAAAATTATTTAAGAATTTTTTTTTTCCCCGTTTAGGCTCCATTTGAAAAGTAGAGTGGTGGGAAAAAATCAAACTTTTTAAAAAAATTTATAAAGTATTTTTTCTTATGACACACAATCAAAAAGCAAACATGTTCGCTTTATTTGCAACCCAGTACAAAATTAAGTTTTCAAAATGTTGTCTTTACTAAAATGCAATAATTTATTGATTAATAACTTTTTAACAGGCCTCGCTCGAATATCGAAAATGTTTGTAGGATTTTTCGTAGCTCAAAATACTTTTTCATTCTGTGTGTTAAAAATAAAACATTTTTATTATGTTTTACAAAATAAATACCTTAATAACTTTTTAGCGGTTCGCGATATATCGAACATTTTTGTACCATTATTCTAAGTTGGTAATGCCCTTTTATTGTGTGTGATTAAAAATATTATTTTTAAAAGTTTTTGGTAAAAGAGAGTTTTCCGTCCGCTCTACAGTCTAAACGGTGCACTTTAAAAACTGGGCAAATAGTTCTGAATGATGCAAAAACCGTAAAAAAGTGATGATATCCTAAAATCAAATTTTCGTGGCGAACTCTAATGTGTATATAAAAGGTGTATAGTAGGATAATTGAAAACTTATTTTTTTAAATACAAGGTGGCGCAAAAATAACCTTCCGATGTTTTTTGGCTGTAATTTAAAAAAAAAATGAAAAACTTTGATTCTTCTTGTGGATTATTTTTATTTGGTATTTTAATTTTTTTTACATCAAGTCGAGAATATGATGTCATGTAAATGGCCGCCGCCACAGTTGATTGTCATTTGAGCCCTTTTTATGGCATTTTCCATCACTTTGGCCAAAACTTCCGGCGATAGGTCCTCACATTCTTGACGGATATTGTCTTTAAGAGCTGCAAGAGTCTGAGGCTTGTTGACATAAACCCACGACTTCAAAAAGCCCCACAAAAAGAAGTCTGGAGCGGTCAAATCAGGCGATCTTGCTGGCCAGTGCAAATCGCCAAAACGGGAGATTAGGCACCCGGGAAATGCATCCTTCAGCATATCGGTTGTGGCACGTGCAGTGTGTGCCGTTGCACCGTCCTGTTGGAACCACATGTTTTCCAATCCCAATTCATCAAGTTGCGGCAAAAAGAACTCGTTGATCATTGCTCTGTAGAGCTCACCATTCACAGTAACCGTTTGGCCCGCGACGTCTTCGAAGAAAAAAGGTCCGATGACTCCTCCAGCGAAAACAGCACACCATAGTGACTTTGAGCGGGTGTAATGGCTCTTCGTGGGTTACATGCGGATTTTCAGTGCCCCAGAAGCGTAAATTTTGCTTATTTACGTACCCGCTAAAATGGAAATGGGCCTCATCACTCATGATTATTTTTGATGAAAAATCATCTTCCTCTTGGTGGTGATTAAGGATGGCTTGAGCGTATGTTACACGCGATTGGCGGTCAGCAGCTAACAGCTGATGCACCGTCTGGACTTTGTACGGAAACATCTTCAAATCTTGTACCAAAATTCGCTGTAAAGACCGTCGACTGATACCCATTTGCGTGGCACGTCGTCTGGTCGATGTCGACGGCGCTTCCATGACATCCTCGGCTACAGCAGCAATATTCTCTGCAGAACGGCTACTCCGGGGTCTGCCACGCCTGGCAGCATCTCGTGTTGTGTCAGTCTCTTCGAGGCGAGCGGCTAAACGTCGCAGTGTTTCACCACTAGGCGTTGGACGGCCAGGAAATCTGCGACGAAATTCACGTTGTGCCAAAGTCACCGACCGATTATTGGTCAAATAAATAGTCACCAATATTCCGCGTTCTGGAGCAGTGTAGCGTAACATTGTTTATTAACGTGTATTTCGCATGTGTTTACTACACAAATGTCAAAACAGAACTGACATTAGGGGCCAATTGCAAAATTTATAGCATTTTCTGATAGGAGGATTACTTTTGCGCCACCTTGTATTTTAAGTATTCCCGGTTAAAAATAATTTTTTGAATCCGATAATAATTAGATGCTGAAATTGGTTTTGTATAATTGGATCAAATAAAATAATATTAAATAAGATATAAAAATATATCATTTGATTCGATTGTATCGGAGTTTTAGTCTAATCTAATAAACTGATGCATTTAAGCCATATAAGCAATATCAAATAATATATTTTACAATATGAAACTGTATATGGTACATACATAATCATAACAAATTGTATATGTGGTTAGACACACTAAAATATAAATTCATTTTTAACCGGATTATAATATTAGTAAATTTTTATTCAAAACATTACTTATTGTGTCAGATTTTAATCATACTTGGGCTCGCAGATTTTGATCATAATTGAATTTGTTGTAGAGTACACAAATATATAATTTTTTTAGGCTGGTTAAAAATTACACACTTTTTGTAGAATTTAAAAAGCATGCTTTTCGAATAACCAACAATTTGAACACGCCCGTATTCGTAAAAAATCTTTATTCCGATTTCAAATACATTTTAGTTAAAACACATTTTAAGCATTAAAACTGTATACATAAACGATTATTAGTTTAAAATACCCATTTTAAAACTTATGTAAAAGTTAATATTCGTTTATAAATATAGTTTTAAAGCTGATATTTGTATTTTAACTAAAATGTATTTGAAATGCTGTTTAATATTTTTATGAATACGGGGGTAAAAATGTATCGGACAGGCGACTTATCAATTCTGATAGATTTTGGGACGTAGATCACGAATGTAAACACCAAATTTTGGTATTAGCTCTGGTTTTTTGAAATATTCGCGAATTTAACTTTTACCAAAAAATTAAAATTTCTTATTAATTTTTATACCTGAATAAACTACGAATAACTTTTAATATGATTTTAAGGTTTGAACTTTGAGCATTTTAAACCATATCAATTAGTTGCGATTGGGTGAAGGATGTAGGACATGCTTGCAATTAAAGTGAAAACTTCACTTATTTTAATTTTTTGTGAAAATCCCTTAATCGAACTTCCAAAATTTTAGCATATGCTGTTAATTTATATTCCACTTAATTTATTTCATCAAAAAAACTATTAATAAATATATCAAAATTATCAAACATTTTTATAACTTTTTAAAATTTAAATTAATTTTGTATGAATTTACTATGGAGAAAATATAAAAAGTATATTTTTGACATGCATAATTTAAAATCAATATTTTATGGAAAACGAACTTCAATTAGCTAGAACTTGGTTGGTATTGATTAAAAAACATGTGTTTAACAAGCTTGAATGTTTTTATCTGAATTTTATTAGTTAGGATTTGTCAAAGACTCAGTATTTATTTTAAGGCATAAAAATTTATCATGTTTTTTTAAGTTTAAACTATTGTTTTTTAAACTAAAAGAGAAAGTATGCGATTTTTTTTTATAAACTAAATAACCCGTGATGTTTACTGAATGTATGTTAGAGTGTCCCTTAGAGTGTTCCATAAGTTTAAATGTTGGAAATGTTAATACGGTACCCTCTAATATTTTTACATTTGTCTTGAATATAACTCATGTGTAATTATAGGCCTCTACGACAACGCCAACCCTAAGTGACTAGGCCTTAAAGAGCGAAACATGCGTTTATATGGGGAAAAAATTACTTTTTTCCGTTTTTGCAAATTTTTTTTTTAAATATTGTAATAGTTTTTATTCCAAATGATAAATTATTCGATTTTTTTTTAAATATTGTAATAGTTTTTATTCCAAATGATAAATTATTCGACATAATGATAATATTATGTATTCAGAAAGATATAAAAATCCAAAATCGGTTTTTTTTTGGATATCGTTAACCTGTCTTAAGGTAATGTCAAAAACGGACAACATTTTTGTGGTGCTTTTCAAATCTCTAATTTTCTTCAACAAAAGCGAAAAAATTAATATTTGCATAATTTGATAAATGCCCTAAAGGTCTTACCGTTCCAAAGTTATGACCATTTGACTGAAATGCAAACATTTTGTTTTTGTTTTTGGAAGTGAAACTACAAAAACACATCTTTTTAACCATTTTTTTTAAAGCTCTGTATATCGGCGATTTAATTTTTTTTTATTGATTCTGAAAGATCTTCCAAAGACCAAAAACAAAAAAATCCAACCACTGGTTCAGAAGTTAGCAATTTTACCCTACTACCTTCCGACCACCAATCCGAAAATTTTCAAACCGCTCCCATTTCGCATTCTTGCATTTTCGGGGATGGTCGTAGTGGACATATTTTCCTGAAATGAGCCAAGGAATATGCTGCTGAAATTCGGCGGGTCGTGACTGAATCACCCTGTATGTTATATTCGACCAAATTTATTTTGTTACATTTTACCATTAAAAAAAAAAAAAATGCACACAAAATGTTAGAGGTATGCAATAAAAGTTGGATATTTTGCAAAGATTTAGCATAATAGGACCGTGATAAAAATGTTAAGTAATATTTTCAGTGTATGAAATGACTTGTTACGTAAAAAGTAGTTTCGAAAAAAAATTGTGATGCACATACAAAGTTAACACAGTGGGATACATAATTTAAACAAAACTTGATAAAATCCACAGAATTTTAATGAAAAAAATTTTACTAAGTATGCTTTCAACGTATTCCCCCTGTGTAGGGATGTCACAAATAGTGCATAGTTCACCCCCGAATATTCGGTATTCGGTTTTAAATTTTAAAGGTTAAAAAATCATCTCAAATTAATATAAAAAGCCGTGTTTGACATTTAAAGAAAAATATTATGTTCTAAATTTTTTAGATAAAAAATACCGGTTTTTAAGCTACATTTAACCAAATAATTCTGCCAAATGGTGTTACTATTACCCTCACAATAGTTTTTACTACAAGCATTTTTAAACAACTGTAAAATTGGTAAAAACTACTGTTTTTAACAGTATTCGTCCGGCACGCAACTTTACATTACAGACAAACTTACCACACACACTCATTTTCATACATCAAAAATAAATCAGCTGATTCGTCACGGAACGTAACGTACAAACTAATTCAGCCTTTATGTACCTCTATTGACTAAAAGCATTTTGTTGTTTATTCTGATTTTTCTGTAATAAAAGTAAATTTATTCATTATTTTATATAAATTTGCTAAAGTTTCTTTCAGTTTTTTAAAATTTTTAAATCTATTATTAATATTTAAATAGTTTTTTCCAAATTTGCTGCTTAACCCTGGAAGGTCATTCTTCGTTGAATCGACTACGCAAGACGTATGATCTTTACACAACAAAAATAAGAATGACTTTCTAGGGTTAAATTAAAAAAACTCCGTTACTTTTGATTTATACTACCATAAAATACAACTATGTGTACGAAAATGCTATTCTCCTCATGGTAGTATTTTTTTTAGTTTGTTGCAATGACATGTGATTATAAATTGTTTTTTTGTGGACGATTTAATTTTGGAAAAATTATTCAAAATATTAAATAAATTGAAGAAAATTCGTTAGAAAAGTGTTTAGTGGTAATCATTTCATAAAATAATACTTTTAAATAATTGAAATATAACCAATAAAGGTGTTAAAAGGGAATGTGAAAATTGCAAAGTTTCTGCAGTCTCAACTTTAGTTAGTGCAGAAAACATTTTATTTGTTTTTGTTATCTTTCGTGGTTTTGAGTTATTGTTGCTGTGCTTTTCATATAAGCTAATTAAGAGAATGTTCACAATAAAGCTAATACTAAGAGCGAAAAAATGATTACCATGCAGTAGCCCAGTGATTTTTTTTATTTCTTACAATATTAAATCTAAAATAATAAAATAAAAATAATATGTAAAATATATAAAAATTAAGAAATTAAATAAGGAAAAAAACATATTAAAATCAAAGAAAATTAAGAAAAAAAAGTATATAAAGAGTAAAATATTAAAAGTATTTTATATCAATGGCCTCTTTTTTAAATATTATAAAAGTGTAGTGGTAAATTATTTTATAAAAAAAAAAAAATAAAGAAATATAAAAATGTTTGTGGCATTAAAAAACATATCTATATGACCGAAGATGATCCTGGGATATATTTTCAAGGTAAGACATTTGTCATTATTTTAACACTTCTGTCCTGTTTAAAATTATATACCATCTGTTATATTTGTTGGTCCAAATTGGCCCAATTTTGAAACATTAAAAAAACATACTATAACTTCGTCGTAATTCAATTTTTCTTTTATAGTTACAAATTTAGGACACTTTTAAGTAGTGATAATAGTAAAAAATAGTAACATTAACCCTCAGGGCAGTCTTCATAAAATTTACCACAAATGTGTCAAATGAGCGTTGTTAACTTAGAAATTAATATATTCCGATAGAAAACTAAATGTGCTGAATATTTTGGAAAGAAATTTCTCGTGCGCCGTCCACGGTTTGGAAGCGAGAAAGCTTTAAAATCAAAACAGTACAATTTCAAAAAATAATTATTTTTGAAAAAACATAGTTTTCAAAAATCTAAAAAACCAATTTTAATTGACTAAAACCTCTTTTTAATAAAATATAAGTAAGATTGAAGCTTTATATTTAATAATAAGTCCTTACTTTGGTCCAAGGACTCACAGGGTTTTATCAGAATTCCTCTAAAAGACATTATCTTAACTTATAAACTAATAGACGGTTTTTTATGAAATTTGGTAGAGGGAAGACATTAAGTATTAATAGCAAAGCGTTGAAGTGTGAACAATATAAGAGAAAGTAAGGGGCAAGAGAAATAATTTTTGTTTAAAACTCCTCTTTTGTATGCTTTAGTTTTCAAAATGCACTCTAAAATATTTTGGCTCATATCGCCTAAATTAGGCAAAGATAAACAATTTTGTTGAAAAACTTATTATTTGTTTTTCGAGTGGATCACATAGTAGAGTTAGTTAGAGGGTTAGAAAGGAAACATATATCAATTCTTAGAATTTTAAAAACTTGCTACAACAGTTTTGTTGTTCTTTTATTAAAAAAAACTTAATAGCTTTTGAAAGACTACACTGAACCAAAAGCAGCGGTGAAATAAACTAAATCCCACGTTAAATTGATAAATGGGTGATCACCGTACAACCAACAAAAACTGTCCGTAAATTTAACACTTTAGTAAAAAAAGTATGACCCCCTCTGGAACTAAGAACAAACAAAAAAATCGAAATTGAAAATTAATGGCAACGGGGCCAAAAACGGAAACGCGAATTTACATACAAGTGTGGATACTCAAATGAAAGGAAATTTCCTCACGGTTTCAAGATTTTTTTTTGCAGATTCAATAAACGTAGTCCGAATTAAAGCCATTTTAGTAAATTTTGAAAAAAAAGTCCTCTAGTATGTAAAAACCTCGGTTTCGCTGTGGAAAGTTTTCCTGTTTAACAAGCTTTCCGCGTAGCCGGCCATCGGTCGGACTTAAGATATTTTTTTTTTTTGTGAAAGGCAGTTTACCGGCTTCGCTGAAGAAAGTTTTTTTCTGTCACAAGCTTTCAGCGTAGCTGAATTTATAGTTATAATTTTATATATTTTTTTATATACAGTATGTAAACCGAAGATGCGTTTAATAATTAATTTGTTACACCGTAATGTATTTTTTGGCTATTCTATTTTTCAATGATTTTTATGCATAATTTATTTTTTATTACATATTTCCACATTTAATCCACATCGGATAAAATTAATTCCGGTTGAAAATATTCAATGTTAGACAAATATATTTGTACTACTATAAATTTGTTAAAAATTAGTTTAGCTTCGAAAAGGTCTAAAACTTCGAAAAGGTCTAAAACTATACCCGACGATTCGTCAGACGCATTATTATTATTATTTGTATGTATGATATATTTTTTAATTTATGACGACCAAACTTTTAGATTTTCCTAAGACTCCTTTTATTTAGAAAGTTCAAAAAAGGTATTTGTGTAGTTTTATATGCCAACATTTACGTTTTTAGTAATTTTATGAAATTTGTACAAAATACATCAGATATCAGCAATATAGTGATTCAAAAAAATATCAACGGTTAATATAAAAAACTGAAAACCGGTTGTTAAAAAATGAAGTTTTTTTAAGTATTCGAAAACGGGGTTTTCAAATATGTCGAATATTTGACAATACACGTAGAATACTATGTAGATAAATATCACTGCAAATGTAGTTGAAAACAAATGAAAGTTCACTTAAAGAAAGGACGATTTACATTTCATTAAAATCAACAAACATTGTCATTTGTTTTTTTAATGTTCAAAAAATGACTAACAATTGTAGTAAACAAACATTGGTTTTTTTTTTTAATTTTTTTAAATAACAAAAAACTAGTGTAAAAAATGAATGTAAAATCATAAAACAGTAATTTGATGTGGTTTATTTTGTTGAATAAACTACAAGGTTAGTAAAAAATTTAATTTGTTCTACAAATTACTGACATTTACATTAAAAATAAAGAAACTGTATTACAACCTAAACAACTACATATTTTTAAAGCAGAAGTTCCCTGAGTGGACATATTTAAATTTTATTTAGTTTTAAAATTATAGTAATCCGAGTCTTAAATAAACAAATATTCCAAACGCCAGAATTTGTTTTTAAGCATATATAACTTTTTAAACCAAGTACTGGGAAAGCACCTATTTCAAACTTTGTCAAACCGTCCGATTTTGTTACTTTATCAGTGCTTTAAAGAAAACTGTTGACAATTTTTTAAACCAAGTACTGGTAACGTACCTATTTCAAACGTTGGCAAAGTTTTCGATTTTGGTTCTCTGCCAATGCTTTTCTTTCAAAAACCGTGGGATTTTTTGCAAAATAAGTTCTGAATAAACACCTAGTTCAAACGTTTGTTTTTGTAAGACCACGGTCTACTTGTTCTTTGCCAGTACTTGTTTTTTATTACCACCCATAATTTATATCTGGGTAGTTTGCCTCACTATAAAAGACGATTGATGATAATTTACAATTCCTATAATAATATACAATTCACATAAATATAATTAACATCATTTAATAAATTCACTAAAACTAAAAATAAATGTACACTAAATATTTCACTATAAGTCACAAATCTTAAATTATTTGGTAATAACCAGGGACAGGAACTTCATGCGCCTAAAGAGTGTATTTCAGGCGCCTATAATATGCAAGAAAAATCTTAAAATATACACTAAAAATTTAAAAAAAATATGCACTCACATTTTTTTTTTTAAATTTTGTTTAAAATCAAAAACATAAAATTCAGTCTCATTGTTTTTTAAAATACAAAGTATAGTTACTTTGGGGGGTCTAATAAACTTAAATAAAATCTTTATTTATATAAATACGTTTTTTTAAAATATATTTTCAAAAGTAAAATTTAATCTATTTGTTTTTGAATATAAAAAATTACCGCTTAACATCAATTAATTTATTGATTTTCTAAGTTTATATCAGAAAAGGTTGAACTGCGATTTTAAGAGTTTCAAAGAAACAAACAAAAAGAAAAGAAAAGAGACGCACCTTAAATTAATTATGGTTAAGCAATTTTAATTAAATTTTAAAAATTATTTTTATTGTTTAATATATTCTCTTGCACAGCTAACAACAATTTTTATTAAGTTTTATTGAAAAATATACATTTAAAAATCCACTTAAAAATGTTTCTCTTAATCCGAATTTGCATATACAATTGTAATATAAATAAAAAATTATATTTTTTGCGCGAAAAATGACAGTTTTCTTGTTAGTAGAATTTGAGTATTTATAAAGCCACGTTCACACCTAACTGTAAAAATGTGTTTTGCCATAGCACGTATTAAAGCATTTTATTCCATTACAACAGTTCTTTATTCTTTTCCACTCGTTTTGGCAAAACACGTGTTTTTCAATCTAGTGTGAAGTTCTTTATTCTTTTCCACTTGTTTTGGCAAAACACGTATTTTGAAATTTAGTGTGAGTGCCGTTAACACGTTCGTCCGGCACGCAACGTTACATTACAGACAAACTTACCACACACACTCATTTTCATACATCAAAAACAAATCAGCTGATTCGTCACGGAACGTAGCGTATAAACTAATTCAGCCTTTATGTACCTCTATTGACTAAAAGCATTTTGTTGTTTATTCTGATTTTTCTGTAATAAAAGTAAATTTTTACATTATTTTATATAAATTTGCTAGTTTCTTTCAGTTTTTTAAAATTTTTAAATCTATTATTAATATTTAAATAGTTTTTTCCAAATTTGCTGCTTAACCCTGGAAGGTCATTCTTCGTGGAATCGACTACGCAAGACGTATGATCTTTACACAACAAAAATAAGAATGCTTTCTAGGGTTAAATTAAAAAACTCCGTTACTTTTGATTTATACTACCATAAAATACAACTATGTGTACGAAAATGCTATTCTCCTCAATGGTAGTATTTTTTTTAGTTTGTTGCAATGACATGTGATTATAAATTGTTTTTTGTGGACGATTTAATTTTGGAAAAATTATTCAAAATATTAAATAAATTGAAGAAAAATTGTTAGAAAAGTGTTTAGTGGTAATCATTTCATAAAATAATACTTTTAAATAATTTAAATATAACCAATAAAGGTGTTAAAAGGGAATGTGAAAATTGCAAAGTTTCTGCAGTCTCAACTTTAGTTAGTGCAGAAAACATTTTATTTGTTTTTTTTAGCTTTGGTGGTTTTGAGTTATTGTTGTTGTGCTTGTCATATAAACTAATTAAGAGAATTTTCACAATAAAGCAAATACTAAGAGCGAAAAAATGATTACCATGCAGTAGCCCAGTGATTTTTTTTAATTTCTTACAATATGTATGGGAAAATATTTTCGCCTTTAGTGTTAACTTTTAAAGTGTGATAAAATTGTTAAATCTAAAATAATATGTGTAAAATATACAAAAATTAAGAAATTAAATAACGAAAAAAACATATTAAAATCAAAGAAAATTAAGAAAAAAAAGTAAATAAAGAGTAAAATATTAAAAGTATTTTATATCAATGGCCTCTTTTTTAAATATTATAAAAGTGTAGTGGTAAATTATTTTATAAAAAAAAAAATAAAGAAATATAAAAATGTTTGTGGCATTAAAAAACATATCTATATGACCGAAGATGATCCTGGGATATATTTTCAAGGTAAGACATTTGTCATTATTTTAACACTTCTGTCCTGTTTAAAATTATATACCATCTGTTATATTTGTTGGTCCAAATTGGCCCAATTTTGAAACATTAAAAAAACATACTATAACTTCGTCGTAATTCAATTTTTCTTTTATAGTTACAAATTTAGGACACTTTTAAGTAGTGATAATAGTAAAAAATAGTAACATTAACCCTCACGGCAGTCTTCATAAAATTTACCACAAATGTGTCAAATGAGCGTTTTTAACTTAGAATTTAATATATTCCGATAGAAAACTAAATTTGCTAAATATTTTGCAAAGACATTTTTCGTGTGCCATCCACGGTTTGGAAGCGAGAAAGCTTCAAAATCAAAATTCCGTACAATTTCAAAAAATAATTATTTTTGAAAAAACATAGTTTTCAAAAATCTAAAAAACCAATTTTAATTGACTAAAAACTCTTTATAATAAAATAGTAAGATTGAAGCTTTATATTTAATAATAAGTCCTTACTTTGGTCCAAGGACTCACAGGGTTTTATCAGAATACCTCTAAAAGACATTATCTTAACTTATAAACTAATAGACGGTTATTTAAGAAATTTGGCAGAGGGAAGACATTAAGTATTAATAGCAAAGCGTTGAAGTGTGAACAATATAAGAGAAATTAAGTGGTAAGAGTAATAATGTTTGTTCAAAACTCCTCTTTTATATGCTTTAGTTTTCAAAATGCACTCTAAAATATTTTGGCTCATATCGCCTAAATTAGGCAAAGATAAACAATTTTGTTGAAAAACTTATTATTTGTTTTTCGAGTGGATCACATAGTAGAGTTAGTTAGAGGGTTAGAAAGGAAACATATATCAATTCTTAGAATTTTAAAAACTTGCTACAACAGTTTTGTTGTTCTTTTATTAAAAAAAAACTTAATAGCTTTTGAAAGACTACACTGAACCAAAAGCAGCGGTGAAATAAACTAAATCCCATGTTTAATTGATAAATAGGTGATCACCGTACAACCAACAAAAACTGTCCGTAAATTTAACACTTTAGTAAAAAAAATATGACCTCCTCTGGAACTAAGAACAAACAAAAAAATCGAAGTTGAAAATTAATGGCAACGGGGCCAAAAAGTAAACGCGTATTTACATACAAGTGTGGACACTCAAATGAAAGGAAATTTCCTCACGGTTTCAAGATTTTTTTTTGCAGATTCAATAAACGTAGTCCGAATTAAAGCCATTTTAGTAAGTTTTGAAAAAAAAGTCATCTAGTATGTCAAAACCCGGTTTCGCTGTGGAAAGTTTTCCTGTTTAACAAGCTTTCCGCGTAGCCGTCCTTCGGTCCGACTTAAGGGATTTTTTTTCTGTGATAGTCAGTTTAGCGGCTTCGCTGAAGAAAGTTTTTTTCTGTAACAAGCTTTCAGCGTAGCCTGTCCTTCCTTAGGAGTTTTCTCCTATGTGATAATCAGTTTAGCGGCTTCCCTGAGGAAAGTTTTCCTTTGTAACAAGTTTCTTCGATTTTTTTTTGAATAATAAAAATAATGTGAAATAATAATATGTCCCAAAATTACAACAGATTACTAAGCACTGGACGAAAAAAGTCCATTAAATAGCTTAAATTCCATTCTATCATGTGGCAAAAACTGTGGTCAAATATCTCCAGTGGTATTCAAATTAATTAAATTTGAACGAAATGCTTTATTTGATTTTAAATAATAGTCATGATTGATTTATTCAGACATGATAAATCGTGAAAACGTTGAATTGAATTTTATCACTTTCATGAAAAAACTTCGAGTCTCATAGAGAGTCACGAGGGACTTACCTTTATGGTATGGTTTTATACACATACATTTTTATAATTAATACCTTTTTTTTCAAATTCGTTAAAACATTAATCATGTCCGATCATGCCAATTTTACAAATCCTAATAACAGTACGCCAACTAACCTTACCAAATTTCGGTTCAATATCTCATCATTATGGGTTTTGGCCATAAAATCCCAATAGTGCAATGGTACATTTGGAAAAACGCATATATTTCTAAAAGTATTAGAAATTGCATAATGATTCTTGGCAAACTAGCGGAAAAAGTGGTCTACATTCTTATAACCATAATAATTGGGTAGCATCAGTATACATATTCTAAACTATAATATTGACAAGAAACAATAATATATCCCACAATTTGAATAGATTGAACTGAAATTAAGAGTGCATTTAATAGCTTAAATTGCATTTATCATCTGACAATCACTTCACTCAAATGCCTCCACTTGTTTCCGAGTTATAGCAATTTTAACAAAGTCTGCTGAGTTATTCAAAAAACTAAGAAGTCTTATAAATTTCAATAAAACCAAACCGAAAAATATAGAGACTTAGGAAAAAAACTCGATTTGGGAAAATACTTATTATTCCAAAAGTATTAGATATACTGTAATGAAGCATGGCAGCCTGGCTAAAAAGTACACTCAGGGAACTGCTGCTGTTAAAAAAGTAATTTTTAGAAGAAATTTAATTTTTGACTACATATGTAGTTAATTTAAAAAAACAAACCACATATTCTTGGTAGCGGAAAAAGTGATTTACAATTTTCTGACAATAAGAATTGGCTAGCTTCATTTTACTTTGAATTGTAATAATAAGAACCAATAATATATCGCAAAATTTCAATATATTTCTTAGCAGCGGACGGAAATAGCTTAAATTCAATTATATAGCTTAAATTCCATTCTATCATATGACAAAAATTTCGCAAAAATATCTCCACTGGCTTCAGAGTTAATGGAATGTTAACAAAATCTGCCCAGAAATGTTTTTACTCGCTGGGTTAATATAGTTTAAAAATATTAAGTTATACTAGGTAACCCGAAATCAGGTTCATATTATATTTATGTAAAAAATTATGAAAGAGCATCGAAAATCCAAAACAATACGCTTTACAGTTAAATTGTTACACTATTTTTAAAGAGTTGTTCAAAAAAAGGTAAAGCAGTATGAATTTCAATAAAAGAAGACCAAAAAAACAAAAGAATTAAGAAACAAACTTGGTTTTATTTGAAATAATCGTCACAATATTCCATTTGGAAAAAAGCTATAATTACGAAAGTATTTGAGATGCAGTAATGGAATTTGGCAACTTGGTAGCTAGGAAAGTGGTCTACAATTTGTCTAGCTTTATTTTGTTTTGAATTACAATGATAAAAAGAATCATTAATACATCACTGCATTCTTATACATATTTAAACAAACTCTAATCAGAAAATGATTTGTTGTATTTTAAGTAATCGTCACAATGTTATATTTGGAAAAATACTTATAATTCTGAAAGTATTGCAAATTCCGTAATAAAACTTGACAACATGGTAGCGGAGACAGTGTTCTTAATTTTTATGAACACAATAATTAGATAGCTTTAATGTATTCTGAATTAAAATAATAAGAAACAATAGTATTTCCTAAAGTTCCAATAGATTACTTACAAGGAGGTATACGGCCCTAACTCACAGATTTTAGTGAGCTGTAAGTATGTTGTATAGGAGCAAAAACAAGGAACATGTATTTTTTTAGCTGCCCAACCTCACGTTTAAGCGTTAAAAATAAGCTTTAAAAAATTAATTTTTTTTGTAAATTAGATTTATTTGTACTCCAGAAAAAAAAAAATGCTGATACCCATATTGCCTATATAACTGTCCCAGAGTTACCACATTTTTGAATTATTTGAAATATAGGGGAAAAGGCTCTGCGGCAAAAGTCGCAGAAAACCCGAACGGTTATCGGAAAAGGCTCAGACAGCCGATTAAATTAAATATGCATTGCTATGCATTATTTTTAGCTTAATAAATTCCTTAATAAACTCCAGATTTAGTGTTACTCCAAACACATTTTCTTGAACAACAAAAATTATTGAAAATCTTTGGAAGTAATTTGTACACCAGTGAATATGTCTTCAAAAAACCTTTCATATGATACCAAATTTGTCTAAAGTTACTTTTAATATAACGTAATAAACCGAAAAAAACGTAAAATGAGGTAAATTTAGACCAAACTTAGTAACGCCATAAGATGAGAATGGGCAGCTAAAAAAAAAAAACAAAACACGGGTCCCATTTAATTTTTATTCTCTACAACATATCCGAAGTTCATTAAGAACTGCAACTCCGGGTCGGGTTACCTCAATTGTTAGAAGTTAACGGAAATAAAAGAATCCATTAAATAGCTTAAATATTTCCAGTGGTTTCCGAGTTATTGCAATTTGAACAAGGCATGCACAGAAATGTTTTTACTTGCTAGTGGTGCCATTGTTTGCAAACTTTAAATAATACGGCGAAACCCGAAATTCGCTTTAAATAAAATTTGGGTAAAAAAAATTCTAAAAGAGCTTCAAAAATCCAAAAAATTAGGTTCGGTTCAGTATTTTCCAAATTAATAAAAAATCGGGGAAGTCGTATGAATTTCAATAAAACGAAACCGAAAAATACAAAAGATTTAAGAAACAAACTTGGTTTTATTTTAAATATTCGTCACAATATTCATTTTGGGAAAAGGCTTATAAATTGGAAAGTATTAGAGACACCGTAGTAATATTTGGGAAACTGGTAGCGGAAAGTCGTATGAATTTCAATTAAACAAAACCGAAAAATACAAAAGACTTAACCTATTTTATACCACTCATTGATCTCATGGCAATTTTTACCGAAATTTTGTAAAAAGATGTAATGGTGTCTCAATAAGTTCTTTATACATTTTTGGAACACTTTTTACTACCTCTAACTGTGGTATTCGCAATTTAAATTCAAACTTTGACGCTTTTTATTTACTTAACGGTTTAAGATTTTTTTTTTAATTTTTATTTATTGCTTAACCAAATATCTGTCCAACTATAATACACAATTTGATCTATCGAATTTTCCCGATTTTTAAATTTTTTAAAAATAAAGTTATTTTTAGACATTTTTTAAAATTGTTATACGGCAAAATTGTAAAAGTCTTTTGTTAATTAGAAGAAAATAGCTAATTTTTCACACTAACAAAGAAAATGGAGAGATTTTCTGAATATTAAAGTTTTTATCTGGATGCGGAGAAACTGGTCGAGCTATGGCTTACGAGCTATGGCGATTTAAACAAAATCTTATCAGAAATGTATGGTTTTATTTTAAGTAATCTTCAGAATGTTACATTTGGAAACATACTTATAACTCTGAAAGTATTAGAAATGCCGTAATAAAACTTGGCAAACTGGTAGCAGAGAAAGTGCTCTACATTTTTATTTCCATAATAATTGGATAGCTTCAATTTATTTGGAATTAACATACAAATGATAAGAATCATTAGTATTTCCCAAAGTTCCAATAGATTGCTTAACAGTGGAAGGAAATAGAAAAAAAGCAGCGGAAGGAAATTGCTTCAAACTAAATTTGGGTAACAAATACTAAAAAGCATTGGAAATCCAAAGCAGTAGGTTTCCAGCCAAATCAGACCAATATTTCCCGAGTTATTTAAGAAACGGGGAAACCTTATAAATTTCAATAAAACAAAACTAAATGTACAAAAGACTTAAGAAACAAACTTGGTTTTATTATAAATATGCTTCGCAATATTTCATTTTTTAAAAGGCTTATATTTTTGAAAGTTTTAGAGATACTGTAAAAAAAGTTGGCCAACTGGTAGCGGAGAAAGTGGCATACAATTTTATTATAATGAAAATTGGCTAGCTTTATTTCATTCGGAATTAAAATAATAATAAGATTCAATAATATATATCCCTGTATCCTTATACATTGCCTTATAGTGGACGGAAATATAAGAAACCGGAAAATATCTTAAATTCGATTCAGTCAGTTGGCAAACATTTCGCTCAAATATATCCAGTAGATTTTCCAGCCAAATCGCTAAACTATATTTCCGTGTTATTAAAAAAACGTTAAAGTCGTCTGAATTTTTCAATATTTCATTTGGAAAATGTTTATGATTTCGAAAGTATTAGTGACATTTGGCATCCTGGTAGCGAAAAAAGTGGTCTAACATTTTATAACCATAATAATTGACTAGGTTAAATTTATCCTAAATTACAATAAGAAACAATAATATATCCAAAAATTCCAATATATTGTCCAACTGCCTATTAAAATAGTCATTTCTTACTAAAACAAAGCTATTAGACATCAATTTTTTAGCCTAAAATATACGCCCATGTCCCCACTTTTGAACGTTTTGCAATTAAAACGAATTTGTGAAATCACACGAAATTGAAATTTGGTGTTCTCAAATCCTAAAAGCTTTCGAAAACTCGATTTTTTTTCGAAATTATTATCGAAGTGCCAAAAACATATGGTTTTCTTGTCAAAAACATTGTTTATTAAAAAACAAAAATTACAATAATTTAAAATGCCGTCTGCTTTTATATTAAGTTTTATAGGACTGAAAAGAAGAATAATCCACAATGAAAATATAAGAAAACTTGGTATAGAAGATGCTTCGGACCCTTGTCCATCACAGACTCTGCGTAAGTGTTATTTTCTTTTAGTAAACAGAACCCTATGAACCTTTAAAAAAAGTCACGATTTTTTTAAAGGTTCATAGGGTTTTACCGTGTCAACAAAACAGCCTTTGTCATTATTTTGGAAAAAATTTCTCCACAAATGGGAAATAGTTCAATACCGGACGTAATACAATTGCTTCGTTCGCATTTCTATGTTTGCCCCTGCAAATATTAAACAATAATATACATATGTAACACATTGTTAAAAATATGTAAATTACATTTTTTTGTATATTTAAGCAAAAATTATTAAACTTGAAAAAAGTTTTCTTTTCTTTATGAGCGCGCTTTTATTAACATATGATTGAACACATGTTTTGATGTCATATGTTCTAAAAGAGAGATGCCATATGAATGTTTCCCAAATAAACAATGTTTTCTTAATATTTATTGTTACTAAAATCTTGTAAAACAGAATTACATTACTTTTAAACTTAAAAAAAAGATTTTAGTTATTCATTTACTTGGTTCAGTTTGGTAAATGTAGATTGAATTACGATGGTATCACTGTTTTCATACACATTTATTTTTATTGGCAACGCTGCTTTTTCAAACATAATTCCCAACCCCCAATTTTACACCAATATTTTCCTAAAGTATTTTAATCCTTTCTCCACCTACCTGTAAAAATCAATTTGATGCAACTCTTACCTGGCTTTAGCTATAATTTTTTTAAGATGGCTCCTTTTTGGGTATTTAAATACCCAATAGGCAGGAATGGGTTAAGGATTCCTAATGTTTTTTTTTCGGCTGAAAGTAAAATGCTTTTAAGAAATGCTTCTAACATTGTTGTCAATTTGTTTGAGTGTTTTCTAGAATATCAAAACAAAAAAATTATGTTTTTTTTTAAAACAGTTGTTTTAGGGTATAAACATTACAACAAAAATACAATAAAATCAGAAATAAGTAAAAAAAAGTTCTAAATTTTTAATATTAAGCACCATTTTTGACCCTAAATTGTAATTTATTAGAAAAAAGGGCATTCGTTTTACTTTCGACCAGTCTTTTTTACACGAATTAAAACGAATAAAAAAATAGGGAAAAACGTTGATTTTTTTTTTTTTTTTTAATTTTAACCGGGATCACGTGGGGGCATCTGTATATGATTTTTTGGGATGCAGCTTTAAGGATTATGTAAATATTGAGCTATTGACTCTATTTTATAAAGTATTTCAAGATTTGAGTTTGGACATTCAACTCGAACTCATTCTTTATTATTACCCCGTTTTTATACACTCTTTATGCAACAATCTTTTGTAGTTCGAGTTACCAGACTGTGGAACTCAATTTTAGAGTACGAATATAGGCATTTTTTGCTTTCTGTACCGCAATTTAAAAATTTGTTATACTCAATAATTCATTAAGGAAGCTATATACGTGTAAATGTATTTTACAGCGCTTCTTATATTACGCCGTTTCGGTACATACAACATTGGTTGCCACTTTCATGTTTGGAAACAGATGAACCATATTCGTGATAGGGAAATTTAGGAATTTGAAAATGAAATGTAAAAGTATAGATATACTATTAATTTTAAATAATCTTAAGATAATAATATGAAAACTGTCGAAAATCTACTGTAATCGGTTGGCCTTAAGTGGCTTCATGATTATTTAATAAATAAAAAAATAAAAAAAATACTCAGGGGATGTCCCCTACTCATGCAGTGCATTGTATTGATGTGGATATTTGATTTAAATTTTTCTAAATTGTAAGTAACAGGGAAGACTTCTGCGGGAAGTTTGTTACACATACGAATCGTTCGACTAAAAAACGAATTTTCTCTGTAATGCGTTGTGCGAAACACAGGACAATCAACTACAAACGGATGTGATCTACTAGATAAGCGAGTATTACGAATAAAAACTCGGGCTCTAGAAATAAGTTCACTTATCTCAGATGAGCACCTCCCATGGTAATATCGATAGAAAAGTGTCACACAACCCACATTCCGACGATGCACCAATTAATCAATAGAGTTGGATACACTACTGTCATTGATAAGCTTCACCGCCCTCCCCTGAACACGGTCCAGAAGCTTCAGAATAGACACTGAAGCCCCTGCCCATATATGAGAGTTGTATTACATTTTCGGCCGGATATAGCTGTTATAAATAGTAAGGAGATCGGATGGAGTGAAGTAAGTCTTACACCGTTTCAGAAAACCAAGACACTTGAATGCCTATTTCGACACTTGAAATACGTGCTTATTCCAATGGACATCACACTGTCGCTCTGATTTAAAAGCCGTAACAGGGGTGATAATTTATTACTTCACCCCTATTACCACGCCACCACAAGTTCTAATGATTTTGTTTTATTTAATATTTGAATCATAAAAACACTTGCTTAACCTCTTATTTTGATGTTCAATTAAAAGTCCTTTGAATTATTTTTTTTTGTTTAATTTTTTTTTATTTATAATTTTACCGTTTTTTTATAGTTTTTATATACTTTTTTTATAATTATATTTTATAGCAAATTAAAACCAATTATAAGTATTTTTCAGTACATTCATACAAACTGTGTTTTTGTTCTCTAGTTTTTTTTTTGTTTGTTTATCAAACTATAATAATATTAATAAAAAATACAAAAAAATATAGAATTTTATTTTGGAAAATTATACAAAGGTTTTTTATAAATGTTTAATAAGCATAAATAGCAAAAAAAAATATATATTAAAAAAGAAAGGTTATATAAATACAAATAGTAATATGTATGCATATGATTTATATATATATGTATATATATAAAAATAAACATAAATCCTTATTTTGTGTTTGTTTTTTTTTTTATCAATAATATTTAATTTATTTCAATCATATTTTTTTTAAAATAATTATTCTTTTTTTGGAATATTTTTCAACTGATTTTTTTCTATTCAATTATGGGTTGTATAGAGAGTTTTGTGGTTTAATGACGTTTTTCAATTGACCATCTCTATTTATATTTTTACAAATTAATTAAAACTTAAATTATATTTATTTATAAAAAAAAAAAAAAAATATTTTAAGGATTTTTTTTTATTAGTATGGCTTTTTAGTGCTTATATTTATTATTTTTTGTAACAGAAAAAAAGTATTTGGCTATGAGATTATTATTTTGTTTTAACAAAAAATTATAAAAAAAAATAGTAAAAAAATGTTTTAAATATTTTTGTAATATGAAAAAACATGAGATGTCATTTGTTTTTTAATATTAGCTGCCGTGTTTTATTAGTTTGACTGATGTATTAAGCTGCATTTTGTTGAGTTTTATTTTATTTTTTTTTTTAATTTTTTAAACAGTAAGTGTAAAAGTAGGAAAAAAACAAACGTTTAATTAAAACAATATATAAATGTAAATAATATTAGAAGGCATGATTGATTATGTGTAAAGGTTTTGATTATAAGTGACATAAAATATTGCAACAAATATTTACTTATATTTATTAAGGGATGTTTATTTCTAATTGGATATTTAGAATAATTGCAACAAATTAAAAAAATATAAAATTTACGCAAACGTTTTTATAAAAGCATTTTTTTCAGTTTTTAATTAATTTGAATTTGCAGTTTTAAAACAGTTTTTTTTTGTGGCGTTACTAAGCCAAAAACTTACTCCTCAGCTTATATGTTTGTTTAGGGCGTTATTACACTATTAAACTGCCAATTCCGTAGTTTTAAGCAATACTTTTTTTAACGTGTATTTCAACAAGGCATACACGGTTATTGCTTAAAACCACATAGTTTCCTTAGCCAATTAAAAAAGGGTCTTATAGAGAAGAGAGACGAGAAATATATATTTTTTGCTTTTTTTGTAATTTTTACTCATACATGCTATTTTTATTTTTTTTCTTGTTTTTCGTTTCTGATCTGAAAAACAGTTTTTTTATGATGATTTTTGAGCTCTAAAAATTTAGTTTTCCAGATATTTCCATTTGACAACGAATGTTTGATATATCGCACACCTAGTTCAAAAGTGACTCAACTCAAAATTTAAATTTTTCGGGTTTATATGCATAATACACTTGTTTATCTAAAAAAAACAATATCAGTGTATTTTGTTGTGGTTAACTGTTGTTATGTTTCAATTAATATAAAGTTGCAAATATTTTTTTTCGATTTCTGAAAAATTAAAAATTTTGAGTTGAGTCACTTTTAAACTAGGTGTGCGATATGTACCATTTTTACTAGTTGCCATTAAAAAAAAAAAAAATGCCGGACGATTTTACAAAACTTGCTGTGATCATGGCTGTGTGGCTTTTTAGCCTAATAGTCTCAGAGCCTTACAAGGTCAACACAAAATCAAAAAATTTTTTTTTGTTTATTTATTTATGGTTTTTTACGTTTCTGTTGTTAGTTTTTATAATGTTGTTAGTTTTATCATTTATACAAAAATGGTTATTATTTTTGGATTAGGAGCAAAATCTTAACTCATTAAGGAACGACAGCCCATTAATGATTTAGATTTAGTACTATATTTCTTCGATAGGTGAAGCAGTAAGCGCCAAAAGCAACAGAATGTGTATTTTTAAAAATAGGCCCAAGTCTTCACGAAATTTCGTTAGCAAAACTTTAGCGGTTTAAGTTCGGTCAGCAAAGTGTTAAAATGTTTTTTTTCTCAAAAATTTTTACTTTTTATTTTAAAAGTAATTTTTTAATTTTTTTTATTTTTGGTATTTTTTACTTTTTTCCAATATTTTTTTGCCATAATGGATTTATAAAGCTGATCATATATCATCCATTCTCTGAGAGAAGACGAAAAATATTTTAAATTTTTTACCTCATGTCATCCTCATATATCCTCTATTCTCTATGAAGCCTTTAACACATCTACTTATTCAGTTATTACATTTTTTATAAATGCGATTTTCGACGTTTTAATTTTTAGAAAAGTTAAAAAAATCCTAAAATTATTTAACTTTTAAGAGCCACATACTCAAAAGTTGTTATCGGATTTAACTGATTCGACAAGCGTTTGAGTTGTACGATTGTCCTCATTGACACTATTTATGCACTTGTTATGCATATGCAATTTTAAAATGCATTTTAGAAATTGTTCTCCCCCTTAAACATTTTTTAAACAATCGAACATTAAAATTTTTTTTTTTTCATAAAATTAAATTTAGCCTTTTCTGTGAAGCGAATGCCATCTATGTAATTATCTCGATTTAAAAAAAAAAACTTATCCGAGTAAAAAGAGTTATATATTATTTTATATTATTTAATATAACAACTATATCTCGTTATATATCACACAATATAAAAAAATATATAATTTTTGTTTTTCTAACAAATTTTAAGAATTTAAGACGTAAGTAATATCAAATTTGATCCAGTTCGATATACAATTTTAAATTATATTTTTATTCGAAATCAATTACATTTCATTTTTAATTGGAAAATGTCTTTTGAAAATATCTTAGGGGAAACTATTAAAAAAAAAAAACTTGTATAGGGTGTAGCGTTTTTCTTCGATTTTTGTTAAGCCTGTATAACACCTACTTTTCTTGCAGCAACTTCACCAGGGATTTTCTATAAAAACGGAATGTCAAAAAATGTAAAGCTTTTAATAGAAAAACCCTGTAAAGTTGCTGCAGAATAGCAGGTGTCTTACAGGCTTATCAAATAACCAAAGAAAAAACGCTACACTCCATACAGGCAAAAAAGGAGGTGTCATACAGGCTTTACAAAAATAATTTTCATATAAAGTTTACTTTATTTTATTTAAAATATGCGGATATATCCACTTCTTTAGTATCTGGCGCATATTCTTATTTCAAATAAACATTTAATAATATGTTAATGAATTTAAAGATGAAATTCATGTTTTATTTAAAATAGTTGAAAGTCGCTAAGATGAACTATTTCTGGTAGTCCCACAAACAAAATTTCATATAATTTAAAATCTGAAGTTTAGTCAGTTATTAACCACTCGTTTTTATTTGAAAAAATTTCATGTTGGAAAACAAAACTTAGTTAAATATTACATCATTTGAGGTCATTGCCACTATTTGAATTCAGTATTAAATGCCGATGTTACACTATACACTATTTTTTGTATGAATAGTTTTTTAAATGCGATATTTAATAAAGGCTAACATTATCTGAAGCCGATTCTGTATTCTTTGAAATAATGAAAAAATTATTAAATCATTTGAGGCCGATACTAGAAATTTCTTAATAATGTAAATAAAAATTGATCAAATTTTAGTTGTCTTATGTTAGAAGTTTCATTTACATTTACGCTTTTCGAAATTCTTTTTAAATGGCCATTGTTACACAGTGCAATCTGAAGTTAATTCAGTCATTATACACTCGTTCTTATTTTAGGAATTCTTTGTTGTAAAGGAAAAGTTAATTAAATTGTAAAGTCATATGAGTTCGATACTACACTTTAAATTCAGCATTGCATGGCCGGTGTTACACAAAACATTCAAATTTTATTAGTAATCATTTGCTCTTAATTTTTTTGAATATGAAAAATTACACAATGTCTTACTAAATTAGGCCGATACTACATATGTATGTAGTTTTGATGCACAAAATTAAAACTTAGCGAAATTTAAGTTTTAAAGGTACCCATCTAAACACTTGCAATATTGTTGCGGATTTTGTCGTTTTTGTTCTTTATTCTATTACCAAATATGTTAATAGATTAAGGAACAACAATAAGAGCATGTGTACCTTTACGATTAATTGTAACATTTGGTTGTAATAAATTTAAAAAGGCCGATGTTACACAATATACCCTGGACTTGTACATAACTGTTATTGAGTTTTTTAAGCTTATTTTAAACCAGAAAGTACCAATACTATTTACTTTCAGAACGTCGATTTTACATTAGTGGACATAAATTATGACATTTTTTGTTTAAAATTTTAAGTTAAAAATGATGATTTGTGAACCTTCTATATTTTAAATTATTAATGAAAAGCATTTACACAAGGGTCGATGTTACTTAGATTAAGCCGAATTCCGATGTGCTTTAGACAAGGACTTTATAATAAAATCGGAAAGAGAACAATGACAAAGTTTTGTTTAAATGAGTTCAGCAACTTTCATATATTTGAAATTGAAAATGCATTATTGGCCGTTATTACAGATGTGCTGTTTTTCTGCCCTGAATATGAAAAACTTATGTAGATATTTATGGAGCAAATTTGAATACAATGTCAAAAACATATTTGGTATTGTTAATTTCAAATTTATTTTAAAAATCCGCCAAGGCTTATGGGGACGAGGCCTCTCTGTTGGTAAGGGTGGTTAAGTGAGTGTCGGGGTCGTACGTATAAAAACATTTTATTTTCCTAGTACGAGAATTGTCTACTACTTACAACTCTTTCTTATTATTCATCAAAATTTATGTAAAAACTATAATTAGGCAGCTTTAAGTGTTGCAAATTTAGGAGTTATTTGGTGTAATACCGCCCAATCATAGCATATTCTTACAGGGAGTTTTGACGTAAAAAATAGATCTTCTAAAAAGTACAATGACTGTCTAATTTCAGTGCAAACATATGCAGTTAATACAATTTTAACTATATTAACTTTTTAGTCTTAACTCCCTATTAGGTGTTTTATCGGTTTTTCAAAATTATTATTTTTTTTTTTTAATTTTCTTATTTATGCTCTTAGTTTTTTTAATTTATTGCAATTATTTTATTTCTTTCTCTAAGTAAATCATATTATTATTTAATTTTTTTTCTAAAAATGTTACAAAATCATTTATTTTTTTAGTAATATTCCTTTTGTTTTAAGTATTGATATATTTTTTCAGTTTGTTTATTTTCAAAAAATTTCTATATAAAGTTTTTAATAGAAAAGGGGAGAAAAAAGAAGGTCCAAATATTTTTTTTTTTATTATTTAGAGCTAATAGTTATTTTTATAATTTTCTTTTTTCTCAGCTTAAAATACTTTTTTTCGTTTTTTATATTTTTTTATATATACGAATTACACTAAATATTACATTTATTTTTTTTATACTTAAATAATATATAATTATTTTATATAATTATTTATTTTTTTTTTGTTTTGTTAATGAGTTTCAATTTTTATACTTTTTTTAACTTATAATTGATTTTTTTCGAGTGTGTGTTTAGTAGTTATTTTTTGTTTTTAAATAGACAAAAAATTATAATAGAAAATATTAAAAAACAAAAAATGTTTAAATATAAATATTATTAATAAAGTTATTGTTTACAATTACATATGTATTGGATTGATTTTTGTTGTTATAAATTTTGTTTAAGTATATTTTTTTTTTTTAAATTTTTAGTACAATTTCTGAGAACATATTTTTTAATAAAACTTTAATTTTGTAACAAAATTTCGGTAATTTTCTTTATATTAATAAAGTGGTTGAAAAATAAATTTATTTTGAAAATATTTGGTGGAAAAAAAAAATCATTAAAAACGCATTATTTTTTTGTTAATTTTTTTTTTTTTGATTTTAAGTTATAAACAATTTAAAAACTGGTCATATTACAAAATTTAATGTGTATAGCCCATCTTTGATATATTTTTTTTTTTTAAATTTAGATAAATATTGAAAATTAATCAAACTTTCTTTGATATTTTATTTGAAAAAAAAAAAAAAAAAATATTATCTCCATTGTGACATTAACTTGAATATTTTGTAATTTTTTTTTAAAGAAACTCAGAGACTTATATTTTTGCTTTTAGTCCCCATGTTGGACGCCATTTGAACAAATTTATGTTCGAACTAAAGCACTTTTATTTAAATAAAAAATAAAATATTTAAAAAAAGTTTGATTGAAAATTTTAAATATTATTATATAATTTAAAGCGATGGATTTTCTACTTTGATATTTAATATTTATGTTTTAAAATATTTTTTAATTTTTTTCATATTCCAATGTTTTGGTTTCACAATTTTTTTTTCAAATTAGTATTTTAATATGTTGAAAATTATTTAACAATATATATTTTTTTTTTTCAAAATATTTGATAAATTTTATTTCAAAATAAATTTATTTTTAAAACTATAATTTTTATTCTTTAAATTATATGTTTTTCCAAATAAACTTCAAAAAAAAAAAAAATTAAATTAATTAATTTAATTCATGTTCACGATTTTTTCTTTGCCTTTTTTTCATTTTGACTAAATTGTTGTTATTTTTCCAATGATTCGTATATTTTTCTGCAGAGTTTTATAAAAAAATTATGTGTTTTTTTGTATTTTTATGTATAAAGAGTGATGTTATTGGTTTTTTCTTGTTATTATGTTTTTAATAAAATCCATTATTTTCTTTATTAATTATTTTATTTTTTTTTGTCTGTTAATTATTAAATCCTTAATAACGTCGTTCTGCATTATCTCAGGCATAAAATTCTCGATTTGTAGCATTTTTCGCATAGGAATTCATAGCAGGTGATCGTTTAGGTTCATCTAAAGCATATGAACCTTCATCCTTTTTTCTCATGCGGTATACAATGAACATCACTACCAAAATGGCACACAAAAGACCAACAACAGCGCCACCTATAACAGCTGTTAATGAAAAGAAAGAAAAAAAAAATGTATTAATTAAAAAAACAAATTATTATTGTTTTAAATTAAATTATTTGTAATTCTTACACATTTAAAGCTAAAAATTAAAAAAAAATTAACTAAAATCACTGCGTTAATGCCTAACGAAATGAACAAAGCAACTAATTTTAAGATTTTGATAAATCACAAAAAAAAAAATAACATAAATAAAGCATTAGAGCTTTTAGACTACACTTGAAATTCGAGCTCGCAAAAAATCTGTAAAAAATGTTGTAATTCAATTTAGAAAAGTGCCTCTCCTAATAGGGGTCGATTTTGTTTCCGTCCTAAAATTTTATATTTAATAATTGTGACAGGAAAAAACTGACTGAAAAAAAAAAAAAAAAAAAAAATACATGAAAAAAAAAATCCGTATAAAACCATCAAAAAAATCGAATTTTTGACCACGTTCCACCAGAGAAACAAGCCGACACTAAATTTTCGGCGGCGGCGTCGCAACCGCTTTAGATACGCCGGCGGCGGCGTTTAGGTTAAAAAACCGGCGGCTGCTGAATTGTCGGCTTAAAATGCTGTTTTTTTTTAACTATTGGTATCTTGACGATTTTTAGATAAAATCTAGTGATATATCGCTATATTTTTCATCAGATCTATTTTCTTGTTAGTAATCAACAAAAAAAAATATTTCCAAGCATATGCATTAGCCAACCACAACAATTGGGTTGGCTAATTGTTAATAAAAAATCAGATTATAATTAAATTTTTTTTTTAATTGATATACTACATTTAATGCATGTCAAAAAGGGTATTCAATTTACTCGGGTTTGCTTTTGTTCGAGTAATCGAGTAACTCGATTTTGAGGTTTTTAATTTACTCGAGTAGGCGAGTAAGATTTTAAAATTGCTCGAATAACTCGAGTAACTCGAACAATTTTAATACTTTATTTTATTTTCCAAAAACTCACATTTTTGTAAGTTTTAATATTTTATTAGTACTAATATAACATATATATAAAAATTAACAAATTAATTAAAAATTTTAGTAAAAAGTTTATCTAAAAGAGAAAAACATTTGCTAAGATCATTTATTATTGCGATAGTTTTGTCTCAGTACACTCAAAGCAAAAGCGTTATTATATCAATGAAATTCTTTATAAATATGTTGAAATATTCATTGATTTTCTTTCAATATAACTGGTTCATAAATATGTATTAAACTGTGTTAGTACTAAACGAAAAAATAGTCCACTTTGTCCTATAATTTTGGGATTTTGAGATATGTAATTTTTCTAAAAAAGTTATAAAGAAGTTTTGAAACAACTTTCATGAATATTTAAGAAGATTTTCATCATATTAATGAAAATTTCATTACTTCTATATGTAAATTTTAATATGTGGAAATTTTGAGTAGGACCGCTATGAATTTCCATATAGGGCTTCTAAAATTAGCTTGTTACAACGACATAAAAGGGACCAACAAAAAGTTTTTAGTAAATGACATTTAAAAATTCCTTTTTGGAAATATAGTATTTATATGCAGTTTCTTTAGATCAAATGGCAACTAAATTAAAAAAAAAAAAATAATGTTTGATCCCACTTTTAACCCTCAAATCCGCACTAATAATTTTAAGCACCCAGTCTTAGAACTTGTTTCTTTAAAAAATATCCAAGTTTCTTCGATATCGGAGTTTTTCGCATTAAGTTCTTCGTTTTTCGTAATATAACTTCTTTAACAGTGCTCACTTAATATAAAAATACACTTAACATTTAAATATTCACTATAACAGTCACATTATTTTATACAAAATATTAAAAAAATATAAAATAGTTCATATTTTTAAATTACTCGAGTTACTCGATTAATCGACTAAAATTGTTCGAGTTATTCTTTACTCGAAATTGGCCACTTCGAATTACTCGAACAATTGTTCGACATCATTTCATCGAATAATCGAGTAACGGTTAACCGATTGAATACCCTAATGTCAAAGCAACCAATGGGTTTTCAGCACTTTTCCCAAATTTAAGGACGATTTAAATGACCGTTACCTTTTACAAAACAAATACTCTTACAAAGCTTAAGAGTTTTGTACCTTCTAGTTCCCGAAATGTAATGTCTTAAAAATGAAATATTTTCAGCAAAATCTGCGAATTTTCCCTTACATTATGCATGCATCTTTAGAAATATTTGAGGTATATGCATAACTAAAACATCATATGAAAGGTATACAATATACCTTATAATTATATGCAACGTGATTTTTATTTTCAAAGTGTTAATGTTAATTTTTAAGATTACAAATTTGTAAAGCTATATTTCAAAATCTAAATTTTTTTGCATTTTTCCTTTATTTTTAATTTTTTCTTGTTTTTGTGAATTTTTGTTATTTTTTTACACATTTTACAACCAAACACGACTGATTAAAATGGTAACAAAATTGGTCTATTACACTCTAATCAAAAAGTTGTGTGCGCAAATACAAATTCGGCGGCTGGCACTTTAGCCGGCTCACATTTTAAGCCGATGCGAACCGATTAAAACGGCGGCGGCGGCGCGCAGCCGATTTTGCGTCGATAGGCTTGTGTTTCTGCGTTCCACCTCAACTTTAACCAAACTTGGTATGGAAGTATCACATAAATATGACATAGTCCAAATTTTAAGTTAGTAGCTATTCCGGTTGTGGAAACATCCCGTTTTAAAATTGGATAAAAAACCAAAAATTTAACAAAACTTGTCGTACATAATCGTCCACGTTTTTTAACGTTTAAAGCTACGTGATTCGTTAATACCTTATTTTAAAGCTACACTCAGGGAACTTCTGCTTTAAAAATATGTAATTGTTTGGGTTGTAATACAGTTTCTATATTTTTAATATAAATGTCAGTCATTTGTAGAACAAATAAAATTTTTTACTAACCTTGTAGTTCATTTAACAAAACAAAACAAACCACATCAAATTACTGTTTTATGATTTTACATTCATTTTTTACACTATTTTTTTGTTATTTAAAAAAATAAAAAAAAATAAATGTTTGTTAATTTTTTACTACCATGTGGTTCATTTTTACTACAATTGTTAGTCATTTTTTGAACATTAAAAAACAAATGACAATGTTAGTTGAATTTACCGAAGTGTAAGTCTTTAAGTGAAATGTCATTTGTTTTTAACTACATTTGGAGTGTTATGCGTGGTTTAAATACAATTTTTCAAAATCTGCGCTTCATACCGCTGCATTTCAAAAAACATTTTTTTTTATTCTTAAAATAAAATCTGTTAATTATAAATTATACCCCTCTGCCGTTGCCAAATCTCTTTATGGAGCTCTTACGGAATCTAAAGTTATGAATAGAAATCAGAAAAAATATACTAAATGTGGTGGAAGAAAAGTTTTCCATAAAAAATATTTGATTGAAAGAAATAAAAATAAAAGTTTTACAAAAGTAGTTGCACATAATCGACAACTTTTTAACGGCTTTAGCTACGAGAGTCATTGATACCTCATTTAAAAGCTATTTCAATCGTGGTTTTACTAATAAAGAAACATTATTCACTATTTGACGTCAAAATGCATTTTTTACAAATCTGTGATTCAAACAGCTGTATTTCAAAAACCCGGTTTTCCAAATTTTTTTAAAAAATATATGTTAAGTATAAATTTTTCTTCTATACCATTGCAAAATCTCTACTCGCTACTCCTGCGGGTTCTTGAGTTATCAGTTTTGAAATTATATTTTTTTTTACATTTTTATTCATAACTTTGGATTCCGCAAGAGCTCCATAAAGAGATTTGGCAACATAGAGGAACAATTTATAATTAACATATTTTTTTAAGAATTAAAGAAAATCAGTTTTTTTTCTTATGTTACTTAAACCACGATAACTCTAGGTTTAAAATAAAGTGTTAACGAAATACATAGCTTTCACCATTAAAAATATATTGACGTTTATGTACTACTTTCCTGAGCTTTTTGAATATTTTTAATATTTTGACACGCGATATTTCAAGATCCGCTGCTAATAGTTATCCCAAATTTGGGCGATGTTACAACTTGTATACCAAGTTTGGTTGAAATCGGAAAGGGTAGAGGAAATCGAGTAGTTATTTTTATACATATATTTTCAGTCATCATTTTCGACACCTGTTGAAACTGACTTTAGGTGCATCATATTTCTCAAGATTTTACAAATTGAGCCTAACGATGACCAGGTTTAGGTTGAATATACTTAAGAGCAATGACATGAAAAGTTCCACGTTGTAATCAAAATAATTAATGGCCATTTAAAAGTCATACATTGAAAAAAGTAACTTAAAACTTATCGGAGTTTTTCATTAATTTTATTTTTTTGCTCATAATTTGCAGTTTCTAGATTTGAGAGATATATTCACTGAACAAAAGAATTTCTATATCGGTTCTTGGTGAAAAGTTGTATAGTGGTTTACAAGTGTAAACAAAATTTTCTGATTTTTAAACTTTCGCATTGTATTCCATAGGGTTTTTGCACCGTTTAATGGAATTGAGGTTTGAGAACAGTATTGAAAAAATTGTGTAATTTTATATAGTTTGAGGTATATCAAGTTGATGTCAGCGAACGAATAACGGGATACGAACATTACAAACTTATAAGGAATTGGCTTAAATTTTTTGAAAATATATGTTTACAATTGTCTAGAGTATTGCGTGAACTGAGTTTCTTTGTAAACCTTCTAGTCGAAAAGGCATTTTAAAAATGTTAAACGCAAACATTTTATGAACTTTTAAAAATTCTGCAAAATCAATATAACATAACAAACAAGTTTTCAATTTATTTTTAATCAATGGTGATAATCTTTAACCTCGAGCTCATATATTAGTTCTCATTTAATGAGAAAACTAGTTTATATGAATGTTTGATGTTTTGCGTGGGACTGTCACTTCTTTCAAAACGTGTTCTGATGATGGGAACCTAGAAAATTCCTGAAAAAGATCTATCAACACATTCATGAAAGTGGTCAATTAATAAATTTGAAAACAAAAACTCTATAATAAAACAAAAACTCGATAATTTGTTAAAACAATATCCTAATAAAGAAATATAGAGTATGGCCTCGAACTTGAATAATTTTCATTTTCATTGATTTTAATTAGCTTAATATTAAAATCGAAAAGGCATAAACAAATTTTAGATTTTATGGAGCAAACAAAATTTTCATAACCTCAAAAGACATGCATATACAAAATTAAATTTTAATTTTGCTAATTTTAAAATATTTAATATGATTTCCTGCAATTAAGTAACCCTAAACCCAACTAAATATCATTAAACCGACAAAAAATGCGTTTTTTTTTAAAATAATAATCGAAGTTTTCTTTTTAAGTTCTAATATATGACAATTTTGAGTGTATTTTTATATTTTTTTGGTGGTGTAATACATGTTTTGAAATGTCATAAATAAAATGAGATCTATAAATTGATGTAGCTTTAATTAAATCCAAGCAAAAACTGTAATTTTAATATTTTTAATTGTCTTGAAACTTCAAACCCTAATAATTTATGAGCCGTTAAAGAAAATGGACTAACGCGAAAGGATTTAGCATGCTTAAACATTGGCTAACGTATACACAAAAGGTTATTTGTGTCTTACAAAAAAAATTTTAAAATATTTTACCTCAATGTGCCGAAAATTTTTGAACATCGTCACATGGCAGTTTTTGCTTTTTTTTATTGATCTATTTATTCACCTATTTTCCAGTTATTTTTACTGTATTTAAAAAAAAAACTTTTGTAACAATATTCTAATTTTCATATAGCATCTCCTTGACTATCAAATATTCTTATAAGCTGTGTGGTCGAAAAAATGTAAACACAGAAAAAAATTAATTAAAAGTTAAACACAAAATGCATGGTCATTAAAACCTTTCTTTTATTAATAACACATTTAATCTAGTTTACAAGCAAAAAACAAACAAATCTGTTTTATTCTCCCTTTATAAATTTATTCATCTTTTCGGGAAATTCTCTTATTAAGGACTTTAAAGTATTATCTGTAACCGTCTCGCAGGTGGTTTTCCATCTCTGCTTAAAACCATACATGCTATGGGAAACCCTTTTTGTAGCCTTTAATTCTCTTTTAGCAAGAGGAGAATATCTTTTAACTGGTCTTAGTTACGGACAGTTTGGGGGATTTGCCTCCCATGGCAAAAAACAATGGTATTTGCTTCATACCACTTAAGGGCCAAATCAGGCCAGAAGTATTTTGACATATTGTGTTGCCGTATAAAGGATGATTTTTTTAAGAGCTTTCGGATTTGATAAAAAAACACATGGAATTTTGAGAAATGTATGAAATCAAATGGTTCATACGCTGGGTCAAATTTTGGCATAATCTCTTCAACATATCGTGCGGTATCTCACGAATAATTTTTTCAATATTGGCTTCCAGTGCGTCAACCGTTGCGGGCTTGTCTTTATAGACATGAGTCTTAACATAGCCCCACAAAAAATAGTCTAAAGGCGTTAAATCGCACGATGTAGGCGGCCAATTGAAAGGCCTCAAACGTGAAATAAAATGTTCACCGAACTCGCCTCTCAATTGGGCCATTGTTTCGCGTGCTTTGTGACATGTGGCACCGTCTTGTTGAAACCACATGTTACCCAAGTCCAGCTCCTCCATTTAGCGCAAAAAAATTAGTAATCATCACACGGTAGCGCTCGCCATTCACAGTAACGTTCCTGCCTTCGTTGTCTTTGAAAAAGTACGGTCCAATCATGCCACCGGCCCATAATCCACACCAAACAGTGCATTTTTCGGGATGCATTGTCAGTTCTTGCAATGCTTCTGGCTGCTATTCACACGGAAATTTAGCTTGTTTACGTATCCATTCAACCAGAAATGAGCTTCGCCGCTGAACACAATTTTGCTATAAAAAAGTGGATCTTTATCCAACTTTTTCAGCGCCCATTCACCGAAAGTAAGCCGTTGTGGTAGGTCGTGTGACTTCAATTCTTGCACCAGTTGTATTTTGAAAGGTTATACTCTCAAATCCTTCAGCAAAATTTTCCACGAAGTCTAGTAACAGATTCGGCACAATTGCAGCGAACGGCTCCGAATCGATAATTCACGGTCATCAACAACGCTGGCGTATATAGCTGCAATATTTTCCTCTGGCCACACTCTACGTATGCGTGTTGGTGGTTTAATGTCTAATAATGTAAATTTGGTGCGAAATCTAGTCACAAGATTCCGAATAGCCGCCGCAGAAGGTCGCCCAAACTGACCATAAATTGGAAAAGATGCACGATGCACTTTCTTAACAGAGCATGAATTTTGATAATAAAATTCAATAATCTGCAAGCGTTGTTCGTTTATAAGTCGATTAATGGTTAAATAATAGACCAAACTGAACATGTTTAACAGCAACATGTTAGACGAAAACAGCTGAGCTGTCAAAAACAGTGTTGCCAAAAAGAAAGTTTCTAAAAAATCACTCTTTATATGGAAGTAGTCTATTTTGCAACATTCTATTATATAAATTTCGGTCTTTATTGCTCCTGTTGTTACAAATGACTTAGTCCTTTTGTCCACAACTGCATATTGCTTGCCATACCAGGAACTTTTTATCACGACGACCTCGTTTTCTTCCTGAGCCAGGTTTTCTCGCAACGATCAATTCCCCTTAAACCGTTGAATTACTTTTGAAACAGTCTGACGACAAACTTTTAATTCCTTAACACACCTTATAAACGGTCAAGTTTTCAATGTGGGCTACACATTCTAATATCTTTTACATATTTTGGCAGTCTAAATGTGTCACAACAAGTTTTAAAATTCAGTCATATTCGACCTAATAGTACAGTTCATTTCTCTACTTACATTTTAAAAATTGCAATTATATTTACTTATATTCATGCAAATATTAATAATTTTTCGGTTTTAATGATAAGAATTAAAAACACTGACTTCAGTTACTATTGTTTTATTTTGAAAATTTTTTAATCTTAATTTGGTATGCATTTGTTAAGCGTTATCTCAAGTAAACTAATATTATTTAAAATTCAATGTAGTGAAGAGAATGTTTTTAGAAATATTTAGTCATAGCGACTAAACATTTTGAGGTCATCTTAAATGAACACATACATAGCAATGGAATTCGTACTGGCTTAACTAATTTTAAATATGAGTCAAACTTTAAATATTTCAAATAGTGCATTAAAAATAATATGTCTGTTGGATTAATAGAAAAATCCCCCAATTAAGTAAAAAAATATGAATGTTTTTTTTTTAGACTACAGGGAGAGTCTACGATGGGCTCCTTCAAATTTACTGTAATTCAGATATGTTATAGAGCAGAAAAATTAAGAGACACTTATTTTTTTTTTGCGGTCCTAACTCATGGGTTCAGGGGTTAAAAAGAGGACTAAAAAATTACCTCATTTTTCGTTCTTTTTTTGGTTTATTTCGCATTGTTTCAAAGACATTTTTAACAAATGGTATACTAAATGAAAGAATTTTTGAAAACGCATTAACTGGTCTATAAAAAATGTCAGCTAATCTTCAAATATTTTTGTTATTCAAAAAAATGTGTTTTAAGTGACAAATAAAACAGGCGTTTTGTTAACCCTTTGACGACAAATGGTTGATATATGTAACATTTTTATTTTTTTTGCCATTTTAAGACAACCGACAGGACGATTTTAGCAAAACTTTTTGTGATCGACAATAGACAGATGGCTTTTTACCGTTACCTATATATTGTAGCCTAATAGCCCCAGAGCCTTAAAAGACCAACCCAAAGCCAACAAATTAATTTTTTGTTATTTTTATGATTTTTTTACGTTTTTGTTTTAAGTGTTAATAATGTAAAAAGTTCCGTTTTAGGTTTGTACAAAAATAGTTATTAGCTGATCTCGAAACATAGCGTTTCAAAATATGAAAAATATTCGAAAATTTTAAAAAGTATTCGTACATAATATTCCACATCTGTTTAACGGCTTAAGCTACGGGAGCCATTGATACGTCATTTTAAAGCTACTTAAATTGTGCTTTTACGAGCACACACATTATTCACTTCTCCACGGTGAAATATATTGTTTTTAAAAACCTAGGTTCAAAAAGCTGAATTTAAAAATAAAACTGGTTTGTTTTTAATTTTTAAAAAATATGTGAAAATCCCTATGTGGAGCTCTTACGGTATCCTGAGTTATGAATAAAACTGAAACAAAATTTAACTTAATAGCCGATAACTCAGAAACATGCACGAATACCACATAGGGATTTTGTGACGACAAAGAAGAATAATTTATAAATAACATATATATTAAAATTCCGTAAGAGCTCAACATATTAATTTGGCAACGGCATAGTTGAACAAATTATAGTAAACATATATTTTTTTTTAAAAATTAAAAAAAACAGTTTTTTGAATTACAGCGGTATAAACCGAGGATTTTGAAAAAATGCATTTTACTTTCAACAAATTATTTTTTCGCTTATTTTATTTAAAGCACGACAACAGTGGCTTGAATCACGTAGCTTTAACCGTTAAAAAGCACTTTAAAAAAAAAAAATTAAAAAACACCTTTTTTTGCCAAAAATAGAACTTAAAAAAATTAATGTTTCCTATATTTTTGAATTCATCCATTTTTGACCAAGCATAGATTCCGTGCGAATTTTTTGACAAAATAACGTAATGCAGTATGTATTTTCACTAAATTTTACAGCCTTATAGCGCCCTCTAGTGGTATTATAATTAAATCTTTGCCACTTTGTGTGCGCTTAAACGGTTAATACTTTTTAAAAAATTTAATTTTTATTCATTAACAAGTCAAATATCTATTAAAAATTGCACATAATTTTGATTGTCGCTTTCGCACTATTTTTAAGAATTTCTTAAAATTTTGTAATTTTTAAACCGTTTTTGAAAATTGTTATTAGGCAACTCTTATCGCTCAAATTTAAATGTTCGTTTGCTGGTTGAGAGCAAATATGACATTTTTGATATTAAAAGCAAAAACGGATTAATTTTCCACATAATTTTATTTTTACAAAGACGGAAAAATCTTGATTCGATTTGAAAATTTTGCTCAAAAAGTACATGCTCAATGCTCTATGCTAAAACTTTTCTTAAATGTCTTTATCGAAACCAACAAATCGCGTTTATTACCCCGTTATAATATTTAAAAATATTTTTTGAAAAAAGTGCTTTCATAAATAGCGAAAAACAGTTTTTTCAAATATGGCAACCCTGGAATAAAAAATTAAAATTTTTTTTTTTAAATATTTTTTAAGCTTAAGTTGACAATTGTGAATTTCTTTTCGAAGAAATTAACATCTTGTGGTGTTAACATCTTGTGGTGGAACTTTTTTAAAGACTGCTAAACAGGAATATATATAAATGTTCTGATCAGGCAAACGTTTTTCGAATTATACCAAATTCCTAAATGTAGAAAACAAAGTTAATATTTTAGTGAAAATCGTGCTCATTTAAAAAATTATACCACATTCGAGTTTAGCTTCCTAAAATAAAATATGTTTTTTTGTGAAAGCTCTGCCTATTCTGGAGTCTCTAGCTTTTCTAAAATTTCGGGTTCTGAAGATATCTTTAGCCAGATCGAAATATCAACCTAGCTAGTATGTTTGGTTTGCTTAATTTTTGTAAATATGATTAGGTTGAAAGCTCGTTATAAATTAAAAATAACATAAAAATAATCTCGATATATATATATAAAAACAAAAAACTAATAAAACTGTTAAATAAAAATGATTTATCAAAGTTTTACTGTTCAAAAAATCAATTCATTTCATGGACATACTCCAAAACTTCAAATGAGGTTTACCCAGAAGATGTTGGCAACAGAATCGATAAAATTTTAAACGTTTATTACTATTATCAATTGTCAACTTTAGAGGCCCCATATGAAAAGATCCGAAACAAATTTAAGAACGGACCATCCAAATAAGCATCTTAAACGTAATAAAAGCTCAAAACACTTTAAAATCTCAAAATCGTAAAAAAAAAACTTGTATATTAAAAAAAAAATAATTGTATTGATGGGGGCTATAGCTATAGCTCATCATCCCCCAGAAAAATTGTCAAGCTACGCCGATGAAAATTTCTTAATGAAGCGTATTTCTATACAACTGCATAGTTTGCTTGAAAATGTCCAGCGGGTCTATGGCGTGCCATTCATGAGTTAATATTTGCGACATATAGCGTCGAAATAACAAATACATCGTATAAAAATAAAGAAAATCTAACATTTGGATATTTTCACATAATGAATTTTATAGTTTTAAGTCAAATTATTTTTTTTTGTAACTGCCATACTTATTAATCTGGATTAATTAGGCCCCAAGGGCTTGAAATCCATAAATAAAAAATAAATAAAAAATAAATAAATAAATGGTCATAACTTTGGTATTTGATTTAGATTTTTTTCGGATATTAATTTTATTCTTTACTAAAATATTAAGTTTAAGAGAAAAGATATTTTTGATTTTTGATTGTAACTTATATATTTTTTTTTCTTCCAAATTTTCTATTTTTCCATTTCGACCCACGTTTAAGAGAACAGATATATTTGACTTTTTATTGTAACTTAGTTAACTTTTTTTTCGAAATTTTCCATTTTTAATTTTTGTTGAAAAAAAGAGATTTTTCCGTGTAACTTCGACCCATAGGTCTTAAACTAAGGAAACGATTTAAAAGCAGTTTTCAAAAGATATATTGCGAAGTTAATGATATTTGTTTTGCGATTTGACTGACCAAAGTAGAATTAATCGAGATACTTAAATTAATCAAAAATAAAAAATATATACATATATATTGCGCATGTATGAAACATTTTTGCTGTAAACTAGTGTTTATTGGTTTTCAAGATTTTTAAGTTTTTTTTAAAATTATTGGAGTTTTAAGCAATTTTTTATAATTGTAATATCGCAACACTGCACTATAGGTCAAATGGCAACTTTTCCTGTGCAAAATTAACAACAACTACATAATCAAGGTATTTAAACCAAAAACTATAAGAAATTTATAAGTAAGTTTAAATATAATAAAAAAAAAAAAAATAGAATTTAACCCTTTTGACAACCAAAAGTCAAAATTAACCCTTTGCGAATTCCCAGCAAAAAAGGGTTTTAATGGAAATATACTGCATTTTATTCTTTCATTTCGTTTTATTATGCTAAAGCATTTAATAGTTACTTGTATCTAATTCATTTTCTAAATTTAAATCAAATAGGGCCTCTTCATTTTCATCAATTTCTTCACTCTCATGAATTTCATCATCTTGGTTGCTATGGTGAAATTCTTTTATGGATTCGATGCAGCATAATAGTTCAATTACATCAGGAGGAAGTGTGGAGCGTTTCCGCTTTTGTAAGCATCTATTTAAAAATGTTGTGGAAATAAATGGATCTGAAGTATCGACAGCCCTATTAAATACGTCTAACAGGTTATTGGTGCGGTTGTTTCTGCGGGCGTGATGCAATCTATCGGCTTTGTATATTTTATGTCGCGATTCAGCAGCGTCTTCTCCAAAAAAAAAACAAATGAAAGTGTAGTATTTTATATTATTTGCTTTGAGTGTATGAGGACCGTTGCAGTCATTGGCAACCAGGGATATAGTTCCAGGTTTTTGATGGACTGCACTGTACAACTTTTTTATTTTTGAAGGCCTTGTAGGGCTTGCTAGAGATCTTTTAAGAAGCACCGCTAAGTCTGTATTTCCTTGTTTTCGAGCTGACGTTGCTGCCGCACGAACTAATAACTCAGTTTCATTATTTGTTTCGCTTGAAAGGTATGTTGCTGCTTTCCTCTTTCCGTACTTAGACTTTTCGCAAAATGCAAGTTGAGTAAGTCCAAGAGCAGAAAAAGTCACTTTGCCAGATTTATTTTTATTTTCGAAGCATATTTCGGCGTTGAGACAAGTGACATACCCACTTCGAAAGTTTTCAGCCTTTTTGTCCTTTGCCAATACTTTTGCCATATTTCGCCCACATTTCTGATCAGTTTTTACAGAAAAGGATCACTTTTTCCGTAATACATTTGGTGCAGTCATCGGAAATTTCATCTTTAACAATTTTGTCGACTATAAAATCCACAAGTTTAATCTGCTTTTCTTGCCTTAAAATTTCGTTAAGCCGAATTTCAAACAATTCCACTTTTTTAAAATGCAATAACCTAAAAAATATGGTATTATTCGAAAACGGCTAAAATTGGCTATTGAATGTAAATGGAAATTGCTTTATAACATTTCAATATATTCATTTGTGATTGCATTCAATCCACCGATCTTCGCCGAGATTTTAAAAGATTCCACGAAGTTACATTTTGTAAACAATCGCATCACTTTTAAGGTTATGTTAAAAAAGTGTCTTTATTTCAAGCAAGTCAAACAAATTTTTTTTTTAACAAAAAAACATTTATATTTACTTAATTTATTGTTCTCCATTTCCATTTTCTTCTTTATAACTCGCGAAATTGTTTAAACAAGCAATTGAATCTTTAAAAGTAATACAGGCTTTTCAACAAAATTTATTAAGTGATTACAATGCAATGTCTTTGACTGCGTGTTGTCAAACGGATTTTTTTTATATATACCAAAAACAAAAAGCTTACTTAGTTAATTTGGAGTATTCGTTACAAAATGGGATTAAGAAAAGTGCAATATCTGCATTTGAAAAATTGGACTTCAGCACTGTTTTTTTTTTATTTTTTTTTATTTGTTGGAGGAAAATAGCTAACTTTTTACATTAAAAAAGAAAATGGAACAATTTTCTGTGTCTTACAGTTTTTACAAATTCGAAAAGTTCCTGATCCGATCTTTTAATTTTACCTACAATTTTTTTTCAATCCAAAAAGTTCACCATTTAAAATTAATAACACCAGTCTTCTTTCTATAAATTAATAATTTTTCAAAAAATTTACGAAAAAAATGCCAAAATTAAATTTTTTAATTAATAGTCAATAATAGTTTTAAATTTGTAAAGTTAAGACCTCAAATTGTCACTTCCATTTTACTACGCTATTATATCTCTGTTCTATCCAAAATAATCGGCCCTTAAATGTAGGTGTTACTTTAAAGCAACGGCAGTTTAAAATGGGTTAAAAAAATGCTTCTTCCAGCGACTACAATTGCCTCCAAGCACTCATTCTAATTAAATTTTAAAGTTGATTATGTTCTTAAAATAATATTTGGATCATTTATTTTATATATTTTTTTAATCATTGAATATTCTTAATATTCCCAATTTGTTACACTTTCTTCAGCTTCGCCTTCACTTACACCACATTTATATTTGAAACCAATTACTACAAAATCAATTTCATCCGATAAAATAAACTTAAACTTAATGCGTAATAAATTATAATAATAAAATAAGTAAAATTGTAACTTTTACATACCCGCTAATATGCCCGGTTGAGCAAAGAAGCTCGCCGTTCTATCGTCATCGTTAGCATTCATGATTAAAACTTCGTTGCCTGTGGTCTGTTCGATAATTTTAGTCTCTGGTGGTAGACTGTTGATGCTGTTTGTATCCAAATCGTGAATGTTAGTACCTCCTTGATTATTTATGCCACCAGCTGTTTTCAATTTACAAAAGGAACACAGGAAATAGAAGCGAAAGAAAAAAATGTAAAGAAACATTGTATAGATAAGTATGTGTGGGAATTTCTTATTAATTTTTTTTTATATTTGAATATGAATCATATTGTATAACAAACAATAAATTAAAAATAGATGTTAGTATGAGTGATGAATAGATGTTATTAATAAAATAAAAACAAACAAAACAAAACCACAAATATAAATACAATTTTTTTGTTTAATATGAAAAGAGTGTGCTGTTTTACTGTAAGTTTTAAAAAAGTATGTAAAAATTTAGAAGGCTAAGAAAGAAATATAACGCAAGATAGAGACAAAGACAGACCAAATTAAAGAAAAGAAATTATTGGTGTAAAAAGAAAAATATAGTAAAAAAGTAAGCCTATTTTCAGACATAAATAAATATTTTAATAAAACTAAAACTAAAACCATTACTAATCCTGTGATGACTTTAAAAATTTATTATAGGGACGTTTTAAAAATTATGAGCACAAAAAACAACATTACCTCTTCTGATCTTAGTAAAACTTGATATAAACATTCTCCTAGTAAATATGAAGTTTATATACGAGGGCGAATCAATAAGTCCGTGACTTTTTGAATGAAACACAGTTTTATTTTTGCAAAAAAAAAAAATATATTTTTCAACATAATCTCCTTTTAGCTGAATACACTTAATCCAACGTTACTCCAATTTTTGTATCCCTTCCAAAAAATAGGATTTTTCGAGGTCCATAAAATAGGCATTTGTTTGATCAATAATTTCATCGTTGGAGCTAAATCTCTTTCCACCGAGCCATTTCTTTAGGTTTGGAAATAGGTACCAATTCGTAGATCAATTCATGAAATTTTGCCATTGAGACTGCACACGTGTGCACCCGTGCATTATCTTGATGAAAAAGAACTTTTTTCTTCGCCATATGGGGTCGTTTTTTTTTTGAAATGATCGTTAAATCTGTCCAATAAGTTGGCATAATATTCGCCGTTTATTGTTTTTCCCTTTTGAAGGTAAACGATGTGGATTATTCCGCGTGCATTCCAAATAACTGTTGGCCGACAAACTTACCTTGGCCTTCTTCGGAGCCGGTTCACCCGGAGAAACCCATTGTTTAGACTTCTGCTTGGCCTCTTGAGTGTTGTAATGGATCCATGTTTCATCCACAGTTACAAAACGCCGCAAAAACTCATACGAATTGCGGTTAAACAACTCCAAACAATCCTTTGAAGTTGTCACACGATTACGTCTATGGTCAATTGAGAGCAATCAATGAAGAGCATCAATTGAGATCATTTAAAATCGAAACCACACTGCCATATGAAATGCCTATGGCATTACTCTTCCATCGGCCAACAGCATATCGTGGATTTTTTACGACATTTTCAGGTGTATTGTCCCCAATTGGCCGGCCAGAACGTTCAGCGTCATTTGTACTTGTGCGACCACAACGAAAGTCATTAAACCAATTTTTTACCATTGAAATCGATGGTGCAGAGCCCCATAGTATTTATTAAGCTTTTAATTGGTTTGATTGACGTTTTTTTTCGAAAAAAAAATAATGTTTAATAAGCACTCGAAATTCACTTTTTTCCATTTTTAAAAAAATTCACAAGGTTGTATGTGTTGAACAGCTGTTAAACGCAAAGTAAATGTCGGAACTTGCTCAAAATTTGACAGTAGTCTTTTAACAGGATGTACTTGTTGGGAGCGGTATTGCATTTCATATAACTACGAGGGAAGTTCGAAAAGTCACGGACTTATTGATCCGCCCTCGTATTTTTTCGTTTTCAAAAATTCGTTATAGTTCGCCTTTAATCGCTGCTCAACATTGGGGGTTTTTAACAAATATGTAAGAAATATACACAATGTTTGAATTATCATAACTTCTGAACGCGTCAACAGAAATTTAAAAATTTGGTGGTATTTTAAAGATCAAGTCATCTTCTTTAAACAGTGCTGCACAAAAATTTTTAATTTTGTTCACCAAAAGTGTAACGAAATCGAAAAAATTTCCTTTTTCTTTTTGTGAATATTTTAATTAATTGAATTTGCAAAATTTTACCACTTAATTCATTTCATCAAAAAAATCCTGAAATTGTATATCAAAATTTTCAGAAAATTCAAACTGAAATACAACGTTCATAACTTTTTTATGAAAATAAATTTTGTAAGTATTTACTATGGCGAAAATTTAAAAACTAAATTTTTAACATGCATAATTTAAAATCAATATTTTATGGAAAACGAACTTCAATTAGCTAGAACTTGGTTAGTATTGATTTAAAAACATGTGAATATTTTTATCTGAATATTATTAGTTAGGATTACTCACAGACTCCATAATTTTGAGGCATAAAAATGTATTATAATTTTTAATTTAAGCAAATTTTTAATTAAAATAAAAGAGAAAGTACGAAGGAACCCGTCATGTTTACTAAATATACATATTAAAATTTTGAATGTTCTTCATGTTGCAGAAATTTCAAATTATCGCACCTTTCGTAATATGTAATATATTAAATTAATATATTAAATTAAATGTAACAATATATTAAATTAAAAATTATTCATTAAAATTTTCGAGTCTTAAACCCATGATGTTTACTGATGCAGGATACACAAGTCTAAAAAATTTAAGTGCAGTTTGCAAAACTTCATGTGAATGTAGTAAATTAGTTTAAATGGAGTAACAGTCATCACCCTTGCTGACGGTTTTCTTAAAATAATACACTAAGAATATTATGTAGGTAAAGACGACAGCAATTGTAGTCAAAAACATATGACATTTCACTTAAAGAAAGGACGACTAACATTTTATTAAATTCAACTAACATTTGTCATTTGTTTTTACTGTTCAAACAATTACTAACAATTGTAGTGAAAATGAACCACATAAACAAACATTTATTTATTTTTTTTTAAATAACAAAAAACTAATGTAAAAAATTAATGTAAAAACATAAAACATTCATTTAATGTGGTTTGTTTTTTTAAATGAACTGCAAGGTTAGTAAAAAATTAAATTTTTTCTACAAATAACTTACATTTACATTAAAAATAAAGAAACTGTATTACAACCCAAACACCTACAAATTTTTAAAGCAGAAGTTCCCTGAGTGTAGAACAATTATAGATGCTCTAAGATATAAATGATTACATCATCTAAGCATTGTAATTTTAATAAGAACTTTTGACATAATTGTATCATCCAGATGTGGAAGAAAAATTTGTCATTCCATTGAATAATATTATCGACTATAGTTACACTCATAATAATCCATGCTAAAAATACGAAAATAATGTCAAAACAACAAATGCTTTCGTAAAATTTACAAATATTGGTTTATTTTACGAAAGTTTTTGTTATTTTGACATTTATTTGTATTTTTATGCATGGATTATTATCAGTGTATGATGAAATGATGAGTCCGAAAATGACATTTTTTTTTGATCGAGTTGATATGTTTTCACTGAAATGGAGATGTGTTGTGGGCTCCATAGAGTATGTGAGTAAAAAAAAGTAATACAATTTGAAGACCTTTGGTCAATTCAATTTAGTGTAATAGAAAACTCAAATAATCTAAAAATCAACCAAAAATATTTGTATTATTAAAAAATGATAGATGTTTGTCTATCGACCCAAAAAGTTTCTTCCTGTAACTGGGATTAGTTTTGGAGAAAATATTCGTTGAATATTGTTTATCTTAAATATTTCAATATTTATGTGGTAAAACTGCATGGTGTATAAGGAATTTTATTATGTGCATAAACATAAATCATGCCTTTATAAATTAACAAAATCTACTATAGTTTTAAAAGAAGACTATCACAAAATTGCCATTTTGAGTTTTAAATTATGGAATGTTAAGGGAAATTTACAGACCAACATTTTCAATATATTCCCTATTTAAACTTATTTGAATATGGTGTAGTTAATATATGTTTACTGGGCAATTGTGATACACACAGTTCTTTTAAATATATAAAGAAAAAATTATATAAAAATGTAAATGGTTTTAATTATGAAAAGCATACATTTCATAATAAAAAGTTTTTCTTTCTTGGTGTTCAAAAGGTTTCATTGGTATTAATTTACATAAATATTTGCAGTTTTTATTAATAAATATTTATCTGCATGAATTGTTTAAATTAAATAACTTTAAGGTATTCAATAAAACCACAAGATACTTGTATATTGATAAGTTTGACGAAAGAATTGTGCTATATAGATATAAACGAAAATGACAAAATAAAACGCAAAAATTCATGGAGTGTGAAAAATTTCCACAGATAAAAAACTAATTTGTTGCCAATGAAATAGTTTGTTGTCGTCAGCAGTTAAATTTTTTAGGTTGTGACAAAAAATGCGGTGACTGCCACAAACAATTTGATTGGCAACAAATTTTGGTGTTATAATTGTTTAACTCAATAATTTTAAAGAATTTCTAAAACTTAAAATTTTTTAATACACTCGAAAAAAAAAAATGTTAGAAAAGTCAGCAACATTTTTGAATTTAGCAAATTTTTTGCTGATATTAGCAAATTTTTCTGCAAAGATCCTCCTTTCAAAAATGTTGCTGACTTTAATGACTTTTTTTTTAGAGTGTATAAGAAATTTTTTAATTTAGCTTTAATTTATTTTTAAAAAAATGTTCTCCAAAAACTTTTCTTATATGTAACACAAGTACATTTTATTTATGTGCTTCATTTATTTGTTGTAAATACTTTTTTCCTAATAAATCGATTATTGGCAAAACGTGAAGATGATGCACAACTATATTCTTTTGATAAGTTACTTTATTTAACAAAAAAAAAAAATAAAATAAAAAAATCTTACAAAGCAATCTGTTTTCATCCTTTTTCTATCATTTATATGACAATATTTTTCTAAATAGTTTATATTTTACTTTGTTCATCTTTTTATTTATTTATTTTTTTATTTTTTTTCAAAAAAAATTCTAATTCTTTTGGTTTTGTTCACAAAACAAACAAGAAAGTCATAACCTAACATTATTTATGCTGAATGAGCATATGTCCTTAATGTCCTAACAAGCTTAAATTTATCTTACAGACAAAAAACTAGTTTTTTGCGTGTTATAATGTAGAATAATTTTTTTCTATTTTTGTTGTTTAACAAAAAGAAAAGTAAACAATAATTGTTTTCTGAGTTTTATTTTAGGGAGAGTGAGAGGAAAACAAAACAAATAAAAAGTATTTAAGGTTCTAAAAATATTGCATACTTTAAGGAGTCTATATTAAAAAATAATTCAAGCATATTTTGAAGTCATATGTTAGAAAAAGTTCTTAAAACGAACGATCCGAGGATATGGCATTTAAGAAAAAAAAGATGATTTATTTTAATTTTAAATCCGAGTTTAATAAAAATTTATGTGTATCAGTTTTAGGGAATACAAAATCCAGTGAAAAATAAATTTTTGGAAGAAACGATAAAGCAAAATGGTTATATTTTTACATATTTTGCTATGAATCCATATTTTGCCATTATTTGTTGCATATTTTGCTACAAATTTAGCATTTAAATGCATGTATTTGATAAAAATTTTGATATTTTATAATTTTTTTTTTTTACAAAATGTTTCAAAAATTTATTTATATTTCATAAATTTTATATCTTTAAATTTCTAAATATTTCTTAGTACATTATTAACACGAACACTTATCCAATAGATAAATATAATTACTAACTTTCTTACACTTAGAATACTATGTAGGTAAAGACCACTGCAAATGTAGTTGAAAACAAATGAAATTTCATTTAAAGAAAGGACGACTTACATTACAGTAAATTCAACTAACATTGTCATTTGTCTTTTAATGTTCAAAAAATGACTAACAATTGCAGTTAAGCAATTTCCCATTGTTCCACCACGCCTACTTTGCCCACTATCTGAAAAAAATTTAAATTTTTGTTTAAATTTTTGTTCAAATCATATAAAACAATAGCCCTGTTTTTCGAACATCGGATTTATTTTTGGATTTATTTTATTACGTTAAAAATTTAATAGTTTGAATTTGGCAAAGATTATATTTTTATCAAATCATTAAACAAAAATAAAATTTTGCAAAAATGCAATTACTGGAGTTAAATAAAGCTACATCCAAAATGGATTTAAAAAAAAAAAATAATAAATCCATTTTGGATTTAGATTAATATGAATCCTGTATTTGCAGTTTTGCCATATTTAAATTTCTTCCTGTGCGCCCCGGTAGGTCAGTTGGTAGCATGCTGGCTTATCAGAACGGGGGTCGTGGGTTCGATTCCCACCAAAGGCACTGGTCTATTTTCGCTACAACGCGCCGAAAGCCATAGTAGCTAGTGCTCGGTTAGGATAATAGTATATAATTTGTAATTATATGATTATTAATTAATAAAATAAATTAATAAAAACAAAAAATTACTTCCTTCACATTATATTGGGGAATAAGATAATAATATGTTTTAATTCAATTTAAACGTCAAAATATGGACAACGAAATAAAATATATTCGAAAATAAATCCGGTTATTAAAACACAGCGCAAATAAATACTATAAGTTTAAAATTGATACGAAATTGCATACTTTTAGGAGATTTTTACCAAAAACTCAAAGCATTTTTAGTTTAATATAAATTCCTTTAAATGCATAGTTTTTGTTATCATACAAATTATAATTAAATTTGTGTGTCTCTATCTTATTAAAAGCTTATGTGCAAAATTCATAACAAAGTTACTTATACACTGAGAGAATTGATATAAAGGAGTTTTTGCATTAGATTACATGAAATGTCACTGAAATTCGTAAATTGAACATTTTCATTAAATTAAATTAATTATTGCAGGTTTTCATAAAATTTAATGAACATTTTAATTTCAGTTATTAAAAATTTAATACGACTAATGAGAAAGTTCCATTAAAATAAGTTTTATTAAATTTTTAAATTTTTCATTCATATTGTGATGGATTAATGAACAAATTTCATTAAAACTCGTCAAAGAAATTCTCTCTGTGTAGGCTTTTGGTAAATCAAATTAATCAATGTTTCATTTAACTAAGCTTATTATCTTTGTTGGTTAATTGCTACCATATTTTAACATACAATCACTAATGTGCATTCGAGTAGTACCTAATGATAATGTTAAACTAAAGTCAATAAGTTTATTTTCCCATGTAAAAACAATATTTTGTGAATTTTTGTTTTCTATATAATTTAATACAATTATACATTATTTGATACAATTAGATCGAATTTGAACGAAATATATATAGTTTGATACATTTGTATGCGAATTTTGTGATCATCCAAATGTAATAATATATAATGTGATACATTGACATCTAATTAGATACAATTATATACAAATACATGCAATATGTAATTACAAAGAAAAAAACAGTAGGCACCAACAATGGAATTTGTATATTCAAACATCCTCATTTTTAAATACGAATTTATTTCCATATGTTTAAAATGCTTGTAAATTGTAGTTTTTCATATAAAAATTCTTTAAAAACAAAAATTTAAAATTACAAAAAAATCAACAAAAGTGTTTGGATTTACAAATCATCATTATTGGTGCCATTTTAAAAAACATTTTTTTGTATTTATAAAAATACTCTATGACACTTGTTTAATATTACAAAAACAGAATTTTGTAATTTATTTCTGTGTATATATTTTTACATATTGCACTACATGAAGTGTAATATAAAGAAATATATAATTATATATTTGAGATATAAATTTATATGAATATATATTTTACAACATGTAATTACTAATATCTGTATAAAGTATTATCTAACTATATTAAAACTTTTTTACTTGGGATATTTAATTTCAAACACTAATATATTTCTACATATTAGTTAGTTTGTTAGTAAGTCTGTTTATTTCCTCCCTTTTGTAAATTGTTGCAAATAACAATTTTAATACATTGATATATGCAGTAATTATAGAATAAATTCAATCTATTATAATACTTGTATTTAAAAGATATCGTTAACACTAAAACTACAAAGGTATCATAATTTAACCACTTAACTGAGTAGACAAACTAAATGTAACAAAAGATCACTACAAAAATATTTGTAAAACCCAAGTTGCTCTAGAACTTCTAAATTTATGTTAAAAATGACACCATTTTCCAAAAATTAATTAATATTTTATATATCATTCATTCTTTGATAGATAATGAACAATTTTTGACCTCATGTCTTTCGATTTTTTTTATATTAAAAATTTATATTCTTATATTCTCTATATATAACACATTTCCATATTAAGTTTTTAAATTTAAAAAAATTGCAATTTTTGAACGGTTTTAATTAACAAAAAATCTCAAAAGTATGTAACTTTGAATTTTAATTTGTTTCTAAACAAATATTTAATTGAATCAGTTTATATTTTAATTGACTTTTAAATATATAAATACATATTTTATTTTAGACGCAATTATCATATTATTTTTTCATGCACTGTATGCATAAATACAAAATTTTCAGTATAAAATACCAAAAACATTTGAAGTTAACAAGCAAAACAAGCACACACACAAACAGACTCAGCATTGCAAAAAACACACATACCAACGTATAGATCACACACTTTTTTTTGAGTATCATATTTTTTTTGTAGAAGTTATTTATAACTTGTTTTCCTTCTTAATTTTAATAAAAGGTTTAATTGATAGTATCATTGCCGTGATAGGTGCAAAATCAATTAAAATATTAATTGATTCAATAAATTTTTTAATTGAAACCCGTTATTATTTTTTTCTGTGTAATTCAATGAAACTGTTAAATTAAAATTTTGAAGGTGGAGAACAATTTTAAAAAATGCATCTAAAAATTGCATTTGCATTTGATTTTAATATGTATTTTATTTTTTTGTATTACATATGTGTGAAAAATACAACCATAAAAATCTAATGCTTTTTGAATCAGGGAAATCCGAAAACAACTTTCGAATATAGTGCTCTTCAAAATTACCTACTTTTGAGATTTTTAAAATTTTTTTCAAAAATTACAATCGTGAACATATTTTTTAAAAAATTTTTAATTTTTTCAAATTCTTTATAAAAAAAATATATTGCTATGGGATTTTTCGAATTCAGTTAAATAATAATAAATACCCAGTGTAGAAACAGTAATGACATGTCATTACTTTTCGGACTACCAGTAATGACACCAGCTTATTCTCAGCATTAATTTAACACCAATGATGCGTTTTCCCTTATAATCTGCATCATAAGCTTTCTTTAAATTTTTTTTTGACCATAGTACCTTTTAAAAATAAGCTAGTAAATAAATTAATAACAATCTAGAATTTGTCTTTTAAATTTTTCACAAAATGAGGGATAAAAATAAGTTATTTCGAAAATAATTAAATATTTTCAACAAAATCTTTCTTGGACATATACAAAATTAGACAAGGAATCAAAAGTTAGTCATTAGAAAGCTTCAAAAGTATTTCAACGGTTTAAGGGAGACTTGAGAGTAAATCTGGCTCAGGAATAAAACTAGGACGTTATGATAAAAATATTTCCTAAAACGTTCCTGGTATTGCAAGAAATTTGCAATTGTTTGAAAAGGAGCAAGTCCTTTGTAACAACAAGAACACTAAAATCAGAAATTTATATAAAAGAATGTTTGGAAAAAGGACTAATTCCATTTATAAGAAAACACAATATGTACACATACTTCTGGCCTGACTTTACATCTTGTCACTACAGCAAGAGAACCCTTGAGTGGTATGACCAAATAACTTTGTTTTTGTACCAAGGGAGGCAAATCCCCCAAACTGCCCGGAGCTAAGACCAGTTGAAAGATATTGGGCTCTTGCTAAAAGGCCGCCAAACGGTTGTCCCCTGGCACGGACGATTTTAAGCAGAGATGGAAAACGTGCTTCGAGAAAGTTGCATAAAGCCCTTTAAAGTCCTTAATGGTAGGGTTTCCCAAAAAGGTGAATAAATTTATAAGTGGAGAGTAAAACTGACATTTCTTTTTTTTTGCTTGCAAACTAAAATATATTTTTTATTAATAAAAAAAGTTTTAAGGACAATACATTTTGTGTTAATCTTTTTATTAAATTTTTTCTGTATTAACATTTTTTCGAACGCACACCTTAGTTAGTTTTCCTATTACAATGCGTTACTCATGAATACTTATTTATATCATTATTTTATTTACAAAGTAATGCATTCAAAATTTTTAGACTCATTATATTTTCAACTCTAGTAAGTACGTATGTAACTACTTATTTTTGACTTTTTTATAAGCTGGAAAATAATGATATTTTGTGCAAGCAAGCGATTTATGTTTTTATCTATCAAGTATAACCATGTCGAGATAGCTCAGATGGTAGAGCGCTTTACTACCTGGAGTCCCAGATTCGAATCCGGTGTGTCTCTTATCCATTTGATTGTCTTGTATCCCTCACGATTTATTGCTTTCTACAAAAACTGCGAATATTTCCCATAGTATTAGATTTATTGAGATGAAAAAAGTCCTATTAAATTTTTAATTAAATTATATTTCATAAAATTCATAGGTGTAACCACATACTATACAGACAGCTTACCAATGACATATGCAAAAAAAAGTAATCTTGAACCATATGGGTTTGTTTAAATAATAGGCATTTGCGGAGTGAGGCAGAAATAAAAACCCCCATATTAATTGTGTGGAACATTATTTGTATATATCTATCCCTTTCTGTATATCACTTTAATTTTGACATTTTATTTTACTCATTTTCTTAACACCATTTTGAATTCATCAGCTGATTCCTGTCTGTGTAGTTTGTTGGTTATAACTATAGGGAAATGTAATACCTTTTAAATTATTTTACGTTAAACTTGAAAAATAAAAAAATTTTGCATGCAGCTTGGGTCTCTCTCAAAGGGTTGTAGGAAATCAAATACACGTATTTAGGCATTGCTCCGATATACTTTTTTCTGTAGCGGACAGTTGGAAAGCTTGGAAAGCAACATATCTAGATTGATAGCTTACGCAAGTCTTAGGCAGTGAAGTGGTTAAATTCTACAGAAAATCATGTTTACTCGACTTAGTTAAACTAGCTAAGCAAAAAACCAAATAAATAACAGAGCTCGACAAGCTTGCTTGGTTTGAATGTCGATATGTGATTGATATACTCTTTGATGCTATGATTCCAAATCCGGCTTCCAAATTTTTCCATCACTTCACTTCAATTTTGAGAAAACCGCGGTTAAAGTTGCCAAAATGGGTATTTTGGCTCTTTTGATGCCTTTTATCATACGATTGACGCTTTCTAATGATTCAGAAAGATAAGTAATTAAAATACACTTTAATCTTGAAGATACCGCAATGAAATTTTCTAAAACTGATTGTTAAGATAGCGTAATGATAAATTTTACAAATTCCTTCTACACAAAATTATAAACACATTTTTGTATTTAACTGAGAAAAAAAAATTATAATTTTGTACAATTTTCAATATAGCATAAGTTGGAAATACAATTTAAACAAAGTTGGTGTAATAATTTTAACGTTTTTCGCTGACATTAAAAAAATTAAAGTTTAAATCATAACCCTAAATTAAAATAAAGCTGGTCGGATGCATGGCTTAGGCTACTTTTAAAAATGTAAAATTTTTAAATTTTTTTGACGAAGTATTTTTCAAATGCAATTTTTACCAATATTAATAAACAAATTTGAAACGTTCGTTAACTCATTACGAGTATATAGAATAAAGTTCAGTGTATCTATCACCGTAATAAAAATTTCTTAAGCTGTTACAAAAGCTATTTTTAGCGTTTTTAATCGCGGTTTTCTAAAAATTGTGACACGATGGAAACATCTGGGAAACAGATTTGCAATCAGCGAGACAAAATCTGGTAAAAATATATATCTCGGTTCAAACTAAATGGACTTTTTCTAATTTTGTGACTGTGTGTAATTCAAACTATTCCATATTTCTATGTAATAATAGTTTAAAAATATAAACAAATAATGCATTAAAATTTTAATATTTTATACGATTAAAGTATGTCATAAAATATTAATTATCTCAGGCAACGCATCTGGTGCTAAGTATTTAAAATATTTTTATTATTTAACATAATTTCTAGCCCTAAGGTATGCTTTGATAATGTTATAAGAATAATGCCTATAACTATATAGACCTATAAATTGCATTTATGAAAATTACATTTATTTGGAAATGTAAATAATGTGCATTAGGGACCTTCAAAATCGTATGAAGGAAATAGACGTAGTTCGATTTGCGCTCTTCCAGTCTGGATGGATAACACTAACATATGCAAATTTCATTGAATTCGAATGAAGTTTTAAGGTCACTAAAAATTACCAGTTTTTTAAAATATTTCGTATGGAAATTTACACACAAATTGAAAACAAAGAGTTTATATTAAATTAAAAATGATTTATAATTTCGCATTTCAGAACTGTTTCATGAATTCTGCAGCAAAATATCATTACCATTAAGATTTTAGAAAAAACCTCTAATAATTTTTTTTACGGTTTTTAAAGTATTCGCGTTTGTTGTGATTTTGAGATAAATAAAATGGGATACGTATATAATACTGTTATCCAAAATACTGTTTAGACAAAATACTGGGGAAAAAATTTTTAAAAATCCTGTTTTTCATAATACTGTTTTACAAAATACTGTGTTTTATAAAACTGTTTTACAAAATACTGGATTTCACAATACTGTTTTGCAAAATACTGTGAAGTAAAAAAGCTGATTTACGAAATTTATTTTATTAAAACTAACTTTAACAAAAGTATATAATTTTTAAAAATTAACAAAAAATTTAACAAAAAATTAATTTCAATGCATTTTATAAACTTAACTTAGTACAAGATTTTTTGCAATTCGCTTTCAATGCATTTTATAAACTTAAATTAGTACAAGATCCATACATAATTTCTGATTTCCTTTGTTTGATTTAATAATATTAACTTTTGACATTATAAATTATTCAGAAAACAACAATTTTAACAAAAAGACAAGATTACTAAACATATGATTTGATTAACTACACGTTTAATGCTGCTTGCAATATCAAAACATTTGCAACAACACAGGTGAACTGATAACATCTGTAATGAGATCAGCTATTATATGTTGATTACATTAGAATTGTCTTTTGGTTTTCTTATGTTTTATTTTAATAATCATGAGATAAATTTTACTTAATAATTCCAGTGAAAGTTTTTGTAAAACAGGATTTTGCAAAACAATATTGTGTTATACAGTATTTTGTAAAACAGTATTACGAAATGCAGTATTTTGTAAAACAGTGTTACGAAAAGCAGGATTTTGAAAACTGGATTTTGAAAACAGGATTTTGTTATACACAGGATTTCGACCCGAACCCAAATAAAATTTATAATAATTTTTTAAACATTTTACCTAAAAAAAAAAAAAAATAATAAAAACCAAGAGTTGATCAGTTGATAAAGTCTGCGTTAAATTATCGGGTGAAGACATTTTTAATTAATACCAAAAAAACAAATGATCTGAACTTGAATAATCTTGCTCATACCAAAGTTTATTCTTCGATCTTTTATCATAAATTATGATGTGAACAAGATTATTCCAGTTCAAGAAGATTACAAAGCCAATTGTGACAATATTTTGTTGTTGTTTTTGTTTTTTCTTTGATATTTTAAATGTTGAATCTCGATCCTAGACGAGGACAAGAAATTCTCATTGAGTTTGTGATTTAACATAACAAATATCTCTAGAAATTCTAATAACAAAGTCCCCTGAAGATTTCCTTGGGCAGGAATGAAATCCGGATAGGGACACGCCTACATCAGATTGTTTTCACAATTTGTTAAATAAGTTTTGGGACTTTAGCACATTTAATTACTATAAATATCATTTGTTTTTTGTTAAACAAAAAGCCGTGAAATTTTATTTATTAATTAAAAATATCTTCATCCGCTAATGCTATTTGCTTATTAGTAAACACTAACAACACAGAGTATTATGATTAGATATTCTAACCTTTACACAATTAATGTTATTTTTTTATTTTTAAATTCATCTTTATTAAATTATATATTATATACATATTTACATTTTCCGAGATTTTATCCATAGATATTACAGCGAGTTATATATTTAATCACAGATATTGACTAATTTTATATTCTAACATTTTTAAAGGAAAAATAGGAAAACCTTTATATGAAAAAGAAAGTTATTCAAATATAATTAGAAAATATATATGTATACAATTGCATTATCTAAAGTAACAATGCATTACATACATATCATTTTCAATTTGGTGATTTTCGTTTAAAGCTACCTATTGCCGATTCTCTACATTCTCTTATCAGTTGATAAGATGAATTTTCCACTTTTTCGTAATATTTATCGAGTAGTCTCTTTATGAAGTCATCAATTCGTTCATATCCAGTTTCGTAGTGAAGAAGCTGCGTAGAGTGTCTCCAGTGCTTGTTGTGTATGATCTTAAGACATTTATTTTGAATAATCTGAAGTTTCTTCAGATGAGTTTTTGCTGCTTTATACCAAATGGGACTTGCATATGTCAAAGTTGGTTTTATCACACTTTTGAATATTAATTAATGTTATTAGTTTAATTTGAATTAATTAAATATTTCCAATTTTTGTTTATTACAAACAATTAATAAAACAATATGGCTAAAGTGTTGAATTTTTTTTTTCTTCAAAAACTATAAATTAGGCAAATCTTCTACCCCTTCTACATTGGTCCTCTGAGGATTTTCGGTGACGAAATGAAACATGTAAGAACCTGCCAGTAGATAAAATCAACATTAAATTAGCGGATGAAGACATTTTCAATTAACAAATAACATTAAAAGGTTTTTTTTTTGTTTAAGAAAAAACAAATGATCTTGAGCTTGTATGCTCTTGCGCACATCATATTTTTTTATTTCAACAGCCAGTGTGCACTAAAAAATAGTATTTCAAAAAATGCGGATTTTTCATAAAATATGAGTTATTTTTCCTTTTTCCTAATAACTTTTTAGATAATAGACCTAATTTTTAACTTAAATACGTTTTCGAAGACTTCATGTAGACTTCATGTAGATAACGTTTTTTGACAGAGTGCAATTTTTACGGAGTAAAAGTTTGGCATTATAAGACCTTATAATTGTAATTATTGCGAAAATATTTTTCAGATTTGATGTATCGTGTTCTACGGTATTTAATTTAACATTAATTATTTTTGAAAATTTAAAGTTTATATTAACCTAGTCGAAACTAGAGACGGGCACATAAATGAATTTTGACTCACACTCACTCACGCTTACTAGATAATAATTCAACTCACGCACAATCACTCACGAGAATTTTTTTTTCTACTCACACTCACGTGAGTAAATTTAGTTTTTACTCACACTCACACGTGATCAAATTCACGAGAAAAAAAATCTTACCAAAAAAAAAAAAACGAAAATGTAAAATTTAGGGTAAATTGTGAATGTTTAACTCAAAATTGCTCCGAATATGCAATTTTGCAATTATAATTATAGAACAAATTTATTAAAAGCTTAAAAGATTTTTAGGTAAAATTCTACTCACGCACAGTCGCTCACGCAAAAATTTTGAGTCACAAACTCTCACTAACGAAGAATTTGATTGATTAAAGCGAAAACTTTTGTTCAGCAATTTTTGGTTATTTACACTTTAAATTACACTCATAATAATCCATGTATAAAAATACAAAATTAATGTCAAAACAACGAAAACTTTGGTAAAACGTACAAAATTTCGTTAATTTACGAAAGTTTTTGTTTTTTTTTTGACATTTGTTCGTATTTTTATACATGCATTATTATAAGTGTAGTCACATTGCTTCGGCTTTGAAGAAGTGCAAAATTTCTTCGTCTACAATTTTGAATGCCCTAATGTACATTAAATATTAAAAATATATTGCAATTTAACTTTTATAAATTCATATTATATTTTGTTTTAACAAAATAAAAATGTAGTTTGTATTAATAGATCAACCGGATATTATGAAACTTTTTGTTTTAAATAAAACTGCCACGAATGCTCTTCGATTGCTTACAAATCAACAATCGATATATATATATATATATTATAAGAAAAGGAGATTGTTTAAGGATGACCTAGTTTTCATACGTGTATAAACTCTGAAAACAAAACGCAAGAACATGGGCATAAATATATGCAGGAGGCTGTTTCGCCAAAGGGTGTCCTTGCGAATTGATTAAAGTAATATCACAAAAATGATGCATATTAAATAGCATCGTTTTTTAGTCGAACGATTCGTATGTGGAACAAACTTCCCACAGAAGTCTTCCCTGTTACTTAAAATTTAGAAGTCTTCCCTGTTACTTACAAATATCCACAAACACTACTCCCTCTTTCCTCCTTCCCATACCATATTTTCCGGATCAATACAATGCACTGCATAAGTATGGGGCATCCCCTGAGTATTGGTTAAATAAAAAAAAAAAAAAACCTGTCAAAAAGCTACAATTTTTACACATCAATATACTTTGTATATCATTATATTTTGTTTGTTTGTTGTATTACAATTTGTAAAAACAACACATATAACAACAAACAATGTTTGTACAAGAAGAGCCGTAGTATGTTCAAAAATGTTTTAACTCATTTTTGACACAGCATTAATATTTCGACCCAGTACTTTTAAACGGCTATATTTTTTTTTTACTGTAAAAAGATAATTAAGTGATTTAAAAAAATTGGAATTATTAAGCAGCTTGATACAAAAATTGGAGAACCTTTGGACTAAGTGTACTGTGCTAAAAGGAGATTATGTTGAAAAACAATTTTTTTTTTTGAAAAAAAAAAACTGTGTTTCATTCAAAAAGTCATGGACTTATTGATCTGCCCTTGTACATATCTACCTAGTTTGCGACAAAGATGCGACTATTTTTTTTATTATGAATTTAAAACCGAAACTAGCATTAAAAAATATTTTTAAGGAGTAGTTTTTGAAAAATGTTTTATTTTTAATTTTTAAGTAATTTGACTATTTTGACTATATCTCGATATAGGATAATGCAAATTTGTTCAGTCAAATTGCCAAACAACTATCATTTAATGTGTAACCTCTCCTTTCAATACTGTTGTTAAATCGGTAGTTTTTTTTTGCCTATTAGTCAAAATTACACGGAAAAATCTCTTCTTTCAACAAAAATTAAATATTTTGAACTTAAAAAAATATATAAGATGAAAAATGAAAAATACAAAATATTTTTTTTCTTAAAATTAGTACATCTACAAAATAAAATATCATTTCAGAAGCAAAACTAATGATCAATAGCAAAGTTATAACCATTTATGTAAACGTGTCCAAATTTTCTCTATTTTTATAAAATGTATTTGTTATGTTGACGATTCATGTTGCAAATATTGAGATATTTTGATAAAATTTGATACGGTGACTTATAATGGCCAAAGGAAAAAATCTTCGCGTTTTCGGTAAAATCTGTACATGTTTTAAGCTAGTGCCCATATAACTGTCCTACAATAAAAAAGTGGATTTTTTGCTTTCCGTACGTGATATTTATAAGAAATTTGGCACATTGACCTATATTAGGCTAAGGACAACTAACGATTGGTTACAATCGTTGCATGTACAGACCAAATGCCCATATAACGGCCCCCTAAAAAAAATTTCTTTTATACTTTTCCGCTCGCTACAGGTCACAAATATTAACATATTTTGATAATATTTGGTAAACCGACTGACCTATATTGTCCGAATTACAACGCCTTTGATTTTGGTTAGAATAGGTCCATGTAACGGTCCCCTAAGATATTTTGATAATATTTGGTACACCGACCTATATCGGCCCAGGGGCAAAGCCTAGGTCATTCCATGGTAACACTTAGTTTTAGGACATGATATAAATAATGTTAAAAAAACGAGTTCGGGCATGCGGAATGTATGTGTGATATCCTATACCAGTCTGTGTAAAGGTCAAAGGGTATGTGGTTCCGAAATGGGTTTCTATCAATATTTGTCTCCAAATTGGTAAGCAAGTAAAAAATCAATACCATATTTCGGTTTTGCCTGATGTTATGTTACGTGTATATATGAAAAATACTTAAATAAATACCTACTACTTTTGGGGGCCTTATATTATCATTCGGTTTCAACATGAAAGATATATTAATATTTGTGACCTGCAGCGTTCGGAAGAAGGTTGAAACATGATCCAATTCTAATCAATATTAAAAGGCTTGGGCAAAGCCTGGGTCCACATGAGTCAGTGTGAAAAATGTCATCGAATTATATTAATATTTGCGACCTACGTCCGTACCGCTATATGTTCAATATGTCCAATCATATTACGTTGATTATTCCTGTATGAAGTTTTATGTCAATCCGATCAGCTAATAAGAAATGTCTGAATTATTTCCAAAATATCTGTGATACACCTTAGAGTGCAATGGAATTTAATATATTAAATAATATATTATGTGTGTAAAGACCACTGCAAATGTAGTTAAAAACAAATGAAGAAAGGACGACTTACATTTCAGTAAATTTAACTAACATTGTCATTTCATTTTTTTTAAATTAACCACAATTGTAGTAAAAATAAACCCATATGTTAGTAAAAAATAAACAAAAAACATTTATTTGTTTTATTTTTTTAAATAAAAAAAAACAACTGTATAAAAAAAATGTAAAATCATAATACAGTAATTTGATGTGGTTTGTTTTTTTTTAAATGAATTACAATTGTAGTAAAATATTCAATTTCTTCTACAAATGACTGCTTTTTTTTTTTTTTTTTTTTTTTTTTTTTTTTTTTTTTTTTTTTTTTTTTTATTTATTTATTTATTTATTTATTTATTTATTTATTTAATTCCTGTACAACAAGATAAATCTTATAATTAGAGTACAGGAATAATTAAGATAAGCAATTTAAAAATTGAAAACAATGTATTACAAAGAAAGAAAAAGATATAAAACTAAAACTAAACATTAAACTAGAATATATAATTTTTTATGCATATAAATTTTAAGAAAAAAAAAAACAAAAAAAAGAATTATAGATAAACAAAAAAATATTAGTTTCGAAAAAATTGTTCAAATAGAAATTTTTTAAAATGTGAAGCGTTGCTGTTAAGTTGTTGAGCTTCTGGAAGCATATTCCAAAGACGAGAAGCATTAAGGTAAAAATGCCATTCAGATACAAGGATTCTGTGTCGTGGCAGTATTATCTTTCTACCTCTGTTAGATCTGGCGAACCTAATTTTCTCATAAAGGTAAAGTGGTTTTTTGGTAAAGATTATTTTGTGTAAAAACAAAAGAACTCTTATCTTCATTAGGTTTTCAAATGAGACGCCATATAAATTGTTAGAAAAAGAAGAGGTTCCAACTGATCTACTCAGACCATAGACGTATCTTATGATGCTGTTGTACACAACCTTTAGTTTTCGTTTACTTCTTGAGTCACAATTTGCAAAAAGTTCACAGCCGTATAGTAATCCAGGAATTAAATATGTCTTTGCTAGAAGTATTCTAATCCTAAGAGGAGTAAAGGACTGAGTTGCCCATAATGGCCTTAACTTCACATAGGTCTGAAAAACTATTGTGTTTATATGATTTGTCCAGGTTAGTGTACTATTAAAAAAGAGTCCAAGGTTTTTGGCTGACGGAACAAAATCAATTTTTTCACCATCTATAACTATGTTACTGTCAAATACCGGATCTGTCCTCTTTTTGCGAATAATCAGGCATTTAGATTTGCGCGGATTGATACAAAGCCCATTTCCCAAGGCCCAACGGTGTAGTTGGCTAAGATCTGCATTGATTAGTGCTATATTTTCATTTATAGAGCTTTTGGGACTACTCAGGTAGAGTTGTACATCATCTGCGTACATATGTATCTTGCAGTGAGAGATATGTTCGGGCAGATCATTTATGTATATAGAAAAAAGAAGTGGTCCTAAGATGGATCCTTGCGGTACACCCTTTATAAGATTTAACGGATCAGATGACTTATTGTTAACATACACGGATTGCGTACGGCACATAAGGTATGATGACAGCAGTTGAGTTGAAGAAGAAGAAAAGTTAAAATGACGCCTAAGCTTCATACAAAGAGTAGCCCCATCGACCGTATCGAAAGCCTTAGAATGGTCAAGAAGCACCAAAAAGTTTATCTTACCATCATCAAGGTCGCGCCTTATATTTTCGCAAACGTCAGCCAGAGCAGTCACACAGCTGTGATTTGGGCGGAAGCCCGATTGTTTTCCAGACATTAAGTCATGATCCGAGATATATTTACTCATTTGAGTGTGTAATATTTTTTCAAATACCTTCGAAAGGAAACATAAAATAGCTATTGGACGATATTCAGATGATGATTTAGGAATTGGTATAATTTTTGAGTGTTTCCATAGGGATGGGAAAGAGCTTGACATTATTATATTGTTAAAGAAATAGGTTACATAAGGCAGGATCAATGGTAGAAGGAGTTTCATAAATTTAGGATGTAAATTGTCATATCCCACAGCGTTGGACTTAATCAAAGAAAAACTTTTAATAACATCAAATTGGTCTACGCAAGCAAATTCAAACGAGTTTTCCTCAGAGAGGTTTTCGTGGTAACTTATGTTATTGAGATTGTCATTTCTATATAAATCGTTTACGATCTGAACAGCTGGTAAGTTTGTAAATTTTAAATTAAGATCATTAGGATCAATCGTACAGCTAGAAAAATTATCCGTTCTAGCTGTACGATTGATCCTAATCACTTAAAAATAAAGATACCGTATTGCAACTCAAACAACTACAAAAATATTTACAGCAGAAGTTCCCTGAGTGCATACATCTACATCCATATGTATGGAGGTGGCACATGAAATAGACATTTCATCATTACCAGAACAAAACAAAGAATGAAAATAAACTTTATGCGTTTAATGGTTAAACGTTTATCTCTATCGTGCTATGAATGTTTGTGGTCAAAACTGTATGTATGGTCCTCCATTTGTCCTAAGCTCTTTTATTTTCTGAGTTGGTTGGGTATTTTGTTGGGAAGAATTTTATGCAACGTAATCTTTATAAAGCTGTGAACGAAAATGCTTTGTTTTGCAATTTAAGAGATTTTCAGTGATTATGGTTAAGAAAAAAAAACAGAACAAAATTGCAATTTACTGTTGAACAACATTGATACTACACTCAAAGAAAAAGCTGCATAATATTTAGCAAAAGCTTCGTAAATATGATGGAAACTTAATTGATTTAATTCCAATGAAACTATTTCATAAATGTTTATGTGTTTCATAAAATTAACTATTGATGAAATTTTTCTATTAAATCATGAAGAAGTTATGAAGAATGTTTCATACATATTTATGAAAAGTGTCATTAATTTATGAAAACTTCATAAATATGATAATGTAGATATTCGTTCATAAATATTATGAAACTTTATTCCCAGAGTGTAGTTTAAAAAAAATCTTAAACTAAGCTATACAATTTGTTAAAATAGGTTGTGTTTAAGGTAGAGTGTCCAAACCCGTAACCAGTTAACCTGCTTTTTTATTTTCAAAAACCAAACCGTTTTCGAATATTTTGCATTTTGAATGTTCGAGAAACCGTTTTTTGTGTAGGTTAACCGGTTATTTTTTAAAAATAATAATAATAATAACTTCATTTTCAAAATATATTTTACTTAAAAAACTATCAAAACCTTTTTATGCGATATTAAAAATTTGATGTTTTTTCTTTGAATTATTTGCCATTTTCGACCATTCCAAAAAATTTACCTCAATTCGTAAAGTTTGCACAAATTTTGCGTATACTCAATATAGCACGTATGTAAAATAGCATTTTGCATTTTTTGCAAATATCAAATATTACATGGCATAGCGGTGTAGTCTTTAAGAACTTAGGAAAAACCAAGATCTTACATGTTAAAAATGTTCCCGCACCACTCGCAATGATATTTTGATTAAACGTTTTCTGAATTGTTTAAAAAACGTAACATTACATAGTTTTTTGTTATGTACTTTTACAATATCATTTGTTATCAGAAATTGTTCAAATTAAGAGATGGTCAATTTCAAAAGAAAGGATAAGATATATACCCCGTATTGGAAAAATCGAGAGTTATAATTTCCTATGTACACAAATTCATTTTGTATGAAGTTGAAAATTTAATTTTAAGATTCGACGACCTTAATCACACCGAATGTCACAAAATTTGCAAAATTTCGGATTAGAGAGATTTACAAGATAGTTGCAGAGGTTCGAAAAAATATTTTAAAAATAACTTAATTAAAATTAACAAATATTTAAAAATTTATTAAACATGTCAAGTTTTATTTAATTCTTCTTATTTTAAACGAGCTTAAGATCATTTATTTATTAATTATGATTATTTATTTCCAATATTTCGTCTCCACATTGGGTGACTTCTTCAGGAAACAATTATTACAATTTAATTGTTATACAATTGTACAATTTAATTGTAATAATTGTTCCCTGAAGTGGTCACACAATGTGGAGACGAAATATTTTAAATAAATAATCATAATTAATAAATAAGTAAATGATCTTAAGCTCGTTTAAAATAAGAATAATTTAAAAATTTATTACAAAAACTTAAAAATTACATGAGCAAAATTTGTGAACATGAAAAATATTTTGTGTATGGAGTACATCAAGTTTTTTAACGCTAAACGGTATAAAATACCATGAATAAACAACATACCGGAAACCGGTTTTTACAAAAGCTCGTACCCGAAATCGGGTTTTTAAAACTCTGATTTTTCGAACAAACCGAAAACCTGATTTCTAAATTCGTCGGTTTTTTTCAACACTCGAGTTCATGCGCGGCTGGAACAATTAATATACAGAAAAATTTCATACGCTACTGAGGCATATGAAATCTCCCCTTATATTAGTGCTGGAGCCACGCATGCTCTAGTTTAAGGAAGGCAATGTTATTTGCTATTTCTTGATTATTAAATTACTCTGCGGAAATTCTACTATAAAGAATATGGAACATTTTTATTTAAATTAAATTTAAATTTTCTTTAGGTATTATGATATATACATTTGAACTTTTAACTAACTTTAAAACTTTTTAACAACAAACAATTTTGCTGGAATTAATCATGAGTGAAACCCTTCAGTTTGATTCAAGTTTTCGATTAAAAACTTACAAGATTAATATCATTGACAATAATAATGAAAATTACTGATTGACTTTTGTCATGGTCGGGCATTACTAAATAATAGGGTATTCAATCGGTTAACCGTTACTCGATTAATCGATGAAATGATGTCGAACAATTGTTCGAGTAATTCGAAGTGGCCAATTTCGAGTAAAGAATAACTCGAACAGTTTTGGTCGATTAATCGAGTAACTCGAGTAACTTAAAAATATGAACTATTTTATATTTTTTTAATATTTTGTATAAAATAATGTGACTGGTATAGTGAATATTTAAATGTTAAGTGTATTTTTGTATTAAGTGAGCACTGTTAAAGAAATTATATTACGAAAAACGAAGAACTTAATGCGAATAACTCCGATATCGAAGAAACTTGGATATTTTTTAAAGAAACAAGTTTTAAGACTGGGGTGTTTAAGATTATTTTTGCGGATTTGAGGGTTAAAAGTGCGTTCAAACATTATTTTTTTTTTTAATTTAGTTGCCATTTGATCTGAAGAAATTACATATAAATACTATATTTTCAAAAAGGAATTTTTAAATGTCATTTACTAAAAACTTTTTGTTGGTCCCTTTTATGTCGTTGTAACAAGCCAATTTCAGAAGCCCTATATGGAAATTCATAGCGGTCCTACGCAAAATTTCCACATATTAAAATTTACATATAGAAGTAATGAAGTTTTCATTAATATGATGAAAATCTTCTTAAATATTCATGAAATTTGTTTTAAAACTTCTTTATAATTTTTTTAGAAAAATTACATATCTCAAAATCCCAAAATGATAGGACAAAATGGACTATTTTTTCGTTTCGTACTAACACACTAATATAACAAAACTGTGTCAAGTCTGAGTGAAATTACAAAACGGATCACCTTACAAATATTTTAATAAAACAGTTTAATACATAGTTATGAACCAGTTATATTGAAAGGAAATCAATGAAGATTTCAACATATTTATAAAGAATTTCATTGATATAATAACGCTTTTGCTTTGAGTGTACTGAGACAAAACTGTCGCAATAATAAATGATCTTAGCAAATGTTTTTCTCTTTTAGATAAACTTTTTACTAAAATTTTTAATTAATTTGTTAATTTTTATATATATGTTATATTAGTACTAATAAAATATAAAAACTTACAAAAATGTAAGTTTTTGGAAAATAAAATTAAAGTATTAAAATTGTTCGAGTTACTCGAGTTATTCGAGCAATTTTAAAATCTTACTCGCCTACTCGAGTAAATTAAAAACCTCAAAATCGAGTTACTCGATTACTCGAACAAAAGCAAACCCGAGTAAATTGAATACCCTACTAAATAACAATTCATTACAGCACAATTTTTAAAGACAACGAGTGTAGGATAAAGTTCTGCAATACACTTATATTAAAAGAGAATATATGAAGCGATACATGATATGACAGTAACTGATGATTGGCATCATCGGCGACAGCACAACTAAAGAAAAAATAAAGACTTTCTAGTATAAAAGCGTTTTTTCCGCTAAAAATCCTTTTCATCATATACCAAAGTCATCTACAAACATATTTAAGCACATACATTTAGCTTGACACATTTTAACACACACTATTAAACTGTGTGAGTTTGTGTGTGTGTGTGATATAAGAAACCATTAGGGTAGTTTTTATAAAGTTACAGAAAAAACAGTAATTTTACAGAATAATTTCCTATTTTTAGGCCAGCAGACTATTTGGATTATTTTAGGAAAACGTGTCTGCAATTACACTTAATGACAGCGATTTTAAACTTTTAAAATGATATAGTGTAGATTGCAGATATTATTGAGTAGATCACATAACAACTTTTAAAATTTTGAATACACTCTCAAAGTCTTAAGTTATTGCCGAAAAACGGGGTTTTAAGATTTTTCATACCAAATGAATTTTTACGTCGATATTTTTCAATCGATTTTAAAATTTAGGGTGGCTTTTTAAATATATGGGCTTAATAAAAAAAAAATTAATTAAAAAATTAAAATTAATAAAAATTAATTGCAAAAACTTTTGGAATTTTTGATTTTAGAAAAGCGTGTTATATGTTTGGATTAACAACACTTTAACTCGTAGGTGTGCTAAGTTTTAGGACCCTTCATGGAATGTTTCGTTGATGTGCCCTTAACAGACAAAGAATAAGACCGTCACAAAAAATGAAAAACATGAAAGTGAATTTTGTTAAAAAAGCAGTTTTTCTTATGGAACATTCACTTTTCAGTTTGAAACAGTCCAGTTTATTGCGTGAACTGAGTTGCTTGTTATATCACAACACAAAATCGGAGGAGCATACAACAAATTTAAATGCTTTTTGAAAATTGTACTACAATTGCATAATTTTTTTTTTGTTTGTATTTTATATATCAAACAATTTGGACAGATTTTAAAATCCTAGAAGTAGCAGCGCATATAATAGATCGCCATCACAATTTTGTTTTTTTTTTTGAAAAGCCACTGTGTGATAAACAAATTTTTTCTTTTATCTAAACTAGTTTCGCTCCGGCACATCATTAATGTTGCGCGAAATTCTTTAAAATTAACATTATTTGTACGTTTTATCAATGCTTTGATATATACACTTGGGATAATTAGGTTAAATTCAAATCTAATCTCTGTTTTGAAACACCACAGAATTTGACAACGATTTTTTGGAAAGCACAAAGTAAGAGAGTAATTTTATATAAAAACGCCAAAAAATAACAGTAAATTTGCGAATTCAATTAAAAAATAACATTTTGGAAATTTTTAAACTTTAAGTCGCCATAACTTTAGCACCCATTGCAGAATGTAATTCACGCTAACGGATTTAAAGTCCCTAAATAGTGGTTTATTATTGTGTTAAATCTTGTGTAAAATGTGTCATAAAATCTAAAAAGAAAATTTTTAACCGCAATTTTTAATATTTTTGAGAATAGCCCATTTACATATCGTCGGCTAGCCAGCAAGTGGTGCCATGTGTAATTTTGATATTTTTTTATTGTACCATTGAAAGGAACAAAGTGCTATGTGTAACTCACATAGTGCTATGTGTAACTCACAAAGTGCTATGTGTAACTGACATATAAAAAAAAATAAACTTTTCACAAAAAAATAACCGAATTCAGTTGTTACAACCGAATTCGGCTGTCACAACCTCCAATTCGGTTACAACAGCCAAATTAAGTTGTGACAACCGAATTTACGAGGTTACAGCAACGGAATCAATTCGGTTGGATGAAATTCTGTTATGAATTTGTTATGTGAGTGTATTCGATCATCAAAAAGTTCAAGTAGAATCGCCATTGTGACCCTAGCGGTATGAGCTGTAGCTCTATCTTGCTGGAACCATATGTCAGGATTATTGAGAACTATCGGACGTAAAAAATTTCACATCATAGATCGATATACTGCCCCGGAGACGGTTTCTAGTTCGCCAGCTTCATTTTCGAAAAAATATAAATTTCGGCAGTTCTGTTTATTAACATATCCATTTAAATGAGAATGTGCTCAAATGAAAATGTTGAAGCTATTTTCTTTGTGTTGTAACAATTGATAGTCCGGAAACATAATAAAATTCAACAATTTTTATAGGTTCTTGCACAGAGAGAATTCTTTGGACGAGTTTTAATGAAATTTTTTCACTAAACTAATGAAGTTTTCTTTACAATGCGAATGAAATATTTCTTTAACTTCATGAAAAAGCTTCATAGTTGTAATGAAACTATTTTTAATGAAACTGTTTCATTATGCGTATGAAGTTTTTAATAAATAATTTGAAATTTGTCATTATATTTATATTTTTTTTATTTTAACCAATACTTAAAGGATGCCCTACTCATGCAGTGCATTGTATTGATCAGGAAAATATGGTATGTGAGGGAGGAAAGATGGAGTAGTGTTTGTTTATATTTGATTTAAATTTTTCTAAATTGTAAGTAACAGGGAAGACTTCTGCCGGAAGTTTGTTCCACATACGAATCGTTCGACTAAAAAACGAATTTTCTCTGTAATGCGTTGTGCGAAACACAGGACAATCAACTACAAACGGATGTGCTCCACTAGATAAGCGAGTATTACGAATAAAAACACGGGCTCGAGGAATAAGTTCACTTATCTGAGATGAGCACCTCCCATGGTAATATCGATAGAAAAGTGTCACACAACCCACATTCCGACGATGCTCCAATGAATCAATAGAGTTGGATACACTACTGTCATTGATAAGCTTCACCGCCCTCCCCTGAACACGGTCCAGAAGCTTCAGAATAGACACTGAAGCCCATGCCCATATATGAGAGTTGTATTCCATTTTCGGTCGGATATAGCTGGTATAAATAGTAAGGAGATCGAAAGGAGTGAAGTAAGTCTTGCACCAAGACACTTGAATGCCTCTTTCGATACTTGAAATACGTGCTTATTCCAACGGACATCACACTGTATTCTCATGCCCAGAACATCAAGAGTATCCGATTTCTCAATACCTATACCATCCATAGCTACAGATGACAATGTTAATTCCACAGCCCGTCTGTGGGTTAACATGCAACATTGGGTCTTGCGTGCATTAAATTCGACCTTATTCACGCGACCCTACTCACAGATTGTATAAAGGTCTTGTTTGAGTGTGTCATTCATGCTTTGCCGCATGACCTCTATCTCCAAAGAGCTTGGCCTGTGATCGAATGAAAATGAATGACAAATGTTGCTGTCATCTGCAAACCATCATTAAATTAATGTAAAGTTTCAATGGATGAGTTAAACTGACAATGCATGGATATAATGCAAAAATTCATTGATATCATGCAGAAAATTCTCTCAGTGTATGATGACATTACGTTTATTAAATTGTTTATTACTAAAAACTGTAAAAATAAAAAAGTTATAAGCATTTAAAATCATTCGAAGTTTGCCCACCATGTATATTATACACCACAAAAAAATACAAAAATACACTCAACAAAATGTTTTGTTATATGTTACAACCTAATTTATTATTTTGGAAAACAAGCATTTTTTGCAGGATTAATGATATTTGATTGAGTTTAATGTTACATATTTGCAGGAAATCATATTAAATTAATTTAAATTCGCAAAAACTAAAAATTTTATATAAGGATGCTTTTTGAGTTTATGAAACTTTTGTTTGCTCCATAAAATTTAAAGTCCTTAACATGTTTTGCTGCCTTATCAATATTAAGCTCATTAAAATATTTTATTTGATGTACGTTTAGGCGAAACTGATACAGCGCTTTAGTTGTCACAAAGCGAAATCTGTTTGGAAAAAAACTGCAGCTGTACTCGCTACGAACAAAAAAAAAAAAATGTTGTGCACTTTATCAGTATCGTCCGTCGTGAACTCTAGTTATCTTAATATGTTCTCAAGCCATGTTTTTTTTATAATAAAAAATGGGAAAAACAAATTAAATTTCGCAAAATTTTTAAAAATCTCATAAAGTTTGTGCGTTTCAAAATTTGTTTATGCCTATTGACTCGGAGGTGTAGTTTAAGATACTCAGTTCAAGCAATACACTAGCCAATTTCAAATATAATTGTGAATGACAGACTTAAAAAACATACATTTTGAAAAAATGTACTCCAATTCCTTTTAAGTTTGTTATGTCCGTATCCCGTTATGAGTGCGCTGACATCAACTTGGCATACCTCAAACTTTATAAAATTACACCTTTTTTAAATACCGTTCTCAAAGCTCAATGCCATTAAACGGCAAAGAACTGCAAAAGTTTGAAATTCGGAAAACTTTGGTTTCACTTGTAAACCACCTTAAAACTTTTCACCACGCAGCGTTATGGAAAATTTTTGTCTCGTAAATGTATCTCCTAAGTCTAGTGACTCCATTTTGTATTGGTTCAAACATGAAAGTTTAAAGCTATAACAAAAAAATTTAAAAAATTAATAAAAAAAATCTTGTAAGTTTCAAGTATTTTTTTTTAATTTTTCGACTTTAAAATGGCCTTCAATTCTTTAGATGAAGACTTTTCAACATGAAACTTTGCACTTAATATCTTTTAAGCATATCCTTCCAATCATTGTTCAACGTTTTTCTCGATTCAAAAAACCTTGAGAAATAAGAGCCATTCAATGTCGATTTCAACAGGCGTCGAGAATTTTTGAAGTAACCCATATATATTTTTTAAAATTAAGAATACATTCTAAACTTTATGATTATTTAATTTTTTATACACTTTTATTTCTGTTAACATCACAAAAAAACTTTTCGCGTTTACTGACGAATGAAAAATTGCAAATTTTTTCGCATAAAAATCATTTATTTCTAATAATATTAAATATTAAAATTTAGTTGTTAAGAAATAATAACTGAGAAAAAAATTGAAAATCGCTTAGGTTCAAATCATTTGTTACATAAATGTAACGCCATGCAGATAATAGTAACTTTTTGCGCCATTAAAGATTAATGATTAACGCGGATGGATTTAGCATGCTTACGCATTGTCTAATACATACAGAAAAGTGAGTAAATTTCTGCCAAAAATCTACACTGGGCTATTTCACACGTGTATTATTTTTCTTTTAGTTTGGTTTTTGTTTGTGTTATTTGTAAAGTGATAGTAGTAGAAAATATTAGTAAACTTGACTAAAACTGGGAGTCGATTTTCTTAAATCTGCATTTTATTTTTAATAAGAATTGTGAATTTTGTAACTGAAATCTAGTATTATTTGGCATTTTTTTATATTCTAGATTCTAAAAAGATTCATCTTGAAAAAAAATCTTTGCTCTCAATTATGATGCAAAAAAAAAAATTAGAATTTTTTTTTGATATAATAAACAACGAAAATTAGTAAACAATTTGTAAATAGATAAAAGTTTTGAATTTGTACTAAAAATTGTAAACCTTTTACTAATTGTTTTACTATCATTTTTATTTAATGGTTCTTATCATGGAATTTAAAAATGTGAAAGCGATGGCTTTCACAAAAATTAATCAATCTAGCACTTTCCCTACACAGAGGGAAATAAAGTGGCAACCGAGCTGTAAAGTTGATTTTAATAGTAACAACTTATAAATTCAATTAGTACAACAATATTTACATTAGATTTCTGAATATTTTGGGTGTTGCAACTAAAACTCAGTTGAATTAACCGCACTTTGTTGTGAAAACTAATGTTCAGTTGTACCAACCGACTAAAATTTGTAATGACCGAATTTGAGTCGAAGTAACCGAATTTCAGTTGAAACAGCTAAATTTTTCTCTGTATGTAGATTCTTGAGGCCATAAGATAAGATATTTACCACATTTGGAACTCCTAAAAAGCCTTTTCGTGTTTTAGAAAAATGTTTTTTTATATCTGACCTAAGAAAATGCTTTATTGCAGAAGATTTCAAAGAACTTCAAAATGTTTTAGTTTTCATAGACTTGTATTCTACATGAAATTACATTTCATTTTTCTAAATACACATCAGGACATGAATTTTCCAATCCATAATATTATTGAATTAGTTAATTAAATTATATGCCAGTTTTATACACAAATTTAACCCAAATTTTAAGAGTTCTTTGGATGAAATGTAAGAACAAATTTAAAAATCGAATGATTCTGCGTGAGTGAAATTTTTCTCTCGTGAGCGTCATTAAGTCAAAATTAACTTACGTGCCCATCAAATGAAATATACGTTTGTATAGATTTATATTATTAAAAAAAATGTCATGATTTTGTGGTTAAATTTTGAAAAATTAAGCAAAATATACATAAAATGAGGTGATTAATGTAAATATAAAAACCGCGATATTTCAAAAACTCCAAATAAGAAAAAAAAAATGTGAGAGATTTGAATTTAGCGTATCATAGATTTGTATTCTACATGAAATTATATTTAATTTTTATAAATGCACATCAGAAATTTTCCGATCCATAATAGTACTGAATTAGTTGTATACACAAATTTAACTCGAATTTTAAGAGTTATTTGGATGAAATGTAAGAACAAATTTAATAATCGAAAAATTTATCGTTGGACTAATTTTTTTCTCCGACGTAACAAAAAATCCAAGGTAGTAGGATCCAATATGTTTTTTCTATTAAATGTGTAAATTGTAGAAAAATAAAAAAGTTTAGCTTGATTATTTTTCTTGTAGTAGGTATAAACAATTTTTATTAGTTTTAAAAATTTTCTTTTTGACCACCACCACGTATGAGCAATAATATTGCATATTTAGTATTTGTCATACGCCATGTAGCCCTTTTAATATTTTTTTTGTGATTGTAAAGAAGTATTTTTATTAGATTCTGCGATTTTGTTTCCATTAAAAAACAAAATTTCAAAGACAAATTTTTTTTTTGAAGATTTAAGAAAATATTTTTGTCTATCAAAGTCTAGATTAGATTAGATTATAGTGGCACTATGCAACGCGACCAGAAGTTGTTATTTTGTGCTGAAAATCAAAGTCTAAAGGCCCACCTATATTTAGCGAAGTTGAATTAAGCGACTGATCGATCGTATGAAAATACATTGAATCGCCCAAATTTAGCTTAAGTCAACTTTCGTAAAGTTCCATCTCTATTAATTTGGTTATCGAAGCTCATCGTACACAACTTAACCAAATTAAAAACATTTCTAACAAGAAAAAAAAAAAAATAATAAATAACAAATAAAAAAATAAAAGAATTAATAAAAACAAAAAAGTCTAAAATTTATTCGTAAATATGGCGAAAATTCTTTTAATTCTTGCTCTTAAATTAAAAAAAAAAAAACAAATTAACAAACATTTTGAACCAAATTTACAAACGGTAAACCAATTGTGGTTGAAGCTTAATTTCTTTAATATTAAAAGCTTTTGCGATTTAAAAAGAAAAACCAATTTTCCCTTATTGGGAAGGGCCACCCTAGTAAGAATGCATGGTAATTTTTTAATATAAGTGCGAGTATACATATGTTGCTTTCCAAGCCACCTGCTCCGCTACATTAAAAAGTATATCGCAGCAATGCCAAAACTAACAATAACTATTTAGCGCTCAGTTTTTGTTTATTATTTACAATTATTAAACTGAATTTGGCAAATGCTTGAAATTTATCTATTTTTTATGGAGAATATGAAAAAAAATTATTAAAAAAAAAAAATCAGAACTGCAAAATTTTCAATTGAAATTAAGAGCTTTCAATGTTAAATTGAGAAAAAAGCAGTTATTGAAATTTTCTTTATGAAATTAAGAAAAAAAAAACAAATGAAATTAAGATTTTCCATTGTATATTGAGAAAAGAACAAACGAAATTAAGATTTTTCACTTGAAATTGAGAAAATAACAAATGAAATGGAGATTTTTAATTTGATATTGGGAAACAAATGAAATTGAGATTTTCATTATGAAATTCAGAATATAAAAAAATAAATTTAAAGTTCTTAAGTGAAATTCAGAAAATATCAAATGGTACTGAGATATAACATTTGAAATTGAGAATAAACCAAATGAAAATTAGATTTTGTTTGAAATAAGCAAATGAAATTAGGAAAAGTACAAATGAAATGGGAATTATTTTATATTTATATTAAAACATAAGAATACTTGACGGTCAAAAAAAACCTGACTTTTAAAGACATCTTTTTTAATAGACCTATGTACGCTGAATCCAAATCTGACAAACAAATTCATATTTGCAGTTTTTAAAAATCGCGATTTTTATATTTACATTTCACGCGTAAGCAGAATTTTGCGTGATTCACGTGAATAAACCATTTTACTCACTTGAAAGTGGATGATTGTGAGTTGAAAACAATTCTTCATGAGTCAGTGTGCGTGAGTCAAATTTTTGCGCGAGTGAGTGCTCGTGAGTAGAAATTTACCAAAAAAAGTTTGTTTGCTTTAAATATATATTTTCTTTAATTTCTTCGCCAATTTACACACAGAGAAAAAAAAATAGTTATTTTCCAACTGAAATTCGGTTACTACGACTCAAATTAGGTTATTATGAATTTTAGACGGTTGACGCAACTTAACATTAGTTTCACAACAAAATTCCATTCATTCAACTGAATTTCAGTTGCCACACCCAATATATTCAGAAATCTAACGTAAATATCGTTGTACTAACTGAATTTATAAGTTGTTACCAATAATATACCCTTTCAATTCGTTTGTCATTTTAATTCTCTGTGTGTAATATTTTTGGGTCTTTAAAATACAAAATAAATGCCAGAATTTTGTATTCAGAGCAATTTTGAGTTAATCATACACAATTTACCATCAATTTTACATTCTATATTTTTCCGGTATGATTTTATTTCGTTAATTTGTGTCATTCACATGAAATACGTGCGAGTGTCAGTAAAATCTTAATTTACTCACGTAAGTAAGTCTAAATACAAATAAAATCCTTATAAGTGATTGTGCGTGAGTGAAATTTTTCTCTCGTGAGTGTGAGTGAGTTAAAAAATCTCAATTACATTTATTCTTTTCTTAATTTCAAATAGAAAAGCTCAATATAAATTGGTCTTTTCTAAACTTAAATTGAAAAATCTTGAAAAATACCAAATTCTTTTGTTTTTTTTTCTTAATTTTAAATGGAAATTCTCAATATCAATTGCTACTTTCTCAATATTAAATAAAATTTTTCAAAATCAAATGAACTGTTCTCATATTCTAATAGGATATTTCAATTTTAATTGTTCTTTTTCAATTATATATTTTTCAAATTCTCCTTAATAGTAAAATTTCTTGCAATTGACAAATTTAGTTAAATAATTAATAATAACCTAAAAATAAACACACAATTTATCAATATTTAACCACGCCTACTTCGCCCATTTTTTGGAAAACCCTGAAATGTATTTTAGGACAACAAACTGTTAGTTTGGCATTGCTGCGATAAAGTTTTTTTTCCGGACAGTTGGCTTGGAAACCAACATATGTATGTTTCTTTATAAGCTTATACTGATATGACGATACATAAGAAGTCAGTTAGTTTTAATCTTTTCACAATTTCCCTTTTGTATGTTCATAATCATTATTAACTGGAGGTTTTAAATCATAGTCAATTTTCTGTTATACAGATTTGTTGCTATTAGTGTCTTTTTAAGATTTTTAGCTATAAAAACTGAAGACAGAACCACACCCAATATATTTTAATGTTTAATCTACATAAATGTTGTTTTTTGCATTTCTATTCTATTTTAAATAAAAAAAAAAAAATTGTATCCTTTTTGTAAAAAACATCAAATTCATTTGAGTAATTAAATGACTTGTGTAAATACTAGCAGCATACTGTTTTTTTTTATATTGAATTAAATGAAAAATGTGTTCTAGAAAGCCTAGAAGTATGCTGTAATATATTGTTTACTGTTTTTTATGGTGTGCGTAAAATCATGGTATACTTTGTGCTAAATGTGCTGTGAATTTCAAAAGAAAATTTTAAAATAAATTTTTTTTGGAAAGATTTTTTTTGTGTGTTGATAAAGCGTGAGTTAAATATAAAGACGTGAACGTTTGCTTTATTATTCTATTTTAAATGAATATAATGAATGCCTTAAAATAGGCAAAAGTTTGGGTTTTGTTGATTGCAAAAGAAAAATGTCGAAAAAGTGTTTTGTAATAAAAATAAAGCCTTTATATTTAGAATTTTATATGAAAATAAAATTTAATTTAGCAAAAATTTTACACTTTTAATTACAAAAATTTTAAACAAATCCTAAATTAATGCAATATTTTTTTTTGCCATAGTTAATTAAAAAATAACTATAGTCTAAAAAGTAGGCAACATTTTATTTACACTATAATCAGCCTAAAAGTATGCCATGTTAAAATGTGAGCTCAATAAAAAACCTAAATATTACTGCAATTTCATATGTAATTCTTATAAACAAATTAGCTTTATAAAATCCTATGCTGTAATTATAAGATTTAATCTTGTAGCATAGGACAGTCAATGAAATAAATAAATAAAATAAATAAATAAATAAATACTACACTCACAATATTTTGTAGTTTAAATCAAAGGAATATATACTTTAAAACTACTAAACACACATATAGTTAAAAACCGGTCTACTGACTTTTCTTTTAAATCTAATGTTTTTTCATTTATTTTTAACTATTAACAAATTACCTCAAAGTCCGTAAAAATAAACGATTAAATTAAAAATAAATTAACTTCCAAATTATTAAAAACAACAGTTTTACTGTCATTTTTACTAACATTAACATTTTGGTTCAAATAAAGAATTTTTTGTAAAAAGAAAAATTTAAATAAAATTAATAACTGAAATAAAAATAAATACAGAAAAACAGTATTTATGTGTAGTTTGTTTTTTAATAAAATGTAAAATATGTTAAAAAAGATTTTACCGATAACTTTTTTAACAAACTACAATTCGTTACTGTTAACATGTTGTGAGTGTATCAACATTTAAATATACATATTTTAAATTAAAATCCATGTTTTCATTTGAATACAATTGAATACAATTTACCTTTAATTAAACCTTTCACTACCATTGTACACATTTTTGAAAAAATATGAAAAAAACACGATAATGCAGTAAAAATTAATATTTTAATTTAAATATGTTCATTGGGATATGTTCATGGGTCATTGAAAAAAAAAATAATCATATGCATAAACAGTTCATCAGCGCAATATAGTCGCGATATTTGTTAACAAAGTCATAGTTTTTAAATCGTCCCTTATCTCCGAAAAAAGGGTCGTTTGGTGTATCTCCCAAACTAACCCTATGGGGAATGAGCTTATTCCCCACTCACTCCTAGGAGTCAATTGACCTAAAAGTGACTGGTTAAAGAAGGACTTATCACAGGACTGGTATAATTTAATACTGAAGTGGGTTAAGCAGTGTCAATTGTCCTAAAATTACCAATCCTGTGACTGGTAAAGGGAGGACATACCACTTAACCAGAATGCTTATTAACAAGAAAAAGCCAGTTGGCCAGAATTTTACCTACTGGAAGCTGTTTAGTTTTCGTTTATTTTTCAAACTAAAAATTATTAATTTTGTTCTTTTTTTTTGTCGATATTAATGTTTTTTTTTTTTTTGAGTTTATTAAAAAATTACCGGCATGCGAAATTTGACCTAAAAGAACCTGGACTGCTGGAAAAGGACAGGTCTAGTATTATTTACAATTGATGTGAGTTGTGTAGTGTAAATTGATCTAAAAAGACTAGTTCCGTGACTGGTAGAAGTAGGACATATCACCTAATTGGTATACATATTGACCAGAAAAAGACAATGAGTTAGAAATTTATTGTTTCATTTTCTACCATTTTTTACATTAAAAATTATTAAATTGTACGACATGTCCCTTTCAGGATAATCATGTGGTTAGTCCGTTTTGGTGAGTCCTCCGACATGCCCCTTTTGCGACATTCTTGTGGTATGCCCATCTTTGGTTAGTCCTGTGGCATGCCACTATGTGGTTTAAAGCAGGACAAATGACCCCTCCTATGACAAGCCCATGTCAAAGTTGCCAGTTATTTACATAGGGTAGGGATTAGCAGAGGACCGGTCTCTGGCACGAAGGGACCGATCCTGTGGCATACGCAGGACCGGTCCCATTCCCCATAGGGAACAAATAATAACGAAATTTGGCACGTAGCTTAATTTAATGATCGAAGCAAAACCAAACACAGCATTTTTGGTTATTCGAATGTTTTAGTTGAAAAAAAAAATGGCTGAGAATTTTCGAAAATTCGATTTCTACCCCATTTTTTGTTGGGAAGAAGGTGAAGTTGAAACACATGCAAACATTCTTCTTTCTAATTTAGCGACCCCTAACTAGAATCAGAAGTCAAAATGGAAATATATCCATTAACAAAAAGTCGATAGTGAAAGGGTTAATATTATTATTTTTTAAATATAAAATAATTTTTAACTAATTAGTCAAACACATTTATACTATAACGCCCTCAACTAATTATTACTTATAACACTTTATAGAAACATATAAAACAAATTTATGCATGCATAAGCATAACCTGTGACTGGATAAATACCTAAAAGTATGCAATTAAATTTGCAAAATTTCAATAATACGTTGAATATAAAAAAAATGCAATTAGTTAAAATAAAATTTGTGTAGTATTATACATATAAAACCAATATTTATAAATTGTAACACAAATATTTTGTGTTCATTAGGGTTATAACTTTTTCTCTGCATCATTTTTACCCATCATCAAGTGGTGGACAATATTGTATTTATAATAAAAATCGGGTTTTTGGGTCATTTTGGAATAAAAACCTCCCGCATAAAGAGCATTTTCTAAAAATTCATTTTTTTTCACAGGGTTTACCATTAAAGTTGCATTAATGAACCAAAATTACTGCACAAAATATTTTAAATTACGTTGATTTGCTATGATTTTAATATTTATACCGCGAAACAACGCTATAATAACACACTGCTACAAAAAAAAACACTTTTTGTCAGTACTTGAAAACCGACCTAGTGGGGGTTGTAGGCCTAGGTGAGAACATACAAAACCCGTTTTCAAAAAATTTAAAACACCCTCAAAATTTCGAGTTATTTTCAAAAAACTGTTTTAGGGTAGGTCGTAGTACTTTAGTACCTCTAACTCACACATTTTTTGACTGATTTCAAAATTTTAAACAATTTTGGAAAGGCAAAGAATTAAACTTTCATGAAATGTATTCATAAAATATATATTCCAGGAAATTAGGTAAGTGTTTATCAAAAGTTTCTCATTTTTTTTATATTTTTTTTTTAATTTTTCAAATTCAACAAGAGTTATTTCCATTTTTTCTATGAAAACCTACATTTTTTGCACTGTATTTTAAAGACAATTTTATGTAGAAAAAAACGAGATATCATTTGTTAAAATCGGTTTATATTTGCAAAAGTTACTAAACTTTTTCTAAAGTAAACATTTTTGGATAGCAGACTTTTCTTTTGGTAAACCACTTGTCTTACAAACGTAAATTAAAAACTGTACAAATAGCTTAACCTAAGTTAACATGTATAGTAAAAACAGGTGTTAATGAAAAGTTTAATAACTTTTACAATTTTCATCCGATTTTAAAAATGAAAAATGTTAAGAACTAAATTTGCTTTATAAGTTGGTATAACTTTTTATAAGCTTTCATATTAAAATTAGCAATGAAAAGCTACTAAAATCAAAAAAGTTTATAATTTTCGTTTTTTTTTTGTAGATATTCTTAACAAAAACAATACTTATAACTATGTACTCAAATGTATCAAAAAATGCACGTCGTTTTAAAGCTTTCTCAGTTTTCTTTCCAAACCCGTTAAAAAAGTTTAAATCGGACAAAAACTGATTGAGTTACAGGTCGATAAGTTGACGAACATCACTGAAAACGATTTTTTTAGAATAACTTCTGAATTTGGAGGTGTTTGTGAAATTTTTTGACACAATTTGTAATGTACTCAACAATTCCTATAACCTACGCTAGGTCGTTTTCCAAGTTTTTATTCACTGTAGCACCGCGTAATTTGTATGATCAAATTCAGCGAAACACGTCAAATTTGAAAATATTTGTGTTCTTTAAGATCGATAGGCATCGTAATAGTGTTAATTACTTTATAAGTTTACCGAAATATTACCGTTTAGTTCAATTAACCAAAAAAATATGTCGAACTTCAAGATGATTTATGCGAAAACTTTTCTGAAATCCGCGAAATTTTAAAATTGCATGGTATTGGTAAAATTTGATAATTGCAAAAAGACTTAAAGTTATAACCCTAATGTATATACAAATATTGTGTATGCAATTGTACAAAAAGTTTGCTTTATTGAAAACAACAATTAATTTAAATGCCATAAAATTAGTTAACAAATTTGCAAATGTTTGCAAATCAATATGTGTAAAAGTTTTAGGCATAAACCGTGTCTTGAGTTGTGTACACTCCAACAGTTTAGTAAAATTGTTCATGTTCTTAACAAAAATCAATTTGCTAAAATCATAATATTTTTTTTTACTAAATATTATAACTTTTTTATCTCTGTCATTTTTCTTTATATTTCAGACCATACAAAGTTTGACTTGAAAAAGAACTTTTCTCTAAAATATTAAAAATAATTTTGTATTTTTTTTTGTTAATATCAGCAAACAGGGTTTAAAAAATTAGTAAAACATTTTGTAATTTGTAAATAGTGAATAGTACTGAAAACATATAAAATTAACCACTTGATTTCCTAACCCCTTTCCGATTTCAACCAAACTTGGTATGGAAGTTGTAGGATAGCTAGTCCCAGCGGATCTTGAAATATCGCGTTTCTAAATCTGAAAAATAATCAAAAATTTCACAAAAGTAGTTGCACATAAACGTCCATATTGTCTTAATGGTGAGATAAAATGTTTTTTTTTTCAAATTAGCGGTTCAAACTTCTTTATTTCCAGTGTATTTAACCCAGTGTATTTAACCGCATATAATTATATAAATTCTTAGATAAAATTAATTTCATCCAGACATTTAAATATGATGTCATATATAGTTGCGTCTTAGAGCATTTCGATCAATATATAATTGTATATTGCATTTAGAATAAGCTAAAATTAATCCAATTAAATGTGACGTTATACATAACTAGACACTGCAAAATACAAAGTAATATTTATTTAGATATTATGTCGTATTTACAAAAAAAAACAACACAATTTTATTTTTTATAAAATAGTATATTACCCCATGCAGAGTCACACTAGAAAATTTGTCAATCAAATTTTGGATATAATTATGTATGACATCAATACACTAGTAAAATTGCTTGTCTCATTTTGTGTATAATTTTATATGGGGGGTTTATGACAAAACTACTTAAGTCGAAGAAAATTTACACCAAATCTTGGTCTTTTCCATACACATATAGATTCATTTCTGGTTCCTAAATTTTCACACCTTATAGCAATGCGCTAGCCAATTTTAAATATAATTGTGAATATCAGACGCATAAAAGATACATTCTCAAAAAATTTACGCAAAATCCTTATAAGCTTGTGATGTACGTATCCCGCTACTGGTGCGCTGACATGAACTTGTATACCTCAAACTGTATAACTTGTATACCTCAAACTATACTGTTTATTCATCTTAAATAATTTAAGTCACATAAAGCATACCTACTATCGGCTAAAATTATATAAAATCAGATATATATATATCTAATTAGATATAATTTAATGTCCTGGATATGGACAAATCTCGGATAAAATTGTGTCAAATTATATATAATTTGATATAATTATATACACGTAGATGACCCATTTTTCGGATCATTTTATATATATTTAGATATAATTATATTACACTCTATATTAAAATTTTTAAACTAACTTTCCTGCAAATCAGAAGGGGTCTGCTAAATGTTGCTTATGGAACTGCGAATGTTTTTGGAAAAAATCCCAATTTCATGGGTGAACTTATAATTACTTCGTCTGTTGTATGTTGTAATGTTTGTATAACTTAAGTTTCGGTAGGTATGTTTTTTTTTACAGAAACGAAAACTATAAAAATCCTGATAATTTACCACGATAACACTTTAACAGTTTAACAGTAATTTCCTTCAGTATTGGTTTTTACTAGAAATATTAAAAAAAACTTAAATCAATTGTTATTTTTTTTTTAGTTTTTAGAATTGGCATGCTATTTATTCATGTGCATTTTAGTGGTTTTTCCGTGCAATTTTTCCTGCAATTTTTAACTTTTTTGTGCAATTTTAAACTTGCCCTGATGCTGAACATTTAAATTGAAACTTTAGTTAGTTATTGTTAAAACATTTATGTAAAACAGCACACTTTAATTCTAAAAACAAATATATATAGAATAACATAACATGTTATATAAACTATAGATTATATATCTTTAGCTAAAACGCAAACGGCCCTAACTAACAAAAAATTCAAAAATTGCGTTTTTGATTGATTCTGATTTATTGCTTAAAAATACATGCTCACACAAAATTTAGACTCCTCCGAACAAAAATAGAGATTTTATTAACAAAATACAAAAGCTCTAACTACAGTAGCGTTTATATGTTAAACGCAAAACGACCTAACTAACGTTTGTAAACACAACATTGTCTACACACCAATTTTAGAATTTTTATATATATTTTTTTTTGTTTATTTTACAACTAAACTTTTTCTATATGGGCAACTTCAAAAATTTACGGCACCTAGACATTTTTTTTTTAAGTTTTTTTTTTGTCTGACATCAATGTCGATTTGTGTGTGTATAAGCCGATATTTGAGCATGTGAAATCCGTTCGCGTTAATCATTTTTATTAAACGGCGCAAATTTTACGGTGGTTTCAAGTTAAAAATTAAAAAAAAATATTAAAATTACAGTTTTTGTTAAAATTGAAAAAGGATAACGCGTGTGGATAATACCGCTTAAGGGCTTTTTTAGCACACTAAAATATTTGTAAAAGCTTCAATACTTTTTAAAATACACTAAAAAAAAATAAAACAAATTTTATTTTGATCGTGTATGCATATAAAAATTTATTTAATATTGTTAAACATTTTACAAAATTACGGCTAGTATAAGACATAATTTGTAATATTTTGGGAAAAAGCTATTTGCCTATCGCTAATGGTTTAAGAGATATAACCATTTAAACTTTACCACTCATGATTTTTTGCTATTTTGATTTGTCACCTTTGAAAATTTCTAAAATTGTTCTGCAAATTGGAAGCTGTAACTAACGTTTCGTTAGTTAAATCTTGGGTTCCAGTGATAAATTCTAAGCCGTTTTCAATTTTTTTTAACCCGCAATTTTTTGTTTTGATGGCATTGTTTTTATTATTATTATTATTGTTATTTAAAACCCGAATACCTAACTGACTTTCTTACACCAATTTGCGATTTGTTTTTTTTTTTTTGCTTTTTATTTTTTCAGATTGGCGATATTCGCGTCTTTTATCGGTTAATTTGTTTTGCTTCTCAGAATTTCACTTAATCTGAAACCATTTTACTAATTTTTATTCACAACTGTTCACGCACATAAATAAAATAAACTGAATTGAAACTCAAATATTTATTCTTAGAAGCATTCAGCAAAGGCTACTATGATCATAGAGTTTTTATAATAAAGCAAGTTCTTTAAGATGTCATTGCATCGGTGGTAATTTGGCGGTTTTCGCGGTAGTATGTTTTCATTGTTTTGTTGAAATTTGTTAAGGTGGCCCTCGTGAATATTGTTTAAAAATATAGTCTCACTTTCTAGGGGTTCAAAAAAAAAAACGCGTTTTTTTTTTGCAAATATTAATATTGGACCGATTATAAAATACTTGTTGGGATTCTGGGTTACTTATTAACCCGAATTCAAAAATAACACTTTAAATTTTCAAAATCAAATATTTCATACAAGGATGCTTTTTGAGGTTAGAAACATTTTGTTTCCTCCATAAAATTTTAAATCCTTAAAATTTTTTGGTGCGTTTTCTATTTTAGTATCAAGTTCAGTAAAGTCTTAAATTCGATGTACATTTGAGCGGAATTGATACAGCGCTTTAGTTGTCACAAAGCGAAATGTGTTTGAAAAAAATTGCCGCTGCACGCGCCAGGATTGAAAAAATTAATTTTTTTAAAAATGTTCCCATGCCATGTTTTGATATAAAAAAAAGCTTAAAAAAAAAGCTTAAAAAAAAAGCTTAAAAAAAATTGTTTTTTTTGCAAAAATTTTCAAAAGTTCATAACATTTTTGCGTTTAAAAATTTTAAAGTGCGTTTTCGCCTCGGAGGTGCACTTTACGAAGTTACTCACATCACACAATACACTAGCCAACTAAAAAGACAATTCAGATTGTCAGACGCAAAAAAGATACATTTTCAAAAAATTTACTCTAATTTCTTTTAAGTTTGTGATGCCCGTGATACGTTATTGGTGCGCTGACACCAACTTGATATACCTCTAACTTTATAAAATTACGCCGTTTTTATAATTCTGCGCTTAAAACTCATTTCTATTAAACGGCGCAAAAACCCTATTTAAAATCTTCAAAAAGTTCAAAATTCGGAAAATTTTGGTTTCACTTGTAACCATGCAACTTTTCACCCAGCAGCGATATCAAAAAAATTTTTTTTGTGGATATATTCTCCAAGTCTAGTGACTATATTTTGTATTGGTTTGGATCTGAAAGCTAAAAACTATTACATAGAAAACGGAATGAATGAAAAATCTCTTGCAAGTTTCAAGCCGTTTTTTTAATTTTTCGAATTTTAGATGACCACCAATTCTTAAGGTGAAGACTTTTCAATGTAAAACTTTGCACGTCATATCCCTCAAGTATAGTCATCCAAACCCTGTACAACGTTTTTTCAATTCATAAAACTTAACGAAATAAGAGCCATAGTATGTCGGTTTCAGCAGGTGCTCAAAAAATTTGAAATAGCCCATATATTGTAAAAATTTTAGCTACAAATTGCGTCTATTCCATGAGAGAACGTTAAAAAACGTAAATTTTTTGACCTCCATCCTTTTGATAGGGCTAAAATTTGGCATACGCTTAGTCTAGGATATCAACTACTCACTTCCTTAAAATTGTGCCAACTCGCATTTTTATTACCGTTTTTAATTTTATATATTACCGTTTAATTTTAATAATAATAAATAATCAACTTTGAACAACTTTGAAGAGCTATATTTCCCAAAAACTTAAAAAAGCATATACAATCTAATTTACTTTAATTTGTAATTAAAAAATATCCACTTTCTTGGGAAAAAATGCAATTGCAATTTTTGATTGCATTTGCATTTTTGCAAAAAAGTGATTGTCTTTTAATCACAAATCGTGAAGAAGACACTTAAAGCTTATATATGCTTTTTAAATCTTTGTAGCTATTTACGAGATCGTAAATACCTACAAATATTTGGGTGTTGAAATATCTTATAACCTGTCTTTTAATAAACATCTTAACAGTAAATTGGCTGCCTCAAAACTTGCAATAAACTCCACTTGGTCTAAATATATAAATCATCCAAAAATTTCTAAAGATAATAAACTAAAAATATTTCACGCCGCTTCTAGATCGATCATGTTATACGCTGCTCAAGTATGGGGTTATCGAAGATATGATGTAGTAGAAAAACTATTCAGATTTTTCATTAAAAAGATGTTATATCTACCAGCCGCAACACCCAACTACATGTTATACCTCGAAACGGGCCTAGATTCCTTGTTTGTTTCCACTCTAAAACTACATCTTTCTTATATAAACAAAGTTTTAAACATGGGTCAAAATCGACTACCACGTATTTTGGCTGAAGCAGTTATAGCCAAAAACGAATTCAGGGCAAAGGAGTGGTCAAATCTTCAACAAATTCTTCAATTTACTCCTACGAACCTTCCCCTTTGCACAAATTGGAAAGCAATATTAAGCCAACTCATTGCAAAAGAACGCGAAGATAATATTCTTAGGGCAACAAGCTCGCAGCATCACGACCTTTATTGTCGACTAAGCCACAACGTAACACCTCTTCTTGCTAAAAACTACTCATCTCGTATAACTTCCTTAATCGTAAGAGCGAGAGGAGGTTTGCTCGACATCAACGCCAGGTCCTTCAGAAATAACTCTGCCTCTATATGCACAATATGCAACCATGGTATTGACGAAAATACCTACCACTTTTTAGGAGTCTGTCCAATATTTAACGGATTTAGACTTAAATTTTTTGGAAAATCTCAACTCGAGCGAATTGAAGTATTAAATATATTAAATGGTTCCAACTTTTATAACTTGTATGAATACTTAGAAATTTGTCTAAAATACAGAAAATTAATTATCAACGAATTTAATTTGTAATCTTTTTTTCAAATATTTTTAACATGTTAACTTTTTCAATTGAAATCTCACAAACTTGTATATAAATCTAAAAATTAACTAAATGAATTGTATTGAAAATACTAGCAATCTGCCAATCTGGCTCACAACAAATATGTTATGCCAAATATAGATATTAAATTATTATAATAATCAAAAATGAATATGTAAATACAATTAAATATATCTATTAATAAATAAATAATAATAATAATAATAACATGACTTTCCAAAATTCACTACTTTTAAAATTTTTTGGATTTTTTAAAAACTGAAAAACTGCAATAAAAACGCGAGTTAACAGAATTTACAAAAACTGAAAACGGTAGTGACTAATAGACATCCTTGAGAATGCATTTACAAAACATAAAGGCATTTAAATAACCCCCCGTCAGATTTTAGCCGATCTATCATGGAATGGACGATATATTGAAAAATATATACAACAACTTTTAAAAGAAATTTGAGTCGTGGTTATTATGTTTGATAGAGTACGTGTGAGTCAAAATTTGCTCAATTAATAATATTTATTAATAATTTTACCTCAGAAATTTTTTTAGGAAATTAATACCACTTTACAGATTTTGCACTAATTTTAGGTATTTTTAAAACACTAAATTTATAAATTTTGTATTTGTTTAAATCCTAAAGCTTTATGAAACAAATATCTCTACAATGTAAAAAGTATTGTTTCCGTTTTTTAGTAGTAAACATATCTTCATCCTTTAAGTGGCTTTTCTTCAAAACAATATGTTGAAGCAAATGCGAGACTGTGCAGTTTAAACTGTTAGAACGATTTTTTATTAGACCAGAAAGTGCATTAGGTAGACATTTTTTTTTAATTTTTGTCAGTTTATTTTTAATAAAAATAAAGTTATTCTTGGTGTTTTTTAATTGTTGCGTTTGCGCTCGTACCATTTTTATGCAAATCAAAATTTTAGAAATCTGGATACGTTGGAAACTAAAGATTTCATTCGTCATTTAACAAAATATTTGTATTCTCACGTGATTGCTTTGTGCATAAGTTTTAAAAAACTTAATTCTATTACAAAATTAATTTTTTTAATAAACCAATTCAGTATTTCTTTACTGTGCATATATTTTAAAGACAAATAATTGGTAATACAAATAAAAAAATGCACTTTTCCAACTACATAAACAAAGATTACAAATTTCAATAAAGAACTGTCAAAATTTTCAAGATTATATATAAAATATTGCTACCAGCAGATTGTCATAGATAATTTTTATGACAATATTCTCTTTGAAAATTAATATTATTTTTAATTAACTTTCGCCTTTATCCCAATATCAAACTATTTGTTCTAAAGTTTTTTATTACAATATATTAATAAAATATATATCTATTTAATCAATTTCAAACTTATAATCAAAATAAAAAAATAGTTTAATAAAAAATTCATTAAACAGTGCTTTCTTAAATAAATCGAAAAAATATTAAAACACTACATTTATAACACAACTGCTATGTTTTACCACAAATAAATTTGTCTGCGTTTTTTTTTTAATAATATTGGAAAAATTTGCTATAAAAATAATAATATTTTTTTTTGCTTCTACTGTAAAATTAATAAAATGTTAGTTAGGGCGGTTTGCATTTTAGGTAACGATATAGTATGTGTGTATTTGTTTGTATTTATGATGAAAACATTAAAAACATAGTTTAAAAGAAGAGAGTTAGAAAATATAACACATCAAACAAACAATAACAATGAAATAACAACGATAATGACTGATGGTGAATGGAAAAATGACAGAGAAATTAACTGCCTAAAAAGAATTATGATAATGAAAACATTGAGTGACTTGTGAATAGAGTAGTATATGTATATCAAGTGTAGAAAAAATGGGGCGTTTTTTTGAAGCATACTTCAAGGCGATGTTATAAACAAAATTTTGATTGTGTAGTTCGATTGAGACGGAGTAACAATAAATTGAATTTTGAAAAATAAATTTAGACAAAATAAAATTACAAAAATTGTGTGCTTTTTGGTGAAAATAAAATTTTTTTATCAAAAAATGTGTCCGTTGTGTAGAGAAGAAAATTGAGAGAAATTATAAATAAAAACAAAATATAATAAAAACATATTACTACTATAAAATAAAATTTTAGACTTAAGTAATAATAAAATTTGTTTCTATAATGACAAATAAATTGCAAAAAAGTACTACAACTAAAGCCAGTAATTAAATTAAAAGTTTTTACTACAAAATAAACAACTTTAAATCATGCCAATTTCAAAAGAGACAACATAAGTAAAATCAAACATAATAAACAGAATTTTAAATAAGGCAAGAAATGGTGAACTTTTTATTGACATAGCTTGGAAAAATAAATGCAACGTTGCACAGTGGGGTATATGAAAAAAATAATGGTAATGAATATAGAATTTCTAAACTACTGATCCGATCGATCAAATTGTAAACGAGGTGTTAATCTTTTGTAATATTGTGATTGAGTCAACCGGTTTTAGTACAGGGTGTACTTATAGGTTGTCAAAGTTGACTAGCTCGTGAAAATATGGTTCACTTTAAAAAAATCTCATTACCAATAGAGTCATAATTGATTTTATTATGAAATTTAAATTGCTTTCGATGCATCGATAAATAGTTTTATTAAATAGTATATATTGCATACTTGATTACTTAAAAAAGTTACCCAGAACTATTACGTATTTTTATTAGAATTGCTTGTTATTAATACATTACACTGTACAACAAAATCAAATTTTTTCCAAAATTACAAGGTCCGACCGATAAATTTTGATAGAAGAGGCAAAAAAAAAGACACGTGTATCGGCGTTTTGAAAGTTTACATCTGGGTTTCATTTTAGGGGGAGGTAAAGTTTCCCCTAAATTTGTATTGTCAATCGGCATAGAAAATAGAGTAAAGCTTACGTTTAAAGTATATAGTGTGTTTAGCAAACTTATGTAAAATGTTAAGGAGAACATTTGTGTATAATATGTTAACCCTCTAACTCCTCAAGGTAAGGGTCTTTTTGTCCTTCTTTTAAAAAAGAGCAAAAAACACCATTAAAACAGGGATTTAAGGGGTTAAAATGTTCCGCACAAATATTCGTCGTGAAATTTTACTATAAGGCCCTGAATACACCAACACGGAAAATTCAACAAGAAAGTCAGAAATAAGCCACAACAAAAGAGAGCTTAGGGTCAATTTCGCATTTATTAAGAATTTTATTTTAAAGTACCCCAAAAATTTAGCATGAAAATAAAAATAGTTAAAATTTCACTATTATTTTACCTTCGATAGCAAATTTGGATAGGAAGTATTCATTAATTAAATTTTTTTTAGCTATAGGCAATTCCACTTCATTATCATACAATGTCTAGCATATTGCAGCGATAAGCGAATGAATGCTTTTGCCTTTATAGCGTTCTTCAATGGGTGCGCATGTCTTTGGGGAAACTTTACATCCCCCTAAAATGAAACCCAGATGTAAACTTTCAAAACGCCGATACACGTGTCTTTTTTTTTTTTGCCTCTTCTATCAAAATTTATCGGTCGGACCTTGTAATTTTTTTTGTGTTGTACAGTGTTATTAGCTTTGCCTATTAAAAATTTTGTTCGATAATTTAGTTTTTCTCTAATCCTTGATATTAATAATTTATTTATTTTTTTTATTTTTTGATATCGATAGTTTTTTTTTATAGAGATTTCTGTTAAATCGATAACTTAAAATAAATCGATATTAATGCATCAATAGAAGTTATTTTAAAATGTTTTTATCGGTTAAAAATTTGTAAGCATCTCATTTTGTTTAGTTTTTTACTGATACATTTGATTTCTCTAAAAGTTTTGTTATCGAGATATCGATAGTGTATTTTTATTAGAATTGTTTCTTATCAATACATCAATAACTTTGTCTTATAAAAAAATATTGTTCGTCAATTAATTTTTTTTAAAATACTTTATAGCAATAATTTTTGCAGACATTTTTGATAAATCGATAACTTTTAAGTAATCGATATTAAATAACCACTATTGATGTCTAGTAGTTATTTTTAAATGTTATTATCGATATCTAGTTTTAACATTAAATTACGTGTAACGAAAATATCGATGTTTTTAAATACTTTTTTAATATTCTGTAGGCTATATGCAGCTTCATATAAAAAATATTGTTATCGATACTTCGATAACTTTGTTTCTTTACTATTTCATTAAGTCCATACCGCCTTATTTTAAATTCTGTTTTTACGATAAAGACAAAATACAAAACAATACAAAAAAGAAAACCAAAAATAATGCAAAAAGAAACAAAAAGCACAAACGAAATCGAAAAAAACGAAAAAATTCAAGCCAGTTACAATAAATAATAAATAAATAAACTGAAATACACTGACGTCGTTTTTCGGTAGTAGTCGAAGATGATGATCCAGCACTAGTTTCGTCGGTAATATCGGTATAAATTTCAGTGCCATCTTCAGAATCCGATTTATTATCGATATCTTCATCATCCTCATTGGTATGCACATTATCAATAGGTTGGCTAACATCAATATCTTCCTCTTCGTAAACATCATCATCTTTAGATCCGAATATGGGTTTGTGATCATCCACCGGTTTAGAGGGTGTTGCACCAGAGTCAAGACCATGTTGATGATGTCTTATAATATCACGTTCATCATCATCATCATCGTCACCGGTATGATCATCATCATCGTCATGATCAATAAGACCACCATCACCACTTCCAGCTAAAATACCACCCTCTTCACCTTCTCCATCAATATCACCATCCAAATCGAAATCATCATTATCATCATCTGTATGATGTGGTGGTGCAGGTGGAACTTTGCCATGATGTGGTTCTTGTTGGTTGTTGTTGGAATTGTCTGGGGAAAAGGGAGTAATATGGGTAGTGTTTTTGTGTTGTATTGTGGGAACATGTAAGGTAGTGTTAGTGATTGTTGTTGTATTTGTATTTGTATTGGATTGTGTAGGTAATGAAATAGAGGAATTAAATTGTTTATTATGATTATTTGTTTCTAATGATTTTTGATTGATTTGATGATGATTGAAAAAAAATAAAATAAAATAAACAAAAAATTGTTAAAGAAAAATAATTATATTTTTACAAAAAATAAAATTTTGCTAGAAATTATAAAGCCAACAAAATAAATATAAATGAAAACTGGCTGATATAATGATTAAAAATGTTTTACCGATTGTATTAAGGCCAGTGTTACCACTTGTTGCCGAACTACCACCGGATCCAATGATGCCTGTATTGCCTTGATTATTATTGTTATTGATGCCGCTACTTGATGTTTGATGATTATTCGAATTTTGATTATTATTTCTACTGTTGGTTATGAAATCGTTGTCATCAATATTCTTATTTATATTTGATTTACCCGTTTGCTGATGTGTATGCGAGTGATGGCGATAATCGCTATCAGAGTCCTCGTCATCGGGACCAAAACCAGAACCAGAAAAATCGTGATCTTTCTCTAAATCATCGTGTGGCTAAAATGAAAAGTTTTAAAAGAGAAAATAAATCAATTAGTAAGAAATAACAATTATACATTTTTTAAATATACTTAGTAACACATATTTATTTATTTTTTTAGAAAATTAACATTAATATTTATTTTTCCATTATTTGGAACAACCACATGGTTGACTGGCAACATTTGCTAGTGTTAATTGCCTCATAAATTTAAAGGCTATAATAACAACGCTACCATAAACAATTCCACAAACTACTATTTTATGTGCCAAAGACATACAAGACAGTGGAATGAAGATGTGATAAAAATTCTCTCTACATATATCAAATAAATTGAAATTGCAAATAAAATTGAGATGTAATAAATAAAATATTGTTAAAGAGTCTGTTTTAAGTTTTAACCAATAAAAAATTTATCAGATAAATCTTCTCTCAAAGAAGTTTGTCGGTATAATTGACTGCAGTTAACAAGGCAGTAACAGGTATTTACACTTAGGAAATTATGTTGGTAAAGACGACAGCAATTGTAGTCAAAAACAAATGAAATTTCATTTAAAAAAGGACGACTTACATTTCATTAAATTCAACTAACATTGTCATTTGTTTTTTAATGTTCAAAAAATGACTAACAATTGTAGTAAAAATGAACCACATGGTAGTAAAAAATAAACAAACATTTATTTATTTTTATTTTTTAAATAACAAAAAACAACTGTAAAAAATGAATGTAAAATCATAAAACAGTAATTTGATGTGAGTTGTTTTTTTAAATGAACTACAAGGTTAGTTAAAAATTTTATTTGTTCTACAAATAACTTACATTTACATTAAAAATAATGAAACTGTATTACCACCCAAACAACTACATATTTTTAAAGCAGAAGTTCCCTGAGTGTACCTTTAAAATAACAAAATCGAAGTTTTTTTTTAACTGTTAAAAGCAACCAACAAATGCAGTAAAAATAACTTAAAATGCCGTTAAAATTAACTTTTATTACAAAAATATATGACAAAATTGTTAAAAAAAAAGTGTTTTTTAAAGTTATTTTTCAGTATTTTGAAAATAAATTTTAATGACATTTTTTCTTCTTTCGATTACAATAAAAATTTGCATTTCCTACATTCTACTTAAAATGTAAATTACAAATTTCAAACAGTGCTCCTGCTATTACATTATTATTCTTTATTTATTATTTATTGAAAAACAATGTAGCTTTGTTTTTTTTTAAATAATTTTTACTAATTTATAATTTTTTCTTTTTGTAAAAAACAATACACTACAGTAATTTAATGTAAAAAAATTTAGCCCAATTCAATCAATTTTGAGACAGCTTGAAAGAACTTTATCCGTAGTCATTGAACACTTTAATGTCAGGATTCTACTGACCTATTTTTTTAAATTTCTGATTAGATTTTTTGTGGTGTAACAAATAATCTATAGAGTTTTTGTTATACGATTTATCCTAATAAAGAAATATAAGGTATGGCCTCGAGCTTGCTTCATTTTCATTTTCATTGCACAATTAAAGGTCGAAAAAAACATAACTTTTATTTTTAATAAAAATTATATCAAAATTGTATAAAAGACAAAGTACGGTGTTATTTACTACTCCCATTGTACATTTTGTTTTTAAACAAAACAAGTGTACAAATAAAAATGAAAAAAAAAAACAAAAAACATGTATTGAATATCTACCAAAGGTAGACCTTACACACAAAAAACAAGTTTTCAATTTACTTTTTGATCAATAGTTTTAATCTTTAACTTCGAGTTAATTTAGTGAGAAAACTAGTTTATATGATGTTTTGCATGGGATTGTTACCTCTTTCAAAATGTGTTCTGATGATGGGAACCTAGAAAATTCCCGAAATAGATCTATCAACACATTCTTGAAAGTGGTCAATTAATAAATTTGAAAACAAAAACTCTATAGATTATTTGTTAGGACAATATCCTAATAAAGAAATATAGAGTATGGCCTCCAACTTGTATACTTTTAATTTTCATTATTTTATTTTACTTTTTTATGAAGTTGTTTTCTGCCATTTATGGCCATCTAGGATTAAATATGACCAATTGTCCATTACCAAATTTGTAAATTGAAAATTTAAGATTACTTCTTACATTTCAGAAACAACTAGCTTATTCTCTCTAGACTTTTTTCATTTCCGTATAATTATGGAGCTTTATTAAGCCTTTTTTCAAGCTGCCTATACGATTTAGCGATATATCCAGCAAATATTTGTCTATGTTAGTATCTATTTAATATGTCTTTAAAATTGTAGTTTTTACACGAGCAAGGCAAACTCTTACAAGGAGAATCTTTCGATGGGTTCTCTCCGATCTTAATGAACTTTGGATATGTGATATTAAGGGTCCGCCATCTAACGTTTTTTTCAACTAATGCTTATTTCGTGAATGGTAACACTTAGCTCATGTCCGATTTAACAGATAATTAGTTTTATTCTTCCGCTGAACGAATATGGTCCGTATGCTCGTTATCTTGTGAAAAAAGTGAAAGAAACTGGCATCCTCATCGATAAACCAAAGCGTGAAAAGCCAAAAACAGTGCGTACACCCGAAAATATAGCCGCTGTGGCAGAAAGTGGCGTGAAGCGCCATCAACATCAATTCACCGTCGTTCTCAACAATTGAACATTTCGGAGACATCATTCAGACGAATTTTGCATAAAGACCTTGGTATGACGCCATACAAAGTCCAATTGGTTTAGGAGTTCAAAAAAAAAAAAGTTATTTGGCGGACCCTTTAGAAAAAAAGGGACACGTATTTTTTTTAGCAGCCCAATCTTATGTTTAAAAATTAGAGTAAAAAATTACCCAAATTTTCGTTTTTTCCGTTTGTTTCGAATTATTTTGGAGAAATTTTAGACATTTAACTTCATTCGCATGCTTCCTAAATAGCGCTTAATCGTCATGCATACAATAAAGTAATTAAGGAAGGCATTTTGTTGTGCTTTCCTTAATATATTCTTTTTAAGCAAGAAAGAATGCATGCAATAAAGCAGTAAAGAATGTATACATTTATTAAAAGTATAAATGAAAAAATTTCATTGATTTAACCAAACATGTAATTAACCGTATGAATAAGCGCGTTCATTTTTAATAATTACACGTTAGTATAGTGCTTCTCGAAGCACAAAAACAAGCACTTTTTATGTTATACAAAGGTATGAATTTATTGCTTCTTAGAATACATGAAAGAAGCGCTTTTTACATGCTAGTTAAAAGAAAACAAACCAAGTGAGACATCGCAAACAAAAATCATGCCTGCTGGCTAATAATGCGTTCCAGAACTGCTTCTAGGTAACCACTATTTTGTTCTGTGCCGTCCAAGCCGATTATAACCAAACGAATCTAAACTAGAAGCACAAAACCATTTCATTTCATACGAATGAAAGAATCGGTTTTTACCTGCTAGTTAAAAAAAAATATACCAAGTTAGACATCGAAAACAAAAATCATGCCTTCTGGAATTAGATCAGAAAGTGCTAGGTAATTAAATAATACCTTCCAGAACTGCTTCTAGGTAAGTACTATTATTTGCTGGACAGCCCAACGAATCAAAACTAGAAATTACCCGAAGTTTTAACTCCGAGAACATCCATATTTAAAGCAGCACTCACTTTATGATAAAATTAATAATGATGCTCGATGTTTCACTGCAACATATCTTAACTGCAGCAGGGCAGTTGGCTAAGAAACCTCATATGTATCAAAGCATTTAAATATTTAAAAATTCAGAGAACCTTTTAACTTTTGCTTCATTTTACTAAAACACTGTACAATACCATCAACTGTAAACAACAGCAGCAACATTGAAAACCATTTCTTTATTTAAAAGGGATGTATCCCAAAAAGACAGTCACCGATTGCAATATTTTTAATTTTATATATGATAAAAGTTACGTCAGCAATTGTTTGTGATAAAAAAGCGGGACTCGGCAGGCGAAAATGCAGAATTTTGGTGTAAAATGCCGGATATTAATTATTGTTCGTCTAAAACTACACATAGCGAACTTCTGCTTTAAAAATATGTAGTTGTTTGGATTGTAATAGTTTCTTTATTTTTAATGTAAATGTCAGTCATTTGTAGAACAAATTACATTTTTACTAACCTTGTAGTTTATTAAAAAAAAACAAACCACATCAAATGACTGTTTTATGATTTTACATTAATTTTTTACAGTTGGTTTTTGTTATTTAAAAAAATTAAAATAAATAAATGTGACAATTTTTTGTTGTTGTTTTTGTTTTTTCTTTGATATTTCAAATTTTGAATCTCGCTCCTAGACGAGGACAAGAAATTCTCATTGAGTTTGTGATTTAACATAACAAATATCTCTAGAAATTCTAATAACAAAGTCCCCTGAAGATTTCCTTAGGCAGGAATGAAATCCGGATAGGGACACGCCTACATCAGATTGCTTTTCACAATTTGTTAAATAAGTTTTGGGACTTTAGCACATTTAATTACTATAAATGCAATTAATGTTTATCCCGATGAAAATAAATTTAAATAAATGTTTGTTTATTTTTTACTAACATGTGGTTAATTTTTACTACAATTGATAGTCATTTTTTGAACGTTTAAAAACAAATGACAATGTTAGTTGAATTTACTGAAATGTAAGTCGTTCTTTAAGTGAAATTTCATTTCTTTTTAACTACATTTGCAGTTTTATTCTAAGTGTACGTAATTTATCAAATATGCAATTTGTTAGTTAAAATCGATCAAATATTACTTCGAAAATTGTGTGGAGTTATTATTAGTTTTTTTTTTTTATAATTTTTTCACCGTAATAAAAAGCTTTCTTTTTTTCTTCAGAAATTATTTTTTAAAAACAAATTCCTTAGTTAAATTTAAGTATTTTGGCATTTTTAATGAAAAATATTGCCAGAAATTCTTTTTAATTTTTTTTGAAAAGTTTACCAATCGTTTACGAAAAGATTGTGCCAAATTCTCAAAAAAAATGTGTCTAAAATTCTGGAAATAATCGAAATTCTTGTATTTTTTGTAAACAAATTTTATAATCTTCACTAGTAAAAACACATTGAATTTGCATATTTAGAGATACTCTAAAGACCCTTTTTTTTTAAATATTTACTGCAATATTTAAACATTTTAAACTTCGAAATCCTCACACTGTCTCTGCTAACTTTATTTCCATTAAAAAATTCCAAAATTTTTAATATATTAAACATTTCTAAAACATTTGATTATTGTTTATAAAGAACTTCTGATATATAAAAAGATGGATTTTGGCTTAAACATGGGATCAGCCTTTAAAATGCTTGATAATCACGCCAAAAGCGGAATGGTTAGTGAGGTTACAATTTACATGCGCTATTTTTTTTATCTATGTAGTTTTTAATACAGGATATTAAAATTTGACCAAAAATATTATTTTTATGATTTTTTTAAAAGCACTTTAAACTTTTTAAAATTAATATTCACTTTATTGAAAACATTAAAATAACGTTCGTGATAAGAATTTTATTAAAATCAGTGAGCGTCCTTGGGATACCTTCCGTCATAGTGAAATAATAAAGATACACTATACTAAATTTTTCAACAACAATTATACAATGATGGTGGTAAACAATTTTTAATGGTTTTAAACAAATGTTACACTAATATGGCGATTAGACTGTAACTCAAAAGTTATTTTAGGATAATTACGAATGCAAAATTTAGATAAAATCAAATGAATTTAAAAAAATAGTGATTTAAAAAGTACAAACTTAAAAACATTTATACTACACTGTGAAACAAATTTAAATTTTTTTTCTCACACATGGATACATCAATATGCACTAGAAACTAGAAACCACATGTAGTTAAACTGCATTTTCAGTTTTTCGCCATCACGTCAAACTTACTTTTAAAATTACTTTAAAGTTTAAATTTGATCAAGAAGTATTAAAATTCTTGTACTCATTTCGGAATGCGAATATGGATGTCAAATAAAAGGGGAGAATCTTTGCTATTTTTTAGAAATATTGGTAATAAGTTTTCGCTAATACAGATTTCACAAATGGCCATTTAAAAATGTAATCCTTCAATATCCTTGGTGATTCTAAATTTGAAACAAACAAACAAGCAAGCGGCTCTGCTCAGTGTCAGACTTGGGCGACGACAATTACATTTTACAATCATTCACTTGTGAAATTTTTCAATATCGAGATTTTATTCGTTCGGTTTCAGATCATGACAAATTTTTCTCTAAATTAACAGAATAATTATAATTTTTATATGATAATTTAAAGTTTTAACTGAAAGTTAAACTGGCAATTATGATAATGACTAGAGAAAAAACAAACACACTATAAATAGAAATCGTTTGTGGTAAATTTCATTCTAACTCAATACACAGAGTAATGTGGGATTTAACGTTACCCAATTTCTTTAACGTGTGAGTTAAATAGAAGATATTTACGATTAACACTAAATGGCACGAAGAATGTTGATGAAGACCGTAGTGGGTCAGAAAATGCATTCCATTCATGCTAGTATCTAATTACTTTTTCTGTGTTTTTTTTTTCTAATAGTCAAAGTAAATTATCATATAAAAATTATAATTTTTCTGTTAATTTAGAGAAAAATTTGTCATGATCTGAAACCGAACGAATAAAATCTCGCACATTAACTTATAGATCAACGATAAAATTCACTATTTTTCTATATCAATAATAATTTAAGATCGACGCTCACACTTGTGAGCTTAAACACTTCCTGGGAGCATTTTTTAAATTTTTAGTACCAAACATGGGTATTAGTATCAACTTCTAGGTATTTAATTACAGGGCAATTACTCAATTACACCCAAATGTAATTAGACGTAAACAAGTAATTGGTCTGTTATTAAATACACAAATATTGGTATTATGTCCCATGTCTGGTGTTGACAATATTTAAAATTTTGTAAGGAATCGTTTAAGCCTACAAGTGTGACCGATGGCCTGAAATTATTAGTGATATAGAAAAATTTCACTAGTGAATGATTTTGAAATGTAATTGACGTCGCGCAAGTCTGCTCAGTGTTACCTAGATTAATGGACATCTTTCTGAGATTTCAGCGGTTAAATAGTTATGAGTAAAAATAAGAAGGTATCTCTAAATGTTGAATGGAAATTGGTGTATTTGGTGTATTGTATATGCAATTAAATTAAATATTGTGTTAAAAAAATCAGTTTATTTGTTAAAAAGAATGTCTGTGGTGAAAAAAACTTATGTGCTTAAATCATTTTAGGTGAACATAATATATTATTCACCTCTAGCGTCTACTAAAACATATTTTATTGACAAGACCTTTTCACCTAAAATGATTTTACCACATACGTTTTTTTTCACCACAAACAATATTTTTCACAACTAAAATGATTTTTTAACACAATATTTAATTTAATTACATCAAGAATTTAGCTTTTGTAGTATTAAGTCAAAACTGCCTATGGAAATATTTTATTTTGTTGCCAAAAGAAAACTTTTTTTGAAAAAATTAATCATAAAAGTCAGATTGATGAGAATTAGTTCAATATTTCAGTATATTCCAGTCTTTAGTAAGATTTTATTTCGGACAAATTTATGAAAAATCACAAATTATATTGAGGGATTACATTTTTTAAAGAACATTTTTGATAATTTCGATCCTGCGAAATTATAATCAATATTTTTATTTCAAAGCAGAGGTTATAACCTTTAATTTGATACCAATATTTAAGTCATATCTTGAGTACAAGTATTTAACTATTTTATTGAAAAATTTAAACTTTAAAGTCCTTTTAAAAGGAATTTTGACGTGAAGGCGAAAAACTAAAAACGCAGTTTTACTATATATAGTTTCTAAATAGTTTCACATATATATTGTTTTGTCCATGTGTGAAACCTAATGTCGCACGGTGATACTGAATATAATCTTCTTTCTAGTCTATCACAAAAGTCTTGCAAAAAATCGTTAATTCATTCTAAAATATTGTTATATTTCAGAATTTTCCCAAATTTAACATTTCAATTAGAATTCTTTCAATCTCAAATGGACAACTTTATTGACACGTTTTTGTAAAAATTCTGTACACATTTACTATAAATATTTAATATTAAAGATAAGTCTAAACATGATTTTACAATGTTGACTTCATGACAATGTAGTAACGAAATGAAATGTTTAAAAAAAATAGGTTTAAAAGGTTTAATGCAGTGTTTCAAAAACGTAGTATTGAAAAAAAAAAAAAAATGGAAAAAATAATAGCATATATTAAAGTGCTTTTAACTTAGCAAAAAATGTTGCATACTCTGAGGCACCTTGATATTGAAAATAGTTCATGTTTAACCATTATATATGTATAATGGTTAACAAAAAATGATTTTTTTTTGTTGTTGAGAAAAACCTATTATTTTAGAATTGTGTTTAATGGCAATGTTACTCAAGAGGAGTAAAGAGTAAAGAGGATAAATGTTAAAATGGCGTGAAAGAACTACATTTCCGTTATAGGCAATTTTAAAACATGTGCTGGTTTAAAAATGGATTTATTTTTGAAATCCCTATTAACTACAAACGACCTAACTTCTTTACCTATATATAAAAGTAACTCTAAAAGGATTTCCAATTTTTTTTATTGCTATTTGTTTTTCATTCGAAATGCCTCTATTAAGTACCAACAATACTGCTTAAGTATATTTTACTTACTGTAGCCATAGTTTGCCTCACTTTGGTAAAAATATTTTCAGTAAAAATGGAATTTTCTCTTTGTTTTCGATAAAAACTTGTATTGTTTAGATTTTTTCAACCGTTCTTTTTCCGATTACTACTGTTGTTCTTTGTTTAATAGCAATCGAGGTTAAGGCAAACACAATTGTTCCTATTTGTATGCATTGCTTTTTTTGTACCTCAGTTTTGTTTTCGAAAAAAGACGCCTTAAAGTATGCATACATGAAATTTAAAACTCGCTCCTGTTTTGTTTCACTGTTATTTAGGTATAAAGTCGCTTTTGTGTTATTTCATACAATACATACTTTGAAAAACACTACTCATTAATTAAAAAAAATACACACTTCCCTCCTATAACTGCGATTGTTCCACAAAAAAAAGGTTTCAAAAAAGCTGCGTTGTATATTTTTTTTAAAACGGTGGATTTTTTGAGAGTCAAATCTTAGAAAAACTGCATTTGGGAAATGAACGCTAAATTAACAGGCAAGGTAAGTATTTGTAAACCGAGTTAGAATGAAACCGTGTTTTAAGGCGCCGCATTATACAAGGGATATATAAATAAGCCATTTCAAAAATTTTACACACTTGTTGAAACAGAATTTTTTTATTTCTCAAGGTTTATTGAATTGAGACAAACGATGGACATGGTTAGGTAGACTATACTTAAAAACTAGGGCATGCAAAGTTCAAAACGTTGAAAAGTCTTCTAAAGAATTGGTGACCATTAAAATTTAAAAAAACGAATGTTTTGTTTGTCGCGACTGAAGTTTTTGTTTAAGATAACAATTGTTCGATTGAAATTGGAGCGACAATAGAATTTCGATTGCCTGACCAAAAATTCGGTGATAACTACCAACAAATTCGATAGCTACAATCGAACCATTCATTTTTCTCCAAATACAGTTGTTGCTACCGACGTTATATCCTCGGTGCACAAAATGGAGTCTTACACTCATGGAAATAAATCTTTAAAAATAGTAGAAAATTCTACTAAAAACTAATTGAAAATGATGTTGCAGAAAAAAGTGTTAAAATTTGCAGATTTTTTTTTTTTTTTTTGCTAAATATTAATAAAATAAGAAGAAAAAAAGAAGAAAAAAAGTAAAACTGTTAACTTAACAAAACTTTAGTTATATTCGTGTTGAATTTTAGTTACTTGAAAATAGCAATTTACTGTGCTAAAATTAGCAAAAACTTTTTGTACACTAAAAACAGTGAAAAAAATCTGTAATATCAACAAAATGTTTGCTATATTTAACTGAAATTTAATAGAATGCGCATAACAGTATATTTTGCTAAAATTATCAGATATTTTTGCCAAAAAATTGTAGATTGCTGATTTCAGAAGATCAAATTTTAATTCGCTAAAAAATCTTAAAAAACTAGAAAAATTTCAGATGTTTTATGATCTTTTTGGCTACTTATATTTAGCAAATATTTTGCTGATTTTATCAGATTAATTTGTTACTTTTAATTAACTAAAATTAAGCTCAAATACAACTAAATATAGGTAGATTAAACAGATTTTTTTTTGTTATTATTATCTTCCTAATATTTAGAAATAAAAAAATTTTTTAGCAGTTTATTCTGAAACATAATTTTTAACCAATTTTTAGTAGTTTTATCAAACATTTTTACTAATTTTTTTCTTTTAGTGAAGACTTGGGATATACATTCACTAAAAAAGTAATTTAAATATCGCTGCTTGGTGAAAATTTGTATGGTGGTTTACAAGTGAAACAAAAATTTTCCGATTTTTAAACTTTTGCAGTGTTTACCATAGGGGTTTTGCACCGTCTAATGGAATTGAGTTTTGAGAACAGTAATTAAAAAATTGTGTAATTTTATACAGTTTAAGGTATAGCAACTGTCAGCGTTCCAATACCAGGATACAAATATTACAATCTTATAAGGAATTGGCGAAATTTTTTGAAAATGGTTTTGTTTTGGGTCTAACATTCACAATTATATTTGGTAAATTGTTTAGCGTTTTGCGAGAACTGAGTTTCTTAGTAAACAGCACCTCCGAGTCGAAAAGGCATTTAAAAATATTAAAACACAACCACAACCAACCTGAACTTATTAAAAATATAGCGAAATTTAGTTAATTTTTTCACTATTTATTTATAAAAAAACATGGATTGAGAACACAGTTGGGTATCTTGAGAGAATCTTCACTCCTACAGGGTACATTTGTCATTGTGACAACTAAAGCGATGTATCAAAACGTACTTCAAATAAATCATTTTGGTGAGCTTAATACTAAAATCGAAAAGGAATCAAGCAATTTTAAGCACTTTAAATTTTATGAAGCCAACAAAATTTTCATAACTTCAGAAAGCATCCTTATATAAAAATTTATAATTTGTGAATTTAAAAGTATTTAATATGGTTTCCCTAAACCCAATGAAATATCATAATACCGGCAAAAAAAATGCGTGTTTTCCAAAATAATCGCGGTATTCTTTTTAGAAATATTACATTTTAAAGTTTGATATAATTTTTATTAAAAATAAAAATTATGTTTTTTCGACCTTTAATTGTGCAATGAAATTGGAAATTATTCAAGTTCGAGGCCATACTCTATATTTCTTTATTAGGATATTGTCCTAACAAATAATCTATAGAGTTTTTGTTTTCAAATTTATTAATTGACCACTTTCAGGAATCAGAACACGTTTTGCAAGAAGTGACTATCCCATGCAAAACATCAAACATTCATATAAACTAGTTTTCTCACTAAATGAGGTCTAATATATGAGCTCGAAGTTAAAGATTATCACCATTGATCAAAAATAAATTGAAAACTTGTTTTATATGTGCAAGTTCTACCTTTGGTAGATATTCAATACACGTTTTTTGCTTTTTTTCTCCTTTTTATTTTCACACTTGCTTTGTTTAAAAAACAAAAACAAAAATAAAGGGGATGCAAACAAGACCGTACTTTGTCTTTTATACAAGTTTGATATAATTTTTGTTAAAAATAAAAATTATGTTTTTTCGACCTTTAATTGTACAATAAAAATGGAAATTATTCAAGTTCGAGGCCATACTCTATATTTCTTTACTAGGATATTGTCCAAACAATTAATCTAGTTTTTGTTTTCAAATTTATTAACTTGAATAAATTTCATTTTCATTTTTAATATTACATTTTTTATGTGTTTTTTTATATTTTTGGTGGATTAATATATATTTTGAAATATGATAAATCTATAAACTGAAGTAGCTTTTTTTCTCAATAGCATTTGGATATTTAAACTCAACATATATTGTTGTAAAGCTACATGAATATAAAATAAATTAAAATGTCTTACATTTTTATATAAAATAGTTTGATTAAATCCTCGCAAAAACTGTAATTTTAATGTTTTTAATTTTCTTGAAACTTAAAACCACCCTAATTTTTGAACCGTTAAAGTTAAGATTTTTGTATGAAAAAATCTACAAAAATCTACAAAATTTAACAAATTGAAATTTCTAAGCACGCAGTATTACAGTAATCGACAAAACAAAAATTTTGATACCCATATTGACTAAAATTTGGGCATTGGGTTTGCACTTATTTGAAATATTTAATATATGAATTATAAAAGCTTTTCGTTAAAAGTCGTGTTAAAGCCGAACGATTACAACAATTTTAACAAGCCCAGACAACCCCGCGATAAAATTACATAAGCACACTCAGGGAACTTCTGCTTTAAAAATATGTAGTTGCTTGGATTGTAATACAGTTTATTTATTTCTAATGTAAATGTAAGTCATTTGTAGAACAAATAAAATTTTCAACTAACCTTGTAGTTCATTTAAAAAAACAACTCACATCAAATGACTGTTTTATGATTATACATTCATTTTTTATAGTTGTTTTTTGTTATTTAAAAAAATAAAAAAAAATAAATGTTTGCTTATTTTTTACTACCATGTGGTTCATTTTTACTACAATTGTTAGTCATTTTTTGAACATAAAAAACAAATGACAATGTTAGTTGAATTTAATGAAATGTAAGTCATTCTTTCTTTAAATGAAATTTCATTTGTTTTTGACTACAATTGCTGTCGTCTTTACCAACATAATTTCCTAAGTGCATTATTATATGTTACTTTGAGCTCAAACCAACAATAACTTTCCATAAAAAAGAGGTATTTGAAAAAATTGTTTTTTTTTTTTATAATGATAAAAATGTTCGGATCTACACGGACATTAGGCCTTTTTTTTTGTAAAACGTCCAATTTTTGACGGGACAACCCTGGATTAGATTAAGATACATAAAAAAAAATTCTCAAACTTTTTAAAAAAATTTAGGGGTCGGCACCAGATTTTGAAAATGTTCCCGATTTTCAAAATGGACATATTTTTATAAAAATGGTTTATAATTCAAAAATAATAATATTATTTTTTGTGTGTTATATTTAATCCTGACAACTCAGGAAAAAAGATTTACTTTTTATATGGCTTGCTAACCAAAAAAATGTATAAAATTTAGCATTATTGTCAAAGCTACAATTTTGAATAAAAAATGAAGGATTGAAAATATTAAAATAAACTCGACCAGTTCACAAAAAAATTTACAACATTTTTGCTTTTTTTTGTTTTGATATTTCTAATGTTTATGAATTGATTATAATATAAAGTCAACTTTTACTACTCGACGAGTATGTGGAGAACTCGCGAACTACTCGAGTATCGTGTTTCAAGGTGTACTTGAGTTACGCTAGTTTAATCGAAGACACTGGTTTATAGCCGCAATATGTAACAATCGAAAATGTTTAATTTATTTATTTTTGAGCTCGTTTGCTGGCTGGATATTTTTTTATTTATTTATTTTATGATTTAATAATCATATAATTACAAATTATATCCTATTACCCTAACCGAGCACTAGCTACTATTTCCTTCGGCGCGTTGTAGCGAAAACAGACCAGTGCCTCTGGTGGGAATCGAACCCACTACCCCCGCACTGATAAGCCAGCACGCTACCAACTAGGCTACCGGGGCGCACTGGTTGGATATATTTGCGCCTATCTAAGCTTTGCTCCAATCAAACGTTTTCTATAAAAAATCCTTTGTTTTTTTTTTTAATTTATCAAAACAAATCCAATACCAACAAAAAAGTCCCCAAATTTAGGGACAAATCTCCAAGTCTGGCAATCCTGTTAACATCAATGCATTAAAACACAAATATTGAAAAGAATTTTAAAATTAACCAAACATTTATTTATTTTACGAATGTTTTCGTTACTGTGACATATTTTATGCATGAATTATTATGAGTGTATAAAAGGGTTTATTAATTTGTTTTTTATTTGTGTGGTCAAACAACATTTAATATTAAACAGAACAAAACTTTTCATCACCAAATAAATAATAATAAACAAAATAAATCACTTTAATTTCAACGAAATAAAAGCTAATAAAATATTAAAATGATGTACATAGTAAAGATAAATATTTATCATGGTCATGATTAAATTGGGTGCGGTTTTGTGTTTATTGATTTTTTTTTGGTTGGCTAAAAAAAGGCTGGTTATTCTATTAACATTTGTATCCTTCAAAAGAAAAAAAAAATATAACAAAAATAAACAGAACTAACCACATTATGAGGTTTTTTTTTCTGCAGGTTTCCGTTTCTGTTATTTTTGTGGTTTAAAAATAAACGAAAAAAAAAGAAATTCTTAAATTTAAATTCTATTAGGGAAATGTGGCAAAAGTTCAGAAAACAATATTAAAGTTTTTAAAGATGTGCCTCTATAAACAATTGTTTCATTATCTCAGTTGTTAAGCAGCAAATAAGGGGTTTTAACAAAAAAAAAAAAAAAAAAAAACTTTCAAAATAACTGAAGTTGCATAATACATATTTGAGTAGCAATAGCTCATTAAAACTTTTAAATTGAAACTCAAACTCTAACTTCAAAAGACATATATAAACAATGTTTCGAACAGACTTGAAGCAACTAAACTTACTAAACTACTCCACGGCATAACGATATGTAGCGAAATTTGTGCTTCTTTTATAAATGTTTGTTTATTTGTGTATTCCACAATTTTCTAACAATATTGCATGTAGGGTTTTCAAATTTCCGACTTTTTTCAACTCCCGGGAATCGGAAATTATTTGATTTTTTTCAATATAAATATGTATTAAGGTTTTAATAGTAAAATTTTCTTTTGAGATTTTATTTGTTCGGTTTTAGATCATGACAAATTTTTCTCTAAATTAACAGAAAAATTATAATTTTTATATGATAATTTACTTTGACTATTAGAAAAAAAAACACAGAAAAAGTTATTAGACACTAGCATGAATGGAATGCATTTTCTGACCCACTACGGTCTTCATCAACATTCTTCGTGCCATTTAGTGTTAATCGTAAATATCATCTATTTAACTCACACGTTGAAGAAATTGGGTAACGTTAAATCCCACATTACTCTGTGTGTTGAGTTAGAATGAAATTTACCACGAACGATTTCTATTTATAGTGTGTTTGTTTTTTCTCTAGTCATTATCATAGTTGCCAGTTTAACTTTCAGTTAAAACTTTAAATGGCAGTTCTTTTCTCTAATGTCATCATATACTATCCTTCTACATTAGCAAAGCATATCAACAAACATTAAAGATTTTTTTGTTAATACATATGTCGAGCATATACATTAAACGATTTTTACACTGTACCTGGTGAGTGGTTTAAAGTGAATTTTATCGTTGATCTATAAATTTATGTGTGAGATTTCACACAGAGTAATGTGGGATTTAACGTTACCCAATTTCTTCAACGTGTGAGTTAAATAGATGATATTTACGATTAACACTAAATGGCACGAAGAATGTTGATGAAGACCGTAGTGGGTCAGAAAATGCATTCCATTCATGCTAGTGTCTAATAACTTTTTCTGTGTTTTTTTCTAATAGTCAAAGTAAATTATCATATAAAAATTATAATTTTTCTGTTAATTTAGAGAAAAATTTGTCATGATCTAAAACCGAACAAATAAAATCTCACACATAAATTTATAGATCAACGATAAAATTCACTATTAAAATTTTCTTTTTTCAGGAAAAGGAAAAAATATAAATTAATTTAAGCATCACTGTTAATTCAGGAATTTTGTTTAACATTTATTTTACTAAAAACAACTTTATCGCCCATGTCCTACCTTTCCTTACTTTTTGAATACGAATAAATTTTAAAAGCACATGAAATTGAAATTTGGTGCTTTCTAATCCCCATAAATGTATAAAATTCAAAATACGAGGGCGTAATTTTTTTTTTGCAAAAAAAAAAAAAATATATTTTTCAACATAATCTACTCTTAGCTCAATACACTTAGTCCAAAGTTTCTCCAATTTTTGTATCCCTTCCAAGAAATAGGATTTTTCGAGGTCCATAAAATGGGCATTTCTTGGCCATATGGGGTCGTTTTTTTTTTTTTAAATCCTCGTTAAATCGGTCCAATAAGTTGGCATAATATTCGCCGTTTATTGTTTTTCCCTTCTGAAGGTAATCGATGTGCATTATTCCGCGTGCATCCCAAAAAACTGTTGCGTTTATGGTCTATTGAGAGCAAACGCGGCACCCATCTTGCAGACAGCTTTCTTAAACCCAACTGATCATTTAAAATCGAAACCACACTGCCATATGAAATGCCTATGGCATCAACAATCTCTTTTACACTTCGATCGGCCAACACCATATCGTGGATTTTTCGACATTTTCGGCTGTATTGACCTCAATTGGCCGTCCAGAACGTTCGGTGTCATTTGTACTTGTGCGACCACAACGAAAGTCAGTAAATCACTTTTTTTACCATTGAAATCGATGGTGCAGAGTCTCCATAGTATTTATCAAACATTTTCTTGGTTTGATTTACGGTTTTTTTTTCGCAAAAAATAATGTTTAATGAGCACTCGAAATTCACTTTTTTCCATTTTTAAAAAAATCCACGAGGTTGTATGTTTTGAACCGCTGTTAAACGCAAAGTAAATGACAGAACTTGCTCAAAATTTGACAGTAGTCTATTAAAAGGTGGTACTTGATTTAAGCAGTGTTGCATTTCATATAACTACGAGGGAAGATCGAAAAGTCACGGACTCATTGATCCGCCCTCGTAATAAACGAAAAATGATCGAAAACATATGTTTTCGGTCAAAATGCAAATTTCTAACTTATAAAGCAGTTTTATGATTTTTAAAAACTTCTGTAAAGAAAGAAGTGCTTTCGTTTTACTTTCTAATGGAAAGTAACTCGAAAATAAAAATGGGTATGTGAAAGACAAAGCACCAAAAATTCGTATTGATTTCACTTTAATGGGAATGTGAAACACAGGACAGAGGTGTATATAGAATATTTATTAAATTCGGTTGTGCTTTATAAATTTATCTCCTTGCTTAAAAACTAGTCCTTAGGCCATTCTGATAGAAATCCCTTTAGACACAAATTTTAAATGCCTAATTAGCGACTATTTTCATCATTTATAATATGTAATAACCTGAGCAACCATCCCGCAGGATTATCCCGCTTTTAAAAGGCAATTTTTTTTTTCGCTTGATAAACCATAATTTTTTTAAAACTTCTTAATACAAATTTTCATTAACAATAATAAACCCTTTTCTAAAGGTTGGATATGGATCTTGTGTTAATTTTTTTTTTTGAAATGTGGGAGTTTTTAATTGAACTAGAACGTAAAGATTTTTAGAGAATTGTGTTCCTTCAATAAAATAATTTTACTGTGATTAGAGTTTTTTATTTGAACCTGCGAATTATAAAACATCGTAAGCTTCGAAGGACAGTTTAGAACCAAAGGGATAAAGTAAACAAAATATGCTTTAGTATTTTTTAAAAATAAAAATGATTTTTATAAATTTTATTTAAAGTTTGATTTACACAAGTTGTTATTAATATGTCAGATAGTCTTTAAACCTTTTGTCAAACGATTTAACCTTAAAAAATGGTGTATAAATAAAATACGGATTTTTACATAAACAATTTAAATATGCCACTTTTCGCACCAAATTCCCGATTTCTCGTCAGCGAAATCACGCATTTGGAACAAAAACACTAGCTCAAGTTAAATGAGAGAAATTAAAATTTTCCTAGGGTTTTTCCCCAAATTTTTTTTTGTTATAAACGAGCCTTAATTTCAATTCCAGAAAAAAATGATTTTTGAATTTGGGCAAAAATTTTAAAAAAAAAATTGTTTAAAAATTTTTAAAATGTTTAGGATCATGATTTGATTTTTAGCTTTGCTACTGACTTTTAGTTAAGCTACAATTGTTGTTTTAGTGTTTTTTATAATTGCCGGGAATTCCCACAAAAATGCACTGGAATTCGTCCCTGGAATTCACGGCTTAAATACCCTAAATGCATGCCTAAGCATGCAGAACAAAGTAAGATTTGGAAAAGTTTATAAACAATAAATTTTATAACTCTATCATGCATAGATACTTTTGGGATATGCATTACGCATACACTCAGAAAAGTTTTGCAATACTTTATGACAGTTATTTGTGTCGTAATGCGGTTGTAGTTATTTTAACTGCAATTGCATTTTTTTTTTTACTAAGAAAAAGAATTTTCAATGTTTTCGAGTGTTGTTTTTTTTAAACAACTTACCAAAATTACAGCATTTAGTTAACAGTTATTTTATGTAGTTGTTTCAGGTTTTAAAAAACCGTGTGTGTGGGAGTAGGGGATGATGGATATTTCTCCCCTTCCCACCCTAAGCGATTAAAAAAACAAAAAATTAAATACGAAATAAGTAAAAAAAAAGGTTTGTAATTTTTAATCGTGTCTAAATTTAAGAGGCTTGCGCATTTAAATCTTTTTTGGTTGCTGTAGACTTTTTGACAAAATTTAAATTGCCAATTTGGCAAGAAAAATGCCATGTCAAATAGCATATTGAGTATGAACTTAAAAGTTTTTAATATTCGGTGCTTTAAAAGAAAGTCTTCCTAAATTAATATTCCACAAATATTCAAAAATATATATCGATCATTCCACCGCAGACCGGCCAGAAAGGGAATTTTTCGAAGTTGGGTCTTTCGATTTCAATTAAATTTTTCAATCAGAAACTCTATGGAGCCACTTAAAGATTGGTGATTTCCACGGTTTTATGCGCGATTTATTTTTTTGTGTAAGTTTGAATGTTATGAAAGTGTAAGTTTGAATGGTAGTATTTTCTTTAATATACATCGGATACTCTCAATTTAAATGGCGTTGGAATTGTAAAGTCCACTCCTTTTCTATTTCGGAATAAAATTGTTTTCAGCGTGGAAAAGAAATGCAATTTATATGGGATTTTTTTTAAATGCACTGTTCACAAATGTTGCCACTGTCAATTAAGAAAAAAAGATGCATGTTTGGTATTTTTACAAAAAAACTGCACTTGTTTTTTGGGTGCCGGGTAGGCATATAACTCTCTTTTGACTAAAAATTTAACAGGCACTACGCTATGGGGAATATTGTACTGATAAAAAAAACGTTATCTTAGGTCAGTGGGAAACAAAACCCATCAGCACCGAATGCGATTTCTAAAACCTTCCAAGATTTTTTTTTTTTTGTTATTTTTAAAACAACATAACAATATTAATAAAAGAAAAGTACAAACTAGATGTTACAAGAAATAAATTTTATTAAATAGTGCCATAGAAAAATTATTTTAAATAGTGCCATCAAAAAAAATCATAATTCCAAACTTCATCGCATTTGGTACGGAAACTTTTTTAACGATCGCGAAAAAGTAAAAACTCAATTATTCATATTTTTCCATGGACTATTCAGCATTGCCTGTTAAATTTTGATATTTGCAAAAAAATGCCAAAAGTTATATGCCTACACTTATAATAATCCATGCGTAAAAATACAAATAAATGTCAAAATAACCAAAAATTTTGTAAAATAAACGAAAATTTGTTCATTTTACAAAAGATTTTGTTGTTTTGACATTTTTTTCGTATTTTTAGCATGGATTATTATGAGTGTAGTTCCGGGGTTTATCTATTATTAATGAATTATTTAAAAAAAGACTTGTATCCTTTTTCCAAGGAAAACATAACATTTGTTATTTTTTTTTTATCAAAATTAAAAAGAATAAATTTAAAAATGTACTGTACATTTATTTTTAAAATTTGTTTCTGTTCTTGAAAGATAAACGAATCTTTTGACAGAAAAAATCTAATATTCGAGAACAAGCGTGGGCTAGAAAGGGTTAAAAATCAAATTTTTAAAACAGAATATTTTAGTAAATACTTTTACCTTCTACATACAGAAAGAATCTTGAATACTAAATGTGTAATTTTTAAAACAGAGACGTTTAAAGGGCCCCTTAACACTAAAATTTGAAATTTAATTTTAATAAATCTGAAAAAAAAAAAAAAATTAAAAATTTTTTAAGATTTTTTAAAAAAATCATTAAAAATAGTTAAACCGAGGGACCTAAACTACTGAAAGTGTAACTTTATAATAAGAATTGCATATTTCCAAACATGCATTCTTTTTTTTTTTAAATCGAAATTGGCCAAATTTTAGAAAAATAAATTTTTAAACTAAATTGCATAACAAATTTATTTCTTTTTGACACTTAAAATATTTGTATTCTACAATATAAACGTAGAAGGTTTCATTTTAAATGATAATGATCCGATATATAACTATTAAAGAAACTATGAATGTTGAAACTTATACACTTTTTGCATATTTTTCGTCTTTTTAAATAAAAATTCGCAAATTTCGCGAAAAGCGCCAATTTTTAAGTGGTTCCGTAGAGTTTCTGCGTGCAAAATAAATTGTAAATCGGAAGACCCATGCGCAGATTTAGGCCGATCTATTGTGAAATGGCCGATATATGTTTTTAAAATTTTCTTTAAACTTATTTACAAAGGTTGGCTTTCATCTATGTTTTATACAATTTTTTAACGAATAGTCTAAAAAATTTGCAAAATTACTTATTATGAAAAGAACCAAACTTTAACAGTTTTGCTAATTTTAATTTATAGTGAATTTTTTCAAATGACACAATAAAACTAAAAAACGTGTGCATTTCAGTCAAAACTTTTTTAAAATAGTGTAACTTCACTCGATGAAAGTTGACAGGTTTGACATATTCATGAATTTACATGAAATAAAACGAAATGGAACAGGCCAAAATAGGGAACATTTTCTTAATATAGTGAAACTTCACTCGATGAAAGTTGACAGTTTCGACATATTCATTCCCCAAAAGGGAACATTCTTTTAATGCATTTGTTCTCTCAAAATCACATAAAATATTGCTTCAGAATTTTTGGAGAAGACCTACAGAACGTAATTTTAATTATTATTTTCAATTTGTATGCCAATTTAAATATAACATATTCGAAAAAATTTAAGTTTTTAGCGACCTTAAAATGTCAATCGATTTCGCTGAAATATGGAACATATGTTGGTGTGGTCCATACACAACGATCCAGCCTTCATGAGGACAAATCAGACTACTTCTAGTTTCTTCATGCGATTTTGAAAACTATAATAAACTAATACCAGATTCCCAAAAAACTCTGGGATTTAAAAAAAATCACGAAAAGTCCAGTGATTTTGAGATTGGGAGCTGCATAGTCCTGAATCTCGGGATTTAATTTAAATTCCGGCTGGTATCCCTACACACAGAGAAAAATTTTAGTGTTTGCCAACTAAAATTCGGTTACTTCGACTCAAATTCGGTTATTACAAATTGCAGTTGGCTGGCGCAACTTAACGTTAGTTTTCACAACAAAGTTCGGTTAATTCAACTGAATTTTTGTTGCAACTCACAAAATATTCAGAAATCTAATGTAAATATCGTTGTACTAACTGAATTTATGAGTTGTTACCATTAAAATACACTTTTCAATTTGGTTGGCACTTTATTTCTCTGTGTGTAGTCAACACGACCCATTTGTATAATTATTAAGCACTTCTATAATATTAGTTTTAGTTTTTTTCTGCGTGTAAATAAAATGGACCTATTTTTAGTGAAAAATTGGCCTATTTTAGAAAATCGATTTCCATTAAGGGTTTACTATAACTTTAGTTACGTATACTAATTTTGTTTACTACTTTTATTTTACTAATAATCAGACACGTTGTGCTTAAACTAGCTAAACGGTCTGCTGACCTAAAAAAGTTATTTTTTCTTTAAAATTAAAGTTGTTTTCTCTAAATTTGAGTGTATATTATTTTTGGTTGCCCTAGCAAATTAGTAAACTATCAGACCTTATTTTATTATTAACTAAATTTTATTTTATTATTAACTAAAGTGTTTTCTTTTTATTTCAGGTAACCTCTCCAAAAGTAGAATCTTTAAAACCGAAATGTTTGACGGTAAGCTTAAAATGTTTAAATTTAAAGATAACTTTTATCGCGTAATTGGCTGAAATAATTCTAACTTTTTAATATAAAGCTAGTACACGATCACATTTTTACATATTAATTTTATTATAACTTCTGAACTAATGAAATTATTCCCTTTATATTTTTCTAAGTTTACGCAAACTTTAAGCGAAAAGTTAGGGGTCGTTTTGTTGCATTCAAACACTTTTTAAATCTATTCTAAACAAATTCCTAAATTCTTTCTTATATATAGATAATGTTTTTTGTCAGGGTAAAAATTATACGCAGTTAAAGTTTTATAATATAAGACTCCAAACTGTAAAAATAAAAAAAAAAAAAAAAAATTAATCCACATTTTCACGAAAAATTAAAAATTTGACCTCATAGTTGTAACTATCGCTAAAATACTTATGTTATATATTTGATGTATCGTGTTCTGTGTTATTTAATTTAATATTAATCATTTTTATAGATTTTTAATTTTTATTAACCTATAGAAACTTTATCGCTATTTAGCGATCTTACACAGAGAGAATTTTCTTGACGAGTTTTAATGAAGTTTTTCACTAAACTAATGAAGTTTTTTTTTCACAAACTTTATAAAAACGCTTCATAACTTTTCTGAAACAATTTTAAATAAAATTTTTTATTAAGTGTATAAAATTTTGAATAAATAAATTGAAATTTTTTCATAAAATTTTGTCAAAAAATTGCAATAATTTAATGAAAAGTTTCAATGGACGAGTTTCAGTGAGATTTCATAGATCTAATGCAGAAATTTCTTGATATCATGTAGATTTTCGGTTATTAACACTTTCAATATGTAGTCACATTGATTGGGCCTTGAAGCTGTATAAATTTCTATGTCTTGAATTTTGAAGCACCCTAACACTCATAAGTTAGTAGAAAATTTGTAAAACGTTATTTTTTTTTTTTTTAGTAAAAAATCACTTTTTTCACAAAATATTTTTTTAGTACAAAATCATTTTTAGTATACATTTTTTCTATTATATATTTACAAATTTGACATTATTGTAATTAACTTTCGTTGCTAGTTTTAGCAAAATATTTTCTTTTTTTATAGTTAAAATCAAATTCTTTTTTCAAGTTAAATATTTTTACAAGTCTATTATAATTTTTATTAAAAATAATAATAGACTTGTAATAATAGACTTGTAAAAAAAATTTTCACTATTCAATCAAATATTTTATATTTTATTGAATAGTGCAAATTTACATTTTAACAAAAACCGAAATTTTGTTGACTTTAAAGTCTATTTAAGTCCAAAAAATCATCAAATCATTTATTGAATGGTAAAAATTTACATTTTAACAAAAACCGCAATTTTTTCCTTCCTAATAGGATTACCAAGTTTTTGTTCTACTAAGAGTTCTAAACGGGATTATTTTTAAAAATGGCGTAATCTACTTTTCCTTGCCAACTATACCTAACACCTATATGATATGCTTATAACTTCTTAATAGGAAATCTACAAAAGTTACCCATATTTTTGAAAGAAACTATTTATCTGGAGGCAAAAGACTTGTTGTTGTTGGTCCTTTTCGTAAAATTATGATATTTTTTTAAGTTATTATTTTAAGCGTTTGTAATTTTCGAGTGAAACAAGATATTCCATAATTTTTTTTTATTCAGTCAAGAATTTATTTGGTTAAATAGCTAATATTTTTAACGAAAAATTGCGCTGGACTTTGTTCCGCTATTCGCAAAAAACTGCCCTACTTTTATGGTGAATCGGCGACGTTTAACACCCAGTGAATCGGCGACGGTAAACATCCAAACTTAAGCTCAATATTACGGCACTTATGCCTGCTCCAAATTTCATTGCCATCGGACCACTAACTAAGAAATAGCCGAATTATTTCCAAAAATTTTGTGATATATCCCCATTGTGTATGGGCCCGCTCGCTGACCACACATAGCCGAAGGTATTGGGTTATTAAGGTGATCCACCATTAACTCTTTATTAATGTTCAAACTTTCCATGTTGGATTATTTATCGGGAACTACCCTATTCGGTTTTGCTTACTTAAAAAATACAAAATTTATCATCAGCTATTTTTTTAAATTTTATAGTGTTAACCCAAAACACAATTTTGGTGATATTTTATATCTTTAAAAACATCTAACAAGAAATAAAACTTGCTCACCAGATTCGAATTTAGCATAGCAAAATTAAACGAAACCATTAGAGGCGTTGTACTTGTACTAAAATTAATTTAAATTTTAATATTTATGTTGTACAACATCACGTATACATAATATATGCAATATTAATGTTAATCATACGCCTGAGTGACTTCATTGAATAACTCAATATTAGCTTACAATAAATTAAATTATGTTTTTTATTGTTTAATACAACCATAAACACACATTTAAATTAAATTTATTGTGTTAATTATAGTTTTAAATACTACGAAACAAAAACTTATAACGAATTGTGAAAAAGTAAATTAATTACCATTTCTTTTTAATTACTCTATAGTTGCTATGTAGTCAGTAGTTCAATTATAGTTACATTTTAATTATAACAAATAATAAGAAATAATATTCAACCTGTAATAGCGGATAATTAAGGAAACATATTATAAATAAAACCGAAGAACTAAATATCAAAAAATAATTGTAATTTATGAAATGCTTGTTTAGGAACTAAAGTTTAAAACAAACCGTCAGCATTTCCATACAACTTACTTTATACACCCATATTTTGTTACTCCCCTATCTTCTAGCTTTTTAACATTTTATAAGAAGTAGTTATACAAAAAATATACATCAACTACTCTACTGAGCTGGTGCAAATATTAAGGTGGATTCTTTTTTTTAAATTATTATAATTATTTTTACAGAAGAATTATCTAAATCATTTCAGTTTTTAAAACTAAAAAAATTAAATTTTTTTGTATCATTTAAACTGTCAAACTCCAAGGATTTGTTTGCAGTACACAGAAAAAATCGAGTTTCAATTTCAAATATCAATATGTGTAGATTCATTTAAAAGTTTTAATGAGTTCGGTACTATTCAGGAAATTGTGGTATTAGTTAAAATAATGTCCCGGGAAAAAAATTTAGTATGGACTCTAATATAATTATATCTCATTTCATAAGTTCCCATATATTAACACATGTGAATTGATCCACAAAATGGGTCATCTACATGTATCTGATTATATCAAATTAGATATAATTTGATACAATTTTATACGCGATTTGTCCTTTATTTGCACTTTAAATTATATCTAATTCCATGTAAATATATTTGATTTTATAAAATTTTAGCCAATAGATTAGATTAGAAAACTTTATTAATAAAAAAATTTAAAAATAAAGGTTTTAAAAGGCTCTGACATAAAGTCGTCAGCCTATAATACTACATTTCAATTTCAAAACGTGTTTTAACAATAAATATATGATTTTCTTTTAATTCTTTTGAATTTAAACTATTGATATAATTTTAATAGTTAATTATTATATTCCATAAGCAAATTTTTTCTATATTTTAATGCAACTTCTATAAAGTTTGCTAGATTTTTCCAACTACATGTGGCTCCATTTAATAAATTTATCAAATATTCTCTTTCAAAGTGTGTTTTACCGGTAAACCTTACCCTAAACTCTCTAAGTACTGGACATTTTCCCATAAAATGTGCTATATTCTCTTCTTCTCCAGTATTACACAGGCTGCAAACGTTGCCTGTGTTGTTATTAAAAAGGCGTTTCTTAAGTGGCAATGCATCAGCACGGGCTTTGAGTAATGCTGATATTTCGGCTGCTTTAAGATTTTCTTCTATTATGTAACCAAAACCCATAACAGGATTTAAATGTTTATAAATACGAGTTTCGCTCCTTGTTGCACTTTCCACAAATTTATTATGGTTTTTTTCTTCAAGTTTAGATACAAATTCACAGCTTTTCGCAATCCATTCAGACTTACACAACCCTGTACCACAGCAAACGTTCACCTCTTCACCAATTTTATTTATCTCTTTAGCTCAGAACAATTTTTTCTCTAGAATTAATTTAGAGAGTTTGTGTGGCAGTCTTTCTGCATTATAGTTATATAGAACATTTCCAATATAGTTAAGATGTAAGCTCAAGGTGTAAAAATGGTTATCTTCAGTTCCGGTTTCTAAAGCCAGTGCATAATTGGGAATGTTGTCTGGAAGTTTTAGAACTCGCTTTAAAAAGTACCTTTGCAGTTTGTTAACGATTTCGAATGAGGAAAATCCCCAAATTTTAGCCAATAGTAGGTATGCTTTTTGTTACCTCGATATATTGAAAGTATTTAAGTTGAAAATTAAAATTTGTAGAAATATGATGTGTGCAAGATTATTCAAGTTCAAGTTCAAGATCATTTGTTTGTTGTCAAACAAAAAACCGTGCAATGTTTATTTATTAATCAAAACAGTTTTCTGTCCGCTAACTTAAAGCAGACTTTATCTACTGACAGGTCCTTACATGTTTCATTTCGCGTCACCGAAAATCATCAGAGAATCAATGTAGAAGGGGTAGAATATTTTTATCCAAATTTTGAAGGAAAAATATCAACGCACCCATATTGTTTTATTTACCCGATGAGAAGTAAAAAACAAAATTAGAAGAATTTTTAACTAATAAACATTGTTCGCGTACAGGCTAGAATCTCTAGTCTTCTACCCCTTCTACATTGGTTCTCTGATGATTTTCGGTGAGGCGAAATGAAACATATAAGGACCTGTCAGTAGATAAAGTCTGCTTTAAGTTAGCGGACAGAAAACTTTTTTGATTAATAAATAAACATTGCACGTTTTTTTTTTAACAAAAAACAAATGATTTTGAACTTGAATAATCTTGCTCACATCATAATTGATGATAAAAGATCGAAAAATAAACTTTTGGTTTAAATTTTTTAAAATTTAAAAGTAAAACATTTGTAGAAATGAACTATTTTTAAGGCCCAAATTTTCGTAAATAAAACATTACGTACTTTTTAAATATTATCAAGAACAAATTAAGTGTTTCAAAAATATTTAATTAAGTCGTGTTGTCTTATAAAATGTACCCATTTTTTATTTAAAATTATATAAAAGAAATCACTTTAAAATGATTTCGTTATATAATAATATATTATAATTAATATGGTTATATGTGAAGCCATATGTAATAAAGTCTTAACTTGCAGATAACTTAATTTGATATTGAGCTTTACCAAAATATGTATGGGATTATATATAATGCTACATTAAAGTATGAGGAAAATATTTTAAGTATGACGTCACATATAATTTAATAAAACTTAGCATGGGACCATATATAATTATATCGATCACCACATATATTTGGATTTGATCACTACATATATTTGGATTTGGAGACATATAATAATATCAGGTACCATATAAACAAATATTTTAACAAACATTATCAGATGTATTCGTATTTAATGATGTATGCCGTAATGAGACTCAATTCACTTAATCATATTATATATGACTAGATATAACTAATTATACCCGGGCTGTAACCATTTAAATGATTTAGTTTCAATAAAAATTTTAATTCCATATTGTTTCTAACTCCAAACAAATTTTAGTATTAAAACTTTAATTAAAAATGCAAAACATCGCCAAAAACTGGGAAAAAATTGACAACAGAACGCTAAAATTTAAAAAAAAAAATTTAAAAAAGAAAAAAAAAAATGCCAAAATAAATGATTTAATTAAAAAGATCGTGACGAAAAAAGTTTATGTATAACTAGATATAATTATTTGTACTTACATATGTGGCTTTAAGTAACGATATATATTTACATCTCATATTTATGTTCACGAAAATGTGTAATACAACGCTTAATATCATCATATATAATATATAACATGTAATATATAACTATTATTATATACTTCCATGTATAAATATATATAAGTATATATGATACAATAAAATCAAACAAATTATATCACTTTTATATATAATTATATATGGCATCACATATAATTCTTTATAAATATATGTGTTAAAATTAAAAACCCGATGAAAATAGTTCCGATGTATGTACACTCAGGGAATTTCTGCTGTAAATATTTGTAGCTGTTTATAGTATATTTATTTTTAAGTGATACACTTAGGAAATTATGTTGCTAAAGACGACAGCAATTGTAGTCAAAAACAAATGAAATTTCATTTAAAAAAGGACGACTTACATTTCATTAAATTCAACTAACATTGTCATTTGTTTTTTAATGTTCAAAAAATGACTAACAATTGTAGTAAAAATGAACCACATGGTAGTAAAAAATAAACCAAAAATTTTTTTTTTTATTTTTTAAATAACAAAAAACAACTGTAAAAAATAAGTGTAAAATCATAAAACAGTCATTTGATGTGAGTTGTTTTTTTAAATGAACTACAAGGTTAGTTAAAAATTTTATTTGTTCTACAAATGACTTACATTTACATTAAAAATAATGAAACTGTATTACAACCCAAACAACTACATATTTTTAAAGCAGAAGGTTCCTGAGTGTAACACAGTCATTTGTAGAAGAAATTTCAGTTTTGACTACAATTGTAGTACATTCAAAAAAGTACGAACAAACCACATCAAATTACTGTATTAAGACATTACATTCATTTTATATAGTAGATTTTTTATTTAAACAAATAAAACGAATACATGTTTGTTTATTTTTTAATACATATGTGGTTCAGTTTAACTACAATTGTGGTTCATTTTTTGAACAGTAAAAACAAATGACAATGTTAGTTGAATTTACTGAAAAGTAAAATTTCATTTGTTTTTAAATACATTTGTATATTTCAGTATTCAAAGTGTATATATAAGTAGTCATATATATAATTCCAAAAAAATCCGAAAAATTGCATACATAACCTTATCTCATGAGATCATATGGAATCTCATTTGATATGATATAATCTGAAAAATGTGTCTACCTAATTTGATCAAGTTATATATAATTTGATAAAATTTGATCTTCATAAAATTCTTTGGAAATATACGCTTCAATTTTGTTTCACATTCCAAATAATAAAAAAAAATTAAACATAAATCAATGAATTGGAAAATTTGACATAATTTCATTTTGACATATACACTGAGTTTTATAGCTATAACTTCATTTTGTTTTCCATTTACTTCTTAAACAACTGAACCGATCGCTTAAGTGTATTCAGAAGATGAACTCAGCTTTATCTTAGTTTTCGATTGATGCAACATAGAAAGTTGTTATTGTAGGTTGTAGTTTTTGGTTTGATTATTAAGTCATTAACTGTAATATTCGGTTTCGGTTCTTTTTCAATTCGTTTCTTTTTTGTTATAAAGCTTTTACCTTTGTTCTTTTAATTGCTTATTTTTAGATTTTCTGACTTTAATTTTTTTTTTACTTATAAAATATTATTTGTTCTACTAACTTTCAACTTTTTTTTAAAACGATTTTTTCCAAAATCGTAAAACCGTTTTTTACACAATATTACACTAAATGCATTTTATAGTAGTAAATTTACAAAATTTTTTTAGAGTGTAGATCTGTTTTTATTACAAAGTTTTATGTAAAAATACAGTACTCCTCAAAACCTTTTTTAGATATATTTTGGAATAACCAAATTAAAATGCAATCATGTAACAGTTATGCAACTGTGGCAGGTTCGGGCAGTGGGGATGTTATTAGAAAGAATGCTATTGCCAATAATAGCTCCAACTGAAGTGGCTCATGCGACACTAATATGTGCAATCTCAACAATCATGTTGAAGACATTTAAACTTAAATTCTCGCAATTATTTGACTTTCAGCGATTTGGATTTTTAACGATATTTCAAATTTTTACAGCCTAGTGGTTAGTGATATACGCCAACATTCATGTTCTCATAGCCTATTTGCCTAAATAATTGAAGTGTTCTATCTCTAGGAGTGCGTTAAGTCCTAAAAGTCAGAACTTTTTTCTATCAACCAACTTAAATGCCAACAAGATAGATAGTACCACACACAATGCCAATTGATTTGGAAATTTCGTTGATAACAGAGGCCGACAAAATTTGAGTAACCGTCAGTAACAAAAAACAGACCAAACTTTTGGGAATGATTTTGACGCGATGACCTATTTTAACTTTGACATAAAAGTGCAAACAATTATTTTTTTTGCTTTTCTTATATTATGGGTTTCAATTATGAACTCAATATTATAAATATGAACATTTAGTTTCTATTTTCAAGTATTTCACTGAGTTTAATCATTTAATTATTTATATTAAGCCATTTTGTGCCTAAATTTATCAACAAAAATTGGTATATGCAAGTTTACACACTTTGTGTGTAAAAATGTTGGACACAATGTGTGTATTATTTAAATTTACGCACATAAAGTAAGTTTACTGACGTTATAGTGACGTACTATAAATAGGGTAAATTTTAACAAAAAATTATTAGGGTGTGGTTGCTACACAAAATCTAAGCTTTGTTGTATCGGACACTCTAATAAAACAACTGTTTATAACTGCAAATCATAGTTGTTGCTTTTTGTGATGATTATGATGATGATGAATGTTGCCTTTGTTATTTATGCTACTGTCAATAATGTAGCAAAACCACAATGTCTCAATAGGTATGTTGCATATATTTCACTATTATACAGTATTTTATTTTTATAAATTATAATGATGTCATTCCAACTCTCAAGGTGTATTTGAAATAATGATTTTGTATAGAGACTTAAAGTAGTGAAAAAAATGTGAAAAATATGCATAATACAACTGCATATTTAAACATAAATTGTTAAATGCAAAAACAGTGCTGGAGTTTTGTAAAAAGCAATAAAAAGTATATGTTAATAGCAACAGGGGATTTTTATTTTGTAATTATCTAGCTAGTAAAAAAAAATATGTAAACCCAATGAGTATTTCAATTAGGCATGGAATGAAAAAAAAAATTCATTGAAGTGGAATTAAAAATAAAATCAAAACACCAAATTAAACTGTCAAAGTCTTATAATTAAACAAATTACGCTTCATTATTTAGTTAGAGTTAAGAAAAACGTAATTAAAATATTATATAAAAATAGTACTAGTTTAAAGCTATTTTAATCACAGAAGAACATACCCATGCAGAAAAATACTATCGGCACAGTGTTGGCAAAGCGTCAGCGATGTTCGGTTATGCGTTGGCAGTACGTGGAATTAACAATCTTGACCGTATTTTCCTGTTACCCGGTTGATAACAGCGGCCAACCATTGGTTGGAGAGAACTTGCCACCGTTGGCATAATGTTGGTGATTAAAAAAAAAATGGTGCTTTCAAAATACCTTAAATTTAATTTATTTTGAGAAATATGTATAATAAAACATATTTAAATATGCCAATACAGTTCGGTCATGTTCTTTTACATCATATTTATACACACAGAGAAATAAAGTGCCAACCGAATTGAAAAGTGTATTTTAATGGTATCAACTTATAAATTCAGTTAGTGCAACGACATTTTCAGTGGACTTCTGAATATTTTGGGTGTTGCAACTAAAATTCAGTTCAATTAACCGAACTTTGTGCTGAAAACTAATGTTGAGTTGTACCAACCGACTGAAATTCGTAATAATCGAATTTGAGTGGTAGTAGTAGAATTTCAGTTATCAAATAGCAACATTTTTCTCTGTGTGTATGTGTAAAATTTAATAAAATATTAAAAACATAAAATGCTTCTAATTTGTTGTAATATTGGCAAAAACAGTATGCAATGAACAAGGTACTGGCAAAACACATGCTTTGCAAACAAAATAATGTTTTTCTAGTACAATATTAGTTGTACACTCACAATATTTTTTCCGTAAAGACTACTGAACATACACATTCAATTAACTGAAAATCAGTTAAAAACAGGACTACTTACTTTTCGTTTAAAACAATTGAATTTTTTAGTTTATTTTCAGCAGTTGAATATTAATTGACAAAATCCATAAAAACAATAGATTGTTTTCGTTTATTTCAATACTCAATATAATTTAAAAATTTTTTTTTTAAAAAGAAAATTTTAACTCAATATTTTAACTATTACGGAAAGTCCGAAAATTTCAATAAATTGTTGTTTTTTTTATAGAATTTGGTCTTCTATTAATTGCTCAAATTTAGTATTTTAAGTGCAATAGTTATACAAAAATTAAAAAAAAAATGTAAGTCGTCAAAAGAATAGTTTTTATTTTGCGTGTATTAACTCATCATGGATTAATTTCGAAGTTATAGCTAATTATATATACGAATTATTTGCTAATTTACCCCAGTGGGTTTCTATCCACCTCAGTCTCTCTCGATCTGCCCTATTATTATTTGTTCATAAGCTCGCACCAAGAAAATGAAAACATGTTGCAGAAATTTAAAAGTTTAAAGTAATTTTGATCGTGTTTTTGAATAATAATATATTAAAATGTTTATTTATTTATTTAAAATATTAACGATAAAATAAGCAAGATAAAATTAAAATACATTAAATTTTAATAGAAAATAACAAATTTTGTATGTATTCTTTGATTTACCCCAACAAGTATTGTACTACTGCGCGTATGAGTGTTATTTGATATAAGATAACACTCATACGCCTAGGAGTACAAAACTTTATAGTGGTCATTTAAAAGAGAAACTTGGATACGTAATACAAGATCTAAATCCAAGAATAAACTCATAACGAGGATAAAAAAGGAATTTTGTGGTTACATTTTTTAAAAAAACAGAACAAAAGTAATGTACCTTTTGAAAGAAAAAGCTTTAGTTGCATATTCGCTATATACATATGTGCACAGGCTTGTTAAGTTTTAGATATCAAAAAAGAATTAACTTAAGTTCTGAAGGTATTTTCCATAAGCTAATCAGGCCTAAATTATTTCAATGTAAATAAAACAAGTCAATTACATTATTTACCCGACGTTTCGTCAATTTTTGTTGACTTTTTCTAGGGGTTTCGTCTATTTAAATTAATAAAACATTACATTAGTACAATAACCATTAATTAAAACAATTATAACTTACAATAACATGAATATTTTTCACATTAAAACATAATTAAATTTAACTAACGAACATAAAACATGAAACACAATATAAAACACAGCTTAAATTAATATCACAGTTCGACTTCTATTGCAATGCAACTCTGTAGCCAGAGCTTATGTTATTTGTATCCTCCTTTAAGTTCATTGTTTTTGTTTATTTTGTTGTATTCGTAAGCTTTCTATGGTAAATCTTTTTCTTTCGTTATTCTCTTTATCTAATATTCTTATTTTGCCAAAATCGGCTGTGTGACATGTATTTCGCATATGTTGTGACAGTGCTGTTGATTCTCTTCCTTTTTCAATATCCATCTTATGTTCGTTCATTCTTGTTTCTAGATTTATTTTTGTTGTTCCTATGTATATTAATTGGCAATCGTGATCGTTGGTTCCCTTACATCCTATTTCGTATACAACGTTGTTTTTTTGTTCTTTTTTTGTTGTGTTGGGTTTTTATGCAAAGTTTATTTTTGGTGATTCTACTGTTTTCCTTAAATTCTAATTGTCAGTGAGTCCAGGGACGTATTTTACACTGTACAAATGTTTGTCATTGTTTACTGTGGTGTGTTTTTGAATATCGTTGAAGTTATTTTGTTTTATTTTCCGGATCATTTTATCAATTAATGTTTTAATAAGTTTTTTGGGGAAACTGTTGTTGGTGAGGATTTCTGCCAGCCTTTTTATATTTTCGGTGTGAAACTTAATATTTTCATAAGAAAATATCTAAAATATCTAAAATATCTAAATTTGATATAATTTGTAATTGAAAATTCCACTGTCATTGCAAAAACAAATTTATTAACACGAAACACTGATTTTTTTTTAATAGAACTGTCAAAAACTTTATTTAAAAAGCTAAAATTGGGAACCCTGAAGAGACATTTTGGAAGTTAGTTTAAGTTACGATAATATCGAATAATCCATATTTTGATATAGTCCTAAAATCGAAGTTTTGTCTTCAAGACAAGATTTCGTCTTCTAACTGTTAATGTGAATAAAATCACTATTTAGTGCTTTATAAAAATTAAAACAGAAATACATATTGCAAAACGCTTTTAAATGAAATTCAGGGCATCTTTAAACACTTATTGTTTTGAATTGCATGCAAATTTACAAATACACTTTTTAAACATTTCTGTTTACTAGTTGCAAACGATTTTAAACGAAAAAATAATGAGCATTTCTTGCTATAGATTTTTTTTTATTTAATGTATAAAAAATATGGATGGAAATAGCCGATTTCTAGTTAATATTCCAAAAATTAATTGAAAAATAAAATCCAAAAAATTGTATTTTTACAGTAAGTGCAATTTTAATAGGTGCATTATTATCCTTTTTTATTTATGCGATAATTATTTCAAATGATAATACATTTTAGAACTTTTTGCTCAATCGACAATATATGTTTTTTTAATTTGGAATTCATTGTAATTAGGTGAATATGAATTCATTTTTCTAGTCCCTAGGACTTGCACATATTTTAAAAAACATTTCATAAGAAAAATGTAACTTTTATTGTATTTAATGGTTCTTACTTTTTTACCTTTTTACAATCGAGTTATGCGGTAACTTCACTCACAGGCACTAACAAATAGATTTTTAATTTTAATTAGTAAGGAAATGTTCCCTAATGTGTCCTGTTCGCTAAAGTGGACCTTTCTTTTTTCATCATATTGCATGAATATATAAAAACTGTCAAATCAAGTTAAATTTTCTCTATCTCCATTTTCAAAAAGTTTCGAAATGAATGTGAGTGAGAATGTGAGTGTCGTTACAAGAAAACGCAGCATAAAGTATAATTCCTCATTAATATAAAAAGTGAATAATAAGCATGTTTTAAGGAACTTGCCAAATCGGATTTTTGCAAACGGTAAAGATTTTATTCACAACTTTAACAAAATATAATAAACAAAACTTAAATGTGAAAAATTATAATTTAGTAATGTTACCTAATGTGGACCTTTGATATAGTTTCTTACTTTCTGTTATTTTTCTTAGTTTTATTCTTTTATAAATGATGTACGCATCACTTTAATTGTTCTTGTCAATTTGGGATATGTCCTACAACAACAAAATAGTGTGCGCTGACCGCAATTAAAAAAGTTAACATTACATATGGTAAGCAGCTTTAAACGACACATAAAACGTTTTAATAAATTAAATTAAAAAAGAAGATAAACAAAAATCTAAAAATAGAATGTTTGTTTGTGTTGTGTTTGTCGCTTCTGAGTAATATACAAGTTAGCTGCATTGCAAGACCTTACTTGGCTGTGATCGTTAAGTGGGTTTGACTTGGTATTGTTACGTTTATAATGTAAGAAAATACCCAGGTTCGATTCTTAAAGCCGACAGGTTGTTAAAAAAATTGATCATATAGAGACAATCTGACAATTCTAACACACAAATAAAAATACAATTTAAATGAAAAATCACTGATGATAGTTTGATTTCGAAATTAATAGTGTTAATAATTTTTAAAGAAAAACGTTATTATTCCTCTTAGCCTCAACACTTCTAAAAAAATAAAACAAATTTTAATTGAAATATAATTTTTTGTCGGTTAAACTTAATTTTCATACAATTTTATATGATTTTAAAGAGTTCTTTTTTTGGCCGATAATCCTTTATAGGTTACTAATTAATTTTGTTTAATTTAACCGATTTTTAAACTTTTTTGTTTAGTATCATGGCTTAAGACCATTTCATAAGAACGGCATATGGCAGCCCTGACACCATAATTTTGTTAAGTGTAGTGGGCTTTTAATAAAATCCAGCCATTAGTAACCCTGCGGGAAACGAAGGGTCGATTGATCCAAAGTAACAGATCTGTGATATATGTTTTGGGGGCACGTCACTAAACTGGTGAAACCAAAATTGTGGTGCACCAAAAAGTGTTAATTTTGGTGAAATGACCAATCACGTGACTATAGTTATGGTGACAAAACATTCAATGGTTTCTACCAGATATATCATTCAACTGGAGAAAAAGTAACAACATCAAAGTGTACTGAAGCAACTAGGGCCGTTGTAATTGAAGTTATTACTGGTCATTGAACTGGTGCAACACCGTTAGCAGTGGATGAAAACAAGGCAATTAGTGCCAAAGGATTCAGTCCCTTGACTGCTACACAGCAGACATAACACTGAAATAATTTTATCTGTACCGACTATGTGACAGTCGAAATGAAGACGTAACACTTCACTGGTTTAAAAGAACTGAACACGGAACTGTGACCAGGGCTGCCAGATATGGCGATTTCCTTCAAAAATTGTTCTCCAGTTCTAAGATACGTACACCTACACCAGTCACGTGATAATTTTTTTCCCACTGGTTCTGTTGCATATCACATAAATCTTAAAATGGTCATACTTTGACACTATCTACTTCTAACCTGTCCCGTAGCATATTCATTTCAGTCGGTACGGTGATAGGTTGCAGTGGTCAAGTTATTCGCCACGTTACACAGTGCTTCACAGGTAGTAAATTGTCACCTCCTATGATAAGCCCATGTTAAAAGTACCGGTCACTTTCATATAACAGTACCGAAACTAGGACAGGTTCATACACACAATTCTAGTTACATGACCATACCAGTGACTGGTCCATTTCCCGCAGGGTATGTTTTGGGGCAAAACTTAGCGAATACATTTTGGAATATTTTAGACTTTGTGTATTTGAAAAGTTCATTGTCTGATCAATCAGATTTTAAATATATTTTATATATTTTTAAATAACTTTTAAAAAAAGGAGTTTAATGGTGCCAACATTGATTTTTATAATAATTCTGAGTGACACTTTTAAAAATAGTTTTATTTGCGATTGTAGTAAATACGTTTAGAGTTTGCAGTTCGGTTTTTAAAAAATACTTTAACATTTTAAAAAAATACTTTTTTACTTCCCAGCTAATTGTTTTAGAACCCATTACCTTTGAACACGTTCTAGAACAGCTTCTTTTACAACCGGCTACATGGAACCGGTTCTAGAGCAGGTTCTTGGGAGTCAAAATGTAAGGTTTCACTGTCCTAGAACCAGTTCTAAAGCAACCTGTTCTAGTTTTGAGTTAAAGAACCTATTGCATATTGGACAAACTACATATTAAAAAAATCGGTTGTAGAAAAAATATTAGAACTTCTTATAATACACTATAAGTTGTTCTGTACCTGTTATTTGGATTTTACTATTTTACTGGGTTTATTTACTAATAATTTTGTTTTGAGCCCGTTATTTATTTTATTTTGTGCAAATTACAATGTTTTATTATATTATTATAACCCACTAATACACAGGAAGTCATGATCTAGAAAAGGGTTTAGCTAACCATTTCCTGGAGTTAATAACTTAACAAAAATTACTTAAAGTCGCTAGTCTACGATGATAAGCCTAAAACAATTTGCCACTTGGAGGACAAAATTCGCCGCGTTATTGCCAATATACGGCCACAAATGTGGCCGTACGACCGCCACTACGTCCGAGCCAGCCGTGGCGGTCATATGCCAGAAGTTATATTTCATTTATAATGCCAGAACATTATCTTTCGAATAAAGTAAATTTCATGCTAATTTAAAAAATTCATTTTTGTTTTGTTCCATTTCAAAGTTCTATACCTCTATAAAAAACCCTCTTTAAAATTACACAAAATTTAAAATTTTTCTTTAAACTTGTGCAGAAATTATGACATTAACTTAATGCATAAGGGCCCGATTACTGAATGCCCAGTTAAAATTTAATAAATAGTTAAATTGAAAGTTTATATGGGAAACATCAACAAATGTGCCAGTTGAAGTCCCAGTTAGTAGCTAACAGGACATTGTGAAAAATGAGGCCAACAAGTTTGAGCTTTCGGTTTAATTATGATGTGTCTAGTGTGAACAAAGTGTTGCAGTTTATTTTTATAAAACCCTTTGAAAGGCAAACTTGTCGATTAAAGAGCTTAATTACATTTTCTGAATTTGATTTATATGTCATGATTTCCAATTAATTACTGTTGACAACATTTTTAATTCAAAATTTATGATTCAATATAAATTTATACTAATTGAACTCTAAATGCGACAGATGATATTTATTTATTCATTCTATATTTTGTTTCGAAATTTAAAAACTGTTGGCACCATTAATATTAGATCACTTTTGGTAAATGATGTTTAATATCCGTTTTTATTCTAAAAAAAAAAACTCACACACATACATTTATGTTTTTATACAAAAGTATGTAGTACGTTTAAAATTAAACTAAAAAATATTTTAGTACATTCAAAAAAAAAAAAAGAATGTAGTAAATTATTATAACGTTTTTATTTAAGTACTAGCTGTTTGTACCCGGTCTTGCCCGGGACGCAAATACTTTTAAAACAACACATATTGCAAATATATTCTTGTGGCTTACTTAAAGACTTAAAAAATATACAGATTGTTTCTCCGATTCCTTATCTTAATTATTTCCTAACAACACTCCCGCTACCGACGCCCCCGCAATCGAAGCTCCTGAGCTCTCACGAACGCTGCCACCTTATGTATTGCTGTGTGCTCCGTCCATAGTAAAATATGCATTTATAAATTTAAAAACAGTTGGCCTTTCAATGAGCGCGGTCGTTGATATGTATTTGGTGAGTTCGTCCCAGGTGTATCAATTATGAGTGCCAAATTTTAAAGAAATCTATAAGAAAATAACATTTGTTTTTAGCAAACATCTAATGTGGGTTAACTATGCAAATTTCACATGCTTAAGAAAAACTGGGCCTGAACAATAAAAATTTGTATGGCAACCTTATCCCTGGTAAAGGAATCTTGTATAGAAAGTTTTAGTGAAATCCGCAGAAAAATTAAATTAATTATAGGATGTACACAAATATAAAAAAATGGGTGTGAAAATAGGCGTGGTCGATATAAATATAAAGCTATCTTGCCTGCGCTATGAGAATCATGTGAAGTAAATTCGATAAAAATCCGTTAAAAACTACAAAAATTAGAGATCATCCAATCTAAAATAAAAAATGCACAGAAAAAGTGGGCGTAAAATAAGGCGTGGTCAATGAAATGTATGTGTCAATCTTGCCTGGGGTATGAGGACCACATGTGCCACTTTTGAGCAAGTTCCAGTGCGAAAAAATGTTTTAAATAAAGGGAATAATGCATTCAACAATTTAAAAAAGTGGGCGTACATGTAGGCGTGGCGTACATGTGGCGATCTTGCCTGAGGTTTGCGGATCACGAGTGACAGGTTTGAGCAAGTTCTGGTAGGTTAGGTTATGTTAACCTAACCTAAGTTCTGGTAAGTTTATCTAAAGTAAATACTACATGCAAAAAAAGTGGGCGGTATAGGAGGCGTATTTAATGAAAAGTATATGGTGACCTCCGCTGAGGGATAAGGATCATTTGTACTAAGTTTGAAAAAACTGATGAAAAATTAATTTTTAATAACTAAGTAACCAATTCACATTTTTATATATAAAGCGGGCATGGTCGGTAAGAATGTATATGGCGACCTCCCTTAGAGTAGTGGGATTAAGTGTACCGAGAAACAAAAATAAAATAAAAAATAAAATTTGTATAGTGAACAAACAAACAAACAAACAGAAAATAAATTTTATATATATAGATGTTCTACTTTTTTATGTACGTTTTTATATGCATGTATTTTGTATACAAAAATGTCTCGTTGCAAAATTGTATGGCATACCTTAGGGGGATTTCTACCATTTTTTTATGTAGTTTTTTCTCCATTTTTTAAAACGTTTGACTAGTAGTCTGTGAAACGTTGATAAAATGAATTAATATTATTGTTTTGTAGTAACTTCCACATTGTATACTGTATGAAATATATGCAGAAAATACAATGTGCTCAGGATCTTTAACAAGTATATAAAATTTCATATTGCCAGAGATCGCCCAGAGATTCAATTAAATTAATTTACATAATTATAACTTAAAATGAATATGAATAGTATATTGGCTTTAGTAGCTTATTTTAAACATTTAATGGAAATTTTCCGTTTTATTACTGAGCATATTGTTTGAATTGCTCATATGAGTCATTCCATGTCAAACGGAACGATTTTTTATATCACGATTTTTGTTTGCTTTAAAATTTATCAGACGTATTCTTATTTCAAAAATATTTCACACGTATTTTTGGAAAAAATTATAGTTTTTTTTAAAGGAGTTAGTTAGAGTACAAGACCATTAAAATAAGCCATCAATCATTAAAACTACTACGCTTTTAAATACATCAATTTAAATATCGACACGTCGTAAAATTTTTCGTGTTTTTTTTTCCAATTTTTTACACAACTCCTTAATTTTTTAAAAAATATGTATGCCAAAATAAGCAAAAAAAAAAAAAATCGTGATGTAAGAAATCGTTGGGTTTTTTTTTTTTTTTTTTTTTAAAGAGAAGCAACACTCAGGAAATTCTTCCTATTAATTAATGTGTTGCTTTCTTTGGAAAGGGGATAGTGGAGAGATGAAAGGTGGTGAAAGATAAGGGCTTCAAACATGGCAACACTGTAATTGCGCAAGTAGATAAGTCTTAGAACAGTCGTTGCTCGCCACCTGATGTAGAGTTGGCGAATTTATTGAAGCTTTTTGTTTCATAGCCCTGTTTCATTATTTTACTTCGGTGGGGTTAAGTGCACTGGGAACACCGAAGGTGGGCGCAGCGATACGTATAAGTGATAGAAAGCTCATACATATTATATTTCTAAATTAATGTTGTCGTCACCGGGACTCGAACCCGGGACCATCTGTGTAACAGTCCAACACGCTAACCATTACACCACAACGCCCACTTGACATGGAATGACTCATATATAACTTGTACGCATATATTCGACTATTTTGTACAATTTTTTTATAGATAACTCTTATAGCACATTTTTTGTATACTCTTCGTTTTTTATAATTTATGATACAATTTTATATAAAAGGTTTGCGTATATTAAAAAAAAAAAAAAACATTGAATCAACGTGAGAATATTTAAATTAGGTTAATGAAGTTTTATATGAAATTTTATGTTTTCATGTTAATTTAATGTGGTTTTAAAATTAATGTCCCTATGGAAATAAAAAAAAAAAATAACACTTTATTTATGTAGATTAATGTGAGTCATTTGATAAAAAAAAATGTATTTCATCTGAAAATAAACTTTTTTTGCAATAAGTTGGGCGGACCATTTTGAAAAAACTCTTCTTTTATGGTTTCAACAGGTTTTTACATTTTGATTTACAAATTGCTATTAACAAATTGTGTATCATTTAAAAGCTTTTTTGAAAATGCATCTTACAATGTATAAATTATGTATATGAGGCTTTCCATACGATGTCAGCAGCTAAAAAGTGGTATATAGTATCAATGTCAAACTTACAATATTGTCCTGTATGATACGAATAAAAAATTGAACAATTTTTTAATTTTTCCAAAAAAGTGGGCAAATAAGGTGTGGTAATAAATGAGATCCTAGCTTTGAAAACTAACTGCTCTATAAATCACTTAATCGTATAGCTAGCTTGAAAATGTTCCATAATTATACGGGAATACAAAAAATCCTATAATGTAAAGGTTGTTTTTTTTTATAGAGGTATATAACTTTGAAATGGAATAAGACAAAGATGAATATTTTAAATTGACATGAAATTTACTTTATTCGAAAGATAATTTTCGATGACTTTTTCCAACATTTGTGGCCGTATATTGGCAATAACGCGGCGAATGTTGTCCTCCAAGGGGTCAATCGTTTCGGGTTTATCGGCGTAGACTAGAGACTTCCCCACAGAAATTAGTCCAGTTACTTTACCCCCTACAAGGTAATGAGTTCACCCATTACTTTTAGACTCATCGCCTGTAAAATTCATCAGTGAAGTAACGTGTAAAGTTATGCATGGGGCCCTATGGCGATACATGACTTTACCCATGATTGGTAATGTGTGGTTTTGCTGGGTTGTTTGCGAAAATTGTTTATTTCAGAAATATTTATCTAATGAAATTGTACAGGATGATGAGAGTCATGCCTATTTAGTGGTATAAATTTTAGATATAAATTTTGAAGTGCTATGTTATAATTACATGCAATGTATTATACCGTCCTTGTTCTTAAAATTCTTAGGAGAACCAGATAATAATAGCAATTTAAGCAAAGTTACAGCCTATTAATATTGTGTTAGTAGACTATTTTTTAAATGTGATTTTTTTAATTAAGAGGCAAGCCGAAAAAATAAACCCAAGAATTTTTTGAGATTATTAAAAAAATCACATTTACAAAATATTAAATATTTCCAATAAAATTAGGAGTACCACAAGCAGTATCTTAGATCCTGTTTTATACCTAAAATTTACCAAGTGATATGCCAATAAATCCAAACTGTATAGTTGGAACCTTTGCAGATGACATTCCAATTAAGTCTACAGGGGCAAATAGTACATCAGCCACCAGCAAACTGCATTAAATAAAGTTCTGCTATGGACAAAAAATGGAAAACCGATCTTAATAGCACAAAATCCATTCACAATTTCTTCACCAATAAAACAATAATTCATAAACCACTTTATATTGATAATAACAAAATTTCTATTTCAAACACTCCAAAATAGTTCGAAATGACTCTTGACGTCAAACTAAGATGAAAAGAACATGTTAAAAAATAAAACGGGAAGAATTAGAGTTAACATACAAAAAAACTCAGTTGGTTAATAGTCAAAAAATCTAACCTATGTAAGGATATTATGTAGGTAAAGACGGCAGGAATTGTAGTAAAAAACAAATGAAATTTCACTTGAAGAAGGGACGACTAACATTTCATTAAATTCAACTAACATTTGTTTTTACTTTTCAAAAAATTACTAACAATTGTGGTAAAAATTAACCACATATGTTAGTAAAAAATAAACAAACATTAGTTTTTTTATTTTTTTAAATAACAAAAACAACTGTTGACAATTAATGTAAATTCATAAAACAGTTATTTTATGTGGTTTGTTTTTTTAAATGAAATACAAGCTTAGTAAAAATTTAAATTTTTTCTACAAATGACTGACATTTATATTAAAAATAAAGTAACTGTATTACAATACAAACAACTACATATTTCTAAAGCAGAAGTTCCCTGAGTGTACTAATAATACATGTATAGACCTATGGTATCCAACTATGGGGATGCACAAAAAATCAGATGTCATTCAGTGATTTCAAAACAAAGTCCTCAGATATATAGTAAAAGCTCCTTGGTATATTCGCAATAAGGATCTACATAGAGATCTGGAAGTGAATACTATTAGAGAGGAAATGAAACATCCAGCATTCAAACATAATGAAAGAGTAGAGCAACATTCAAATGAACTTGTGTTGATGTTATTAGATGTCAATAGTTCAACAAGAAGATTAAACAGATTCAAACCTCAAGATTTAATGAAGCATTTTACTCAGCCGTAATAAGATTTATGAAGAAATCTCTTTGCTGTTTTAACTACTGCTTTCTAACATTTGAAGAAACCAGCTAGTTAGTCCATATAGATTAGTCGTAGTGTAATTTAAACATAGTTTAAATAAAGATAAAAAAAACAAGTTTGTTATAATTTTTATTAAAAATAAAAATTATGTTTTTTCGACCTTTAATTGTGCAATGAAAATAAAAATTATTCAAGTTCGAGGCCATATTCTAAAAAAAAAAAAAAAAAAAAAAAAAAACATAATTTCTATTTTCAATAAAAATTATAACAAACTTGTATAAAAGGCAAAGTACCGCCTAGTTTACATCCCCTGTTTCGTTTACAAACTAAACAAAATATAAAAAGGAGAGAAAAACAAAAAACGTGTATTGAATATCCACCTTGGACCTTGCACATCAAACAAGTTTTCAATTTATTTTTTGATCAATGGTTATAATCTTTAACTTCAAACTCATATGTATATTAGTTCTCATGCAGTGAGTAAACTAGTTTATATGAATGTTTGATGTTTGGCGTGGGATTGTTACCGCTTTCAAAACGTGTTCTGATGATGGGAACCTAGAAATAGATCTATCAACACATTCCTGAAAGGGTCAAATAATAAATTTGAAAACAAAAAACTCTATAGATTATTTGTTAGGATAATATCCTAATAAAGAAATATAGAGTATGGCCTCGAACTTGAATAATTTTCATTTTCATTGATAAAAAAAAAACTACATTCACAAAATATTTTACTAACAAAACATAAATACGCTCTAACATTGTGGAAATTTCAATACTTCCCCCAAAATACTATTAAAACTTCACCCCAAATTGAAGATATTCACAAAAGTTAGCATAATTTAAGTTTTTAACTGGTTTATTAATCACAAAATATGCAAAACTAATTTTTCAAAAAGTTACCTTACCTTTTGAAAAAAACGGTCCAAAATTAAAATGTAATGGCTCAAATGAAAGACGCGAATTTATACTATATTTTTTTACTTAAATACAAATTTTGTGTAAAGTTAACAATTAAGTTTTTTTTTTGATTAAACCGATTAAACAATATTCAAAACGTCAAATTGAGCAATTTTGTGACCCCGCTCTCCAAACTATAAACTTACGATTTCGTACCCAAAAAAAATACTTGTCTAATAACTATTTGTCCCCTACAACGTATCCAAGTTTCATTAATATTTGCGGTTTTACTACCACTGTATAATTTCATTTTAAACCCAAAATTTAAACTGTTAAGCATGGTTCATTGTAACCTTTCTATTTTTTTGGCAAGGTCTCATGTTCTTAAAACTTTTTGGTGTTATCAAATGTACAATTTAAGCTAAAACTAACTTTAATTTATGTAGACATTTGTTATTAACAGACATAATTTACTTTAACCTAAAGAATAGAAATAAGTTTTTGCTCCACAAAATATAATTTTTAATATTTTGTGGAGCAAAAACTTATTTTTTTGTCACCAATAACCATCAACAATCATCTCACACAAAAACCACAAAAAAATAAAATAATCTCATAGTTTGTGATGGGTTGGTAGGAAAGAAAACATACTTTTTTAAACTAAAATTTATTATAAAATTTTTGGTTTTTTGCTTTTTTGAAAGCAACAACATTTTAATATAAAATTTCTTTTAGTCATAAATTTATGTTAAAATTATGACAACAACATACCAAAAATATTATACTTATTTGAACAAATGTCACCGAAAAAAATGGCAACCAACACTTGGAATTAATTTTAGGAAGAAAATTTTTGAAAAAAATAAAAATTCTACAAAAAAAAAAAAAATAAATGTGAAATGAACACAAACGACATAAATTTGTTAAAAAAAAGTACGTGCTTGTATAATAATGCGGAAATGGAAAAAAAATATCAACAATTGTATAAGTTCTAGCAAATCTTAGTGGTAACAAAACCTAGAAAACTTATTCAGAAATATGTATAAAAGAAGCTCTTTAGAAAAAAATGTATATTTTTAAGTAGACCTACATAGAACAACAAACATATAAATGAAATAATGAAAAATTTCATATATTTTTTATTTTTTTTGGCAAATTCTATGTTGAAACACGTAAATATAAAATTTAAAACCCCATATAATCTTTTACAGCTAAGAGAGCATAAAAAAGTGGTTATCACACTGAGAGAATTATCTGCATGATATCAATGATTTTTTGCATTAGATCTATAAAGTGTCTCTGGAATTCGTCAATTGAAACTTTTCGTTAAATTAATGCTGTTTTTCATAAGATATTATGTAAAATTTCATTTTATTTATTAAAAAATTCATACGTCTTATGAAAAAGTTTCAATGAAAATAGTTTCATACATATTATGAAGCTTTTTCATAAAGTTTAAGAAATTTTTCATTCACTTTGTAAAGAAAACTTTATTAATTTAGTGAAAAATTTCATTAAAGCTAGTCCAAGTAAATACTCTCTGTGTATGTAATTTTTTTTACATGTAAGTTATGTTCGAGGTTAATTTGATAATTATTGAGCTTAGTTTAAAACTTAAGGATTAAAATTTGGCTACCCAGGTGAACATGATAATATACGAGGGCGGATCAATAAGCCCGTGACTTTTTAAATGAAACACAGTTTTTTTTTGCAAAAAAAAATAATTTTTCAACATAATCTCCTTTTAGCTCAATACACTTAGTCCAACGTTTCTCCAATTTTTGTATCCCTTCAAAAAAAAAAAAGGATTTTTCGAGGTCCACAAAATAGGCATTTGTTTGGTCAATAATTTCAACGTTGGAGCTAAATCTATTTCCACCGAGCCATTTCTTTAGGTTTGGAAATAGAAAATAGGAAATAGTCACGGGGGCATTAATCCGGAGAATATGGCGGATGAGGTATCAGTTCGTAGGCCAATTCAAGGAATTTTGCCATTGAGACTGCACACGTGTGCACCCGTGCATTATCGCGATGTGTAGCATATAACCAAATTTTTAATGAACAAAATCAGCAAGTTTTTCCATCGAGTACAAATAGCAGTAGCACGTATGATTTTCCGGCCTCTATCTCGTCGGCAATTTGGGGGGATTCTAGTGGCTATCATAGCTCGATAATTAAGATATTGTATGTACAGAGAATTATTTTATTTGTACGTGCTGGATGAGGATTATAAACTGTAGAAGTGAAAAAGTAAAATGGAAAAATAAAGACAGGAAACGGAAGGCATTTAAAGGGGGTTGAAGACACTCTGTTGACCGAATGTGTATAGGTGTTAACACATAATATTTCCCCTCCCAACCATGACCATATAGTGGAAAGCCTGTATTTAATATATGGTCCCAATCATGTTTTCCCCTACCTGACTATCTAGTGAGAAATCATAACACCGAAATTTAGTGTAACATTATAAAATTCATAATTTTATTGAAATAAAAGTAGCGAAAAAAAATACCATAACTTAATGTTATTAAAATCTAATTAAAACTAGCTTATATCGATAGCTAATATGAAGTGAGACGAAGAGAACTTTATATTTAACATAATTCAAATATAAAAATTTAATCAAAAAAAAAATATTTGACAAACAAGAAAAAATCAATCACCAAAAAAAAATTAATGTGCAAAAATCAAAAAGCTGAAAAGAAGAATTAAAGGTCTATATCCAGTTCGGATATCAGGGTAGATATAATATAAACAAATTAATAAAAAAAAATATTCGAATTAAAAACGATTAAACTCGCGATTCATAACGTGTCAACCGAATCACAATGATATTAAATAAATATCAACTCAAAACGATAAAAAAAAAATTTATAAATTATCAAAACTTTAAAAAAAAATAATTAAACTTTATTTATGAGCGACGAATTCATTCTTTTTAGTGAATGTAAAATAAACTTTAAGCTAAAAACGCAATATAAAAACTTTCCCGAATATTTACTAAGAAAAATAATGAAAATAAAACCAATGTTTAATCTGAGTGATCATTTAACCAAGCAAGCGGAATAAAGAATGCATTCTTTTAAACACCAGTGACAAAAAAAAAATTCAAAATTTATAAAAAAATCGCATTCCTTTAAAGGCAGGCAACCATTCAAAAAAAAACTTCTTTATAAAAATGTTAGTTTAAATGAATTTTGAAATTTAATTTCTTGAAAAAAAAAAAAAAGAAATTCATTCCTTTATAGGAATGGGTAATAATTTGCTCTTAATAATTGGGAATAAAAGAAATTTAACTTTTAATGTGAAATAAAAAACTTTTTTTATTAAAATTTGGATAGAATAAAATTTATAGTTAATGAAATCCTTCTTTTGAATGAGTGGAAGAATTTTTATATTTTAAAATGAATTAATGATGATTTCATTCTTTTTAACGAATGAAAAGAAAACTTTTATATGAAACTACTCTTTTACAGGCAGGAACAAAAATTATTTAAAAAAAATTATGAATTTGACGGTTAATAGGGTTAAAAATCCATAGAATGAAAATTTATATTCTAAAATGAATTAAGGAAGATTTCATTCTTTTAAAAGAATGAAAAAAAAATTGTTTGAACTTAAAAAAAAACTTACGGTTTTATAAAAAAACGTAAAAAAAAGTATTTAAATAACACTTGAGGGAATACAAAATTTATAGAATTATAAATTTATATTCTAAAATTTATGAATAAAGATTTCATTCTTTTATATATATGGAAAAATATTTACTTTTAATAACAGCTAAAAGAATGCATGCTTTTAAAAAAAAATATAATAAATTTGTTTTAATTGTTTTTAAATTGATAAAAAAATGAATTTACTCTTTTAAATGTATGAATTACAAAAAAAATCACCACACTTGCTCTTTACAGAAAATTCTCTCTTCTTTCCTTTTGCAATATATTTTTGTTGTTGTCGAACATAAGTAAATAAAATAAATAATTAAAATTATGTTTTTATGGATTAGTTACCAAATTTAAACTTTTTATACCACATTTTGTTATCAAAATTTAAGTCAGAGAATTTTCTATAAATTAGCGTTATAAATTTTCTAATAAAATGATCACTTTTACTAAAATTAAACTTTTAACACTGTTTGGTTAACAGAGGTACCCAAAAGCTAACATTGGTAACTTCTGTTAATAACAGAATACAAGAATGTTACGTTTACCTTAACAGTGGTACTGGTGATGCTTTAACAGTGGTAAAAGCTTGATTTTAAGACAGATTAAAGAGAGTAGACAAAAAATTAAATAAAATAAAAAGAATTACTTACAGCCTTTTCACTCCCACGTTGAAAGATCTTTCACGCTGGAACAATGCTGATTTGATGAAAATGATGATGTTGATGAAAAATTATAACTTAAATGACATGGTAATAAAGGTTCATTGCCGATTTTAAAAGTAAAAAAAAATTATTAAATTATTTTTTTCACAAGGAAAAAGCCTTTTTTTTAGTGGTAAATAAACCGGGGAAAAACGATCTGGTTATCGAACTAGCCCCGTTCGTTTTCTCTTTTTATATTTTTGTTTTGATAAGCACTTTTAATAAACGTCAAACCAAAATGACTTTTTTTTTTTTTTTTATTATTCGCTCTCGATAATTCGTTTTTAGTTACATGTTTTGTTCGGAATTCGGTTCTTAATTAATTTTTTTAATAAATTTTATAATTTTAGTTTTGTACTATTTAAATTAGACAACCCGGGTAAAAAAAAATACGCGTTTCTTTTTGATTGGTGCACTAGTGTTGGTGATTGTGAATTTAATATTAAAATGAAATTTAAAAATTGTAATATGAAATTTATAAACTATTCTCACTTTATGTATACAAAAACGAAATAAAAATAAATCTAAAAATCTTGTTCTTTTGTTTCACTCTTTATATGCTTTTATGTTTTTTTTTTCCAGATTTTAGTGTTTAATAGTTTTTCAATGCAACAAAAAAAATTTTAATTAATTAGTGAAAATTTTAGCACTTTATTTATGAAAAAAAAATTATTTTGTAATTTAAAAAGTTAAACGAATTTGATCTGTGCTAGGAAATTCTGTGATATTAGTTTTCAGTTTTTGTATCGTATTTAGTTTGTTTTTGGCCTTAGCCAATTTTAACATTCAAATTTTTTCTTAGCCTTTAAATTTTTTATAGTTTTAGCCAATTGTGTTTTTACACTCACAGTTTTATGCCAGATTTTAGTGAAGTTTGTTTTAGCCAACTTTTCTTTTTTTTACACTTAAAAATTTTAGTTATTTATATTTTCTTTTACACAAAAAAAATTATTATGTTTTAACTGTAGATTTAGGTTAGCAAAATTTTCATTTAGTTTTAGAGAAAAATTGTTTTATTAACATTCACTTTTATAAAACTTTTTATGGCTGTTCATACACTTTAGGCTTTTGTTTTTTTTTTTATAGAGGTTTCACAGTTTCTCTACACAGAATTTTCACAGACTTCACTATCACAATTTCCACTAGATTTTCACTAATATTTTCACTAGCACTAGAATTTTCACTTTTGGAGATTATAGATGAATATTGTTGAAAGTTTTGTAGATCTTGATGAGAGTCCCCTTAGTTAAGCGACAAAAATTTATGGAAAATGTTGCGGGTTTCCGTTGAGGGCTTCCCGTGCCCAGTAAAGAAACGATGCCACTAGCGTAGGGTTAGATGACGGCTTCCAAGTCGAGTTGGCCTTCGTTTTTGTGTATTAAAACGGTAAACAAAATTGAACAAATATAGTTGTAGGCTTTTTATAGCTAACAACACGGTGTGAGAATTAACTATTTCCCCAATCGAATTATCGATCCAAAAGAAAATAGGTTTTTGAAGAAAATTTTCTCTTCGGAAAACTATGTAAAAAAAATTAAAAGAAAAATCAATGAAAATCATTGAAAATTTATAAAGAAAAATTCCACAAAAAAAATAAAGAAAACTATAACTGATAGCCAAGAAAATTTCTTGTAATTTCTACATAAAATTTTTGTGAAAAAAAAATAAAAATTTTAGAATTGGTAAAAGAAAATTATAGAAAATTACTGAAAATTTTCTAGAAAATAAAATTGAAAATTTTTGACTTACGTAAAGTGATGTTGCAAATATGGCAGCGAAAAAAAAATGACAAGAAAGCATTTTTGCCTTTGTCGGCCCTTTTATACCCACAAAATTGTGGAAAGTTGTGGAAAATTTGCGTTATCTGAGAAATTTTAATAAAAAATAATACATACAAACAAATTTCTCACCCATACAAATACAATTAAATGCGCCAACCCAAACTCTACACCTTTTGACAGGAGTCCTTATTGCCAACTAAGGTTAAAATAAATTTTGTCATTTTACGCTAGGGTACGCCAATCATTCGAAAATGACCGTTAAAATTAAAGATGACAAATATTGAAATAAAATAAAAAAATATAAAAAATCGATTTTATGGCTACAAGCGCCTCTACAAAACCCCCCCACCAAAATCAGATTTGGGGCTGTAGCAAACAAAGCTGATCCCGCTTGTAGCTAAAATAACTGAACAAAATAAAAGTTTGGGAACCTCTGACTATTGACGAATGTCTTTCGCATGATATATGCCTATCGAACGACCACTTAGATCCTCAAGCTCATAATAACTTGCACCTGTTCTCCTGCGGATCCTAGCCTTAAGAAAAGGTGGAGCTAATTTCGAGTTATATCCTTTTTCGAAAGAACTCTGGCTAAAATTTCGCCTAAAAACCTCTTGACCGACTACATAGTTTACTTCCCTAGACCTCAAATTATATGATTTCTCATTTCGCTCCTGCTGTTTTACCATATTCTTTGCAGCACGACTTCTTATAATATCAAAAGAATCTTCCCTGTTAAAACGAACACCTCTATCCTCCAACATATTAAGATTGCGTAACAGTGCATATGAATTACCGTTGGTAATCATGTGCTGTCCGAAAGCCATGTAATAAGGTGAAGTACCTGTAGATGCATGCACTGCAGAGCGTAAAGCACAACAGATGCTGCTGAGGTACTCATCCCAATTACTTTGGTCGCTTTTTATATACGCACGAATAGCTGAAAGCACTGAACGATTAACACGTTCAGAAGCATTAGCTTGTGGCGAATGAACTGCAGTATAAACGTGGTTGACCCCATATGTCTGCAACATTTTATTCAAAAGATCCGATTTGAATTGAGAGCCGTTATCCGAGAGAACAGTCTCAGGTGTACCAAAAGTGTGGAAAAGATCATGTTCCATGTACTTAACTACCACATCAGCTGTAAATTTTTTTACAGGTTTTAAGAAGCAAAATTTAGAGAAGTGGTCCACAACGATAAAAATTCCTATATTCCCAGACTTTGACCTAGGATAAGGACCAAGAAAGTCAATAAAAATTCTTTGAAAGAAGCGAAACGATTCAGGTGTTTTGCCCATAGGAGGACGCATGACAAAGTTAGGATGTTTTGTGCCCTTACAAATATCACAACTGTTTATATACTCTCTGACGTCATTTACGAGATTTGGCCAAAAATAAAACCGGCGAATTCTTTCCAATGTTTTGTTAATTCCGCTGTGTGAAGAAAGTGGACTATCGTGTGCCTTTCGGAGCACTTCTTCTACCATATCTTTGGGAATCCAAAGTTTCCAACATAGATCATCTTGCAACTGCTCTCCCGTGCAATGTTCCGTTCGTCGGTACAAGTAATTGTCAATGATCTTTAAGTCTGGCGTTTTATCAAGATTTTCTCGCACTTTGTCTAGGAGTTCGTTATAATCAGTACTTTTAAAATGTTCGGATTCTAAATCCACGAAGACCCCAGTCTCGTCATTAGCGGACAATTCTTCAACTTGAAGAGCGGACAAATCTTCTACGTTGGTACGTGAAAGCGCATCAGGAACTACGTTTTGACTTCCCTTCCGGTGCTCTATCTTGAACTGAAAACCCTGAAGTTTTAAAGCCCATCTTGCCAACCGCGAATTCAGGTCTGTTTGGGACATGAGCCACTTCAACGATGCATGATCGGTGATGACTGTGAACTCATGACCTTCCACATAAGCCCGAAACTTTTTAATGCTTAACAATGCTGCTAAACATTCCTGTTCGGTCACTGAATAATTACGTTGGGCTTGGTTGAGCTTCTTCGACATAAAGGCGATAGGAAACTCTTCACCCTCCGCAGTTTTCTGGACCAATACGCTTCCTATTCCAGTGTTGCTAGCATCACAGTGTATGTAAAACGGCTGTGAAAAATCAGGGCTGTGCAACACTGGTGCAGTTGTCAAGATAGATTTTAGTTCTTCAAAAGCTCGTTGAGCTTCTTCAGTCCAAGCAAACTTCCTGTCTGACTTTAACAAGTTTGTTAAAGGAGCGGTCACAGAAGCATAGTTCTTAATGAATTTTCTATACCAACCGGACATACCCAAAAAGCGTCGGATTTGTTTAACAGACCTCGGCGTCGGGAATTCTACTATGGCCGAAATTTTCTCGGGGTCTGTCTGAATTACCCCATTACCTACTAAATGGCCTAAATAACGGACTTCCGGTACACAAAATTTAGATTTTTCGACATTAATCGTAAGTCCTGAAGAGCGAAGATGTTGCGAAATGATTTGAAGAACCTCCAAGTGCCTATCAAACGTGTCTGACACGATCAACAAGTCGTCCAGATAGACGAACACTTCCGTTCTCAGAGTCGCCGCCACCACCTTATCCATTAATCTTGACATTGTTTGGGGCGCGTTACAAAGCCCAAAAGGCATAACTTTGTAGTGGTATAAGGGACGACCTGGAACGGTAAATGCCGTTTTATCTTTCGACGACGTGTCTAGCGGAATTTGCCAGAACGCGTCTTTTAAGTCCAGGCTCGATATATATTCTGCTTTTGGCAATCTACTCAGAATACCATCGATATTTGGTAGAGGATAAGCATCCTTAATTGTAACAGAATTCACTTTCCTACTATCGAGACACAAGCGAACTTTCCCTGGTTTGCGAACGAGAACAATAGGCGACGACCATGCACTGTCCGACTCTTCGATTACGCCCATCTCCAACATTCTATCAAGTTCGGCGTAAATTAATTTTTCAATGGCCGGAGAAACGGGAAAATGCCTTTGTTTAATGGGGGTGGCATTCCCAACATCTATCACATGCGAAATGCCATTTGTACGCCCTAAACCTTCTTTAGCAAACGAAGGAAAAGTATTTATTATATTTTGAAGCCGTTGCTTCTCAATATCAGATAATAAACGTTGTTCAGATATTTCTGAAATTGTATTTAAAAATAGTTTCCTGTTTAACTCAGAAATCAAACCAGGCGGTAATAAATCGAACATAAGCCAAAAGTCCATTCCAAGGTATAAATTTTGTGATAGCGTTGGAACGATGTATAATTTAATTGATTTTGTAACACCTCTAAACGTAATTTCAGTTTTAACAAGACCTAAAACTGTTTGTGGTTTCCCATCAGCTGTTCTTACGTGTGACCTAATCTTTTTAAAATTGGTATGCTTGTCTAAAAAATCTTGAGCAGCTTTAGAACCAATACAGCTCACGGAGGCACCAGTATCTAATAAGCCGCTATAATTTTCCTCAAACAACAAAACATCTGCGTAAGGCCGAATATCATTGGGCTTGTCGTATATGGCGCTTAAAAGTATACGGCGCGTATGCTTAATATTTCTCCAAAATTCTTTCATACGTTGCGTAGAACGTTTTTGTCGATTTGACGGTTTAATATTTTTAAAAATTTCTTTTCGTTTAGAATTATATTCAGATAATCTGATATGAAACGGTTTAAAGTAAGTAGGAGGTGAAGCTGCAATAACAGACTTACCAGAAAAATTTATAGTTTCAGAATTATCATTTAAAATATTATCATTTTCATTATTATTTGGCCGTTTTAAAATAACAGGTGTAAATTCTGTATTTTCATTTAAACCTTTAGGATTATTTGAAGAATCATTATCTGAAAAATTATTAGAATTTTCGATTGAAGATATTTCAAAACAATTTAAAGTTGTATTAGCCGGGATATTGTTCAATAAATCAGTAGATTCAGAACTTTTTATAGACAAGTCAGGTAAATTGAATTTTCATAATTAAGTAATTTTGTTTGTGAATGAGGCAGATTTATTCCGGGTTGGAACTGTTCGGTTTGGTCTGTTTGAGTGCACCTTTCGGTACACTGGACCGGAAGTTTTTTGAATTGTTACAATGAGCACAATTTGGCTTATAAATACTTGGTGCTCCGCAGCCGTAACAGAATACCCTACGTTCGTCTAAACATTCCTGGTATCGGTGACCCGATTTCTGGCAATTCCAGCATGTAAGAGAAATCGCTGAAAGTTCCTCTTCTTCGACAGATTCTGAATTTTCATGTTCTAATTCGTTTATTTGCTTACGAACAAAAGGTTTTGGAAAAGCTTGCTTACGACCAACATCTTGGAGGAAAAACTCTCTGCGCCTACAAATATCTCTAAGATCTGAAATCGACCTAATTTGTAAATTTAAAATCTCGTGTTGGATTTCGGGCAAAAGATTTCTGCGTAAAATTTCGACGAGAATTTTCTCTGATAAAGGCTCAGATAAACGATCCGAAATATTGACGATAGCATCGTAAAAATCATCAAAACACTCGTTCATCTTTTGTTTGCGATCACGTATCATCTCACGTATGTCAATATCTGTTCGCGAATCCTTATACTGATTGCGGAGTGCTGCACATAACGCTGGCCATTTTATCACACGCCTGCATTCACGATGGTATCGCCAGAACCAGTCGTTAGCTTTCGCATCAAACAACGTTGATATATGATCACACAAGAGATTAAAATTCCCATTCAGAGTCTGATGTGTGAGAGCCTCAACTCTATATAAAAAGTTTTCGACAGACATGCCTCGCGAATCTCCAGAAAACCTAACCTTCCAATTATAAATAATCTGACCTATTTTCTCTGGCCTGAAAGACGATTCAGATGATTGCGGAATTGTACTAGCTGACGAATTTAGATTTTGATTTCCGGTTCCTGTATTTTGTCCATTTTGACCACCAGGTAAACCTAGAAGTTGCTCCAGAGTTTGTTGTTCTAAATCAGCAACCGAGGGAATTCGAGGAAGCTGATTTGAGGAAGTAGCCAGTGGTTGTGTATTAGCATTATTGTTGTTATTGTTAACTGGAGAAGCCGTAGCTAATCTACGAAAAGCTTCTTCTATTTTATCTTCAATCAATTTCGAAAAACTTCGGTCTAAAATTTCAACAATTCGACTAGTTTGAATACTAACAGCCGCATTAACCAGTTCGCCAATACGATCACTTTGTTCAAGAGGAGTTTCTTCCTCAGATACAATAGAAGAATCGTTGTTGCTGGGTCTATTTTTGTCAAAATCATCTGCCCTCTTAATCTGAGATCTGGTTAAAGGTCCAGAATGAAGATTTGTAGAAGCTGATGCTTCTAATACTTGGTCACATGATGGACAATTCGATTTTGACTTGATTAATTTGAAAAAACAAGCTTTATGAAGAAGATGCTCACAAACCGTGGTAATCATATACGAGGGATCAGTAATTGCTGCATTACAAGCAATACAATTTGGCAAACTAGCGCCCTCACTAATATCATTTGGACCAGGCATGATGAAAATTCAACGAAATAAACTAAATAGCAAAAAACTAAAATATTTAAAATTTAAAAAAAAATATGCATCTAATTTTTTCCCAAAAATTCTATATTCAAAACTCTAGCGCAGATGCAAAAACTATAAAATCCAAAATCTATAAATTCCTAAACTAGTAATTTTAGAAACTTAAAAAACTGAAAAATAAAGAAAAGGTTTTTTTTTTTTTTAAAAAAAATTTTAATAAGTTTAAAAAAAATTAATAAAACAATTCAGAAGATTGTATTAGCAATCGAAATTCATAAACGTTTTATGAAAATATGTGAAATTGAGGAACAAATAATTCAATCAGACAAAAATTTTCAAAAAAACTAAACCTAAATTATATAGAAAATATACTGAAATTAACTTTTTAAAAATTTATAAAATTGAAAAGCGCAAAAGAGCTAGAACGTTTCAAATTTTTCTTAAAAGAAATTTATTCGAAAAACTAGAAAAATCTAAAAATTAGATTAAAATATTTAAGAAGAAGAAAACTATTTCAGAAAATAATCTATTTCCCAAAATAATATACTCTTGGAAAAAAATTCAGAAAACAAAATCGATTTGAAACAAAAGAATTATTTTCACAAAAAAAAATTATTAAAAACTTTCAAATTATTAGAAAGTTCCAAGAAGCAATAAATAGAATTTAAAAACTAAATTATAATTAAAAAAAACTAGTAAAAAAAAGTAAAGAACGAATGCAACTACTTGCAATAATCAACGCAAAAATAATTATAACAATTATTTAAAAAAAAAATCTCAAAAAGAAAATGAATCAAAATTTAAAACGTTAGAATTTTTTCAAAAATATGAATAATATATCTGTTAGATTTCTCAGCTAGATGCCAGGTAGGGCAATTAAATGTGGTCAACAGAGGATGAGCTCCTACTACCAATAAATGAACTTCGGAAAAGGAAAGCGATAGAAAAGAATAGCAAAAGAAAAAGAGTAAAAGTATTTTAAAGAGGATGTATTTTGTTGGTACTAAATCAGAATATTTCCAATTTAGTCATTTCCGCACAAAAAAATTTAATGAGAGGAAATTTATTTAAAAAATGGCAAATTAGACGGTCATATTCCAGAGGAAGTCTCCAAAATAAGCATTTCCGGAAAAATTTAGTCAAACTTTAAATAAAATTTTAAAACGGAAAAGGTATGCGTATACTGAATATTAATGTTGGTTAACAGGACGTGTGAATGTTGAATGTTAATTCCTTAACAATAAAAAAATTCATTACACGAAGAGGTGAAATTGGTAAAAACAGAGAATAGTATAGAAAAGATTCACAATGGGATAGAAAAGTAAAAAGTTAGGAAAGAATAGAAAAAAAAAAATGGAAGAAATTTATTAGGAGCCACACAAATGTAATTTTGAAAAAAATTCAAAGATGACAATAATTTTGGAATATTTAACTGCGTCGGGCCCCACGTTGGGCGCCAAAAATAATATCTGTAGCATATAACCAAATTTTTAATGAACAAAATCAGCAAGTTTTTCCATCGAGTACAAATAGCAGTAGCACGTATGATTTTCCGGCCTCTATCTCGTCGGCAATTTGGGGGGATTCTAGTGGCTATCATAGCTCGATAATTAAGATATTGTATGTACAGAGAATTATTTTATTTGTACGTGCTGGATGAGGATTATAAACTGTAGAAGTGAAAAAGTAAAATGGAAAAATAAAGACAGGAAACGGAAGGCATTTAAAGGGGGTTGAAGACACTCTGTTGACCGAATGTGTATAGGTGTTAACACATAATATTTCCCCTCCCAACCATGACCATATAGTGGAAAGCCTGTATTTAATATATGGTCCCAATCATGTTTTCCCCTACCTGACTATCTAGTGAGAAATCATAACACCGAAATTTAGTGTAACATTATAAAATTCATAATTTTATTGAAATAAAAGTAGCGAAAAAAAATACCATAACTTAATGTTATTAAAATCTAATTAAAACTAGCTTATATCGATAGCTAATATGAAGTGAGACGAAGAGAACTTTATATTTAACATAATTCAAATATAAAAATTTAATCAAAAAAAAAATATTTGACAAACAAGAAAAAATCAATCACCAAAAAAAAATTAATGTGCAAAAATCAAAAAGCTGAAAAGAAGAATTAAAGGTCTATATCCAGTTCGGATATCAGGGTAGATATAATATAAACAAATTAATAAAAAAAAATATTCGAATTAAAAACGATTAAACTCGCGATTCATAACGTGTCAACCGAATCACAATGATATTAAATAAATATCAACTCAAAACGATAAAAAAAAAATTTATAAATTATCAAAACTTTAAAAAAAAATAATTAAACTTTATTTATGAGCGACGAATTCATTCTTTTTAGTGAATGTAAAATAAACTTTAAGCTAAAAACGCAATATAAAAACTTTCCCGAATATTTACTAAGAAAAATAATGAAAATAAAACCAATGTTTAATCTGAGTGATCATTTAACCAAGCAAGCGGAATAAAGAATGCATTCTTTTAAACACCAGTGACAAAAAAAAATTCAAAATTTATAAAAAATCGCATTCCTTTAAAGGCAGGCAACCATTCAAAAAAAAACTTCTTTATAAAAATGTTAGTTTAAATGAATTTTGAAATTTAATTTCTTGAAAAAAAAAAAAGAAATTCATTCCTTTATAGGAATGGGTAATAATTTGCTCTTAATAATTGGGAATAAAAGAAATTTAACTTTTAATGTGAAATAAAAAACTTTTTTTATTAAAATTTGGATAGAATAAAATTTATAGTTAATGAAATCCTTCTTTTGAATGAGTGGAAGAATTTTTATATTTTAAAATGAATTAATGATGATTTCATTCTTTTTAACGAATGAAAAGAAAACTTTTATATGAAACTACTCTTTTACAGGCAGGAACAAAAATTATTTAAAAAAAATTATGAATTTGACGGTTAATAGGGTTAAAAATCCATAGAATGAAAATTTATATTCTAAAATGAATTAAGGAAGATTTCATTCTTTTAAAAGAATGAAAAAAAAATTGTTTGAACTTAAAAAAAAACTTACGGTTTTATAAAAAAACGTAAAAAAAAGTATTTAAATAACACTTGAGGGAATACAAAATTTATAGAATTATAAATTTATATTCTAAAATTTATGAATAAAGATTTCATTCTTTTATATATATGGAAAAATATTTACTTTTAATAACAGCTAAAAGAATGCATGCTTTTAAAAAAAAATATAATAAATTTGTTTTAATTGTTTTAAATTGATAAAAAAATGAATTTACTCTTTTAAATGTATGAATTACAAAAAAAATCACCACACTTGCTCTTTACAGAAAATTCTCTCTTCTTTCCTTTTGCAATATATTTTTGTTGTTGTCGAACATAAGTAAATAAAATAAATAATTAAAATTATGTTTTTATGGATTAGTTACCAAATTTAAACTTTTTATACCACATTTTGTTATCAAAATTTAAGTCAGAGAATTTTCTATAAATTAGCGTTATAAATTTTCTAATAAAATGATCACTTTTACTAAAATTAAACTTTTAACACTGTTTGGTTAACAGAGGTACCCAAAAGCTAACATTGGTAACTTCTGTTAATAACAGAATACAAGAATGTTACGTTTACCTTAACAGTGGTACTGGTGATGCTTTAACAGTGGTAAAAGCTTGATTTTAAGACAGATTAAAGAGAGTAGACAAAAAATTAAATAAAATAAAAAGAATTACTTACAGCCTTTTCACTCCCACGTTGAAAGATCTTTCACGCTGGAACAATGCTGATTTGATGAAAATGATGATGTTGATGAAAAATTATAACTTAAATGACATGGTAATAAAGGTTCATTGCCGATTTTAAAAGTAAAAAAAAATTATTAAATTATTTTTTTCACAAGGAAAAAGCCTTTTTTTTAGTGGTAAATAAACCGGGGAAAAACGATCTGGTTATCGAACTAGCCCCGTTCGTTTTCTCTTTTTATATTTTTGTTTTGATAAGCACTTTTAATAAACGTCAAACCAAAATGACTTTTTTTTTTTTTTTTTATTATTCGCTCTCGATAATTCGTTTTTAGTTACATGTTTTGTTCGGAATTCGGTTCTTAATTAATTTTTTTAATAAATTTTATAATTTTAGTTTTGTACTATTTAAATTAGACAACCCGGGTAAAAAAAAATACGCGTTTCTTTTTGATTGGTGCACTAGTGTTGGTGATTGTGAATTTAATATTAAAATGAAATTTAAAAATTGTAATATGAAATTTATAAACTATTCTCACTTTATGTATACAAAAACGAAATAAAAATAAATCTAAAAATCTTGTTCTTTTGTTTCACTCTTTATATGCTTTTATGTTTTTTTTTTCCAGATTTTAGTGTTTAATAGTTTTTCAATGCAACAAAAAAAATTTTAATTAATTAGTGAAAATTTTAGCACTTTATTTATGAAAAAAAAATTATTTTGTAATTTAAAAGTTAAACGAATTTGATCTGTGCTAGGAAATTCTGTGATATTAGTTTTCAGTTTTTGTATCGTATTTAGTTTGTTTTTGGCCTTAGCCAATTTTAACATTCAAATTTTTTCTTAGCCTTTAAATTTTTTATAGTTTTAGCCAATTGTGTTTTTACACTCACAGTTTTATGCCAGATTTTAGTGAAGTTTGTTTTAGCCAACTTTTCTTTTTTTTACACTTAAAAATTTTAGTTATTTATATTTTCTTTTACACAAAAAAAATTATTATGTTTTAACTGTAGATTTAGGTTAGCAAAATTTTCATTTAGTTTTAGAGAAAAATTGTTTTATTAACATTCACTTTTATAAAACTTTTTATGGCTGTTCATACACTTTAGGCTTTTGTTTTTTTTTTTATAGAGGTTTCACAGTTTCTCTACACAGAATTTTCACAGACTTCACTATCACAATTTCCACTAGATTTTCACTAATATTTTCACTAGCACTAGAATTTTCACTTTTGGAGATTATAGATGAATATTGTTGAAAGTTTTGTAGATCTTGATGAGAGTCCCCTTAGTTAAGCGACAAAAATTTATGGAAAATGTTGCGGGTTTCCGTTGAGGGTTTCCCGTGCCCAGTAAAGAAACGATGCCACTAGCGTAGGGTTAGATGACGGCTTCCAAGTCGAGTTGGCCTTCGTTTTTGTGTATTAAAACGGTAAACAAAATTGAACAAATATAGTTGTAGGCTTTTTATAGCTAACAACACGGTGTGAGAATTAACTATTTCCCCAATCGAATTATCGATCCAAAAGAAAATAGGTTTTTGAAGAAAATTTTCTCTTCGGAAAACTATGTAAAAAAAATTAAAAGAAAAATCAATGAAAATCATTGAAAATTTATAAAGAAAAATTCCACAAAAAAAATAAAGAAAACTATAACTGATAGCCAAGAAAATTTCTTGTAATTTCTACATAAAATTTTTGTGAAAAAAAAAATAAAAATTTTAGAATTGGTAAAAGAAAATTATAGAAAATTACTGAAAATTTTCTAGAAAATAAAATTGAAAATTTTTGACTTACGTAAAGTGATGTTGCAAATATGGCAGCGAAAAAAAAAATGACAAGAAAGCATTTTTGCCTTTGTCGGCCCTTTTATACCCACAAAATTGTGGAAAGTTGTGGAAAATTTGCGTTATCTGAGAAATTTTAATAAAAAATAATACATACAAACAAATTTCTCACCCATACAAATACAATTAAATGCGCCAACCCAAACTCTACACCTTTTGACAGGAGTCCTTATTGCCAACTAAGGTTAAAATAAATTTTGTCATTTTACGCTAGGGTACGCCAATCATTCGAAAATGACCGTTAAAATTAAAGATGACAAATATTGAAATAAAAATAAAAAAATATAAAAAATCGATTTTATGGCTACAAGCGCCTCTACAGATGAAAAAGGCTTTTTTACCATTGAAATCGATGGTGCTGAGTCCCCATAGTATTTATCAAGCTTTTCCTTGGTTTAATTGAAGGCAAAGTAAATGACGGAACTTGCTCAAAATTTAACAGTAGTCTATTAATAGGTGGTACTTGATGGGAGCAGTGTTGCATTTCATATAACTACGAGGGAAGTTCGAAAAGCCACGGACTTATTGAACCGCCCTCGTATGGTAATATATGAACAATCATGATTCCATGTATATCCATGTCAACATGCATCAAGAAGTGTGCCATATATGTTAGCATATATGGATTTATACGTGCAAACAAATAAAAAAAAAACATATATGGTAATGTGTGATATCAGGTTTTGAAATATATGCTAAATATTGTTTCGTACACGATCAAAATTTTATTACGTGAATTCATATGTGATATATCATTGACTTCAAAAAAGAAAATTATTTTTGTAATATATGTTAGAAATAAACAATTATTGTTGCTTAAAGTTATTGTCAGTTAGATTTTTAAGTCGCAGAATCTAAATGTTATAACTCAAAATAGACTCGCTAAAAAAAATCTTATTTCTGGTTTAAATTATGTTTTATTTATATTTAAAGTACACTAAGGAGATTATGTATGAAAGGACAACAGCAATTGTAGTTAAAAACAAATGAAATTTTTACTTGAAGAAAGGGACGACTAACGTTTCATTAAATTCAACTAACAGTTGTCATTTGTTTTTACTGTTCAAAAAATTACTAACAATTGCAGTAAAAATGACACACAAATGTTATTAAAAATAAAAAAATATTTATTGTTTTTAGTTTTTAAAATAACATAAAACGACTGTAAAAATGAATGTAAAATCATAAAACAGTCATTTGAAGTGGTTTGTTTTTTTAAATGAACTACAAGGCAAGTAAAAAATACATACTGACATTTACATTAAAAATAAAGCAACTGTATTACAACTCAAACAACTACAAATTTTTATTGTTTTATGTTCTATAATTTTTAAGTTTTTGCAAAAACTTATTTCTTTTAAATTCATTTTATTTAAAAAGCTATTTTATGATTATATCTGATATCTTACACACATTACAGTACCTATTTTTTTATTACGCGGTTTTCTTAACCACGTGGTTTTTATGTTGCAATGAGTGGTGTATTTAAAAATGAATTATCATTTTCAGTTTTTTCAATATTATTTCATATTTTTCTGTTTTTTTTTCAGGACAAAATAAAAATATTTTAAATTTCTGTCAAAAATTAAAATAAAAAAAGTTATAAGAAATTATTTTTTCTATGTATTTGTAATACGAATTTAATTGAAATGAATTAAAATTAAAATGCCTCAGCAAGTCCCGGAACATTACAACCTAAACAATCCAATAAAGGGCAGAGTAACAGCCATAATTTATTTTTGTAGAAATAGTTTTAAGTTTTTGTTGTTTGATTATAATAAAAATCATTTAATAGTTTTTAATTTAACCAAATCGCAGCGCCAAACAACATAAATAATAAAAATATATGAAAAATATTCGAAATATCAAAATATGAATATATATGACCTAAAATATATGGTTATGTATGTGACATATACCCTCAATTTTCATATACGAACATATGCAAAACTACACTACACACCTCATTTTCACATCGGTATACAATTATTTAAATTTTAAAAATAAAGTTTTTCGATTCATGCCAACATTTTACTTAAGTCACTAGATAATAGTTATAGTTGTATCTAGTCATATATAACATGATTAAGTCATATCTGGCTTTGAATAAAGTCACATAACGGCTAATATCATTATATATAAATGCATTTGATAATTTTTATTGAGATGTGATGTGATGTTTTTCAGCTATAGATCATTTTCTTGTGACGGCAAATTAAAAAAAAATATATAAAACCATTTTATAAACATTTTCAATAGCTTCACATTAGGGAACATGGTCCTAGAGATTAGATTAGACTAGAGTGGCACTATGCACCGTGACCAGAAGTTGGTATTTTGTGTTGCCAACGAATACACCCTATAGGTTCAGGCTCCCCACGAATCCAACTATCCTACCAGGTAAACAATTCCAAACGTCCGATGACGTCACTATTCGACCACCAAAATAACGCACCCTTCTGTCGGAGAGCCTCGGACATTTGCAGAGAACATGCTCTGAGGTCTCAGGTTCCAATTCACAAAACCTGCACGTATCCGTAGAGGATCGTCCCATCTTGTACAATTAATACCTAAGGCCACAAACATGGTTCTAACTTAAAACGTTTTATGTATAGTTTAAAGCAGCTTAAAGGGTTACCATATGTAATGACAACTGTAATTGCCGTAAACAAACGATATTGTTTTTGTTGTGAAACATGATGAAATATTGTTCAAAATAGACAAGAATAGTTAAAGAAAAGCGTATACAATTAAAAAAAAAAAATAAAACTTGGAAAAAATAAGAAAATTCATCAAAGGTTTACTTTAGAAAACATTAAGAAAATTTAATTTTTCACAATGTTGTTTTAATTGTTTATGTAAACAATTTGTTTTATTAAAATTGTGAATAAAATTCTTACCGTTTATCTAAATCTGACTTGGAAAATTCTTTAAAACTTGTTTCTTATTCACTTTTTATGTTTATGAAAAATTATACTTTATATGGCCTTTTTGGTAATGACACAATAAAACCAAAAAAACACGTGCATTGAAGTCGAAACGTTTTTAAAATAGTGATATCGGAAATTGAAATCGATGAAAGTTGACAGTTTTAACATATTTATGCAACAACATGACAAAAAAAAAAAACAAAGGGAACACACCACAATAGGGAACATTCCATTAATAAATACATTTTTTTAGGTTACCAGATTTTAAAATGTTTTTGAAAAAATATCGAGGTTTTTGATAATTTTTTAAAATATTAATATGGCAACCCTGACATTATAATTTGTACGAGTGTAGAATAAAACTAGCCATTATTTATGTGTTTTTTGGCCTACAACAATTTAAAAAAATAATCAATGGCGAAAAACCCAACAAAATCAAATCATGTTAGATATCCGCTTGAAAAAGTTTAACTGGCTGGAAAAAGCCATGACGACGTCACAAGAAAAGCTCTTGATTACCATCCACAGGGCAGCCGACGTAGAGGAAGACCCGCAAATACATGGAGGCGCCAAATAAAAAATGAACTGCTTTTAGCCAGAACTTCATGGGGAGAAGCAAAAAGACTAGCCGAAGATAGAAGTCAATGGAAAGCTTTTGTACTGGCCCTATGTTCCAACTAGGAATCCCAGGAATCTATATATTATTTATGTTTTGAGTGAAAACGAAATAAATTTTAGATTATCCTCGATTTTGTGTATTTGAAAATTTCATGATCGGATCGGTCAGATTTTTAAAAATTATATACAATCGATGAACTTATTTTTAGCATAGAAATTTTGTATTTTCTCATCAACATAACAATACAAAATTTGAAAGATAATGGTTTTTTTTATATTTTTAAATAACTTTTGACAAAGGTCCCATCAAAAATGGTCAAAAAATTATTTTTTTAATTAATTATTTGACAACTCTGGATAAAAATTTTCAAAACTTTATTTACAATTGTAGTCAATATATTAAAATATTTTAAGACTTTTAAATCACTTAATTATCTTTATCCAGTAAAAAATTATAGCAGTTTAAAACCACTGGATCGAGAAAGTAACACTTTGCCAACAATGAGTTAAAACTTGTTTAAAAGGGTTTAAAATTAGCGCCATCTGAAACTCGGCTGTGCTGAATCTTGAAAAATTAGCAATTTCTCAAATACTATAATTTAGAAATCTCAAAAAACCTACGCTTATATGAGAGTCGTTATATGAGTGTCATAAATTTGTTCTCCCTTTAAAGGTGCAAATTTATAAAAACAAAAAAGGAAATAAAACTGTACCATTCAGTATTTTATGTTTATGATTATAGTATAAATAAGTGGCTTTTATTTATGGTTTTAATGGCAAATATTTTTCATAAATTCTTTTTTTTTCTGCGTCTTAATGTTTGTTATTCTATATTCCTTTAGGTGTTATGATTATTTGTTGTATTTTGACGTCTGTAGCTATATGAATTAAGGTAATACAATATTAATACATATAACTATTTACTCATACATATATATATCCATCACTAACACACATACACACCAACACACACATAAACATGAGCCATTTGATACTAAATGACCGTTACGAGAGCAATTATAACGCTAAATTATAAATGTACACTCATAAAAAAAAAATTCCGTGGTTAAATATTTAAAAAACGAGTCAGCAGAATTTTCAATAAATATTTGGCCATATCTGGGAAATTAAATTTAATTTTAAAACACTTACAAGGAAACTACACGGTGGTGAATCCGCAGATTTGAATAAAACTTGGATATGTTGTAGAGGAAAAAAAAATTAGACAAGTAATTTTTTTAAGTGTGCAATCTCAAGTTAAAGGGTTCAATGAGGGATATTTATACTTTTTCAAAGAGTAATTATATATATTCCTGATAAATATAAATATATATTCCTGATAAAACCATAAGTTCTTGTGGGTGGTGGATTGAAATGAGCTGATGGTCGCAAGCGGCTAAACTTGGGCAATCTAGTTTGTTTGAGTGAGCGCTCTTTCTAGTTCGATTAAACTCAATGAACTAGGTCGCTCTTCCAGTTGAAATGATCTTTGACAATTTCGTTCAATCGTTCGTTACATCGTTTGTTTGATATTTTTTAACTGAATTATTCATATTAGACACTACTTTTTAACATAAAAAAAATTGAGAATTCAACATTGACAAAAAAAAAAAACAAAATTAAACTTAAAAAAAAAACAACATAAAGAAAAGAAATATTACTGAAATGAAAAAAAAAAAACGAAAAGAGCGAAAGATTTAAAAGAGCTGAGGATTGCGAACTACCTTACTAGTTCAAAGTAAAGACTTGTTCAATTGAACTAGGTTATTCACAAACTACACAACTCTAGAAGCTGCACTCTTTCTCTTACGGTAGACAAACAAATGTTTTTCTTGGGTTTCTGTTTTAATGCAGAAATTCTCTGATTCTAGACATCGAAAAACACCAAAAATATACATTCCTAGCTCTTAAAGATTGCTTTTACTGTTTTTTTGTATATTAGTTAGTTTTGAAAATTGTACTATCAGCTGTAGGTAGCACTTAGATCAAAAGCAAACTATGACAAAAAAAAAAATATTTTGCCTTTATTTGTAACATGAAAGAAACCAAAATTTGACATTTAGAAGTCAGAGCCAAAAATCGTGTCGACCGGTGTAATAGTAACATTTTAATTATGATCTCGAACCTGATGACCTCAAAATCAAAAATTTAACTTTAATTATCAAAAGTACATACAAAAATAGAGTATTAGTTACAAAAAACATTTTCCCATTAATCGAATAATTTAAAAATCTGATTAGATTTATTAGTTAAGAAAAATCCCACTTTAGTATTTAATTATTTAGGGGTTATAGTTTATGACCCCTAACTATTTCATATATAAAACTTATGTACCACCTTAATCCTCTAAGGGACATTTGGTGTCATATGACCCATATATAAATGTATGGGTTGCTGGAATAATTAATTATCGTAGCCTGTAGTTAAATTTATTATTATAATATTAATAATAAAATTGCATGAAATACACACATCATAACCACATTTTCCTGTACAATGATGTTAAACAGTGCGTATGAGTGTTATTTAATTATATGGAAATAATAATTGATAACACCCATACATCACATATGCTATTAAATTATAGGTATTGCTGTTATTTATTTTACAAAAGAAATTTAATTTCCTTAAGCATTTGTAAATTTGTACATATTTTGACCTCAATTCATTCGACTTTCCTTTGAAATTAAAAATATATATTCCCTAAGGATCTTATAACACATCTACATATACAGTTTCTCATATTTTCAAAAGAATCGCGATTTTTTCGCTAAAACCTTAGATTTCAACGGTTGTGTTCAATCAAACCTAAAACATGCTTGGGGCAACCATATTCGAAGAGCATCATACATTTTTTGATTTGTGATTGCGACAACCGTGAGTATGTGGCAACCATACTCTTATATTATTCTTAATAATAATATGATAATTAGATTACCATGTTATGGATCCAAATAGACATTAATCTCCCAGTATTGTGTTGGAACTCCCAGTATTGTATTTAATAATTTGCACATTTAAATAAACTTATTTTAAAATAACTTAAGTCATCAAATTTCTTTGCGCTGACAAATAAGATTTGTGTTATTGAGAAGTTACATAAATCATTATTTTATCGGTATGCGATGTTTACATAATTTTTTTATTTTTGTATCTAAAAAAGCAAAACTAAACTTTATCTTTTTCAGGACACATCTTAATTTGTCAGGAAGAATATAATAATGGAAACATGTTATTACAGCATAAATCACGCATACAAATATTGTTAAGAATACAATTTCACAATACATTTATAATGATCATAACATGTTTGTAGCAATCATAATATATGCATTATAGAAATATTATGATCACGGAACAGAATTTCGTCATCATTTATTAACATATTATGGTTATTGCAAACATATTATGATTATTGCATACTGCAGACTTAAAAGCGCGAGTATTTTGCTTACATTTTTCTATCACCTTTCATAATTCAACTTTGTCAATTTAACTTTTGCCTAAACTACCAGAGTAGACTGGGTTGGGACTACCAATTTATTCCTTCTTCCACTAAAAATATCATCATTAAAATTAACACCACTGCGTTGTTTTTCTATTTTTTTATGTATTTTTGTCTAACCTTATTTAATACGTTTGGACAGTCTGCTTCTCACAACTTTTTTTCACAAAATCTTAAACAAGAACGAATCTAAAAGATCGAATATGCTCATAAAAAACAGACTGATTATCTTATAGTTAGCACAAATATAACAATGATTTTTACAAGCTTTAAATTAATATTCTATATGGTTGTGGACAATATATGGTAACCGAAGAAAGAGAGGTTTTTACTAGAACATGGTTAAAGTCACCATATCATTACAGATTTAAGATTGATGCAATAATAATTTTATTGAAACAACCATATGTGGCTGGATCATAGTTTTGTGGCCGCAATCATAATGCAACCATATTTTTTTCAGCCCATTCTTTTACACAAAAAATACATTTTTGAAAAAATGCATTTTTGATGCAAATTCATTTTCGAAATTGTTCTACCCCTTCAAATTTTTTGACATGCATCAATCGAAATCTTAACATTTTTCTGTGAGGCGAATGCCATCTAATTTTTTCGATTTTTGAAAAAAACATTGCCTATTATTTCCATACAAACAATTTTGATTTTGAAATATTTATATTTTCAACAGGTTTTAGAATATTTCAAAATTCAGACCACACTATTAACAATAGCTGTATTTTGCCTCGTACCTATCAACGTTAAGTATTTAAAGCAAATATACGCTATATCGATTAAAGGTGAAAATGTATAACTGAGGTGAAAATGTATAACTGTTGAGATTTCAACATTGATAATTGTTCAAGTTGAAAATTAACGCGCATAAGAAAAGTTATGTTTAAGTTTTCGCCTAAAACTCATTTTGGTGTACTTTGATTCTTTTTCAGACTTAACCGATATAATATACATAAGTCGAAAATACAGCAATTATGAAAATGTGACTTATTTTAGTTATTCTGTCTAAAAAATGAATTTTTTAAAAAATGAATTTTTGATGCAGATGCAACTTTAGATAAACCTGAATAAATCACTTTTTTTTTTTAATAAACAATGTAGTGTGTTTTTTTTAGGGTAGAGTGGTTATAAGTCCCGCTGGGTAACGTTTTACACCGTTTTGAGCACCACAAAACCCTGAAAAAGTAGAAAAGGAAAATTAGAATTATGTAAAGGCTATATTCATTTGGATTTCATTATAAACTTCAGAATGGAACTAATCTCTATGTTACCGACTTCATTAAGATTGTCGAAGAAATGCCCTCCTAAAGTTATCTTGATAAGGCTGGGCAGTGTAAAAGCAAATGTTCTGGTGATTGCTCAATAAGTTAGCATCACAGCTGAGACAATATTTGCGGAATCGTAAACCAAGTCTTTCTGCATGGCTTCCGATGCCCCAGTGTCCGGTTAAGACGGCTACTATTCTGCACACATAGAAAAAATTGGCTATTTGTCAACTGAATTTAACATTAGTTTTCACAACAAAGTTCGGTTAATTCAAGAGAATTTTAGTTTCAACTCCCAAAATATTCAGAAATCTAATGTAAATATCGTTGTATTAACTATATTTTTGTAGGTTAAAATACACTTTTTAATTCGGTTGGCACATTATTTCTCTGTGTGTGGATACCGTATTATTAGCCAAAAGGCCGTTTGTAAGTTTTCCATCGTAAGAAGGCCCTTCTGTTTTTATTTGCGATGTGCAAAAAGTTTTGGTCGACTAGATTTGCAGCCCCACCCATGGGCATGCGAACTTCTATCGCCAAGCTGACGTCTACGCTCGATCCGACTCGAGCTAGTTCGTCTGCTCTTTCGTTGCCAGGTATGTCGCAATGGTCAGGCACAGATCCTTATGAACTTCGGATATGTTGTAGAAAATAAAAATTTAAGGCATTCGTGTTTTTTTAACTCCCCAATCTCATGTTTAGACGTTACTAAGTGGTGTCAAAAAGTTTGCGTTTTTTCGGTTGAAAGTAAATGTACATAAATTTGGTATCAAATGAAAGGTTTTTTGAAGACGCATTCACTGGTGTACAAAAAAATGTGTTTTGAGTAAAATTAAATCTGGTTTTTTATTAAGGAATTATAGTTGTATTACGCTAAAAACAATGCACAGCAATGACTATTTAATTTAATCGAGGGGTGTCTGGGCTTTTTCAGAAAGTCAAAACCGTTCGGGTTTTATGAGACTTTTCCCGAAGAGCCTTTTTCCCCTATATTTCAAATAATTAAAAAAATATGGCAACTCTAGCTCCACTATATGGGCAGTATGAGTATCAAAATTTTTGTTTTCTTTAGTATTTAATCCTGCAAACAAATAAATACAGTTTTCGTAAATTAAAGACAAGTTATCATACAAAACAAATTAATTTTTAACCCTAAAACGTGAGATTGGGCAGCTAAAAAAATACGTGTCTCTTTTTTTTACTCCTTTACAACATATCAAAAGCTCATTAAAATCTACGAGTTTGGGTCGGGATACATCCCTTGTTAGTGCATTTTTGCACTGGAATGGCTGGGCCTCGAAGAAAGTGCAATAATGGCTGCCTGGCTGTACAGGTTCTAAAACCTGTTAAAAATATAAGAATTACAAATACAAAAAAAAATATAAGTTTGAATCTAATGCTTTTTAAATAAGAGAAATCCGACAACAATTTTCGAAAATAGAGCTCTTCAAAAATACATACGTTTGTGATTTTTAAAATTTTTTTGACATTTAAACGGGCTATTGAAAATATGACAAATTGTATATGCATATGCGTTATGGGCTTTTAAAGAATGTGCTAGGTTGATACTAGTTTTACGATCCGGCTAAAGCTCTCATCAGAACTCAAAGTTTTAGAAAAGCTCAAGCTTCCAGAATACAAAAAAACTATTAATCATCAATTTTGCTCCATTCTTGTCTTCTTAGTAATCAAACGCGTGGCTAGGGTATTTTCCTAACAAGCATCAAAAAACTTTCTATTTACATAAAAAAATTTTAGTTTTCACTCTGGCTGAAGTAATACTTTTTGGTTTATATACATCTAGATTATTTTTATGTTATTTTTAATTTATAACGAGCTTTCAAGGAAAAAATTTACATCAGTTTCTATATATATTAATTTAAAAATTCAAATAAAAACTTTGCTAAAACAAAATGGAATATAAAAGTAATAGCAGAAACAACTTTTCTAACTTCAAAGTATAAACAAAATTTAATTAAAAGTTTATGTTTAGATGCTTTGTTTGCAACGAACTGAAATGTTTTTGATAAATATGATGAGTTTTGTGGTGAAACAACAAAAACAAAAAACTAAAGGTCAATATTTTAAGAGATTGAAGTTATTTCCAAAGTCCTTTTGAGGTAAGGGAAATTACTAATAAGAGAGGTATCCCGTAGCGACTCGGACCGGCAGATCTTACTGAACCTTAGATACGTTGTAGAGAATAAAAATTCAGGTCATTAAAGTCTGCGTGTTCAGGTCGGGATACCTCCCTTGTAAGAATAATAATATAACTTCCTATAAGTTAACTATAATATAAACGTGAGTATTATGAAAACTAAAATCAACGGCACACTATTTTACCGTCATACCGACACCACATCTCAAATTTTATTTATGTTGTCAGTAGGCTGCACAGTGGGATATATCACAAAACATTTTGAAATAATTCGTCTATTTTTCCCATTGCAATGATATTTTCCAGCAAAAAACGCTGCTTCTTGGAAACAGTTTCTCCAGGAAAATGAACAGTTACAGATCTAAATAATGGTATGAATTCACTAATTTCAATTACACTTAGAATACTACGTAGGTAAAGGCCACAACATAGTTAGTTAAAAACAAATGAAATTTTACTTGAAGAAAGGATAACTTACATTTCAGTAAATTCAACTAACATTGCCATTTTTTTTATTGTTTAAAAATTGTTACAATTGTAGTAAAAATTAACCACATATGCAGTAAACAATTTAATTGTTTTAATTTTTAAATAAAAAAAAAAAAAAGTACTGTATAAAATGAATGTAAAAGCATAATACAGTAATTCGATGTGGTTTGTTTTTTTTTAATGAAATACAATTGTAGTCAAAACTGAAATTTCTTTTACAAATGACTGTTTTTTCACTTTAAAATTTTTTCCATTTCTCCGGATAGAAAAAAGTTCGTTAATTCCCAAACGCAAATTACAACTCAAACAATTACAAATATTTATTTATAATTTTTCGGGATTTAACAAACCCTAATTACAACGCAAAGAACAAATAACAACAAAAATCAGTGACGTTTTTCGAAAAAATTAAAAATCAGTTAACTCAAACAAGTTTAAAATTTTATATATTTTTGAATCAACAATTTTTCATAAAGTTATACAAAATCAAAATTATTAAAATACACTTCGAGGATAAAAATTCTCTCAATTTCAGCAACAGTTGCTAATATTTCTACTAGGGGGCGCTTTAAGGGAGAAAATAAAAAATTTTTTCTTTAGAAATTAATATAACCAACAATTTTTACAATTATAAAAACATAAGGAAATGGTAATTTTTAATTTATAACGAGCTTCCAACCTCTGCATATTTACAAAAATAAAGCAAACCAAACATATTAGCTAGGTTGATACTAGTATTTCGATTTCGCTATAGATCTCATCAGAACCCGAAGTTTTAGAAAAGCTAGAGCCTCCAGAATAAGCAGAGCTTTAACAAAAAACCTATTAATCATCAATTTTGTTCCTTTCTTGTCTTCTTAGTAATCAAACACGTGGCTATGGTCTTTTCCTTACAAGCATCATGACGTTACTAAACTTTGAAGCCCAAAAATGTTCTATTTGTATAAAAAAAATTTAGTTTTTACTCTGGTCATTCACATGTGGTTATCACAAATTTTGCAAATAATCCTTATGGTAAAAATAAAACAGGCGGCCCGAAAAAAAGCTTTCTTATCGGGACCGGCACTTTTGACTGGATTTGAATTTTTTTTTATTTATTTTTGTTATTTATTAAAGTCCCTTCACTCGAAACTGGGATCTCCCGATGGGTTCTCTCTGATATTAATGAATTTAGGTTTTGTGATAAAGAAAAAAAAAAAAAAAAAAAAAATACGGGACGCCTAAATTTTTTAGCGTCCCAATCTTATGTTGAGGGATTAAAATGTAGGGTCAAAAATGACCCCATTTTCATGTTTTTCGGTTTTTTTTCAAAGTGTTTCATTGATATGCGGTACCCAATGAGTACTTTTGGCTACACATTAACTGGTATACGAAACATGTTAAAACTGGTGTTTTGTTGAATTAAGCAAAAAAAAAAAAATGTTTATCAATGCCTATTAATTGTAATCGAGAGGGTGTCTAAGCTTTTTTTCAACATTCGTAGCTGTTCGGTTTTTATGCGTCTTTTTAATAAGATCTTTTTAACCTAAATTTTAAATAAATAGCAACCCTTACACACTACATAAGCAATATTAGTATCAAAATTTTTGTTTTCTAGAGTACATTAAAAGCGTTTTTAAAAAAAATCTGAGTTTCATTTGTTTCCGACATGTTTCCACACAAAAACACCACCTTTAACCCTTAAATACGGGTCCCTTATTTATTTTTCTTTATCACATATCTAAATTTTATTAAGATCGGAGAGAACTCATGGGAAGACTCTCCTTGTAAGTGAAGAAGTGCTTTAAATTTTTTTGTAGCAGGGAATACATTAAAAGTATAAATTAGAATGTTTGGGTGGTCAAATACTTTGCTTCAAAAATGCTAATACCAGCAAAATAATTTCCTATAGATCTTTTTTTTTTAATTTTATAAAATATTTACTGTGTATACTTAAAGTTGTCAAATATTCGACCTATTTAAAAACCCGGTTTACGAATTTTTAAAAAACCGTATTTTAAAAACTCAGTTTCGGGTTTTAAAATTCAAAACCGATTCGAATAACCGGGTTTTCCAGTTTTTATAAATTTTTTGAAATTTAAAAGTGTATATTATTGGTAACAACTTATAAATTCAGTTAATACAACGATATTTACATTAGATTTTTGAATATTTTGGGCGTTGCAACTAAAATTCAGTTAAATTAACCGAACTTTTTTTATGAAAACTTATGTAAAGTTCTGCCAACCATCTGAAATTCGTAATAACTGAATTTGACTCGTAGTAAGAAAATTTCAGTTGACAAATATCTAAATGTTTCTCTTAGTCCACACATGCACGTTGTATTATACGATTTTTAAATAAAAAAGGCTTTTAGAAATTGGTTTCGGTGCGAAAGGTTTTTGTTCCTAAAAAACGATATTTATTATCAGTACAAGGTGGTGCCCTGTAATTTTTTCACAACATAAAAGTTATAAACCTAATGTACAATATTATCATTACTTAAAAAGTATACATTAAGATTTTAATTTAGATCACTCATAAAATCCGTAATTATTTTTCAAATTTGATTTTCTTGGGATATATGTTCGACTTAAACCCTTCGTTTTAGTCATAACATTTCATTGCTGCGACCAAAGGATCATAAAATGGTAGTGAAGAGGTTACAAAAATTGCGAAATTACAGTGGAGTTGTGGTGTAATGGTTAGCTCGTTGGACTGTTACACGGATGGTCCCGGGTTAGATTCCCGGTGACGACAACATCAATTTAGAAAAATAATATGTATGAGTTTTCTATCACTTATATGTATCCCTGCGCCCACCTTCGGTGTTCCCATAGCACTTAACCCTACCGAAGTAAAATAATGAATCAGGGCTTTGAATCAAAACGCTTCAATAACTTCGCCAGCTCTACATCAGGTGTTGAGCAACAACTGTTGTAAGACTTATCATCTAGCGCAATCACAGTTTTGCCATGCTTGAAGCCCTTCATCTTTCACTATCTTTCGCCACCTTTCATTTCTCCACTATCCACTTTCCAAAGAAAGCAACGCATTAATTAATGGGAAGAATTTCTTGAGTGTTGCTTCTCTTTAAAAAAAAAAAAAAAAAAAAAAAACACAACCAACTAAAATCTCAAAAATCAGTATGAAAAGTTGTTTAAGCTCAAAATCGGAAAAGGATAAAAATACAAAAATAAAACGAACCAATGCTAATTTGTCTTCATATGACTTTATACTTGCTGACATTTAATATTGGGAGAACCCATGTAAGTTATTTCAAAAACTGCATATTTCGCTAAAATTTTCATTTTGATAAATATTTGAAAATACGGAACTATTTCAGACGAAAAAACCGGCTTCTCGAATAACTCGGAAACCGCCTTTTTTAATAACCCGGTTTTAAAAAACAGGAAAAATATAAAAAAAACCGGTTTGCCGAATAATTTGTAAACCGGTTTTCACAACTCTATATATACTAGATTTTTCTCAATGTTCATATTACTTTTGTTAACGAAAGATTATTTTTCTTTTCATACAGTTTATGGTAAAATTTTCTATCATATTGTCATTTCTAGAAAAATGATTTTATCCCATTATTATTATAGTCTTCTTATATTGACAAATACTATTAAAATAAAACAAAAGCTTTGTGGTATAACATCAACATCATTATCATTCACATCATTTTAAGTAGTATTTTAAGCTCACAGAGACCTAATAGAAACAAAATTGAAATATATCCCCAATTTAACATGATTACACAATGCTTTGATTGTGAATAATGCAGATAGATAATATCTATTAGATATAAACGGAAATTTATATTTCTTATTAATTTTCAATTTTCTTAGTTTAACAGTGTCTGTCAAGGTCTTGGTGTATTATCACTTGTGCTAGCTAGTTCTTAATAGCGTGTAGTGTTAATGACACTTATCATGTTACGGGTGGATTTGAATCTTAAAACTGGCAAATGAACATGACTAATTGTTTTTATGTTAATAACACAAAATCTAATTGAAGATGAAAAATAGAGGCAATAGATTAAGATTTGATAAGTGTGTATAATAGTTAGGGATATAAACAACAAAGACATTATTATAAGGTTGATTTAATTATGTAAAAGTGAAACCAGAATAATTTTCCAGCAAATTTGTCCAATTGTTAAGGCCTAAAATCTCAACCATATTTGCATAAAAATAACTTTGGTTACCACAACAAAAAAAAAATTCGAATCTTTTTAGATTCTTTGAAGTATAGACTATTTAAATGTAGATAAATTAATAATTAAATAAGATAAATTTTTATTAATACTGTTTTCTAATAAGCTCTACTTCGGCAAGAAGAAAACTTTTAGGAATACTAACACAGGGTTACAAAATTGACCCCCAAAAATGTAAAACAAGAGTTGCAACCATTGGTTTTAAATATTTGGGATACGCAAATTCTAAAGGCGTATTCGTTAATTTTACTTATGGGCCAGTTTTTTTTTTTTTGCAAAATCTCATTAAAATTGTGTTTTTGCTTATTCACAAACATGCTTTGAGCCATTGCATAGTAAAATATAGTAAAAACTGAGAAAAATGCGGATTTACTTGTTATGCCTGTAATTTAATTCGCGTAATGCACTACGAATGAAATAACTCCCAATGCGTTAGGACATATTTCACAATCTTCTGTTAGAAATTATTTCATTATGAAATAACTCCCAAATGAAATAATTCCCAACCAGGATTCGTTGGGAGTTATTTCACTCCTTTTTGGCATTGGGAGTTATTTCACTTTTGTTGGGACTTATTTCATTTTCATTTTTAAATGTGATTTTATCGTTGGGAGTTATTTAATTTTTGTTGGGAGTTATTTCATTTCTATTAAAATTACATTTTGGTAAATTTTATGCATTTGCAACGGTTCTTTAAATTGTCGTAAAGTAAATAATAGCAATACAATCAGTTATTTTACCAAAAGGAACGCAGTTCTTGCTAGATCGGTATTAAAGTGATTAAAAATAATGGCAAATCTTGACTTTGAAATAATGAGTGGCAAAAAAAGAAATAGTAAAGTGTTATACGTAAAAGTCGAAAATCAAATTTATTTTAAAACTTCGGCAGCTAGAGGAAGAAAATATTATACGTGTTACGAAGAAAACGTGTTACGACATAAGGTCCATGGACATTATACTCCAGTGTGGAAACAGATCAGTAATTTTGAAGTTTCTTTTGTGTCGCACGCAGAAAAAACTTTATTTCACGAAGCCGCCTGCCGCGTTCTACGAAGGAAAAAAAACCCCTAAGAGCGGCCGAAGGCCGCCACCAAGAAGAACTTGTTTCCATTTTCCAAATTATCATAAAGTCCATGTACATTATGACACTTTTCGAGTGACATAACGTCCATGGACATTATGTCATTGGACGTTATGACATGCCACCTCTGGAAAGCGATGCGTACGATTCGCGCCCTGCTGCGCGGCCGCGTTTCGCGTAATGCGGCGCTACCGTGTTTCGCGTCCTATAGGCACGGCCGCGAATCACACGCGCCGCGCCGCCTCCCCCACTTTGGACTGTTTCTCTACTCCATGCTATGTAAACTAATTTATTTTAACTTCACTCTTCTCTGAGCGGTACAAAGAAAAGCCGTGGTAAGGGGACCTGCGTTAGACACTCCTCTCTGAGGGGTGTGAGAAAAGGCGCGGCAGAGGGACCTAATATAGGCACTCCGCTCTGAGCGGTAAAACGCGGCAGAGTGACCTGCGATGGGTACTCCTTTAGGAGCAGTACAAAAGAAAGACGTGACAGAGGAACCTGCGGAAGGTACAATACAAGTGTCTATTTTCGAATAATTTTTTTTTATGGTGTAGTTTTTGAACTTTTTTTTTCTTTTTTCTTTTTTCTTATTTTCTAATTTTTATTTTTGAGGACCTTAATGGGAACTAGGATTATACATGGACAGATTAAAAAAAATCAATAGCTTTTGCCGTTGTGTTCAGTTCGCAACATTTTATCAAAATATCTTAATATATAAAATATATATAAAACTAGCTGAAGTGCCCGGTGTTTCCCGGGTTAACTGTGAATTTTGAATGCAGAAAAAGTTTAAGCTAGGAAATAGACGACTTAATTCTGTTGTGTTTTGCAGAATCAGTTAGGATTTTAAAGTTAAACTTGAAATAAAAGATTCCATTTGAAATTTATGAAATAAGGTTACAAAATTAAAAATTATTTTATCTTTAAAGATGTCGAATACAATATGATGCTTTCAGTAGTAATTCACGACTATAAATCAATGTGCTTTATCAATAAAGATGTCTTATATTGATTTTAGTGCATGGTTTCGAAAAAGTTTATCCTTAAAGAAATTTTTTTTTGTTTTTTTAATGGACTTGTTATTGCCAAAAACGGCAAGGAAAAATAAAATTTAAAAATTTAAATGAAATCATAAAGACATTGCGAAAAAATCAGTAGGTACATTATACGGGGGAAAACATTTTTTAAAAACGAAATGGTTTTTCCTAAAATGTTTTGATTGGATTTAATGCTTTCAAATTAAAAAATAAGCTTTATTAAAAATAGTGTAATTTTTTGATTTTGACGTTTTTGATCAAGAGTCGGTATTGAAGTGGGCTATGGTATTGAAACTTTTACTGAGGCCTTCCTCGGGAAACGTAGAATATATGTGAGTAATTACAAAGAAATCCGTTAAAAGTTTCTTAGAAGTTTGTATTCGAAAAAAACGAAAAAATTTGAAAAAGGTGAAAGAAATTTTAATTTCAGATTTTTGGTCAAAGTAGGCGTAGAAGTGGCCGTGATCGATGAAAACTATACTACGATCTAAGTAGAGATCCGAGGATTATTCATGCCAAATTTGAGGAAAATCCGTTGAGAATTGCAAATTTGTATAGAGAACAAACAAACAGAAAATGAGTTTTATATATATAGATATATATAATATATGGTATAAAAATAGAGACAATCTAAAATTTGTATACTTTTATATAAATGGTTTTAATTTTTTTTATTTATCCATAGATTTTCTTAGCATTATTTTTTTTTGCTAAAGTACATTTAAGAAACAAATTATTTTATAGTTTTCATTGGAAGACAAATATCTTACATATTTTTTCGTAAATTTTCCATTTCAATTTCTGTCGAAAAAAGAGACTTCTACGTGTATCTTCGATCCATACTACTGAACCAATTTAAAAGATATGTTGCGCATTAAATGATATTTGTTTTGTAATTAAACTGACTTGATCCTAAATCGAGATGTAGTCAAAATAGTTAAATTTCTCAAAAATTAAAATAAAATAAATATATTTTGAATAAATATGTTCTATATAACGAAACTTTCGAGCCCTATTTCGATAAAAACGAAGACAACTCGCACAAAACATAGTATTTTTTAATCTTAAATCGCGTGTCGGATACTATTCAGATCTTCAATATTTATCATTTGAGTGCTATAACTGAAACATTTTTTTTTTTAACGGGGCACCCTGTATGGGATTTCGTAACATGTATGTGAAAAAAAAAAACAAGCCTAATGTTCTGGTAAAATTTGGTCTTAATTGCTTTAACTTGAGAACCAGTAGAATGGCCTACGCAGGTTTAAGGCAAAATACCTTAAAAACTTGTGAACACCATTTGGCGCCCTGAGCAATAATAATTCATAAATTTTATAACCAAAAGGGTAAACAATACTTGAGAAGGACCCAAACTTTATAAATAAGAACCAATAAGAATAATTTCTAAAAAATTTATTTCTAAAAAGGAATATAAGAATAATTGTGCAAAAAATAATAAGAGCTTTTATAGCAAGAATGCAAAAATTTGCTACTCATTTCAAATACTGTCCAATTTTTTTATACTTGTTATAAATTGCATTAATTCGGGATATCAACTTTACATCAACTGTTTTTATTTAATTTATAAACAACAGTAAATTTTATTAAAAAAATTTACCAAAAGTTCAAATTTTTGTATGATCGTGGTAAATTTGTCTATGCTCGTTAGAGTTAAATACTACTTAAAAACAATCTAAAAAACTTAATGAGCGCAAAAATTATTATTTTTTACATTTTTTGATTTGTTCACAAAATATAAAAATATGTTTTCATTTTTGAGTAATTTCTGAATCGTTTTTTTTTTTCGGTTTTTAATTAAATAATATCTATGCAAGATAATACGATTCCTGTTTTTTGTGACTTAATAAAATGTTTATTAAGAATAGCGTTAATTAGCTACTATATAAATATGCGCTTAGTACACTCAACAAAAAAAAAATCGTGAAGTTAGCAAAAAAATTAGTTAAGTTAGAAAAATTGTTGCTAGGAGGATCCCTGCAGAAAAATTGTTAATATCTGCAATAGTGTTTTGCTGAACATCAGTGAAAAAAAATAGTAAATTCAGCAAAATTTTTTGCTGACACTTAATTTACTGCAAACTAAAATTCACTTCATGAATTCAACCTTTTTTTGGTGGAGCTAAGTAGATTGAAAAAAAAAACTGAAAAACTTAGTATAAAATGTTTACTTTAGTTAATTTATTTTGCTAAATTTTAATTAAATGTTTTATTGTAATTGTTTTAAATATATATAAAAATGACAGGACTTCCACATCGTTAACATAATACAATTAAATAAAAAACCTAAATAAACAACATATTTTATGAATGATATTAAAAAGAAAACATAATAATTTCCAATTACTTACATGCATGTACGTATATGTATGTAAGAGGCAATTTTACATTTTTCAAATGGAGATAACTCTAAAATACAAAAATGAAATATTCAAAATATCGCTAAATATCATAAAAACCATTTATCTTTTAAAAACAACTACATGGGACTGTTTTGTTTTGTACAGTCGCTCCAAAGAGTATTTTATATTTTATTTTTCTTGTATCCTGAATTTATCAAAATATTGTTTTGTACAGCAGTACCAAAGCGTATTTTATGTTTGAATGCATGTTCAATTTTCCAATTTTCCAATTTATCAATATATCATTTATTTCGTAAATTTTTTACATTAGTTTATTTAATTTATTTATTGTTTTATTTATATTTTTTTTAATATTCACAATTTGTATGAGCACATGCTTGCATTTGTTTGATGTTTAGTATACAAAAGAAAAAATTAAATAAACGAGATCAATTTCGCTTGTATTTTGTGTAAGCTTTTCTCTTTTTCTTCAATACAAGCTGTGTGATCTACATCTAGCCTTTTTGGTTGTTCTCCATGCTATTAATGTGTTAATCAGCACAATTTTGGTAGCATCATAAATTAGTTAAACATTAGTTCAAAAAAAGTTTTTTGGTAAAAGCGTTTAACTAAAGTTTTAGCTGACAATGCGATGTCAGTAAAAAAAAAGTTGAAAGTTAGTTAAATATTTTAAATAAAAGTTTAACAAAATTTTCAACTACCTGTTTTCTGAGTGTAGTGTGAGCTTATATTCCGGAAATTCATTTTATTTCTGCTTTCCTATTAAACATAGAAATCTTTAAAGTACAATTACAATTATAAAGTATTTTTTTTTTTTTTTATGTTATCAAAAGTGTTAAAAACTTCTAACACTTATCTCATCATAAAATGACTTTATATTCTATATAAATAGGAATATTCCTAAAAGTGCAGTCATTTCTATAGTAAAAACAAAAAAAAAAAAACATTTCCTTCAAGTTGGTACTCCTTTAGTTGTACATAAAAATGTCTTTCAACCATACTCGAATGTGTCTCAAATCTAAAGGGAGATCTTTCTATTTTAACAAGCATATTTTACAAATACAAATACAACATAAAAAATAAAAGATGTTTACAACCCATAATATAACATTTTATAAAACTACTAAAATAAGGAAGAAAGAATAAACGAACAAAAAAAAAAAAAAAACATGTTAATTTCCAGTTAAAAACCACATTATTTCCCTTGTGTGATGTGCTGCAAAAGCATGTGAATTGGAATGCATATTATCTCTCTTTATAATGGTGTAGTGTGTGCTGCTGTGTGTGTAAGAGTTTGCTTTGTATATTGCCACAAACAAAATTTTGTAGCATATATTAGGGCTTTGCCACAACATACTCGTACATGCAAAGTAAGTGCATTTTCGACGTGTAGAGTTTTTTTTTTATTGGTTAAGGAAGGTTAACAAAAATATCATCATAAATAATTTAAAAAATTTTAAAGAACAATTCTTTGTTTAATATGTGGCTATTGAAAACTTTTTCATTAATTTTATCAAAATCTATTCGGCAAACTTTTGTTTGCCCGATTAAAAAAATGACTATCAAGCCACAAAGATGTTAATCAAATTTGATATAGCCTTATATCTAATTGAAATACAATTTTAACTGAAAAATGGTGGATCGTATTGCATATAAATGGATTATATTATATTTAGTTTGATATAATTTGATACGATTTAATCCAGTGAAAATAAATTTGTTAAATTGAATACAGGGGGCTAGATGTTTTGGTCCGTTTATTAAGATCCAAATTTAAATTTAATCTTCAGTTAAACTTTAGAAATTATATTCCGTTTATTAAGATCCAAATTTAAATTTAACGTACAGTTAAATTTTAATTTTATATGCTTAACAATCAAAAATTTTTATTTCAAATTAAAATGTTTAGAGTTTGATATTTTAAATTGTGATGTTTATTCAAGATAATTTCAATAGAAATTTCTACTAAAAACTTTCGAGTTGACATTAAAATTTTGAATAGGATGTTATAGATTTCTTTCCTACAGACACGCTTCGTAGGTATTAGCTTTAAATATGAAATAATTATTGTATGACTGTTAATGAATTACCCGGGTAAAAATTTCAATATGGAGTCTAATATAATTATATCTCATTTGATAAGTTGTCATATCTAAACACATGCAAATTGGTCAGAAAAATGGGTCATCTTCATGTATCTAATTATATTAAATTATATATAATTTGATACAATTTTATACGAGACTTTTCCATATCCGGGAAATTATATCTAATTATATATAAAAATATCTGATGTTATAAAATTTTTGCCGGTAGTAGGTATGCTTTTTGTAACTTGAAGTTATGCTTAAAAGTATTTAAGTGAACATTTTAATTTCTAGAAATCCACAATTTTGAAGATCCAATTTTTTTTACGAAACATAACGAAATTTTAAAAATTATCCAGAATAAATTTAGTGTTTCAAAAATGTACCATTTTTTAATTTGCAATTATATAAAAGGAAGCACTTGAAACTGATTTCGATATAAAATTAATACGGTTATATATAAAGCCATATGTAATAAAGTCTTAACTTGCAGATAACCTAATTTGATTTTGAACTTTACCAAAATATGTAGGGGATTATATACAATGCTATATAAAATATATTTTTAGTATATTATATATATATTTTCACATATATTTTAGTAAGACTTAGCATGGGACCATATATAATTATATCGATTACTACATATATTTGGATTATTATTATATGGTTTATGTAGTTATATACGGAGTAAGATTTGGAGACATATAATAATATCAAGAACCACAAAAAAAATTCTCAATAAAAATTATCAGATGTATTTGTATATATTGATATAAGCCGTAATGTGACTCTATACAAAGTCAGATATAACTTAATCAAACTATATATGACTAGATATAACCATGTTTGCACGGGCAGTAAAATTAATGAAATAATAAAGTTTAATTTATTAAAAAAAAATTAAAATGGATTTCAAAACAAAAACTTCACTTTTCCATAACTTAGAAAAAAATATAAATTAGATATATATTTTTTTGCATGGGACAATACATTGTTTTGTTTAATTCCATATATTCTTTAGTTCTTCTAATAGAAGTCTACGGTAACATGTTGTAATATACAATTATATATGCCGTTTTACGAAAAAATACAGTAGCAAGTAAAATTGTATCTTACTATACATGATGTCATACTTAACTATATTCAATTTAACAAAACTGGATCATACTCTTATTATATAAGATTATATAATATTATTTTTACTCGGGTGGCCTTATTTTCAAAATTTCGATTTGATGAAATTAAACGATTTTTAGAGGACGAAAAATAATGAAAATTTTCTGTAAACTAACGAAACTTTTCTTCATAACGAACGAAAGTTTTAATAAAATTAATAAAAAGCTTCATTAAATTTTTGAAAATTTCAATAAATAAAATAATAATTTTCATTATATTTTATGCAAACTTTCATTAGTTAAATGAAAAGTTTCAATGGACGAATTCCAGTGAACATTTATTCATTGCTTCTATGCAAAAATCATTGATATCATGCATAAAATTCTCTCAGTGCACTGTTAAATGCTTCTGGGCAAACAAATAAATGGTTTTATAATATATTAATTCATTCAGGACAAGTCTTAGATACGCTGAACATGTTTTGACGAGACAGTGCTTTATTAACAAATTTTACTATTTTTTCTCTTTTTACACTGATAGAATTATCTGCATGATATTCACAAATTTTTGAATTGAAGCAATGATGTACACTGGAACGCGTCTATTTAAACTTTTGATATAATAAATTCCAGTTTTCATGAAATTTTTTGAAACACTTCATTTTATTTATTACAAATCTCATTCACTCAGTGAAGAAGCTTCATTAAAAAACAACCCAGGCAGAAAAAAACAATCAGCACAGTGTTGGTTTTTTTTTTAAATAGCTTAAATTAAATTTGAGAAATATGTTCAATAAAACGCATTTAAAAACCAGCAATACTGTTCGGTTTAAGTCTTATACATCATATTTAAATGTGTTAAATATAATAAAATATTTAAATAAAAAGCTTCTAATTGGTTGTTTTATTAATACAAACAATATTAGCAAAGAATTGTGAGGTGGGTACTGGTAAAACACATGCTTTACAAACAAAATAGTGTTTCTACAATATTAGCTGTACCTTTATTAATTTTTAACACGGTAGGTTTTACAAAAATAGCGGTGATTTGGCAGTACTATTTCTTTGGGACGGTTGTCAATTTCAACCTGGGTTCCCATGTACAAAAGTATAGTACAGGCAACCGACTGCTATTTTTGTAATACCCATCGTGTTAAAAATGACCAAAGGTACAACTAATATTGTACCAGGAAAACACAATTTCGTTTGCAAAACCAGTGCCGCTCGCAAAATTCTTTGCCAATATAGTTTTTTACCAATATTACAACTAAGAATGTTTTAAATATTTTATTACATTTCACACATTTAAATGTGATGTATTAGACTAAGACAGAACTGTATTGGTGTTTCGTAAATGTGTGGTATTATATACATTTCTCAAAATTAAATTAACTTAAGCTATTTTAAAAAAGCACCAACTTTTTTGAGTTACCAGCGGTGGCAAGTTTGCTCAAACCAAACTGTTATCAATTGGGTAACAGGACAATACTGTAAAGATTGTTAATCCCAAGTTGTTAATCCATACTGTATCGATTGTATTTTTCTCCCAGGAAAGTTTCATAATAAGCATGAAGCTTTTCATGAATTTTATGAAATATTTCATTCACTTCGTGAAAAAAAGTTTCATTAAAAATCGGTAAATTTTAGTAAATTATTTTGAACAAATGTATAAAAAAGTTGAAACTAATATTTATTTTAAAAATAAATGCATGTTATTTTATTTTTAACTCACAACAGTAAACTACATAAAAAAAGTTCAATAATTCCAATAATCTTTTTTTTTACAAAAATTGTTTATTTATCAAATTATTTCAATTGAATTTCAAATATTCAATTATAGTAAACAATAAATACACTTGACTTGTGTATGTATTCTGTTTAGTAATCAGATTTTTTTATTTTTTTATTTTTATATTATTAATTATTAATTAATAATCATATAATTATAAATTATATACTATTACCCTAACCGAGCACTAGCTACTGTGGCCTTCGGCGCGTTGTTGCGAAAACAGACCAGTGCCTCTGGTGGGTATCCAACCCACGACCCCCGCACTGATAAGCCAGTACGCTATCAACTAGCCTACCGGGGCGCACAGTAATCAGATAAAACACTTTTAAATTTCAAAACAAACCAAAAAATAGTTTTTTTTTAACGTTTTGCCCGTTAAATATTAAAGGTTATTTTCAAAAACTTTCTGTTGTTTTTACCACTTTTATCGGTTTTTTTAACAATGTTTAAAAATAAATATAAAAATGGATTCAATATAATGAACAATCAGTAGTATTCGTAGTTTTTAGTGGTTTTTAACGTAGTAGTTATCATTGTGAATGCAGTTTAGGAAATATCTGGCTTTTTATTTAAACATTATTCACCTTACAATTTCTTCGTATATTTTGTTTAGTTTTTCAAAATTTTATTGTAAAATCACCTTATTTTTTTTAAGAATATAAATTTCAAAAAATTATCTTAAATTTAAGTATAGTCAAATAAAAGAAAATTTTGTGTAAATTTATATTGTAAAAAAAAATATGATTTCCTGATAAATTTGGAAAAAATATACAAAAACTGCAAATGAGAAAATTTGCATTCGTGTGCATTCGAAATTGTTGAAAATGCACCCTTTTAAAGTTTAAATTAAAGAATACGAACAATTATTGTTGCGAATTTTACTTATATTTGCAAAGTGGAACCAAAATGCTACAACTCTTATCGAGGTAATCTCTTTTAAATGTATGAAATAAAAATAATTTCGATCGAAAAAACTATCATTTTGCATTGAAAAACAGGCACACATTTTGTTCCTAAAACGAAAAACCACATACATAGCCAAATGTATACTTTTCGGTAACACATCATACAAATACATTTTTATATTTTCGTTAAATTTTTTTTTTTAGATTTTCTATACACAACCAACTAAACTAACACGTTCAAATACACATGGAATATAAATAATACAAACTAGTACATTCCTGCATACAATATTTTATAACCAATGTTGTCATTTATTTTTGCCTTCATATGAGTATGTGTGCGTTTGTGTGCATCCAAACGCATTTTTGTGGTGCATTTATTTGTTATTGTAGTCGTTAGTTGCAGCATGTTTGTATTTGTACTGAATTTGTTAACATATGCGGTTGTTTGTGTATATAGTGGTTGTTTATATTCAACGTATTTTGTGAAAATTTGAACAACAAAAAATAAGAGAGAACACCACTTTTGTTAAAATATATTCTACACTCAAAATATTATGTAGATACTAACTCGGTAAAAAAAGATCATATATGTAGAAATATTTTCATATATGGTTGTGTATATGGACAAATATGGAAATATGTGGGTATATATGGATATTAAAAAGGACACATATACGGTTATATATGCAGGTATATGTTATTTCTGATTTGGAAAAGGTGCTCATATATGGACGTATATGTTATTTCATATTCGCAAAAGAGGGTCTTATATGGGCAAATATAGAAGTGTATGGCATTTCATATGTACAAAAAGTGCTCATTTATGAATATATAAGGACGTATATGTAACTCCATATTCCCACAGACTAATATACCCAGCGAAAAAAGAGTGGAAAAAGATGTAGTAAAATCATCACATATACGGATTCAGATGTAGTGCAAATTGAGGTGAAACACGCATGATTTTAACATGGGGTTGTCATAGGACGGAGGTAATGCAAATTCCTCAAACTTCACCTTATTAAAAGTACTATATGTAAGGTTATGAAAGATTGTATTTTTGGGTGTCCTTTTTCATAGAACTTAATTTGTTATTTTTACCGAGTGATAATATGGATCTGTAGTAGTGCTTAAAAGGTTATAATTAAAAAAACTTTTAAACAGCTTTCCAGCTTTAAAAACAAAGCGAAATAAGAGTTTTTCGTTGAACTGAAAAGAAGGAAAACTATTGTTAAGTCTGATATTTTATAATCATTTTTTTCGAATTTAAATGTCAGAAAACACTAACTCCCGGTTCCATTCGAGTATGTCAAATACCGAATTGTAACCGAACATTCGTGACATTTCTACTAGTTAGCCTTGTATATGATGACATCATATGCTAAGTTTAGGAACTGATCTAAAACACCAGCATTAGATCAGAAAAATCAGTAGTAGTAGCTACTTTGCGTGTAATGAAAATGTTGTTTATTTGGAACTACTTCGCATTATTTTTGCTGGGTATGGATGAATATAATAACCCAATTTTTTATTAAATTTAAATAGGAAAAAATATACTAAGGGCCATTATTACAACTTGTCTTTAAAGTAATTGTTAGTAAAAGGTAACTTTAGCTAAAGTGAAGAAAAAAGTGAGCTATAATGTTTTTCGTTATTACAACTTCCCAATAAAATAAAATTAATATTTTTGATAATGTGGCAGCAACAAACTAAAAACCGATTATTGGTTTATGAATTGGTTTATAAAAATACGTAGTGGCAACGTACTTTTATTTATTTCTTTACAAACAAACAATTATTTGTGAAATTCGGTTGTGAAATTCGGTATTTTCTTCTTTTTCTTTATAGAGCAGGAAATGTGGTAACTTTAAACACATAAACCTTACGTTTAAAGTTAAAGGCAACAATGTCTTCCCTTTAGCTTATGGGTCACTTTTAGCTTAAAGTATACTTATAATAACGAAAAACTAATAATCTGTCAGATAACATCCGAACTTTAGCTATTGGCAAGTTGTAATAATGGCCCTAAAACTACTTACATACACTAAGAGCATTATCTAAATGATATCAATAAATTTTGGCATTCGATCTATGATATGTCACTGGAACTAGTTCATTGAAACTTTTCATTAAATTAATGCAGTTTTTCATAAAATTTAATGCAAACTTCTTATTACTAATTAGTAAACATTTCATACGACTAATGAAAAAGGTTTATTAAAAATAATTTCATTAAAACTATGAAGCTTCTTCATGAAGTTTAAGACATTTTTCATTCCATTTGTGAAGAAAATTTCATTATTTTAGTGAAAAGATTTTATTAAAACTCGTCCAAGGAATTCTCTATGTGTAGTTTTTATTTATATGATATATTTGTTTGAAATTGCAAAAATTACAGGAAAGATTTTGAAACATATGAAAATGGTGTATCCAATCAGTTTTATAAACCCCTTTTTAAGACCGATTGTAAATAACTTCAATTTTTAATCTAATTCTTAAGGGATCTGATTCATATTTTTATTTTGTAGCACATACATTAATTTCATTTAAATTTAAGTGCATCAGTAAGGAATCCCCACTAATTACGGTACTCTCATTGTCCATAAAATACGTAGATTTTTATAACTTTTATCTTCATTACGACAATATTAAAGCATTTAACTGTTTTTATAAAATTTCATTAAGTTTAGAAGTGGTTTCTACTACTTTTTTAAAATTGTTATTTTTTACAAATAAATTGAAATAAAATGTGTTTCAGTAACTATCTTTCGCAAATAGAGATATAACCGCTACTGAAATTAAAAAATTGTGGAAAAATTTAAGATTATAGGTGTTTTTAAACAGGACTTCACAGAAAAAAACACGAAATAATCAAACCATTCAATTAGTATGCATTTTTGAGCTGAACGTATACATTTTCATTTAAAATTACTATTAAATAGAAAATTAAAAGTTTTTTAATTGTAAGAAAAATAAATTAAAATTTTTGAGTAATTCGTACTTTTATCTGTTCACAAAGTTTTAACTTAATGTGGTCGTATTATACTTTATTCAAAAGTTGTTTTAAATGTCGCTTTAATGTCGTTGTGATGCGACAATAATCAGAATGTTTGCGCTGACATATATACATGTTCTGCCATTTGAAACCCCTTTTTTTTGTATTGCAATTAGGCTTTTTCACTACCAACTTTTTGTTTGTGGGTATATTTATATTTTGACTTCAGATTCTTGTTAGGGGTCCTTGAATTTAAAAGGAAAAGGTTTATATGTATGCACCCTTTCATTAATATCCAATAAAGATTTTTTTCGAAAATCCACTTAAATATTAGAATAATCAAATATGCTTTGTTTGAATTTTTGAATATACTTTTAATTTTCTACTAAACAGTAATATTCAATTATGATCTTGTACCTTCAAAATTCTAAATAAAAATGTGAACTTACAGTTCAACAATTGAACCCAATTGAACGTTTTGAGTATTTCGTATTTTTATCTGTTTAAAAAAACTTATAATCATCAATTTTTCAAAAATGTTTTATTTTTAGTAACGGTTAGACACCTATTTTCGCTTCAACAATAATTACTGAAACACATTTCTTACTTCTGTATGAACTTATTTGTCAAAAACAATAATTTAAAAAAATTGGTAGATACCACTTCTGAACCTATGCGTATCAGAGTACATATGAATCGTATTAAGAATCTAAATTATTTAAAATCCGTATTTGAAATTGGTTTAAAAATTTATTGTATATACCATTTTGAAGTTTTAAAATTTACCCGTAATTTTTTAAAACTTTTAACAAATACGTTATATAAATAATTAAAAACTACGTAAATTAATAAATATACGTTTAGGATTATATTTGTCCAAATATGAGTCCTTTTTGGGTATATGGAGTCACATATTTGTTTATATATGTTCATATATGATTCCTTTTTGCACATATGGTATTCCTTATGACTTCACATTTATCTATATATGACTTCCTTTTGGGTATATGAAATAACATATACTTCTATATATGTTCATATATGATTCGCTTTTCGAAATATGAAACCGCATATACCTCCATATATGATCATATATGAGTACCGTTTGTAAATATGAAATCACATATACTTCCATTTATGGCGATATATCAAAGTCCATTTTGCCTATATATGCAACCATATATGAGCATATATGACCATATTTAACCATATATGAACTTTTTTAACCGGGAGACTTATATTCTGTACCACCTTATATAAAAGTTAAGCGTTTAATATTTTTTTTTTAATTATTCTAGTATGCCTCCCATATGCAATTACTGTTATAATTTTTCTGTCCACTTATATCGAAAGTGGGAAATAAAACTTTTTTGGAAATTTCGATAAGGACGGTATAGAACGTCTCTAAGACTATCCGCTACATAAAACTTCCGTCCGGAAGGAAACCAGCGAAAAATCGGTAAATACATAACTTTTGTAGTCCATAATACAACATTTTAATTTTTGAAAAAAAAAAATCTTTTTTTTAGTTAAACAGAATTTTTTAACAAATCTATTAATTGTTAACTAAAAAATAAATTTATTTATAAAAAAAAGCAATTTTAAGCAAACTACAAAAACTGTTTCTGTTAAATAACAAAAGTTTTAATTTGAGTGTATGAATGCACTTGTGTATATGTATGTTTATTCATGCATTCATGACAGTATGTATGCTTTTATATTGATATGTATGTCGTTATGTAGAGTTTATTGTGTCACTTGTCCTGTGTTACTAGGTCTTACTTGTGCATGCATAAAACCTTTACACTAAACATTATCTATTCCAAACCCATCCCCATTCTAAACATTTCATTCATAATCGTATTTAGGTTGGTTTGTTGCAGACATGGGATGTTAATTACATTTCAAAACCATTCACTTGTGTGGTTAAACGCTTCTTTGAAAAATTTTCAATTTTGTCAACACCAGACATGGCACATAATACCAATATTTGTGTATTTAATTACAGGCAAATTACTTTTTTTACTGCTAATTACATGAATTTGGGTGTAATTGAGTACTTTTCCTGTAGTTAAATACCCATATGTTGTTACTAATCCCCATGTTTGGAATTAAAAATTTTACAAATTTTCCTAGGAAGCGTTTAAGCTTACAAGTGTGACCATAAGTCTGAAATTATTAATGATACAGAAAAATTTCAAATTATAATTGACGTCGCCCAAGTCTGGATTGTTGTACACTCAAAAAAATAGTAGAAAAGTTAGTAAAACGTCTTGTAAATCAGGTATACTATTTTTTAGCAAAATTTTTTGCTAAAATCGTGTTTTCAGCAAAAAATTTTTGTTATACTTATTCAGCACTTAACTGTTTTATACTAATGCTTTACTAATATACTAATGTTTTACTAATTAATTTTGCTAAAAAAAAATTGTGCTGATAAGCACATTAATAGTGTGGACGACAACGAGATTGAAAGATATACGCAGAATGAAGTAGATGTCGCGGCATGTCAAGATGTAGTAGAGAAGAGGAAAATGATACTAAAAAGTACAACTCTAATAAACATATAAAAAAATCAACCATGGAAGTTTTTGTATCTCTTTTTCATACATAAAACAAAATTGAGGATTAAAATAACTTAAATTTTGCGTTGTCACCGGCTTGTGAAAATAATTGTCTATTAATTAAATAAAAGACAAAATAAAATATTTATTTATTTAAACTAAATGTTTATATGTGTGGTCAATTGCAAACAAACATATACAGAAATGTAGACAGAGTAAAGCGAAAGACAAAGACACACATCTTAGGTAGATTTTTATGGTTCCTTTTTCTTGTTGCAAAAAGGGTTGTTTTTTTCGTTTCGTTTGTTTTTGTTTATTTTTTCGTTTCGTTTCTATAATTATCTTCGGCAGTTGCGATAGCATCATTTAAACGATATCATCATTTAGACAACCATTGATGTAAGAAATTGAAAGACAATTTTTGTTATGTTATATATATTTATTTCTTTATATTTTCAGATATTAAATTAATTCATGTCGTCAATGTGGAAAAATGAAAATTTTTATATTTCGTTATTATAGTAAATTATTTTTAAAAGAATCACAAAAATATGTTTTATGATTTTCAGCAAATAAATTAACTAAATTACAATTTTTCTACAAAATTTTTGCGTTTTTTTCAGTCTACTAAAATTCAGAAAAAAATTTATTAATTTCTAGCAAGTGTTAGCAAAACTTTTGCTGAATCTACAAATTTTGTTGCTAAAAATCAGCTCGCTGATTTTCAGCAAAAGATTTTGCTGACATTAGCAACTTTTTTGCAAGCATCCTCCTGACTAAAATTTTGCTGACTCAGCAAAATTTTTTGCTGACTTTACAAACTTTTTTTTTGAGTGTACTATAAAATTTGTATGAATTTAAAGTGACACATGTGTTAGATTTTAGGAAATTGTATCACTTGGGGGGTTTTTTTTTTGATTCTATAAGTTTGTTTTTAATTGCTATTTTCCTATACCTGAAAACATTTATATAAATAAATATTTATTACGGATACGAATGAATACGTTAAATATAAAAGGAGTATTAAAAAAAAAAATGTCCTTTAAAGATCCTAAAAATATAAAATTTAATAGCAAATCCTAAAGATATGCAGAAGAACAACTAAATTGACATAACATATGACAACTAAGTAAGCGGACAAAATTCAAATATAAATTACTGCTCAGTAAGCATGTTTTTTTTCTTCAAAATACATGTCAATAAAATCTTATATTATAAGCATTATTGTATATATTCAAAAGTGAAAAAATTCAAATGGAAAGTGTTTGAACAAAACAGTTTAAGAACAAATGTATATGACATGCTTGGACGGTATGCTAAACACGAAGTGTTACAGTTAAGGAACAAGTATCAATTAGCACAATATATTCCATTTTCAAACGGTTTGAAAATGGAGTGGAATCAAACGGGATAAAAAAGAAAAGACGTCCAAAAAAAATTTATTGTTAAATTGTTAAACTGAAAAAATTGGCGGTTAATCAAATTAGGGCATCAAGGAAATAATTCTCAAAATCTTACTTCAAATGAAAGTGAAACACTACCAGAGGAAGGCAATACACAAATATACTAAAAATCAATTTGCAGAAATACCAAAAAATGCAGACAACTGACAAAAAACTTCATGAAAAGAAATGTTCAAATAATTTTGGATGATGAAAAATACTTATAAAGAATAAAGAAATATAGAGCATGGCCTCCACCTTAAATAATTTTCATTTTCATTGCACAATTAAAGGTCGAAAAAACATAATTTTTATTTTTAATAAAAATTATATCAAACTTGTATAAAAGACAAAGTACGGTCTTGTTTACACCCCTTTTACCTTTTGTTTTTAAACAAAACAAGTGTGGAAATATAAAGGAGAAAAAACAAAAAACGTGTATTAAACAACTACCAAAGGTAGACCGTGCACATAACAAACAAGTTTTTGATTTATTTTTGATCAATGGTGATAATCTTTAACTTCAAGCTCATATATTAGTTCTCATTTAGTGGGAAAAATAGTTAATAGGGAACCTAGCAAATTCCCTAAATAGATCTATCAACACATTCCTGAAAGTGGTCAATTAATAAATTTGAAAACAAAAACTCTATAGAATATTTGTTAGGACAATATCCTAAAAAGAAATATAGAGTATGGCCTCGAACTTGAAAAATTTTCATTTTCAAAAATACTTTCCTTATGCTTTGAACAACGGAAGTATTAATTCTGAATTTTATTCTGATGACCTGAAAAAATCTCCCAACAAGGTACGGTATTCGGCCAAAGCGAAGTTTGAACCAAAAGTACGCTCAAAAAATAAGTTAGTAGAAAAGTCAGTAAAACATCTTGTAAATAAATCAACCATGGAAGATTATATATCCGTTTTTCATACATAAAACAAAATTGTGGATTGAAACAACTTAAATTTTTGCGTTTTCACCGGCTTGTGAAAGTAATTGTCTATAAATTAAATAAAAGACAAAATAAAATATATAAATTTAAATAGATTAAACGTGTATTAGTAGTCAAATTCAGTGGTCAAGTTGGTAACAAATATACAACAGGTAGACAGACTAAAGCGAAAGACATACATCTTAGGTAAATTTTTGCTTTGTTTGCTTTTTCTTATTGAAAAAAAGGGTTGTATATGTTACGTTCTGCTATTTTTTCGTTTCGTTTCTATAATTCTCTGCTGCATTAGCGTTCCTTTAAAAGATAGCATCATTTAGACAACCAATGATGTAAGTAGTTGAAAGATAAATTATTTTAAAAAGAATCACAAAAATATGTTTTATGATTTTCAGCTAAATAAATTAACTAAAGTAAAAATTTTCTACAAATTTTTTGAGTTTTTTTCAGTCTACTAATATTCAGCAAAAGGTTAGCAAGGGTTTTTAAATTTCTAATCTAATTTTAGCAAAACTTTTGTTAAATCTACTAATTTTGTTGCTAAAAATCAACTCGCTGATTTTCAGCAAAAGATTTTGCTGACATTAGCAATTTTTTTGCAAGCACCCTCCTGACTAAAATTTTGCTGACTCAGCAAAATTTTTTGCTGACTGTGGGCAGCAATTTCAGCAAAAGCTATATCACAACTTTACATCCAAGTTTCAAAACGCAAGTCCTTCCAGGACGCAAGTCCTCCAAACGTCCCAAGAGCACGTCCAATTGAAGACTTTTGGGGTCTTTTATGCCAGAAAGTGTATGAAAATGGTGGGAAGGCAAAAACACAGAAGAATTGAAGAAACAAATTAAAAGCCGTGTAAAAATAATTGACATGAATGTCGCCCAAAGCATGATTGAATACATCAAGCACAAAATAAGCCAAATAGAAGATCGCCGTCCTTTGGCTCTCTACAAAAAGTGAATTAATAATTTAAAGTCTATACTGTGTTATACAATAAATAAAAATACCTTTTCAAAAAAAATAATTAGATTTTTAATTACAAGCGTTTTAAAATTGTCCAACTACTAAACTGGTATAAGTTAATTATGCATACCGGAATTGGCACCTCTTCTGAGCAACAGTAAAAGTGTGTCCTAAAACTACTAAAAATTTGTTCAAAATAACAGTTCAAGAAAAATTGCTAAAATTAGTAGACTTTTTTGATTAATATTAGTAAGATAGGAATAGCAAAAATAAATCTGTTCAATCCACAAAAATGTTGTTGTATTTGAGCTAAATTTTAGTTAATTGAAAGTAAAAAATTTGCGCAAGTAAAAAAAAATGCTAAATATTAGCGGACAAAAAAACGAAAAAATTCGAAAAGTATTTTCAGACTTTTTTTTCTGCGAATAAAAGGCAGCCCTTCTGAAATCATAAGGGTTCAGGTTTTTAGCACATATGTCTGTTGATTTAAGCAAAATTTACGGTTATTTGTCCAAAAACATCACACTGTGGTATATATCACAAAGTTTTTGGAACTAATTCGGCCATACGCAGTTTAGCAACGGTTATGACTTATCATTATTTTTCCTACTACCAGTAATGATACCAGCTTACTCTCTGCCTTATTTTAAAACATACATATATATAACGACATACAAATAAACTGGTTAATTTTCCCATTATTTCAATACAAAAAATAATGTCAGTACTTATTTGTTATCATTATTTTAAATATAAAGTAATGATCTAAAATTTTTTTTTAAATCTATTTTTAGACTTATTATTTTTTCAACTCTAGTTAGTACATATATAAGTAATTATGTGTGATTTTTTGTAAGCTGGAAATTAATGACATTTTGCGCAAGCAAGTCATTTATGTTTCTATCTATCAAGTATAACATTCCGAGATAGCTCAGATGGTAGAGCGGCTAACTGACAACCTGGGATCACAGGTTCGAATCTCGTATGCAAACTGGTCAGAATCGACTTTTAGCCCTTTTAACATGAACTAAAATTTATTCCAATTATATTTTGGGGTATGACTCTTAAACTAGTGGTTTTAGAGAAAATTTTCATACGAAATAAAATGACAAACAATTTTCTGAACAGCATTTTTTACTTTTCAATGACGCGTCATGATGGTGTAAGCGGTGAAAGTCAAAATTTGTGTCATTTTTAAACGTCTCTTGTATATTAACTTATAAATTTTTTTAGTTTAGGTTTCGCAAAATTGTATGGTATAACAATTAGTTTTAATAATCCAATAACATTTGAAAAATATATGGTTTATTCCATGGCACACTTACCAAAATCGAAATTTAAATTTTAATTTATTAAATATATTTTGGTCACATCATGTGTGAACGTGTCAAAATTTATCGATATTTGAATCTACTAAATATTTATTCGGACTTAATCTGTTTAATCGAAACATTGGTAAGTTGGTAACTGGGTTGGCAATACTGCTAAAATACTGTTATCGATTAAAACCTCTTTCAACTTTCTACCGTTGCTCTTCAAATACCGTTAAAGAATTATTAATCCTTAAAATGCCGTTACCAAAAAAATGGTGAAATACCGTCACCGTTATTTATAGTTTTCTGCTTTTTTAATTGCACGTGGTTGGCCAACAAATCATTCAAATAAAGCATATTTCTGTTGGAATTCATTTGACAATTTGTGTTTTTAGCATCGTCATTTTAGGGATAACGGTATTTGAATTATTTCGGTAACGGTATTTTATCTATATTCTATTACAGAACTATATTTTAAGAGTATCGATATATCATTTATTTTGTTATAGGTATTTTAAAGATACTGGTATTTCACTTATTCGGGTAACGGTATTTAAAGGAGAGCGGTATTTTGATTACAACTTTCTAAGAGCAACGGTGGACAATAAAAAGTGTTTTATATGGATAACAGTATTTTAGCCTGTTAATCCTATTAACTACTACCCTTGGCTTCTCCAGCTCCTATAACAACTTTTAATGTATTCGTCGCCAAAAAGAAACAATTATAATACAATTTTTCCCTTTCAGGGCTTGCCATTGCTTTAAAGGCGTTTAATGCCTTTATTAATAAAATTAAACTTTTTTCTTTTTGGTTACTTTCTTTTTTTTTTGAGATAATATAAAATAAGCTGTTCAATGTTGCCCCATGCTTATATTTTAGTACAAAGTGTATGAAAACATTTTGTATATTTGATGTGACACCCATTTAAAGCCTGCTCAACTTAAAACTGACTGCATTTTTTAATATAATACAAAATAGCTAAACACCGGTTTTTAATTTAAAGTTGTTTTTTTTTTTTTTTTTTTTTTTTTTTTTTTTTTTTTTTTTAACACATTTTAATCCCCAAGTTTGCTTTATGTATGAAAAATAGATACAAAAATCTTTCATGGTTGATTTTTCATATGTCTTACAAGAGTTGTACTTTTTAGTACCATTTTCATCGTATCTACTAAATCTTGACATGTAGCGACATCTACTTTATTCTGCGTATATATTTTCCAATCTGGCTGTCTTCCACACTATTAATGTTCTTATGACCACATGTTTTTAGCAAAAAAAAAAATTAAAACGTTAGTAAAATATTAGTAAAACATTAGTTCAAAAAAGTTAGGTGCTGAATAAGTATAACTAAAATTTTTGCTGAAAACATAATTTTAGCAAAAAATTTTCTGAAAAAGAGTATACCTGATTTAACTTTTCTACTAACTTATTTTTTTTTCAGTATAGCTTGGTAAAAACTGGGATAATTATATGTTAATAAATACCGCAATTTGAGATAAATTTTGATCTCATTTAATCCAGATTTATATATGAGCCATATAATTGTCAAAATTTTAAATTTTAGTTTTCTATGATTGCTTTCAGGAAATCAATTTTATATTTTTACAAAAATTATTTTTAAAAAATTTCTAATTGCTATATGGCAACCCTGATATCTAACTAATGTAGTATTTTAATAAACCAACCCGTTCAGAACAAATTATATCTTAAATATAAAATCGCATCCCGTTTAATATTTAATCTTATCCAAGTTTATATCAAAATTGTGGTATACAGTAATAAGTATAATGAAATAAGAATACGCCTGCCAAATTGCCAAGCAAACAAAAATCGAGATGTAAAAAATTCTTCGGCTTGGACATGGAACGACTCATATGTATCCAAAATAACAAATTCTTAATTTCCTAATCACCAACCTCCCCAAACCCTTGACGATCTTTAGACATTTTAGAAAGAAACCATGTTGACTTTAATGTCACTTCGCTGACTGTTTCTTTCAACACCACAAATGACGACTAATTGTGTACATGTAGTTAGCTTGTTGTAGTTTACATGACATACCTTAACAACAACTTCAATTTATGCATGAAATACAACGTCAAACTATAAAATGCAAGTAATCCTTTTATGTGCAACACTTTTATCTTTTTTTTGTAAATATGTTATAAAATAATAAATATTAAATCTAACATATGTAGAGAACATGAAATGCATTTAACAAAAAAAAAAAAAAAAAACCGAACATTAAATCATCTAATATATATAACATTGTATAAATTTCAGAATACTAAATATATAGAATGTATACTCGACTGCAAAACAATAGCAATTGCATTGGTTATTCTCACTTTATTAAATCCCTTAAGATTTGCTATACAAAATGCATTATACTAGGGCTCGGAACTTCATTGTCGTTAGCTGGAGAACAATGTTAACCAAATATCTTTGCGAATCAACAAATTTGCAAAGGAAATGGCATCGATATGTTAATGCATATTTTTGAATATTTTGCTATATATGCATATTTTTGCAAATTTCCTATAAATTACATTTTTTGTCATTTTCATATTTTGCATTAAAATGCATATTTTTAAGAAACTTTTCTATGTTTTACGAAAAATTAATTTAACGCAATTTATAATTTTATAAATAAAATATTTATTAAATTTTACATATATTTTTTTTATCACGAAAAGTAAAATAACAGAAAAATGAAATTACTAACTTAATAAAATTTTTTAGAATTGGTTACCTGAATCTATTTTAGAACAGCATCTTTTAACATCGGTTGCATCAAACCGGGTTTAGAACAGATTTCTGGCAATCAAAATGCAAGGTTTCACTGTTGCAGAACCAATTCTATAACTGGTTCTAAAACCGGTTCTAAAGCCACCCCTTCTAAAGCCACCTGTTCTTGAAGAACCTATTGCAATTAGGACAAACTCCTATTGCACATAGGACAAACTCCTACAGAAAGAAGCGGTTTTAGAACAGAACTTATAACCTATTATAATAAAGTATAAGTTTTTCTGCATCCTGTTATTTGAATTTTACTATTTTTCCTTAAATTTTCTGATGATGTTTATTAGTAATTTTAAATATTTTTATTACTTTTTAAAACAAAAATTACTAAAATTGTGGAACTAATATTGAAAGAGTTGAAAAGAAACCAATAACAAATGCATATTTTTTTTTTTTATTAATTAATAATCATATAATTACGAATTATATACTATTACCCTAACCGAGCACTAGCTACTATGGCCTTCGGCGCGTTGTAGCGAAAACAGACCAGTGCCTCTGGTGGGAATCGAACCCCCGCACTGATAAGCCAGTACGCTACCAACTAGCCTGCCGGTGTGCACGATGCATATGTTTTAATTCTAAATTTTAATATAAAATTTTAATTTAAATAATTTAAATACATATTTAATGTACATAAAACACAAATATAAATGCATAAACTTCCGAGCCCTAATTATAACAAATAACAAGAGAAACAAGATGTATTTTCTGATGAAATAAACAAAATTATAAAATATTATTAACCCTAAATTGTAAAAAGTTTTAAAAACATCATTGTACAATTAGCACAAAATTAAACTTGTTTGTCAATCGATTTTTAATAATTTTGCCTAAAAATATGCAATGGATATTTAAAATACACAAACAATAAAAAAACGTGGAAGCGATTTAACTATTTAAACACTAACTAAAAAAAATTAGTAAGTTTTTTGCTAAAACTACTAAAATTAATTCAAAATAAAATTGCTTGAAAATCTATTAAAACTAGCAGATTTGTCTACTAAATAGTATTAAAATTAGAATAGCAAAAATAAACCTGTTAAATATACAAAAGTGTTGTAATATTTGGGCTAAATTTTAGTAAACTGATGGCGACAAATTAATTTACTGAAATCAGCAAACGCTAAATATTAGCAGACCAAATAAATTTAAGGTAAATATAGCAAAAACTTTATTGATATTACAGTTTTCGTTTGCTTTTTTGTTTACAACATAACTAAAACTTTGTAAACAGTTTTATTTTTACTGAAATTAACTTACTAACATTTAGCAAAAAAAAAATGCTAATTTAAGCAGTGTTTTCTGCAACGTATTTTTAACTAACTATTGGAATAGTGCTAGTAATTTTAGTTACTTTTCAATACTCGATATTTTTAATTTGCATACTCGTTACTACTCGACAATTTTAACGGATTTTAAATTCACTTTTACAAGAATTTTATGAAAATTTTAACTTTTATTGAAAATTCAAATTTAACAAAATATTTTTAAACTTTTTTTACAAATAATTCTGTGTTTTTTATAGTTTTTTAACTTTTTTCTTTAAACTTTTCACCTTTGATTTTCTTTGCTAGCAGAGTTGTATTTTAATGCTTAATATTTAAGCGGAGTCGAATTGTTGTATAGTTTTTCTGTTCAAAATACAACTCTAAAAATATCGAGTAGTTAATTTTTAGTATCGAATATCCATAAAAAAAGATGCTCGACACCCACTAATCATTCTTTTGCCAGCATTATTTGGAAACACTTATACACTTAGGAAATTATGTAGGTAAAGACGACAGCAATTGCAGTCAAAAACAAATGAAATTTCATTTAAAAAAAGGACGACTTACATTTCATTAAATTCAACTAACATTGTCATTTGTTTTTTAATGTTCAAAAAATGACTAACATTGTAGTAAAAATGAACCACTTGGTAGTAAAAAATAAACCAAAAAATTTTTTTTTTATTTTTTTAAATAACAAATAACAACTGTAAAAAATGAATGTAAAATCATAAAACAGTCATTTGATGTGAGTTGTTTTTTTAAATGAACTACAATGTTAGTTAAAAATTTTATTTGTTCTACAAATGACTTACATTTACATTAAAAATAATGAAACTGTATTACAACCCAAACAACTACATATTTTTAAAGCAGAAGTTCCCTGAGTGTAGGAATAACATGTTAATAATGACTTTGCAGAAAAAACTGCTAAAAGTAGCAGAGATTCTCAGCTAAATATTAATAAAACAAGAACACAAAAAATAAAACTGTTACCTTTAGAAAATTTAAGTTATATTCGCGCTGAATTTTAGTTATTTAAAAATAGCAATTTACTCTGCGAAAATTTGCAAAAACTTTTGCTAAATAGTTGTAGACTTAAAACAGCAAAGCAAACACTGCAAAATCAAATATTTTCTATAATTGCTTTAATTTTAGTAGAATGCAAATAACATCATATTTTGCTAAAATCAACAGAAATTTTTGCTTAAAATTTGTAGATTGCTAATTTTATTCGCATTACAACAAAATCTAAAAAAACACATTTTCTTATATTTAATATATAACATGAGATATAACGATATGTGATGACATATAGGGTGTTATTAAAAATTTTCGTTAAAATAAATATGAGATGTTAATATATATCGTTATATATATCGAGGCCACATATTTAATTATATAAAATTATATCAATTTATATAAAGCTGTATATAAACTTTTTTCGTCGGGCAATTATAACGGCATTTTTGTAGATTCAACAGGTTTATTTTTGACATTCTTATCTTACTAATATTTTTCAATAAAAAAAAAAAAATTGCTAACTTTAGCAGTTTTTTCTGCCACGTAATTTTTAACTAATTTTTAATAGTTTTTTCTGCTATTGTGACAGGTTTATTTCTTTTAGTGTATGTTACGGTTATAACTTTTGACATTTTTTTGCAAATATCAAATTTTACCTATGCTAGCCGTAAAGTACATAAAAAAAATATAATATAACATAAAAACATAATATAACTTTTCCGCGGTTTTCAAAAATATTCCGCATATCTTTTTTGAAGTTTCGAAAGAAAATTTTTTAAACTGAATTAAAAATCAATATTTCGCCAAAATTGTAAAGAATTTATACTCCAACGATAGTAACGATCTTAAACGAAACAAATTTAACAGTTTTCTCATATTTCGAGAAAAAAGGTCATACCGTTTTTTCGCGATGGGCATCTAAATACGCAGAACAACGAGCTTATTACGTAAAAATTATTGTAAAAAATTGTGTGTAGTAATTTTGTTCCACTAATGTAACTTTAATAATGCATGGTTAGAAAATGCACATCATGCGGGATGTTTTTGTTTCAAAATTACTCGAAAAGGCGATTTTTATTATTAATATAGTATAGTTAAACATTTTGCAAAAAAAATATGTTATAATCCCAGTGTATGTTTCTAAATTTGTGCGTTTTTTATACATTTAAATCTGCTTTGTCAACTAAAATTTATAAAAACCACATTATATAAAAATATGATAAGGGCTTTTTTTCTTAACCGTATTCCGTTTAGGGTTAAAACTGGGTTAAAACGAGAAAACAACACACATTTTTAAAACATGTGACACCATCCAATGTTACTTATTTAACAATACATAAATGTTATGTATTCGTAGCACAGAAAAAATATTCAATTATTCATAACATTCTTGTTACTGCAAACACATTTTGCACACATAAAATATAAGCTTTAGGTTTATAACAATGATTTTTGTGTTAACGCTAAATGGAATTTTTAATAATTTAATATTTAAACAAAAGCGACAGGAATTTATATCTCAAAACAATATTAAATAAGATTTGTATATAATCAAATTATATTGAAACTTACCCCACCACGTCCGGAACCTTCAAGACCTTCATCATCAATATAAATTTCATCTCTCGGTGATAGACTAGATGATACTGTTGAGGCTGGTAAAGGTTTGTTCTGAAATGGAATTCAAATAAAAAAAGAATTAATAACACTGCGTGACATCAAAAAAATAAATTGTATATATTTCGGACACTGAAATTTAAATGGCGAACTTTATTTTTCGATGTATGCTACAGTTTTTTGCGCAAATGTTCCTTTTAAGTTTGGCACATCTTCATGCAATTTTTTGTATAAAAAAATTTTAAATGTACACACAGAGAAAAATTTAGCTAGTTGCCAGTTGATATAACTTAACATTACACACAGAAAAAAATGTAGCTATTTGCCAACTGAAATTCGGTTACTATGACTCAATTTCGGTAACTACGAATTTCACACAGTTGGCACAACTTTATATTGGTTTTCACAACAAATTTCGGTTAATTGAACAGAATTTTAGTTGCAACACCCAACATTTTCAGAAATCGAATTTAAATAAAGTTGTACTAACTGAATTTATAAGTTGTTAACATTAATATACACTTTTCAATTCTGTTGGCACTTTATTTCTCTGCGTGTAGTTTTCACAAAAAAGTTCGGTTAATTCAACTGAATTTAAGTTGCAACACCCAAAATATTCAGAAGTCCAATGTAAATGTCGTCGTAATAACTGAATTTATAAGTTGTCACAATTGAAATACACTTTTCAATTCGGTTGGCTCTTTATTTTTCTGTGTGGATTACACAATTGATTTTTTTCTGCTGAAATTTGAGGACAAGACCAGCAGTGAAATTTATGGTAGATATTTGATTCCCAATTATTAATATTAAACCCGCTGTTAAGCGCTTTCTTCTAATTTTTCAGTTTTTGCGAATTCAATCGCTAAATATTTAATCGACAAAATCAAATGCTCACACAGTGGAAAGATTAATATAAAAATAGGTATATCAGTAAAAAAAATGTAAGTTTGATATAATATTTATTAAAAATAAAAATTATGTTTTTTCGACCTTTAATTGTGCAATGAAAATGAAAACTATTCAAGTTCGAGGCCATACTCTATATTTCTTTATTAGGATATTGTCCTAACAAATAATCTATAGAGTTTCCCTTTCAGGAATGTGTTGATAAATCTATTTCGGTAATTTTTTAGTTTCCCATCATCAGAACAAGTTTTGAAAGAGGATTGCTACCTCTTTCAAAACGTGTTCTGATAATGGGAACCTAGAAAATTCCCGAAATATATCTGTCAGCACATTCCTGAAAGGGTCAAATAATAAATTTGAAAACAAAAACTCTATAGATTATTTGTTAGGACAATATCCTAATAAAGAAATATAGAGTATGGCCTCAAATAATTTTCATTTTCATTAAAAAAAAAATGTATTTACTCAATGCGTTTTTAATGTAAAATTCGCGATCTGCCAAACATTTAAGATGACTATCTACACAGAGAAAATTTTCTTGGACGAGTTTTGATTAAATTTTTCACTAAAATTATGTAATTTTTCACTAAAAGTATGAAATTTTTAATAAATAAAATGAAAGTTTTCATAAAAATTTATTAAAAATTTTATGAAAAATTTTATGAAAAATTTTATGAAAAATGTAATGAAAATTTTAAATAGACAGTGATACTTCACAGAATTAATGCAAAATTCATTGATATCAAGCAGATAATACGCCTCGACAGGCTTCCTTGCTTTGAATGCCGATATGTGATTTCTATACTCTTTGATGCCCTGATTCCAAAACCGCCATCCAAATTTGTCCATCACCTCACAATTTTTAGAAAACCTCAAATAAAGTTGTGAAAAATTACTTTTTTGGCTCTTTTTGAAGCTGTTTACTATACGATTGACGCTTTCTAATAAATCAAAATAAAGATTAATACTCAGAATACACCTTACTTTTGATGATAACGCTATCAAATTTTCCAAAAATTATTGTTAAAATAGCGTATTGCTTCTACAGACAAATATAAATACAATTTTTATATGAAATTTGAGAAAAACAATTATAATTTCGTACAATTTTGAAGATAGCTTATATTTGAAATGCAATTTAAAAGCTTTTGCCGACATTAAAAAAACTAAAGTTCAAAGTTTATATCGTGACCCTAAAATGAATTTATGTTGGTCGGATTTTTTCCATGGAGTATTTTTCCAATGCAATTTTTACCTATAATAATAAACAAATACTAGTTACATCATAAATATTTTAATGCTTAAATGTTGAAACTACATAACGTATAATGATTAATAACACATGTAAGAATACAAGTTCACATACGCCATATAGATTTAATATACATATTTTACAATATTTAAGATGCATGCACACAGAGAATAATTTAGCTCTTTGCCAACTGATATTCGGTTACTTCGAATTTCAGTTGGCGCGTTCGACTTTTACACAGAAGGTCCCGGGTTCGATCCCCGGTGCCGGAAACATCAAAATAATATGTATGAGTTTTTTCTATCCCTCATACGTATCGCAATGTCCACCTTCGGTGTTCCCATAGCAATTAACCCCATCGAAGTAAAATAATAAATCAGGGCTATGAACCAAGAAGCTTCAATAAGTTCGCCAAATCTCCATCAGGTGGCGTGCAACAACTGTTCTAAGACTTATCATCTCGCGCAATTACAGTGTTGCCATGTCTGAAGCCCTCCATCTTTCCCCACCTTTCATCTCTATACTATCCCTTTCTAAAGAAAGCAACACACTAAATATAGGAAGTATTTCCTGAGTGTTGCCTCTCTTTAAAAAAAAAAAAAAAAAAAAAAAAAATTTGGTTATTACGAGTTTCAGTTGGTTGGTTCAACTGAACATTAGTTTTCGCAACAAATTTCGAATAATTCAACTAAATTTTAGTTGCAATATTCAAAATATTAAGAAATCGAATGTAAATATAGTTGTACTAACTGAATAAATTATTTTTTTCTAATTAGCCGTTAAAAATATATTGATAAAGTATTTATTTAAAATAATATACGAAAAATTACCAAAAAAATATTTGTCAATATTCAACCATGCTAACTTTTCCCCCTTTTTGGAAAATGTTTTCCTTTTTTACCACCGTATTTATGTTACAAATGATATTAATAAATTTAATCAGAAGGTGAAAGAAAATTTGTTTGAGGCAAAAGTATTTTGGGAAGAGAAAATAATTTTTGTAGTGAAAAAAAGTTGTTATTAAATAAAAGTTTTTAGGTGAAAAAGAAAATAAATGAGATGATAAAAAAATTAGACAAAATATGACAAAAAATTAGACAAGATGTGATATTAAAAAACACTAATTTATATGGAGATATTTAAAGGTACCTTTACAATTCACTCATAACATTTTAAGAGCTAGAAAGATTACGCTTATTTTAAATGAAACGACATCTTGTGAGGAGGATGTGGTTTCCGTTTCCGCGAAGTAATAGCAATTTTAACAGACAAACGAACATCGCTAAATAGGTATAACGTTTCACAAAGATCAAGAATGTATGAGTAATATCCAAAATTTCCAGCACTTGAAATTAATTGATATTAATTTGAGATGACTCTTATTTCTCAAGTTTTTTTGAATTGGAATAAACGATAGACAGTGTTAAGTAGACTATACTTAAAAACTAGGACAATCAAAGCTTCACCTAAAGAATTGATGGCCATTTAAAAGTCGAAAAATTACCTGAAACAAAAATTTATCAATAATTTCTTTTTTTTTTGCTAACAGTATTTAACTTTTAGATCCAAACTAGTACAAAATGGAGTCACTATTCAAGTTATATTTATTTTCGAAATCCTTAAAGTAGGCTATAGTTTTAAAGGTTCGTTTTACTCAAACAGTTATACTTTAAAAAATATATACATTTTTTATATAATGACAGCTGTTTGTTTTGGAAGTCAATATAAAAAAGAGCTTCAATATTTGTTTTTATTTATTTTTCTTTTATATGACTCAACAAAGCATACTTTTAGGCTCTCACATAAATAGGCTGGAAAAAAGCAAATAATACACACTTAAATATAAAATCAATACCACCAATCCACACACATGTGTCTGTCTGTTTATATAAGCTGCTTTTTATATCATTTGTATGATAAACAAACATATTGACATGAAACATAAATGACATAAAATTCACATCTCATTTAAAACAGCCCAATATTATATACTAGTTATGTTTGATACTAATGTTCGTATATGAGGAGTTTCAAACATTTTCGAGACTTTGAGGCAAAATATTTTCAAAATGTTTGTTTGTGTTATCCGATGTTTAAGCATACTAAATCCATTCGCGTTAAGCATTTATCTTTAACGGAGCCAAAATTATAGAGGGTTTAAGTTTATTACTAGGATTATTTCTAGAATTTAAATAAAAATTTAAAGATCTCATTGTAATTATCACATTTCAAAATATATATTACAAAATTTTTTGTTTGCCCTATGTTATAACTTAAAAAGAAAACCGCCATTAGTTTAGAAAACATGCATTTTTTACGGCCTTATAATATTTAATTGAGTTTAGTGTTTAGGACTGAGTACCCAGATCGGCATCATATAGGTGACAATCTGCAAATTATCAATCACTGAAACTCAGTTCTCATCAATAGCCAAGATTGTGGCTATGAGCGCTATGGCAACCCCAGCACCATCATAGAACACGGTGGACCAACCCCCCACTTGTCTGAAGCACAAACGATTTATGAAACTACTACAAGAAGAAAAAGAAAAATAAATGTTGATGACAACCTTTTGGCACACAAACACTGACAAAAATTGGACAGTGGAACGTCAGAAGGCTTAGTGAAACATCGATGATCGCAAAAGTAGAGTAAGAAATGTTGAAATATAAAGTGAAAATTTTGTTTGCTCCATAAAATTTAAAATCCTTAAACTTGTGCTTTTGCATTTTTCATTTTAGTATTCAGCTCATTTAAATTTTTAATTTGATATAAGCGAATGGTCCCTAATACGGATCTATACCCGGCAATTGGGCTATACAAAAAAAAGAACTAAGTGGAATATTCCAAATCCAAAAACATCAGCTTATAGGCCAACTCCTTGGGAATTTTTTGGCTATAGATAATTTTCTTGTGGCGACTAATTAAAAAATATATATAACAATTTTCCAAAGGTCCACACTAGGAAACATGTACCCTAAAGTGGACCTATATTAAAAAACTCTCGAAAAGCATATACAAATGTTAGAAAAAAATGTATTATTAAATGAAAAATTATTTTAATTTTGTTTATTAAAACGTTTTATGTTTCGTTTAAAGCAGCTTAAGGGTTTATCATATGAGTTATTCTGTATGAAATCACCAAATCGGCAAAGCTGGCATATCTTAGATTTTACTCAAACTAACTGGAAATGATATTTAGGGTCTGAAAACTCAAAATCTAAGAGGATTTAATTTTTGCACACGGCACTACCGGTTCACGCAAAATAAAAAAACTAAAAAGTCTTGTTTTTGTGCGTAGTGTTTTGAGCTGTTAAAATTTTTCTGCTAGAGATATCTACATGATGAACACATTGTTTTAAAGCTGAAGGATTATAGTTTCTATCAAAAATATAAAATTTGACTTAATTCATACACCCGAAAAATAACGTGGTATTGAAAATAAGCATATTTCATTGGTTTTTTGTGTTTTTCAATGAACTCCAGTGTCGGCGCAAATGAATATAAAAGCATAATAATTCTCAGATACAAATTAGACATGTCGGAGAAAAATACAAAATTAAAATTGGCTCAATCTGGCAACTCGTTATGAAAAAATCGTTACTTGAAATTTGGAAATTTTGAAAATTTGCATATTTCAGGCTACAATTTGGTCATGTTTGTTAGCAGATACAAACTTGAAAATTACAGAGTATTTACTCCCTACTTCTAACTTTATAACACTTTAAGACCCGTTTAGTTATTTTCACTCCTCTCGGATTTACAGGGTTTAAAAGAAAAGCCTTTTTGATTTTTTGTATGTATTTTTATACTTCCCTCAATTGTTATATACAGAGAAATTAAAATAAAACCAAGTAGTATTATGAAGAAACAAAGAATAATTATGGACTAAAAAATTTATTTAATAAATTCAGTATATTTTTTATGTTTACAAAAATTTTACAAAAATTTTACAAAAATAAAAAAATTTTTATCAACATTTGTCATCACAAAGACGATTTCGGCTTAGAAGCTGATTGGCACTTTTTTGCCACTTCTCATGGCAAAAGTCCTTGTGACGGAGCAGGAGGTACAATTAAGCAGACTGTAAGGAAAGCAAGTCTACAGCGAACTGCGGACCATCATATCCTAACACCTACAGCAATGTTTGATTTTTGTTCCACCCAAATTCCTGGAATAAATTTTTTTTTGTATCCATTCCTGATGTTGATGCTATCGAAAACTTTTTGTCAAAAAGATTTATTGATGTTTGCACAATTAAAAATACAAGAAACTATCACAGTTTCTCTCCGATTTCTCACAGTCAGTTAAACGTACGAAAGTTTTCAGCTTCTGATAACTTTGAAACTCCGAATATTATAAGAACAAATACTTTATGAAAATAATATAAAACTTATTCCACGATTCTTAATTACCCACATTTAAACTATAACTTTTCTACTTTAAATGATAAAAATATACCATTTGCCTATTTTTTGCCACCACTGTAAAATTTTTTAACATCAAAAATCTACTGAATTTATTAAATATATTTTTTAGTCCATAATTATTCTTTGTTACCTCATAATAATACTTGTTTTTATTTTAATTTCTCTGTATATAACAATTGAGGGAAGTATAAAAATACATACAAAAAATCAAAAAGGCTTTTCTTTAAAACCCTGTAAATCCGAGAGGAGTGAAAATAACTAAACGGGTCTTGAAGTGTTATAAAGTTAGAAGTAGGGAGTAAATACTCTGTAATTTTTGTATCTGCTAACAAACATGACCAAATTGTAGCCTAAAATATGCAAATTTTCAAAATTTACAAATTTCAAGTAACGATTTTTTCATAACGAGTTGCCAGATTGAGCCAATTTTAATTTTGTATTTTTCTCCGACATGTCTAATTCGTAGCTGAGAATTATTATGCTTTTATATTCATTAGCGCCGACACTGGAGTTCATTGAAAAACACAAAAAACCAATGAAATATGCTTATTTTCAATACCACGTTATTTTTCGGGTGTATGAATTAAGTCAAATTTTATATTTTTGATAGAAACTATAATCCTTCAGTTTTAAAACAATGTATTCATCATGTAGATATCTCTAGCAGAAAATTTTTAACAGCTCAAACCACTACGCACAAAAACAAGACTTTTTAGTTTTTTTATTTTGCGTGAACCGGTAGTGCCGTGTGCAAAAATTAAATCCTCTTGGATTTTGGTTCTTGGAACCCTTAGGAACATTTCCACAAAATTTTAACAAAATCCAAAATGGTCCAGCAACAATTTTTCATTTTTTTCGGTGTTTTCACAGAGAATGACTCATATGTAATGTTAACTTTTTTAATTGCGGTAAACAAACGATATTTTTATTGCTGTGAAACATGTTGCAAAATTGTCCAAAACAGACAAGAACAGTTAAAGTGAAGCGTACATTTAGGGAACATTATGATAATTTAATTTTTCAGATTTTTGTTTTATTTGTTGCCTATATTTGTTTATGGAATGCAATCTTTGCCGTTTACAACCGATTGGAAAATTCTTTAAAACTTGTTCGGGGGGTTTTTTTTTTTAAGGACACAATAAAACCAAGAAAAACGTGTGTGTTCAAGTAGTTTTGGTAAAAGAATGTGTATTACAATAATAATAATCCATGCATAAAAAGATACGAAAATATTGTCAAAACTACAAAAAATTTCGTAAAATGTACAAATTTTCGTTTATTTTACAAAAAAAAAAATTTATTTTGACATTTTTTCGTAATTTTACGTATGGACTATTATCAGTGTAGGTATCGCGTATTTATATTTTTCTAGGTACTTGATATTTTGGACAGGGAAACAATACAAAAAAACGACTCCGCTAAAATAATTACCATTAAAATACAACTCTACTAGAAAAAAAATTTAAAGGTGAAAAGTTTATAGAAAACAGTTGAAAAACTATAAAAAATATTGAATAGTTTGTGCAAAATTTTAAAAACATATTTTTGAAATTAAAATTTTCAATAAATGTGAAAATTTTGTAAAACTCTAAGGTGAATTTTAAATTTAAAAACTGTATATTGAATAGTATTCTAATTAAGTTGATAGCGAAAACTAAACTCAGTGACAGTTTTGACATATTCATGTAACAGCCCGAAAAAACAAGAGGAACAGGTCACACTCTGGAACATTCCCGGAACATTTACCGGAATTGATAAAGCGTTTAAGTTGTCAAAAAGTGAAATGTGTTTGAAAAAAAGTGCCACTGTACCCGCTAGGAATGAAAAAAAAAACATTAAATATATTGCACTTCCTCAATTTAGACCGTCGTGAAGATTCACTCTATTTAGCTAACTATGTTCTCAATGCGAAAAAAATTAAGTTTCGCAAAATTTTTAAAGAGGTTTAAAAAGCGCAAAAACCTATGGATAAACTTCGAAAGTTTAAAAATCTGTAAATTTTTGATTTCACTTGTGAACTATCCAGCAAATCCACACATTACCGAATAATGGGTAAAGTAATGTACTTCACTGATGAATTTTACAGGCGATGAGCCTAAAATAATGTACTCATTACATTTACATGTTTTTCAGAGGATTTCACTAATTTTAACATGGTTCCTTAAATAACATGGTTCTGAAAAGTAATTTGTCTATAAATAGATTTTCATAAAAAAAAATTATAAAAAAAATATTACAAACATTTTTTTATGAATGATGACCAGTAAGTCATTAAGTAATACAAAATGTAAAGGGTAGTTAATTATCGGTAACTCATTACTTTATATTTCGAAATAATGCTGAACTAAGTAGTTTATATTACAAGGTAATGCATTACTTTATCGCACCCATTACCAAAGTTTTGCTGGGTATCATACAACTTTTCACCCAGCAGCAATATGGAAATTCCTTTTTTAGTAAATGTATCTCCCAAGTCTAGTGATTCCATTCTTTACTGGTTTGGACCTGGAAGTTAAAAACGAAGAAATAAAATGAATGAAAAAACTCCTCAAAGTTTTAAGCTATTTTTTTAAATTTTTCGACTTTTAAATGGCCATCAATTTTTTAGGAGAAGAGTTTTCAACGTGAAACTTTGCTTGTCATGGTTTTTAAGTACGATCTACCCAATTCTGTCCATCATTTCTCTCTCTTCAAAAAGCCTTTAGAAATAAGAGTCAGTCAGTTTCATCAGGTGTCAAAATTTTTTGAAAAAGTTCCAATAATTTGATATTTTATGCTGAAATGTATGAGTCTATAACGAGCTAAAAATTACACATTTATTTAAAAATATACTTCAATTCCATATTCTATTGTCAATTTTTTTCGTATATGTGACATTTATGGTGTTTAAAAGATGTAATGAGATTGACAGTATAAAAACAAAAATAAGTACAATATTAAAATGTAACAGGGCTGGTTTTGTGACACAAAATATGTTTTATGTTTTATTTTATTTAAATATAGAAAGCCTAAAATTAGGCAATATATTTTTAAAATTTAAATTTAAATGTACACAATATCAACGTATAAATTGTAGTCGTCACGTCAATTGTTAATTATGTCTAAAAAAATATATATTGAAGAGGTTTAATGCATACTTGTGATTTTTTCATTAGCATTGAATTTTCATTAGCATTAGTTCACTAATGCTAATGCCAAACAATTTTCATTACCATTTAATTGTAATGAAATTTTTTGGCATTAGCATTTATCATACTAATGCGAATGAAATCACACTAATACCTAAAAAACTAATTACAATTGAGCAAAAAAGCATTTGTTTACAAAAAAAGTGGAGTGTAAATTGCTTTACATAGAAATGGAACGGAGATCGATAGTAATTGTCTGTTTATTTGTATTATCACGTAAATAAGTAAAAATAAATAAATAAATCACCCTATGGCTGTGTTATAAAAATTGATCAATCGGGATCGCTCCCAATCCTATCCCATTTATATTATAAGGGTGTATTAATACTTCAGTGGAGCAACATTTTTGTCCGTTTTGCCCTATCTCACTTAGTTTCTTAGATACTGGGCATTTTAGAAAATCGCCATTTTATAAAATGGCGATTTTATAATATCGCAAAACGGATAAAATATTTGGCAAAACTTAACCAACGGAACACGTTTTGAGAATTCAAATGTGTTAAGTGTTCCGATTCCACTCGTTCCCCGGTTCGTTCCATATCGTTACAGATTAGACTAATGTTCCATTTTATTATCATATTGATTAATTTGTTATTGTCACGTACGTATTTGGGTAAATTTGGACACCATGTGGCTGTTTCATAAAAAATTAATCTCTCGGGATCTTTTCCGGACATATCATATGTGTATTATGAGCGTTATTTAAAACTCCTGTGAAGCCCAGATTTCTTCGATATTCACCATTAGTTTTTCGAAAATTATATATTGTTTCCTATAATTGATGCATTACTAATGGCAATGAAATTTAAAATTATTGCCAATAATCAATGAAATCAAAATAATACTCCCGTGGAGCAAAATTTTTGGCCGTTTTGCCCTATCCCATTGTCATTAGTTAAACAAATGCTAATGAAAATACTTTCATAACAATTGATATCAATGAAATTGTAATGAAGTCATCAATTAATTAATCCATACAATTAATTGTATGTATGGTTTCATGAATTGCATGTATGGTTTCATGAATATAATAAACATTATTTAATATAAAATGTAAAAATCCTGAAAACATGCAATGTTTTCAAATTAAAATAATAATAAAGTTAAGCTAATAGGAATTTTAAAATTTATCAAAACATATATTTATATCCAAAACTTATTATTGTTTTAATACCTGACAAATTATGTGTAGTCTTATCAGCAAGGACAGAAGCTACATGCATTTATTAATTAAATTTGAGGCCTAAAAATATGCAACGCATATTTGAAATAAATGCTATTAATTTGGTGGAAAATTTTAGTGAATATATAACATTTTTTGTTGTATTCCTTAGGCTTGAAATTGAAATAATAAATGCATGAAGTTCCTGTCCCAGGTATTAAAACAATAATAGGTTTTGGATATAAATATATTTTTTTGATAAATTTTAACATTATTAAAAATGAAGCTCAAACTTTACAAATAACAATAATCGACGGTCGAAAAAAAAACTGGCTTTGAAACAGATCTTTTTTAATAGGTCTACATTTTTTTTCTCATTTGCAAGTTCTGAAACATCACGGTTTTTATATCATGATTTTTTTTTTTTAGAATATAAATCTGCTGTTGTTTGTATCAACATATCGCAGTGGTATTGCAAGGAAGTTGAAAATACCGGTAAAATAAACACGTACATGATTATACTGAACTTAAAGATAATTTTGTGTAGATTTATGTATGTTTAAAAAAAATTCATGGTTTTTGCGGTTAAATTTCGAAAAATTTAACAAAATCCACGAAAAATGGGGTAAATGATGAAAGTATTAGAACCGCGATATTTCCAAACCCAGCAAAAAATAGTGGTTACCAGAAGCGCTTCCGGAAGGCATTATTTAATTACGAAGCGTTTCTAAAGCATATCCAGAAGGTATGATTTTTTCTCTTTTAAGCAGGTGAAAAGCGCTTCTTTCATGTGTTTTTAAAAGCAATAAATTCATGCCTTCTTAGGCACTAAGAAGCGCTTTTTTGTATGTTGACAACATTAGTGCTTCATGGTATGCATTCTTTATTGCTTCATTGTATGCATTATGCACTGCTTCAAAGAAGGCATTTTGGGAAGCACTACAGAATGCCTTCCGTAATTGCTTTATGGTATGCAAGGCGGTGAAGCACTATTTTTGGGAAGCATGCAAATGTAGTTACTGCTTACCAAATCCAGGTTATTTTTTGCTGGGAAACTGCAACTGAGAAAAAACATGACAGATTTGGATTCAACGTACCTAGCTCTATTTATTTGCATTTCAAGGACAGGCTCTTTAAAAAGTAAGATTTGTTAAGTAGTGTAATTTATTAATTTTATATAATTATTACTGCTATTAAATTTAAAAATTCCATTATTGTGTTAAACAATAATAAATAGCAAAAAAATAAAATTATATAAATAATTTCCTATAAACTAATATTAAAACTAGTCATGCAATTTTTTGATAAAAACATAATACGTTATTAAATTTAATATTTTAATTACGCAGCGCCCGTACTCACATACATTTATAAACAACTAACAATTTTTTAGTGTCTAGTTTGAGGTTATAATTAAAAATATTTAATGCTAATATTTTAAAGCATATTCTTCAAAGATTATTTAACAGTTTAAAAAATTAAAGCATACTTTAGGGGTTGGGAAATTTATTTATTATTAAAAGCCTACAAAAGGGTACAGTATATTTTAAGACTTTACCTACAATCAAATATTAAAGCATATCTTTAAGGCTTCAAAAATATTTTTGTATACATTTCTGTGGCACAACAAAAAACCGCATTATAATTCTTCGTAATGTTTTCTTTCTTTTCCCCTTCATTATCCCTAGCAAATATGCTTTTGGCATATTATCAAGAAAATATACGATAACCAAACAAAAAAAAAAAAAGACGAAATAATTTTCTCCCAAGTTTTAAACCACTAATACAAAAGTATATTCTATCTACATAATTTTTAAAATACTAAAATACTACTACAACTAAGGGAAAAAAAACTTCAAATTTTTGTAATTTGTTTGTTCGTGAGTGGAAGTTTTTTTTTTGTTGCCTATTTAACAGTTTTCATGAATATAAATTATTTAGTTAAGGTTTGTCTTATGATGCCCTACAAAATATCAATCCAGGAAAATTATATATTTCAAAAAACTGGTTTAGAATAGCTTTTTTAGCATTTTTGCTGTAAATTGTCGCAAAAGATAAATTTTCTTTTATTTTAAATAGGAACCAACCACTTCACGTTCAGACTCACTTTAAATTTGTATATTTTTGGAACTGGTTCCAGAAGTAGTTAATTTTTAGAAATAGTTCTCGATCACTTGTAACAAAATATTTGTGAAAATGAGTTTGAAGTAGAAAACAGAAAATGTTTTTGGAATCGGTTTCATCTGACCTAAAACTGGTTTCACTAGAATCAATTCAATAGAAGTAGTTCCAAAACCTATTACGGGGGCTACAGGTTGGCCATTTAAATTCTTCATAAAACAACTCTGCTAATATTTTCTGATTTATTTTTTTTTAATTTTACATTTCCTCAATCATCATTTAATACAACCAGTTTTAAATTTTTGTGATTATTCAGCTATTATAAAAACATTTAATTTTTTAATGAAAGAGAATCATCTGTCACCAAAAAATTTCAAAAATATTTAATTAATAAAAAATTATATAGTATTTGAGATTAATATTTGCCTCAGACTCAGATAGTTAGAACATTTCGACATAGAAAAATCTTAGTTTTAGCGAACGTTTTCCCGCTTAAAGAACGTCAAATCCAAAGAACTTTTTCCTTTGAAAAATTCTTAAATTTTAAGGTATTTATCCTTTAAATAAGTCCTTAATTCTTCAATAAAATTAATAAAATTAAAAAAAAAATCATATCAGTTACTTCTAAAGATAAAGACGATGTTCCAAATAAATGCTCTTTTCCCTCTGTCGTGCTTAGTTGACGAGAAAAATCGATCTAAAATCAAGTCGAAATTAAGCCCCAGTATTGTTTATTTTCGCTAGTTCCTTTAGTTTACGTATACAAACAATGCTTAAACGCGATTTAAGAATAAAACTAAACTTTATTTTGCCGTTTTTTTTTAATTGTTGTGATTTTTTCAAATATTATTTTTTAATTTTTGCGTTTTTCTCCAGTTTTTGCAATTTTTTCTTCTTTTATTTTTTTCGATTTTTCAATTTTGACTATATTTTTGTTAAATTTTTTTTAATTTTTCGTTCCAATTTCAGCAATTTTTTTAATTTTGACGATTTTTCGTAATTTCTGCGAATTTTTTAGATTTCAATTGCAGTATCTACTAAAATTTTGTTTGAAATTAAAAAACATTCAATTAAAAAAAAGATATGATTACAATTTTATGAAATGAAAATGAAAATTATTCAAGTTCGAGGCCATACTCTATATTTTTTCATTAGGATATATTGAAACTAAGTCAACTAAATAATTACAAACTGTTTATATTGATACTACAATCATTATTTTTTTTGGATTTATATTAATTTTTTGAAAAAAAAAACGCGATTTAAGAATATAGCTTAAATTTTATTTAGGTAATTTTTTGAACTTTGGCGATTTTTTATATTTTTGGGGATTTTTTTCGACTTAGGCAGTTTTTAAATTTTGTAAATTGTTTTCAATTTAAGAGATTTTTTCAAATTTTGGCGATTTTTTGAATACTTTAGCTATTTTGTTTGTAAAATTTTGTATTTTTATCGAGTTGATAGCGATTTTTGAATATTGACGATTTTATTAAAAAAATTTAATTTTTTTTTTAATTTTAGCGCTTTCTTTTTAATTTTGACGATTTTTCTGATTTAAACTACAGTTTTAATAGAATCTACTAAAAATTTATTTGAAATTAAAAATAATAATCAATAAAATTTTTAATTGATACGATAAAAATTTTCATTGAAACTAAAACAACTAAATAGTTACAAACTGTTTTAATAGACACTACAATCATTATTTTTTTGGATCACCAGTTATTTTTTTTAAATTCATATTTTATTATTGAATCTTTCCTTAGAAATTTACAATAAATACACTATGCGATAATAATATAAAGAATTTTAAACCTACATATATTTACAGTAGTGCGATTTACTAACTTTCTTAACGATTTTATTGATTTCGTTATCTAACGATAATTGTCGGTTATTAAAAATTGTATTCACTATTTTTTTAACATTTGACAAAAACAAAAGTTGTTAATTTGTATTTTATTTGCTTTGAAATTTTATCAACTAACGAAAAAAATCGTTAACTTGAACTTGAAAAAATTTTTTGTTGATAACTTAACGATTTTTTTAACAATAAATATCGTTAGAAAAAATAAAGGATTTTGTTGTTAACTGTCAATTTTGACAATGTAACTACCGAATTTTGTCGTTAATAACTTAGGGAATCTTACTACAATGATATCTCCTGAATGTAGATTTAAAAAAAAAAAATATCGTCACCTAAAATCCAAACAATTTTTAATTTTTTACAGGAGAGACAAAATGCCTTATAAATAAAAAATTACTTGAAGCCAAGTATCCAAATTTTAGAATTTGTTTAAGAAACAAAGATGAATTTCTTTATTAGAAAAAATGTATACAAAAAATAAAATTTTTATCTATTTCTCTATTTGTGAGTATTTTTAAAACAAAACGCATTTTGACTATTTAAAAATTTCCGAGAAAATTTAAAAAATTAATTAATTTCTTTCTAGAAAATACAATGAATGTGATCAAACAAAGAACAGTGTAAATCGTTACATAAAAGGCAAAAAACAGCACTACACAACTTTTTGGTTAATGAATATATTAAAACTGCAGTTACGGCCTTTTGATTTTCGTCAATAAAATTGGTGTTTTTGGACGTTAACGTGTAAAATTTTGTGCGAAGGTGTATTTTGGTTAACTGCATCGTAATCAATGAAAAAGTAAATTTCGAATTTTTTGTTAGTTACGGCCTTTTGGATTATAAATGTACTAGTTTACGCATTGCATTTAAGGTCATATCATTTTGCATAGCTGGGAACTTTTAGCTTATAACTATTGTTTATGAGAAATAAATATAAAGCCACAAATAAACAAAAAAAGCCCTCAAAAATCAAATTAATTCATATTAAATCAAACGAAGGCGCTAAACTGATGCTGACATACCCCAGCAAAAAATAACCTGGATTTGGTAAGCAGTAACTACATTTGTATGCTTCCAATATAGCGCTTCACCGCCTTGCATACTATAAAGCAATTAGGGAAGGCATTCTGTCGTGCTTCTCAGAATGCCTTCTTTGAAGCAGTGAATAATGCTTACAATGAAGCAATAAAGTATGCATACCATGAAGCACTAATGTTGTCAACATACAAAAAAGCGCTTCTTAGTGCCTAAGAAGGCATGAATTTATTGCTTCTAAGAGCAAATGAAGGAAGCGCTTTAAAAGAGACATACCAAGTGGGACATAGCGAACAAAAATCATGCAATCAAGCGGTTCGTTATCAAATAATGCCTTCCGGAAGCTCTTCTGGGTAAGTACTATTTTTTGCTGGGACAGAAACAATATAAGAGGTCAATAAAGAAAATTTGAGCACGTTTTTTACAAGCTATGCCGATCATTTTTGCGAGTTCTGTTAACATAAATTATTTTGCGCCTTTCGATACAAAAGCTATTTTCTTTAATTATATTAACAGCATGTATTTACAACTTGATGTAATCATAAATTTGTTTTTGATTTGGTCCATATTTCGGATTTTATCTCCTAAAATAACTTTTATTATTTAAATGATTTTAACGGCTGCATTGACAGAGATGTTTGCAATTTAAAACGCAAAATTTACAATTTGTAATCTCTTTTTGCATACCCAATAAGATTTTTGAAGATAGGACCCATGCTCCCCACGAAAGCAGCAACATAATTTATTTTTAAAGAATTTGCGAAAAATTTCGCCATAGCTTGTAAAAAACGAGCTCAAATTATGTTTACTGACCTCTTATGTATCGCTTGTATGTCAGCATCATTTTTAGGATTTTTTTCATTTATGAGGGATTTTTTCTTTAAGTGGCTTTATATTTAATTCGCAATAATTGAAAGTTAAAAATTCCCAGCTATGCAAAGTGATAGGACTTTGAATGTAATGCGAAAACTAGAATATTTATAAAACTTACCTATAAACAGTATTTTGTTAAAAATCTGTTTGCATTCAGGAGAAATCCCTGAAAATATATGTGGCTTCATAAATATTTGGCATAGTGTTTTCAAATCTGAACCTAATATCGTAATTTATTGGTTATTATCAGTGTAATAGTTCACATATTTCATATTTCAAAAAACTTAAATTCTGAGCACTTGTTTAAAAAAAAAAAATCTGCACTGCTGATGTCCTTTTGTTATAGAAAAATTATCAGATTCTAAGTACAACTTTCAGACTCTGAGGACTTTATCCTGTAAAAAGTTTCAGATTCTCAGAGAATTTTAAAAAAGAAAAAACTTTTTCTACACTAAAAATTAACATATTCTGAAGAATTTTTCCTGTAGATTTTCCAATTTTAAAACCCTCAATTACTGAAAATTAATTCTTTTTTAAAAAGTCACACTTCTGAGGACTTTTTACTTTCGAAAAAGAAGTCTCATGTTCTGAGCACTTCATCCTGAAGAATAATAGTTAGATTCTGAAGACAGCTACGTAGATAATGACTATGGAAAAGTCTTAGATTCCAGAATTTTTTTCTATACAAAAAGTATAAGTTGGTGAGGACTTTTTCCTATATTAGTGTTCTCAGAAGCTGAGTACAAATGGTCCCACATTCTGAAAATATTTGATTTAAAAAACTATCAGATTTTATATATAATAAATGTCTCAGATTTAAATGGCTTTTTAAATTCTAGGAATCGCAAGTTTTTCTCATTTTAAATCTGTATTTCTTTTATATTTAAAAGGTATAAGAATCTAAGACTTTGGCTAAAGAAAAATTTTTAGAATCTGTAATTTTTCTATTGGTAAAATATCTTACTATCAGATTTTAAATATTATAAATGCCTTAGATTTAAATGGCTTTTGAAATTCTAGGCTTCTTCTATAGGAAAAAGTCTTTATAAACGGAAGTCTTTCTCATTTTAAATATGTAGTATTTTTTTAAATTTAAAAGAGCTAGGAATTTAAGATTTTTTCTATAGAAACATTTTTAGAATCTGTAATTTTTTTTATTGGCAAAAGATCTTAGAACCCAAAACTTTTTATAAAGAAAACCCTCCTCAAAATCTGAGGTTTTTTCAATATGAAAAATTCCCGAGAATCAGCATCGTTTTTTTTTTTTTAGAAAAAAGTCTTTAGAATCTAATGTATTTTCTATAAAGAAAAGTTCTCAGAATCTGATAGTTTTTCTACAGAAAAAATTCCACAAAATCTGGTTTACCTAAAAAAATGAGTTTTCCTACAACATAAGTTTGTGTACTTCTGGGTATTTTTCATAAGAGGACAATTTAAAGGTAGATCTATTCGAATCTGTAGAAGAATATCAAAACTAGAAAAATAGCACCCATGGATTTTCGCGAATAATTGCATAACTAAAAGACTTATATTGCTAGCTTTTTTTGTAGTAGGGTATAAATTAAAAATACAATTATTCTCTCTGTGTAGTATGTAAAATGCTGTCATTCAGTGCAACAAAAAAAATTAAATAAATTTTCTAAACTAATGTATACAACATTGTGTACATTTCTATTACAAGCCAGACATGCCAAAGACACACACAAAAAAATAGAAAAGGTAAACGAAACGAAAAATGGAGAAGAACATAAAATGCAGTTCAGGAAATGTGGTATTTTGTTAAAATACAATTTTCTACTCTTTACCACTATAGAAAAGACTTCCAGCACACAGTCAACGAAAATAATACAGGTGTTATCTTTACACTTCAACAGAAAGGAGTCAGGTTGTATGTAAAAAAAAACTGCATTTACATGAGCCAAACTGCAAAGTCACTTTGTGGTAAATCTGTACAATAGATCGAAAAATAAGGTAGGCCATTGAAATCAGCGTGCCTGAGATATATAGATTTGGTGGTCATAAGCTTATTCATTTTTAAAAGTTCTGATTTTGTCATCCTGTGTAATTTTGTGTAGAATTATGTTCTTAAAAAATGTTCATGATTTTTCTTTCCGATTTCGAAAAATATCCTTTGTGATTTTTAATAATTATGGCTTTGTCCTCCTGTGTTAATTTTTGTTGATTTACGAGCTTAAAAAATGTTCATGATTTTCTTTCCGATTTCGAAAAATATCCTTTGTGATTTTTAATAATTATGGCTTTGTCCTCCTGTGTTAATTTTTGTTGATTTACGAGCTTAAAAAATGTTCATGATTTTCTTTCTGATTTCGAAAAATAAAGCAAAATATACGAAAACATGGAGTGAATGGTGTGAATATAAAAACCGCGACATTTCAAAAACTGCGAATGAGAAAAAAAGTGTTGAACGATTTGACAGGATTCAGCGCACTTAAGTCTATTAGAACATATGTATTTCAAGACAGGTTCTGCAAAAACTTAAAATTTTTTACAGTCAGAAAAATACGAACGGCAAAGCACTTACGTCGTGGATACCAGCGCTGGATTTCAGAAAATTTAACCCCAAAATGATAACACTGGGAGTGGCTTGGCCGTTTCTTTTTTTTTTACAACATTGGCTAAGCACTGGTGAAACGAAATTTCCATCGTTAGCGAAACAAAGCCATATAATTGCTGGTCTAAGAATAGAGATTCCAAAATAAAATTTAAAATAGTTTATTTAAATTTTTTTTTGGTACTGTCGGGATGAGAAACCTGGCAACCAGATTAGCAGCCGAGAGCTAACGAGACATCTTATACTTGATAGCATCTTATTCGAGACATCTTATACTTGAACGTAAATAAATTTATAAAAGTTGGCTAACCTTTGCTAGTGATAGTTTGCCAGCACTCGCATAATGTTTGTTAAAACTAACTTGCCAACGCTGGGAAATAAAAAAAAAACAAGTTTATCTAAAAACAATTTCTCACAAACATAAACAACACAATTTTACAATTTTACAATTGTTTTAAACAAAGTGTCATAATTTTCTTTTTAAATTAATGCTGTAAAAGCACTTTTTACTAACGCTGCCAAAGCGTTCTAAATCAGGTATTTGTCAGTGCTTTAATTTTTTTACGTAAATTGTAAATTTTAATAATCAAGTACTGGCAAAGCGCAGTTTACCAACGTTGGAATAGCGTGCCAGTGACTAAAATTCACTTCCTACAATTCTTGTGCATTATAACCATTTCGTTAACTGTCATATAGTTTGTGTTGACTACAGTACAAAACAAGAAAGTTCTTAAAAAATATGTACTATAGCAGAAACATAAAAAAACTACTAGAAGGTGTGAATAACCGTAAGCTTAAAGCTATATCTCGTTCTATGTCATTTTTACAAAAGTTTCTTTACTTTTTGTTCCTGGTAAGTTATTTTGTTTAAAGGATTTAAACAAAAGACATGCTATGATGTTTTTTCAAATTTTTTGTTTGTGTCTTATTTTGCATGTGGCTTATGTTACTGTTTGAAATGTTAATAAACTTTTCTTAGGTGAAGTTTTTTTTTTTTTTTTGTTTAAATCATTGGTTTTATATTCTTTCATAACACAGTTTTAAAGTTAATTTTTTTCATAACCGCTGTTACAAAAAAAAAAAAAAAATACTGAAACTTTTGTAGAAATGAGCATTTCTACCAGAGAAAGGATTTTTATTTTATGATTAAAGAAGTACACAAAAATAAGCTGATTATAATTGCTGGGTTAAAATTTTCAAATACTTTGAGCGATGCAAATTCTAAAATATTAAGTGGTTGGAGTGTTATTTTCATGTTTTTAATTGATTGGCTCTTTAAAGGATTAAGTAGCTTGAAGTATAATTGTGGAGTGTTATGATAACTTTCGGTTTAAAGTGTTATTTCAAACTAATTATTAAAAAATTTGGCAAAATTATCTATACAATACTTAATCGTTAATCATCAGTACAAAAAGCAAGATATATTTTAATAAAATAATGTAAAAATACGAAGCTATGTCGATCCAGTAAGAGAAATATAAATGAGCCACAGCCGGCCCCAAGCGCTTTTCCAATCTCAAAATGATAACATCATGAAACATTACTGGCTGATTAAAAAGTGTCGGAAAGGTATGGCAGAAAGAAACAAAATTTCAAACGTTGACAACATGTTGGCAAAACCATGAAATATGTGGCTTTAAATAAATTTCCCACAATTCGAGATTCCAACAAAGGCACAGTGGGGAAAATTTGACTTTTTGTTTACAGTTTACAGTTGTTAACGAATTAAAAAAAAAAAAAAATTTTTAAAAATAGCTCACAGAAGAGGAGAGAGTGTTCCCGCCGATTGAGAGTCAACAACTAAGAGACACAATACCAACTTTAATTCAAAAAATACCAAATGTAATTCTCCATACCGGTTGATGACCTCATGCATTTAAGGGTTAAGCTGGAAAGTAATGAAACTTTTTGCTGGGATATTTTAGGTATTATTTTTAACAGACTTTATTTAATTTGCTTAAATTTGTGTTTACATATTTTAAAATTCAAACAAATTTCATTTCTTTCTTAAAAGTAAAACATCTTTTATTAAATTATTTTAATACCAAGTAAATGCAAAAAAAGATTTAGTTCAAACATAATCTTCTGACAAAGGAAAAACAAAAAAGGATTTTTTTTTTAAATTTAATTAAATTTGAAATATATATATATATACCAATACGAGTATATATAAAAAGAAAATAATAAATTTAATTAAGTGGAAATAAAAAATAGCATGAACAACAATAAATTAATTTTATTATTTCCACAAGATCTAACATAAAATAATACAATTTTCATTGATGCTATTCCTTCACCTTCATTTGTTATTCAAAATCTCTATTACATATATAGAAAACTATAGTTTTACAGTTATTTTTTTTTTTTTATGGAACATACTTTAGCAATTCACTTGACTATTCGTTCATCCATCTATCCATTTTCATTTTATAAACGTATATTTGCATATCACTGATAATGATGATGTATAACTTGAATTTTATATACACTGAAAGAATTGTCTGCATGACTTTTCGTTAATATATTTGAATAAAAGCAATGAAGTTGCACTAGAACTCGTCCATTGAAACTTTGCATAAAGTTAATGCATGTATGAATTATATAAAAAATAACATGTTATTAATTAAAAGTTTCATTTAACCAATGAAGAACTTTCATTAAAAACTATCTACATAGTATTCTAAGTGTAGTTACATAAGCTTTTCATTGGTTTTAACCAATTTTATACCACTCATCGATGCCGTGTCTTAACAAGCTTTTCTGAAGTCGTTGTATACTTATTGCGACTTATAGCGGTTGGATACGCAATTTAAATTTTTAAAATTATAATTTCAAAATAATTTTCTCAAAAACTATACAAAAGTAAGATGTAAAATGTAGAATTTTGAAAGCCCAGGATATACCCTATTTTGTAATTTTTCAAATAAAAAAAAATATTTTTTTTTATTTTTAAATGATAGGGAATTTTCTGGGCTTTCAAAAAATCTACATTTTACATCTTACTTTTGTATAGTTTTTGAGAAATTTAAAAAAATTCAAACTTAAAAAATTGTAAATTTTGCAAAAAAAAAAAATGTAAAATTTACAATTTTTTAATTTACATTTTTTTAATTTTCTCAAAAAAATATACAAAAGTAAGATGTAAAATGTAGATTTTTTGAAAGTCCAGGATATACCCTATCATTTAAAAATAAAAAAAAATATTTTATTTTTTTTGAAAAATTACAAAATAGATAAGAGTTATAGTAGGGCGGGTCGATTTAATCGCTCAACGTTCAAGGAAAATCGTATTCTAGGGATCAAAATAAGAAACTTTGCCGAAGGAACGATACCTCAAAACGAATTCTGATGTCCCAACTTTTGACCCGTAGGGTGAAATTTTGAAAAAGCCCACTTCAATATTTCAGAAAGTAGGAGGAATCTCTCCAAGATTATGGGAGCTACTTCTTCTCCGGGAGACGCGCTAGCAGATTAATGCTTAAATCATCATTCTAGGTGACCGTTAAGGAGTTAAAATTTAAGTTGAAAGAGGGCCTTTTTAGCCGTGTTTTTATAGCAATATGTACAAATCTCTGGATAGAGATATTTCAGAAAGTAGGAGGAGTCTTTCCAAGATTATGGTCTCTATTTCTTCTCCGGAAGACACTCTAGCAGATGAATGTATAAATTATATTCGGTTGGGTTGGATTCGATTGGGGCACTCTAAATGGGTCAAAGTGGAATTTTTCAAAATTTGACCCTAAAGCCGGGACATCAGAATTCGTTTTAGAGATATGGTTCCTTCGGCAAAGTTTCTTATTTTGATCCCTAGAATACGATTTTCCTTGAACGTTGAGCGATTTTTTTTGCCTCCATACAAATCGACCCGGCCTAATATATAGTCTTATCTATTTTGTAATTTAAAAAAAAAATATTTTTTTTTTATTTTTAAATGATAGGAAATTTTCTGGGCTTTCAAAAAATCAACATTTCACATCCTACTTTTGCATAGTTTTTGAAAAAATTAAAAAAATGTAAATTTTGCAAAAAAAAAAAAAAAAATTGCAAAATTTACAATTTTTTTAATTTGCATTTTTTTTATTTTCTCAAAAACTATACAAAAGTAAGATTTAAAATGTAGATTTTTTGAAAGCCCAGGATATACCCTATCATTTAAAAATAAAAAAACATTTTTTTTTTTGTAAAAAATTACAAAATACACTCAAAAAATAAGTTAGTAGAAAAGTTTGTAAAACGTCTTGTAAATTAGGTAGACCATTTTTTAGCAAATTTTTTTGCTAAAATCGTGTTTTCAGCTAAAATTGTTGTTATACTTATTCAGCACTTAACTGTTTTATACTAATGCTTTACTAATAATATACTGTTTTACTAATTAATTTTGCTAAAAACAATTGTGCTGATAAGCACATTAATAATGTGGACGACAACCAGATTGAAAGATATACGCAGAATGAAGCAGATGTCGCGGCATGTCAAGATGTGGTAGAGAAGAGGAAAATGATACTAAAAAGTACAACTCTAATAAGACATATAAAAAAATCAACCATGGAAGACTTTTGTATCTGTTTTTCATACATAAAACAAAATTGAGGATTAAAACAACTTAAATTTTGCGTTGTCACCGGCTTGTGAAAATAATTGTATATTAATTAAATAAACGACAAAATAAAATATTTAAATTTAATATGTATTTCTAAACTAAATGTTTATAGATTAATAATCTAGTGTGGTCAAATTGCAAACAAACAAACATATACAGACAATTAGACAGAGTAAAGCGAAAGAAAAAGACACACATCCTAGGTAGATTTTTATGGTTCCTTTTTAGTATTGCAAAAAAAGGGTTTTTTTTTTTCGTTTCGTTTGTTTTTTTATTTCGTTTCTATAATTATCTTCGGCAGTTGCGTCCTTTAAAATATAGCATCTTTTAGACAACCATTGATGTAAGTAGTTGAAAGAAATTTTTTGTTATGTTATATATATTTATTTCTATATATTTTCAGATATTAAATTAATTCATGTGGGAAAATGAAAATTTTTATATTTCGTAATTATTGTAAGTTATTTTTAAAAGAATCACAAAAATATGTTTTATGATTTTCAGCAAATAAATTAACTAAATTACAATTTTTCTACAATTTTTTTGCGTTTTTTTCTACTAAAATTGAGCAAAAAATTTATTAATTTTTAGCAAGGCTTTTGTATTTCTAATCTACTAAGTGTTAGCAAAACTTTTGCTGAATCTACTAATTTTGTTGCTAAAAATCTGCTCGCTGATTTTCAGCAAACGATTTTGTTGACATTAGCAATTTTTTTTCAAGCACTCTCCTGACTAAAATTTTGCTGACTCAGCAAAATTTTTTGCTGACTTTACAAACTTTTTTTTTTGAGTGTAGATAAGAGTATATATTATATATCAGCAATTTTTCTGCAAGGATTTCCCCAGAAAAAATTGTGTTTGAGTGTACGAAAGATAGGGAGAATCCGTGCAGAAAAATGGCTAATATCAGCAAAAAAGTTAGTAAATTCAGCAAAAATTTTATTGAACTTAGCAAATTTTTTGTTGATATTATCAATTTTTCAGCAACTATTCTCCCAGCAAAAATGGGTCTGACTTTAGTTACTAACTGTTTTTTTTTTGAGTTGCATGACTTGGAATTCGATTTAGCATATTAATGAAATATTGTTAATTGAAGAATACATTTTTTCAAATAATTATATACAAATTTTTCAAATATCTTATGAGTGTACATAATTTTGAATTTCTAATTGTTAAGAAATGTTAAATAGTTACATCACAAAATAAAATTTCACGTAAATTCCCGAAGTATTTATTTCCCGTGATGAACAATTTCGGTGATTCCCGGGACGGGAGAAAAAACTCTACTTTATAACTAAACTTTAGATAAAATAAATTTAAAACTTTTACTTTTTCGAAAACCGTTACATATTAATCATTTAAAAACAAATTGTTTGTATTCTTTTCTCAAAACTATAGTTTTATGCAAAATTATTATTATGCAAAATTATTAAGAACTTTTGCTCACTCTAATGTGTACATTTCTATGCAAATTTATTAAAAAAAACTTGATCGGAAACCTTGTAAGTATGTCGTAGTTACAAACTCATAGAATAGATATATATATCCTTACTAACAGCAGAGCATAGTAAAGTATGTCGTAGATGAACATGCAAATAACATCAATAACAATCAAAGTCATGGTATAATGTAGTAAAAGAATGTATATTTTTACATTTTACTATTTATTACAACAAAGACAAACTACATGTGTATTTGAAGTACAGAAGAAATCAAGTGTTTTTTTATCGCTCCCCGCGCATTTTCGTATAGAATGGGTATAAAAAATAAGATTTGGGAAAACCTTGTTTGCGGTCGCTCATATCGGCCAGACCATGTTGACTTTTGACCCAAAAAGGGTAAATACATATATAATTATTTTTAATGTTTTGTAAGCTGGAAAGTAATGACATTTTGTGCAAGTAAGTAATTTATGACTTTATATATCAAGTATAACATGTCGAGATAGTTCAGATGGTAGAGCGGTTGACTGATCAAGAGACAGTGGTTCGAATCTTGCGTGGGCATATTTTATAAAAAAAGAATGTTTCAATAAAAACAATTATTTTCAATAGAAAAATATTTTTTTATTAAATATTGTTTTCTTTCTTTAGTTTATTTTTAGACTTATTACTTTTGTCCATGCCGGTAAGCATATAGTACGCACATATTTTTCTATTGTTTGCAAGTGTACAAAAGTATTACCATATACCTGGATATACAGGAGCGGCTCCAACTAAAGATTTTGGGGTGTGAAGTTACATAGAGTATTTTTACAAACTTTTCAATTGTTTTTTAAATTTTTGTATTGAAATACTTTATTTTGGGTTAGGAAATGTCTCATTTTCCTCCAACTCGATCCGCGCCTGGGTTATATAAGTACATATTTGGTAATGGCAAGTACTTAAAATTGTGCAAAATAATATCATTACTAAACAGCTTATAAAAAAATAGAAAAATATGTGGTTACCTGTTTACGAGTACGAGTATGGACAAAAATACTGAGTATAAAAAAAAGTTTTCAAAAAATCAAAATTTAATAAAAAAAAATTTTTTTTATTGAAACTTTCTTTTATAATAAAATGTTGCCACACGAGATTCGAACCCGGGCCTCCAGATTGTCAGTAAACCGCTCTACCAAAATTAACTAGTTATTAGTAAGTCCTTATTATTTGTGTTGAAGTTATGAAGGGAGTGAGCTGGTTTCATTATTGGTAGTGAGAAAAGTAATGACATGTAATTACCGCTTCAACACTGGGAAGTTAATAACCAATTAGCAGATATGCAGTAAACAATTATATTTTTTTGTGATGGCTAACGTCACGATTTTTTATATATGGGTCAAAAGAATGTATGAGAAAAATGATAACGTCTTTTGACGAAAACCCACTTTTTAATGAGTAGTGGACCAACAAAGCTATTAATTACTTTTAGTAAATTTTTTAGGTCAAACATCAAAACGGAAAGAACGGTTTACGCAACAGAAGTCCAGATTTTGTACAGATCATACTTTTTATGCCCTATCAGAAAATGCGCGGGCAGCGAGAAAAAACTTTTGCAATTTTCATATACTTACTCTAATGTGTATGTATTTGTAGAATGTTGTTTCAATTATGCATTTTAAACAGTAAAGAGGAGTCCTTGGATATTTTCATAAATCAAAACTAAACTAGACTATGTTTACTTTCTAAAGACTACAAATGTTTAAAATCTGGGGTACCTTTTACCACTTAAAACTATTTTGTATGTGTTTAAAGTCTTTTGTCTATTTTTACTTTTTGAAATTTTATAGAATTTTGCAAATAATTTGTATTGTATGTCAACAATTTTCTGTGGTCATCAAATTTACAATTTTTTTTTTAATATCAAAGTACTACAAAAAATAGCATTTAAAATTCTAATATATAACATAGGTATGTAGTTGTGAATACAAAAATATAAAATGCAATATCAGGCCATCAATTAACTGTTAGAAAAATCTCTATCATTGAATTTATCTCAAAATTATTTGAAAATAATAATGTTATTGACAATTTATTTTTTATTTATCTCTAATTTCTGTGCATTTTGCAAATTGTGTAGCATAATTTTTGGCATTTTTAGGATAATAAATTACAGAAAGAAGTCTTTACCATTTTCTTATTAAATATTTGTATTGTGAAATATAAAAAAAATACATCAACTTTATATCTAAGTATCTTTTAAAAGATGACCAATTTTTTTTTTCGAAACTTAAAATAATCTATAAAAAAAACTGTCAATTGCAGACCAAATAACAAATAGAAAAATAAAAAAGTTCTGAAAAACATTTTACGATTCAAAGAAAACGTGACACAGACAGTTTGGTTATACATTTAAAATTTACTAAACATCATAAATTTTTATTGTAGTCATTTGTAGAGAAAAAAAAAACTTTGCAATTTACTGGTTGTAATTTTTTTTCAATGAATCCTTAAACTAGGCAATATATTTTTATTTCATTGTTAACCTAAAAGTATGCAATTAGTTTTGAAGAGAAATAAAGGATATTATAAAATTTTGCTACAAATTATTCAAAAAGCTAGATTTAGCATGAAATCAAAACATTTTTATTTCAAAGACTTTTTGCAGAAAATGTCAATAATGGTTTCCCCCATTAATGAATCGCCCTCCAGTTGCCTTTAAAATCAGATGAATATCGAATTTTTAATTGGATTAAAAATTTTATTTTACAATTTTTAGTGGGAACATGGCTGAAGTTGGCGAAATTTTGATTTAATTGTACTCATTGCAGTACTCGAGAAGGCAAACATTTTAATATGTACTGTCTAAGTCTGGGTACGCACATTTTTTCGTAAAAATATTGTTCGTACAACCCTATCATACAAATATTTATTTAAGCTGATCATAAATGTCCAAATGTGATTTAGTATAAAACCATATAATGCCTTACGCAGTTGCGGATACAGACCAAGTTTTTGGAGGTGATGATTTTTGAAAATTTTCTCAAGGTTGCCGAACAAATTGAATAATAAATATTTATTGTTTGTCGCGTTTTTGATAGCGGTTACTGTTTTTTTTATTCGGAATAGGTAGTACTGAAACATCGATATTATTGAATAAGTTAAAAAAAAAAAAAAATAGAATCGTTTTTAATTAGAAAAATGCTAGAATTTATTCAATTTTTATATAAAATACCTATTTTTAATATAAACATAGAAATCATAAGGCCCATTTAATGATAATGCCGTTAAAAATTGACGAATAGTTTAATTAAAATTTTATATGCGAGATAAAAATGTGTTAACCAAGGATTGTTATTTTCGACGTTGCTGAGAACAATACCACTTCAAAATCCAGAAACATCCTCATTAGAGCAGTTTACCGAAAACTTTTCTTTTATTTTTGAAACTCTTAAAGCGGAATATGAATGCTTAAAGCCCAAACGATTTTTAAGAAATTTTTCTGAGAATGGATTTTATTTAAAACAAAAATAGTTTATGAAACATAAAAATATTTTTTTTTGTGTTATGTTTTTACACAACTGCTTATATCGCTATTCAATAGGTCGAGGCAACACAACAAAATTATTCGGGCGAAAGTTATTAGTTTAAGGGTAATTTTAATGTAACGGCGTAAATTAAAATTTGTTAAAAAGGTCTTGAAAATACCTTCCATTTATATGCTTATTACTCAAGTTTCATTTGAAATAGAAAAAGAACCTGGATTTTTTTTTAGTTTTTTAAAATTTTTTCTAATCTGAGAATGAAAGGCATTTTAAAGACCTTTTTAACAAATTTTATTTTTCACCCATACATTGCCTATTTCTGATGTTATATTTTGGAAAATTTTGGATTTTAAAGGTCAAAAAAGTGATCCCTAAGCTAACAATTTTTACGACGAACATTTTTTTAGTAGGCTGGAACTTTTGAATAGTGGTTTATTAACCTAGTATTCCTTTAAATAAATTTGAAAAAATTCTCAAAAATCTTTTGGGTCATGAGTAGGGAAAGTTTTTTTTTTTGCATTTGCCATTTAATGCCATTGTTGCTACTTTTCAAATTATTTTATAAAAATTTAATTTTTTCTGATCCTTGCGACTTTTGCAAATTTTTTTCACTTTTCGTTAAAAAATTTAACAAAACATAGATAAAACTCAACCTTTTTATAAAGGTTTCGGAAAAATTTAAGAAAACTTCCTTTAAATCAACGAAAATTTAAAACTTTTCATAACTTCATACTAATTAACTACGATAATTATCGTAGTTAATTAGTATGAAGTTATAATACTTTACCATTTTAACTGTAAATTCCTTCATTACGATTTTTTATTAAAAAGTCTAGGGCAACCAAAAATTGTTTGCATCTACCAAACTTTTTAGTTTAACCATGATTTATAATTACAAGCCCTGTTATTTTAAAGTTATATTGGGTTTGGAGGAATATATCACCCTCATACCCCCGTCCCCTGAAGAAAAACACTTTTAGTGCAAGTTAAGAAAACATTTTCAAAAAGCTTTTAGATATTTCTCAAACTAGCACCACATTACTTTTAGGCAGAGTGCTACAATAATCGCAGCAATAATTGATAAAAATTTAAAGTTAAAAAGAATGCATCTCTAGTTTATATATTTCGAAAATTACTCTATCGTTCTGTCCGAATACGTTAAAAATTTTAAAATCTGTTAAAAAATAAAGTTAATATTTATTTGGTTTGCAAAGTCTTAAAAAACTGTTTTTTGACAAGAACTTTAAATTTTGAGGGTGTATTAAAATATTTGAAAATTGTAAAGCGATCTACTAAACCCTGCCAACAACCTACACAACACTTACAAAAAAAGTTAGTCGAAAAATTAGTAAAATGTTTTATAGCCTTTTTTTACAATGTTTAAACAAATTTTTAATACAAAAATTTTTTTAGTAAAAAATTGTTCTTTTTTCTATTTACAAATTAACAATATTTTTACTAATATTCTTTGCTGATTTTAGAAAAATTTATTAAAATTTTTTGCAAGTTAAACATAATTAAAAACATATGCAAATCCCAGTCAAATACTAACTTTTAATAAACTAATTGGCAGATTTTAGCAATTCGATTTCCATAAATGGCTTACTAAAATTTTAAAAAATTTCAGCAACGCTTACTTATTTTTCTTTTACGACCACTTTACTAATAATCAAAGGCAAGTTTTGTTAAAATTAACTAAACGGTCTGCTGGCCTAAAAATTATTAATTTTTCGGTAAAATTACACACTTCTCTGTAACTTATGCAGATTTTTTTATTTGACTGCAAGTCATTGTAGAAGTATTTTATTATTGTTTTCATTTTTTTTTTTAATACCGTGCAATCCATGCAGTTTAATTGCGTCTATATAAATTTCCCTGACTGTATAAGCTCGCAAACCCCTGAAAGAATAAAGTTGCAAATTTTATACGAAGACGTATTAAATGGTCTAGGTCCAAAATATGGGTAACTTTTATTTGTTCGAAACGTACAAACAAATTTTAGCTTCGCATGTGAAAATAGAAAGTTATATGAACACACCTATGATCATATATGTAAAGTTATTTGTCATTGTCATATACATTCATGCATAACGTGATACATCAACCCTTATTAAGGGGTCCGAGAAATAACTTTTTTTTTTTTGAACTCCTGAACTAATTGGACTTTGTATGGCGTCATACCAAGGTCTTTATGAAAAATTCGTCACAATGATGTCTCCGAAATGTTCGATTGTTGAGAACGACGGTGAATTGATGTTGATGGCGCTTCGCGCACACTTTCTCCCACAGCAGCAATATTCTCGGGTGTACGCATTGTTTTTGGCTTTTCACGCTTTGGTTTATCGATGAGGATGCCAGTTTCTTTCACTTTTTTCACAAGATAACGAACATACGGACCATATTCGTTCAGCGGAAGGATAAAACTAATTATCTGTCAAATCAGACATGAGCTAAGTGTTACCATTCACGAAATAAGCATTAGTTTTTTTTTTTTTTTTTTTTTTTTTAAAGAGAAGCAGCACTCAGGAAATTTTTCCTATTAATTAATGTGTTGCTTTCTTTGGAAAGGGGATAGTGGAGAGATGAAAGGTGGTGAAAGATGAAGGGCTTCAAACATGGCAACACTGTAACTGCGCGAGATGTAGAGTTGGCGAATTTATTGAAGCTGTTTGTTTCATAGCCCTGATTCATTATTTTACTTCGGTGGGGTTAAGTGCTATGGGAATACCGAAGGTGGGCGCAGCGATACATATAAGTGATAGAAAACTCATACATATGCACTGATAATAATCCATGCGTAAAATTACGAAAAAATGTCAAAGTAACCAATTTTTTTGTAAAATAAACGAAAATTTGTACATTGTACGAAATTTTTTGTAGTTTTGACGATAATTTCGTATTTTTATGCATGGATTATTATGAGTGTGATCATATATATATGATCAAGTGTGAGCATACATGAATCATATATGGATTATCACATATATACGGCCATATATTCCCAAATTTCGGATCCAAAGATATGTGGTCATATATGACATCATGTTTGGTCACATATTGTAATATGCATGGACGTATATGAAAATGTATGCCCATGTATGCTCTCGATTTACACATAGGCTCTTAACATTAAAATAAATTTTTATGCTAAGAAGTAATTTTTTCCAACCTTACTCAAAAATTTAAAATAATTTTAAATTCAGATTCAGAGCGCTATAAAGTACTCTAAACAATAATTATCGAGTTTTTCAAAATTTTAAATTTGTGTTTATTGAAAAAAAACTAAAAATTTAACTCTATTTTACCAAATAATATTAGAATTTTTTACTAAAATCTTAATAGTTTTTGACTCCATGCAGAACCCATTCTGAATTTTGGATATGTCATGCAAGACAATAACATCTATCATCACAAATTGTTTAAGAAGAATCGAAGATGTAGTTTTTGAAACATTCGCGAATAAATAACGTTTTCGTGTTTTTGCAATCTCTTGTAAAAATTCTGTGTCTTGTAAAGATAAAGTATATGAAAGAAAAGATCTAAAGGAGTTTAATCAATAGGTTTTTTTTTTTTTTTTTGCTTTTTTGCTAAAAATGTCGAATTTCAAGCCCGAATATAATGCAAACTACACATAATTTCAAAAAACTTACTACAGCACATATAACATAGGAACGTTAAAGATTAATGTGCTCGACTAAAATCGAAACGAAAGTTTTTTGAGATGATTCACGTGTTATAATATTGTTTATTTAAATCGTACCTCCAGTCATCTTAAGGTTAGAAAAAAACACAAATAGAAAAATTGTTGCATACCTGAAATGAAAAGAAGATATGACAAGATAAATTAATTATTTATTTTTTTTATGTTTAAGTAATATAATAAATTAAGAAGTTTCTAAAGAATTACTAATTAGTTGTCTTCTTTATAAAAACATTTTACAATTTAAATTAAATCCTGAAACAAAAGCTTTTAGCTTTAACTGTCATAGCAAACTCCTGAGGTGAATTAATTTTTAAATTTGTCAGTTATCTGATTAATGTTTTAAATTGTTGACATGATAAATGAAGCATAATTCTTTTAATAAAACATGTAAAAAAAAATGTGTGCTTTATAGGGTTAACTAAAAATTTGATCAAGGTAGGTCGTGTTATCAATTTAAGCACATCGACACAAAGACACATACATATTCACACACACTTCCACATTTATAAGTACTACAACCATTATATTGTGTATTTCGTACCTACGTACTTACAATAACGTGCTTACGCAAATTATGTTTGACTTACAAAAATATACAGGATTGCATATATAACCTGAGACAGGAGCACACACACACAGATGTACTTGAACACTTCTATCCAGACGCATGTACACACCTTCTAACAAGTTACTAAATAGTCTTCTCTCTTGTCTTTTATCTCTATTTGTACTTATTGTACCAGTTTTTGTATATTTACATCCTGCCCTCGTATAACGAAAATATTTATTAAACTTATAATAATCCATTAATACAAATACACCACATATACCCAAAATAACAAATTATACCAGGCACGTAGCTAGGGGGGGGCTTGGGGGCTAGAGCCCCCCCCCCCCGAAATGATTTGACAAATTTGAAAACTTAATACAATTTGTTAGAAAGTAACAATGTTATTGATAAATTTAATATGAAAATATTTATTTTTGACTTGGATCAAATAGGAAATAGTTTTATATGATTCGAATCTTAAAATTTCGTTAGAAAACATCGCCTGCAAATGGGCGGCTATCATTGTTAGAGTTGATTTTCGCCAAAAAGCAATAAATAAAATCATTTCATAAGAGATTTCGAAGTCTTTGACTTAAAATATAATCAAAAAATTGTTTGAGACAATGCAAACTAAAAATTAAATATGTGTACACAGAAAAAACTAAAATTGAGTTTTAATTAAAATATTTGTTGATTCAGTAAAAGTTTAATTGAATTCGGTCGTGTTGATGCAATTGTAGTAACAACTAAAATAATTTGTATCTATTTAATTAATATTATTTTCAATTACATATAGTTTTATTCACATCTATTAAGAATTTAATTGAATATTGTTTACTATTGTGAAAAATAACAAAATTTAAAAAAAATCACCAAAATTGTAAAAAAATCGCCAAAATTAAAAAAAATCGAGACCATTTGAAAAAAATTGCAAAATTTGAAAAAAAATTGCCAAATTTAAAAAACAATCCTCAAAATTGCAGAAATTTAAAAAACTCCCAAAATAAACGCTAAAATTTAAAATTTTTTTTAAAAAATTCACCAAATTTGAAAATTTTTTTTATACCAAATTCATTTTCAATTAAACAGTTAATTGAAAGTAAGTTTGAAATCGAACAAAAATTTAATTGAAATTTTTTTGACAATGATTTTTTCTGTGTATTTCGACATAATCTTTTTAAATGGAGATACCACTAAGACTCAAAATTAAGTTTACTTGTGCCGTAAAAGTCGTTACTTTACTTACAGTGCAATCTTTTTATTTAAATTTGGTTTGCTACGCACGCATCTAGTAACATAGTTTTCAGTATTTTTTTTACGATATATATTATTTATATATTTTTTTAATTTTTTGAAACAAATTTAAGCCTCAAACTTTGATCGATATGCATAATGTGTTAACGTGGTCCAATGTGACTCAAATTTTCTCAATTTTTTTAGACTAAATGTAAACAAATTTCTATCGGCGCTCCTTGAAACGCGACATTTTAAAATCAAGCAGCTAAACCAGTCTTTGTGTTATAGTTTTTTTTTTAGACATTTTAAAGGTTTTTATTTAAAAAATTCATTAAAGACAATTTGAAAAGCGTTTGAAATTGTCCAAAATATAAATCAAAGTGAATTCGAAATACATAATTTAGTTTAAATAAGACCTAGGCAATGTCAGGTATATTTTTAAATTTTCCAATTTTATATTTTTTCTTTATTATTATTTCTTTCAGACTACAATCACGCTTGCTTGTAAAATTTACCATTTTTTTAATACAAGACATGAAGTATAGCCCCCAATCTTAAAAAAAGTCGGATATATGAAAAAGGGGAAAAATAGTGAATAATTTGTTAAAATAATTCAAATAAGTTTCAGCCGGGGTCCACGACATAGTGTCAAAATGGTTTTCAAAATGTGTGTGTTCTCGAGCATTTTAACGCTGTTTTTAAATAAATAATTAAATAATTTTAAAAATAGATACGTTTTTCATATATTTTTGCTGCTTTATCACCTATTCGAATTTCATTAATATCAAAGAGAACCCATTGGAAAAGCTTCCTTGTAAGTGTCAGGCAAATTATATAGGATATTTACCTTTAATTTGTTTTTGGACGGTTATAAATCTTTAATTTCCCGAGTTAAAACTTTTGCATAAAATATGCACTTATAAGGTTTTGTCTGCCAGTGCATTTAACCGGACATAATTATATAAATTCATATATAAAATTAATTTCGTATAAAAAAATTTATATGATGTCATATATAGTTTCGTATAATTGTATATTGCATTTAGAATACGCTAAAACTAATCCAATTAATAATTACGTTATATTTACCTAGACATTGCAAAATAATATATATTTTAATATTATATCATATTTAAAAAAACACAATTTTTATCATAAATAAAATTTCCAAATGCTATGGAATTTGTTACAAATTATAAAGTTTTAAACCTTTTGCAAGCGGCTAAAGTTTAAAAGGATTAATAGATATTTCGAATTTTCATGACGTTTTAAAATCAAAAACTGGATAGATATAAATTTATACCGCTATATAAAATCGTATTAAATTGGATCGCGTCATTATTCGGATGTTATTTAATTATTATGCCCATTTCTCGGATAAAACTGTGTTAAGACTCATATTAAATTTCGTATGATTATATAAAGCATATTAATTTTAATCGGGTTATTAGAAGTTGAAACTTGTTTACTTTTTTTTACATTTATCAAGTTTTAGCTACCCTAGACGTATACTAGCACATAAAAATATAAAGTAATTTTATTTTTCGCGGTTTTCAAAAAGTTTTCCGCATAATCCTTTTTTATTTAATTAAACTAAAAATTAATATTTAGATACAAATTTAACGTAATTAGACAATAACGATGCATATCCAACTTAAAGTACACAAAAGTTTTCAAATTTGACGTGTTTCGCGGATTGTGATCAAACAGATTAAAGCGTTGTTTCGCGATATAGACATCAAAATTCGCAAAATAATGAACACAGTAAGTAAAAAATGAAAAAAATGCATTTTAAGGAAATGCACTTTATGCGGGAGGTTTTTGTTTCAAAATGACCTGAGAAAGCGATTTCTTTTATTAATACATGATTGCCCATCACGTGTAGGTAAAAATTTAGCAAAAAAAAAAACAAAAAAGCTGTTACTCTAGTGTGCAAAAAAAATATTTAATCAAAATAAAAAATCGAAAAGCCCCCCCCCCCCCCCCCCCGAAACAAATTCCTAGCTACGTGCCTGAATTATACTAATCAAAAAATTTCACTTTTTTGCAGAACCTGTCTTTGAAATACATATCGGAAATTCCACCGAATACTGTCCAAAAATTGAATTTTTTTATCTTGGATCTTCCGATCCACTTAAAGATTGGCGTTTTTAGTTTTTCAAATATAGAAAAGTCTACGGTTCTAAGTGCGATTTTTTTTTTTGAAAAATGAAAAATATCCAAAAAGTGTGTAAGTTTGAATGCTCGTATTTTCTTTAATATGGATAGGATCATCACCAATTAAATTGCATTGGAATGGTATACTGCCCTTCTTTTTTATTGGCCAAAATTTTTCTTTTTCAGTGTGAAAAAGAAATGCATTTTTCTGTGCAATTTGTTTTTTAATTGCACTTTTCACAAATTCGACCACCATTGATTTGTAAAAAATGTGCATAACACTTTTGTTTTTTGTGTCCCTGGGTTTCTCTATTATTTATGAATTATTAAAAAAGCTTGTATCAGTTTTCCATAGAAAAATCAATAATTTGTTATTATTCTTTTTATTATCAAATTTAAAAAGGTTAAATTTAAAAATGTAGTGTTAAGGCGCAGTTTACATGTCTATCTTCTAAAAACTAGCCAATGAAAACAGTTCCGATAAAGGTATATATAATGATATATAGTCATATATATAATTCAAGATCCCATGAGATCCCATCTGATATAATTTGTTCCGAAAAATGGGTATATTTTATTTGATCAATTTATATATAATTTGATTAACTTTGATATAACTTTATACAATTTTTTGGAAACTCGCACTTATATTTGGATTCACTAAATGACTAATATATACATACGTGATGCCATATACAATTATATCTATAATTATCAAAGTAGGCAAACAAGCTTTTTAACTTTGTATATATATATAATGTCATTGTATATATATATAATCTCATATTTAGATATATCATGTATATATGGTGAGATAAAAGAGATCATATAACAGGATATGTAACGATATATAATGATATATAGCGCTATATTAAGAATTTTCGAAAAAAATAAAGATGAGATGTAAATATATATGGCCACATATACAGATTATATCAAGCTATATATGACTATATATAAACTTTTTTCGTCGGTTATACATTTATTTTTTTAGATTTTTTCAGAACTTGAAAGATAAACCAATCTACAAAAATATTATGTTATAAAACTTAAATTTTTAACGCTTTCAAGCACACGAATCTTTCTAGAAAAAATATTATTTTCGAAAGCAAAAGTGGGCTTGAAGGAGATAAAACTTAAATTTTTAAAACAGAAACTTTTATTAGATTCTTTTATCTTACACGTAGAGAAAAATTTTTAAAAATTAAAAATATAGTTTTTAAAACAGACGATTTTAAAACCGAAATGTTTAAGGGATCAACACTAGATTTTTAAGTTCAATATTAATAAATCTGAAAAACAGATAAAAATATAACAAATTGTTGTTTCTTCTATGTTTTACATAGAAAAAAAACAAATTTTAAAAAAAATCATTAAAAATAGTTAAACCCCGAGATCAAAAAAAAGTGAATTTGCAACTTTTTGTTGAAGGTTCCAAGCATGCATTATTTTCATAAATTAAGTTGTGACCCAATTTTAGAAAAATGAATTTTAAAAATAAACTTGCAAAAAAAATGCAATTCCTTTTGACGCTTCAATTATGTTAATCCGCAGTATAAATGTAGAAGAGTGTAACATTCCAATGTAATTGAAATGGTGATGATGTGATGAATATTAAAGGAAAAACAAATACACTGAATCGTGGATAAAACCGTGAAATTTTAAAAACTAAAAACGCCAATCTTTAAGCGGCTCCATAAAGTTTCAAAGGCAAAATTTTATTGAAATCAGAAGACCCTAGATCAGATTTTGGCCGAGCTATCGTGGAATGGCCGATATATGTTTGACAATAATTTAATTAATTAATGCAGGGATTATTATGAGTAATAAGATGTGCGTAAAAACTTGATTTCTATCGCGAAAACTTTTGACCTAAAACATGGACAAAAAGGTCAATAGATTTGTTAGTCTACAACTTTGTAAATAATGGGTTTTCGTTAAAAAGTGTTTTTAGTCTTATTATGCAAAATAAAACAACAATTATTTTTCTCATAGATACTTTTGACCTACATATGAAAAATCGTGATATTTCTTGCGATCAAAATCAAAATTTTGTAACAAAAAAATGTTTGGACGGCTTTTATTAATTTCCGTGAGGCGATAAATTTATTTGCTATACATCAGCTAATAATACAACTGCAGTTTTGGCAAAGGTTTGCTTTTTTAAAAAAGTATCATATATTCCATGACGGCATGACAAAAAATATTCGATCAGATATTTTTAATTTTTTTTACGTTCTGTCGTTTATTATTTTTCTTTACAGTTTTTAGACATTTTTCAAAGTCGCGGATTTTATTCCCAATTTGATTTGTTTTTAACCAAACAGTTAATTAGCCAATAATTAACTGCTTGGTTAAATTTATGGTATAATTAAATCAAATTATATGTTAATTTACATAATTTTAAAATCCTAAAAAATTTTTTTTGCTACTTGCTATTTTCGTGACAAATTTGGGTTTTGGGGAGGAGGATGGGGAATAATGGAAATCAAGTGTCCCACCCCTAATATAGCATTCAGAACATACAACAAAATATATATCTCATTGTACAGTGTTCGTCTATTTTAGAAAAAACAAACCTTTGCTAAAACTGCATTTAATACAGTATTAGCTGAGAAAACAAAAATTAATAATAGTCGCTGAATAAATTTTGTTTTTCAAAATTTGAAGTTTTTTTTTAGCGTAAAACATCACGATTTTTCCTATGTAGGTCAAAGTATATCCATGAGCAAAATAATTGCTGTTTTATTTTGCATAATAACACTAATAAAACGTTTTAACGAAAACATATTATTTAAAATTTTTTAGAACAACAAAATTATTAACCATTTTTAGTACATTTTTTAGATCAAAAGTCAAAACGGCATAGACGGTTTGCGCGAATTAAGACAAGTTTTTTCGCATATCTTGTTTTTTACACCCAATCTATTATAAAATGAGCGGAGAGCGAAAAAAACAACTTTGCAGTTTTTAAATATTTCATGGATACTCTAATTAGTCTAGTAAATCGAATTGTACGAAATCTCGTTGTGCGAGGTATGGATGTATATATAAATGGTTTTTGTTGTGTATTTGTTTTAAAAGCTTGAGTTTTAATGAAAACAAATAAAACACACCCAAAACATTACATACATAAATATTATTATCATCATGATAGCTACACTCACAATATTTTAACAGTAACTGATTATAGTTTGTTTAAACTACAAAGAAATATTTGTTTTAAACTTTTTTTACCATTTATAAAAAAAAACCAAACTATGCATAAATACTGTTTTTCTGTACACGTTATTATTTTCATTTCAAATTTTCTTTTTACAAAAAATTCTTTATTTGAACCAACAAGTTAATGATAGTAAAAAAAAAGAAATACTGTGGTTTTTAATAATTTGATAGTTAATTTTTGATAGTTTAACTAAAATAAAATAGTTTATTTTTACGGATTTTGGAGTTCTTCAAAAAATTTTATTTTTGATTGTACAAATTAAACAAAAAAATACATTTGATTTAAAACTAAAGTGAGTAGACCTGGTTTTAAGTCCATATTTAGTAGTTTAAAAGGAAAATATTCCTTTGTTTTTAAAGGAAAAATATTGTGAGTGTATGTATTATATGTGTTTGTGTGGATTTTAGTGTATTTCAATATACATTCAAATATGTATTTTAGTATAAGACACGTATTCCCAATATAGATAAAAGCAACCAATATGTTCTTCTTAGTATTATTTTAGTATATTAAAGTTTATTTGTGTTTAATGTTAATATATTTCTTTTATATATTTTTTCCCCAATTTTTTGTTTGTTTGTTCTAGGGGAGAAAGTTGCACTTATTTTAGGTGAAAGAAGTAATAAAAACAGCAACAATAGGTGTAAACTTTATAAATTTCTCTTTATTCACACAAACACTAATTCACAAACACTTATACGCCCTCAAATACACAAATACATATATAAAGAAATAAAAGTGTCAAGAAGCCAAAGAATGGAAAAAGGAAAAGTTAGTTGACCCAAAACACAAATAAAATTTGCAAGTTTTGAAAAATAAAAGTAAATTTTAGGAAATAACAAGAATAATGTAAAAAATAAAGTACCCAACGAAATAAGTTTATATATAGTCATATATAGCTTGATATAATTATATATAATTACTAGAGCAAAAATGCCATTTGAAGCCATTTTACAACTGACAGATTGTTGAGTAGCAGACTTTATCCGTTTAAATTTTGCTTTATCCGTTTAAAACATGCTAATTCACTTATTGCAAATTTTAAAGCAGTATTTCTTAACATTTAAGGCCTAGTTTTTGGGAAGTCAGTTAAACTTTGTTTAGATAAACTGACAACAAAGTTTGCAAACCATTTCCAATTTTATTAACAAACATTTGCCGGAACAAGTGTTTCTTGAGCAGAATTTCGGTCTTCACTGATATAAAGCAAAATAAACAAAATTTTAATAGCAGTATTCTGTAACAAACTGCGTTAAACTTAGATTAAAGATAATCTAGATCCTAAAAACTCGGCATAAGTGTTGGTTGCATTATCTAGTTTATAATTTTAATATCTTTTTAGGCTCCATCTTGTCAAAATTTATTACAATCAATGTATCCGAATTAAAGTAAACCTGGGATTAAAGCTGAAAATATTGTCGTGATAATACGCAATGCAAAATTAATATTTAAAAAACCTGCAATAAAATTTAATTTGGCTTATATAAAAAATAGTTTTGAATGTCTTTGTTTAAGCATCTCCAAATTGGAAAAAAGGACTCTATATAAATGAAAGTTTAGATGTTAAGGATTGCGTTAAAGAAAAGATTAAAGATGCCAACAACAAAGAAATTATTGAAAAATTTAATAAATTTTTCAATCGAAATAATGGCAAACTTTGACTAAAATAAAAAAAAAATAAATTTTTTTAGTAAGAGTGAAAAGGATTCATACATTAAAAACTAATCCCATTCGGAATCACATGCTTTCATATATGCTGCCGTTACATCTACAGATGTGGAACTCGTATTTTCAATAAACGCATTGATAACTTGAAAAAGCACATGATTGTTCTATGCAATCAAAATTTCTTAAAGGAAAATTTAATAAAACTATAATATTTAACTTTTTATTTTTTACACATTTTCTTATGCCATTTTTAATGATTTTTGGTGCTATTTCGTGTGCCATTTTTAACTTTTTTCGTGCAAAAGAAAGACTTGCCACAATTTTTGTATCCCTTCCACAAAATAGGATTTTTTGAGGTAAATAAAATAGGCATTTGTTTGATCAATAATATCATCGTTGGAGCTAAATCTCTTTCTACCGAGCCATTTCTTTAGGTTTGAAAATAGGAAATAGTCACTGGTAGCTAAATCCGGAGAATATGGCGGATGAGGTACCAATTCGTAGCCCAATTCCTTCCCAATCCCTTCTGAAGGTAATCGATATGGATTATCCCGCGTGCATCCCAAAAAACTATTGCCATCATCTTATTGGCCGACAAACTTACCTTGGCCTTCTTCGGAGCCGGTTCACCCGGAGAAACCCATTGTTTAGACTGCTGCTTGGTCTCCGGAGTGTTGTAATGGATTCATGTTTCATCCACAGTTACAAAACGCCGCAAAAACTCATTCCAATTGCGGTTAACAACTCCAAACAATCCTCTGAAGTTGTCACGCGTTTATGGTCAATTGAGAGCAAACGCGGCACCCATCTTGCAGACAGATTTCTTAAACCCAACTGATCATTTAAAATCGAAATCACACTGCCATATGAAATGCCTATGGCATCCAGCCGTCCAGAACGTTCAGCGGCATTTGTACTTGTGCGACCACAACGAAAGTCAGTAAACCATTTTTTTACCATTGAAATCGATGGTGCAGAGTCCCCATTGTATTTATCAAGCTTTTCCCTGTTTAATGAGCACTCGAAGTTCACTTTTTTCCATAAAAAATCCACGAGGTTCTATGTTTTAAACAGCTGTTAAACGAAAAGTAAATGAAGGAACTTACTCAAAATTTGACAGTAGTCTATTAACAGGTGGTACTTGATGGGAGCAGTGTTGCATTTCATATAACTACAAGGGAAGTTCGAATAGTCACGGACTTATTGATCCACCCTCGTACTATTGTTGAATATTTTTTTTTGCGTTTTCATGGAAATTTACGCCTTTTTTGTGATTTCTAAAACATCTTTGTCAAATTTTGTGGTGTTTAAAATAATTTCACTTTTGACTTAAAATTTAAAAATGATAATTTGTTTTGGAGATTATGTTTGAATTTAACGTAATCACGTAAAGAGAAATTTTATTTTCCACAAGTTAATTCAAACTATGTGAAGTTTTTTAAAATTATGCTGTTTAATACTTACTAAATTTTATTTGGTTCATAAAATATTTATTTCCAAAAATTCCGGGTTTTGAGTTAAAGCATTGACAAATCGTACAAATAGTATTAGCTTTGAAATATTTTGCGCAATAGTGTTGATGTGACGGAGCAAACCGTGTTTAGATAAAAGAGTAAATTTTTAGGCACACAGTCCAGATTAAAAAAAAATTTTGATGTCGATCAATTATATAGGTTGCCACTATTAATTCTTGTTTCTTAAACTTTGTTTAAATTAAAAACCAAAAACAAATTATGCAATTATAGCACAATTTTCATGAAGTCCATATAATTTTTACATTTAAATTTTTTTATTTGCTCCTCGGAATATATGTTGTTAAATATCAAAAAAAAACTCAGTTCACGCAGCAAACTGGCCTATTTTCAACTAAAAAGCGAATGTGCCATGTGAAAAGCTGCTCTTTGAACAAAGTTCACGATAATGCTTTTTAACGTTTGTGACGGTGGTACTCCCTATCTGTTAAGGGCACATCAACGAAACAAATCTCACACTGTGCATAATTACAAAACTTACAAATAGTTGTTCAAATTTTAATTCCATTAAGGGGCATCTGTGGCACTGATTCAGTGCTACACTGATAGAAAAATGCATATTCTTATTGATGATGCCCTAACATCAGAATTGTGACATCAATGTTATTACAAATGACATCAATGATGCAATAAGTGACATCAATTTAATGACGAACGTTATCATATAAGTTTGTCATATTTTACGCGTCATCCGTGCTATGACAACAGTGACATCAATTCGATGCCACATTTTGTGCATTAATAACAGGAAAAGTATGAATAAAGAATAAAACTAAATAACGTTAAAATGTTTGTAAAGTGTGTTTTAGTAAAAATGTTAATGTTTTATTCCTTATTTTTTGTTTTTAGACGCATTTCGAAAACTTGCATAAGATACATCACATTGATGTACATTCGTTGTCAAAGCAAGAAGCACTTTATACAATATATAACATTCATATTGATGACATGTAATCATTATAAAGGGTCCGCCAAATAACTTTTTTTTTTTTGAAAATGCTATAAAAAAAAAACTACTAAATATTTTCTCAAATTTCTTTTTTTATTTGAAAGTACAATCCTTCCGGTTAATAATGGAAAATAATTTCATTCAAATGGCTGCCTCGGCTGGCCATGCATCGATCGGTCCAATTATGGCCCAATTATGCCTCTGGACCAAAATCCGCACCAAACAGTGACTCATTTTGGGTGTATCGGCTTTTCAATGTATGCGTGCGGGTTTTCTGTGCCCCAAAAATGCGACAATTTTGCTTGTTTACATACCCGCCAAGATCAAAATGAGCTTCATCTGAAAAGATGATTTTTTTGGCAAAATCGGCATCATTCATTTTTGCACACATTCTGCAACATTACTATGATTTTCAAAGTAATGTCGCAATATTTTCCAGCGTTGTTCAAGCGTATACACAACCATATCCGTTCAGCGGAAGGATACAACTAATTATCTGTCATCGCAATGATGACATTTTTTTTATTAAATTGACTCCGATTCGTCATTTATGTGATGCCGATGTCTCATCCCATTGATGACACAATTTAAGTTTTCGACCCTGATGACAATTTGGTTAAGTGATGTTAAGGCTGACATCACCGTGATGACAAGTGTCATGGGGTCAAAAACGAAGACATTTGTCATAGAACTGATGTCAAAATACATTAGGGTTATGACGGTTTTTCTATCAGTGTAGGTACAAAAAACACCAAAAATGTTTCCATTTTCGACGACCATGTACCAATAAGATAGGTGTTGAATTTAGATCTCAAGTGTTGGGAGATTGTGTATTACCAAAATGAATCCAAATGTTGAAAGCTCCCAAACAAAAAAATCAAAAAAATAAAACAAAAGTGAGCCTGTTTCTAACGATTTTTTAATATTTTTCAACTTTGAATAACGATAAAAATTAGATATATAAAACTATGGCCCAAAAATTTAGCACACCTACGTGTTAAAGTGTTGTTAAACCAAACATATAACCCGCTGTTCTAAAATATTAAAACTGCGAAAGTTATTGAAAAAATAATACCAGTTTCAAAGGATTTAGACATTTTTGACACAAGCCCAAATACCAACAAATTTGTTAGAAATACACAGAAAAAAAGTTAAATTAAATGCTTTTGTTTAATAAAAAAAAGTATATAGGGAGCAATAAATTATCAAATTTATTACTTTAGGTTTATCCCAAAAGTAGGCAATTGTTATTAACGTATAATTTATTGTATAAAGGTGTGCTTTAATCTGTATTTTCTTTACAGAATAAAACTGTACAGAATTTTGTGTATTCTGAAAAGTATACGTCAATATTGATGGCAGGAATTTGAAAATTTATATGTTTAACTTGAGAAATATTTTAAAATTTCAATCATATGCTTTTATAAAAAATATTATAAAAATAAATAAAATAAATCTATATTCAAATCCTTATTTTTTTTTTTAAACATGAGTTTAAATTATTTTCGAATTAATTTAAATTACAAATTTTTTATTTTATTGCATATCTTATAAAGTTTTATTTTTGTAATGCCTACTTCTAGGAGTCATACAAAAAGTCTTATTTTAAATTTTATATAAAATGTTCCAATTAAAATGAAAATCCTTCTTTACAATTTCTAACATCCTAACGTGTTGGTGCTGATAACAGTCATCAAATATTCACAAATGTCACAAATGCAAAACGGAAACTAGTAAATTCCGACATTTTAACTTAAAAATACAACAAAACTTAAGCCAAAAGAATAACAATGTAATTGTGGTGGTGTAGCTTAGATGATATTGTGGTTAAATGGAAAGGAAACAGCAACAATAACAACATAACCACTGCCAACATAACAAACATTTGAGAAAATATTACAAAAGAATATACAAAAAAAAAAATAAAAAGGTAGAAGGTGGAAGGTGGAAACCTTGAAAACGTGTCTACTAAATATCATCATGTTACTGAAAGCAAAAAGCAAAAAAAAAAAAAATATGACATTCTTGTTATAGCAAACAAATAACATTATCAGAAACGTGCTTGGAATAAAAAAAACGTAAAAACTTTAAAACGAAAACTGGACATATTAAAGATTTTACTACAGAGCTAAACACGCAAGGTATTTTGGGATAGAAACTAGAAGAACTCAAATGATGCTTAATTTATTAAACACTAAAAAGGTTTATATTAAAGCTTTGAAAGTAATTTTTAATGGAATCGAATCCATCATAAAAACGTACATATTTCTTTTAAAATTATTTAACATCAACAGTAGGGTTATAACTTTTTTTTTTTTGCAAAAGTTTTACCTATTACCACGGAAATATTGTATTAATAATATAATCCGCTTTTTCGGGTTAATTTGAAACAAAAACCTCCCTCATAAAAATTGCATTAGTGGATCAAAATTACTGCACAACATATTTTCAACTACTTTTTACGTAACGTTCTCGTTGCTTTGCGAATTTTACTACCCATATCGCGAAACAACAACGCTACCTGTTAAAAAATCGCAGTTTGAGAAAAAATTAGTTGCAGTCCTGCGTGATAGGTAGGTAGATATCTGTAATACTATTATTATGTGAAAATGCTAAATGGAGCGTATTATTATTTTGGTATCCAGAGCCATTTAAGATTAAATTTTGTAGCTTTTCATAGATCTTTGAAGCTAAACGTGATGTAGAAGCGAAATAGATAATCCGATCCTTTTAGCACTTACAGGGAACAATAAACTTAGAATACTATGTAGCTAAAGACCACTGCAAATGTAGTTGAAAACAAATTAAATTTCATTTAAAGAAAGGACGACTTACATTACAGTAAATTCAACTAACATTGTCATTTGTTTTTTAATTTACTAACAATTGTAGTAAAAATGAACCACATGTTAGTAAAAAATAAACAAACATTTATTTTTGTTATTTTTGTGAAATAACAAAAACCAACTGTAAAAAATTAATGTAAAATCATAAAACAGTCATTTGATGTGGTTTGTTTTTAAAATCAACTACAAGGTTTGTAAAAAATGTAATTTGTTCTACAACTGACTGACATTTACATTAAAAATAAAGAAACTGTATTACAACCCAAACAACTACATATTTTTAATGCAGTGTAGTAACCGAAAAAATTTTCTCTGTGTGTATTTTTGCATTTATGCATAATTTGGCATATTTTACTATACATGTACATTTTATGGCATATATTGGTTTTTTTTTTCCTAAACTTTGACCTCAATTTCCGCAAAAACCAGATGTGTAAGAAAAATTTGGAAACCCAACTCGGACTTAGCACGGAAATATTACTAGAAAACTTGTAGTCGCATCGTAGAAGAATCCAATAAAAAAGTATAATATTATAAGCTGCCATTTTTTCGTTTTTTGATTACAACTTTTTTCACGCTACCGCATTATAGCTCTTTAATTTTAAATAAGCTAATCCAGAAAAATATTGTCTGCCACTAATTTGAAATTTTTAATTTTTAAAATTTGAAATCGTACGGTTTCGTAGATTTAAATAACGAAAATTAAGAGAATATTTACATATATGTGTCCATCCATACATTTCCATATATGGTCATATATGTACATTAACGAAAATTGAGTCAATATATACGTATATGTTCACATATGAAGTCCTATAAGCATATATGAATCTTATATGGTGGTATATAGACATGTATGACCTTGAATGGTTTCATATATGAACATGAATGAGTACATACATGTCCATAAATGGTTGTATATACATATGTTGATTTCGAACAGGGGTATAATCTTTTTTTTGTTAAAATCCGCGAAACACGTCAAATTTGCAATCGTTTGCGCCTTTTAATATTGATAGACATCGTAATAGTCGAATTACTTTAAAATTTTAGCGAAATATTAACTTTTAGTTTAATTAAACAAAAAACTGTATCAAACTTCAAAATGGTTTATGCGGGAGCGTTTTTGGAAACCAAAAAAATAATATTACGTTTCTTTATATTTTGTTATGGACTATACGCTTCGGGTAGGTAAAATTTGATAATTGCAAAAACAAAATCAAATAGTTATAACCCTAAAGAACTGGATGTTTCCAAATATTAAAATTAACTTCCTAAAAGTAGGCAGTAAAACGATTGTTTAACATTTAATATCTTAAATAAATTTTACAATAGTACTTAGAATGTTATAGTACTTAGAATGTTATAGAATATGATATATCAGTGGTGGCAAGACTTTTTTTTCGCTGCGGGCCACAAAAAGACAAATTTGTTAGTAAAAATATGTTGCGTGCCACCTTAAGATTATTTATATATTGAAAGCACATTTCGTATGAAAACATTTTAATCTCATATTCATATTAAGTTTTTTTAGATCTAGTTTTATTATAGACAGTTTTTCACTTTTGTTCAATTTTCGGGCACGTTTGCGTTTCTCCGATTATGAGATTTTGTGTTCAAACTGCACTACTCCCTTTTCAGTAGTTTCTCAGATTTTTTATAAATTATTTTTCAGATTTATCAATTGTATTTTAGAAATAATGAATGAAATATTTATCAATTGAATTTTAGAAATTATAAATGTATTTTCATAATTATCAATTGAAGGGATAATTGCAAAAACTTGATAAGTCATATTCTGTTTGTTTTTGCCTTTTAAGGGTTACAAAATGCAAAAAATATGACTTTAGCAGGACGTTTATACTGTGATACTTGTAGTAAGTGTTTAAGCTCGACTTCTATCAACTACTAATCAATGGATGTATAGAAAGCAGCGAAAATCCATAAAACAATAAACCCTGCAATTGATAAATTCTGAAGTATAATTGGAAAAATGGAGTGCAATTGATAGCTTCTGAAATTTAATTGATAACTTGAAATTTAAGTGATAACTTTCGAAATGCTATTAATAAGTCTAAAATACAATTGATAATATCTTAAATCAAATTATAACTTCTGAAAAACAATAGAAAATGGTGTGTTTATTATCCGAAATGAAATTTTCTGCCGTACTTTGATTTCAGAATTTTTTTTTTCGGTTATTAATCGTAAGTCTGTGAAGACACTTTTTTTTATAATTTTAAAAGGTGATTTAAATTTTTTAAATAATTAAGAAAACTTCGCGTGCCACCAGTGACACGAGTGTCATAGTTTTGCCAGCCCTGTAATATGGCATATATACTATGTACTCAAAAGCACAACCCCTAGATGTAGGCAACAAAATTTGTAAAAAATATGTAGTATGCATGACATACCAAATAAAAAGTATTAAGTATTAAAAAATGTCAAATATACAGTGAAGGTCAAAATATTCCAAACCGAGATTGCATTTGAGCTTTTAATTGATTTACTTTCCTTAAATGGCTTTTTGTTACTAACTATTTATTACTTTCTCAACTTTATTTATTGTTTTTGTTAAACAAATAAGAAAAAGGTTATTCCGTTTGATTACAATAACAAAATATATATATTTACAGAGATTGTCGAATTTAAAGTGTTCAAAAAAATTTGCAACTGTCATTTCTCCAATTCTGAATGAAGTAATTAACACTAACAAATGCTTGGATATAACGGTTACTTCATTATTTTTAAATATTTCAGACCATGTTTCCATTATAAGGAAAGCAAAATGTTTTGAGGAAAACGCTTTAAACTGTTTAAACTAGCTATGAAGAGTTTTGTACATTCGAGTTTTCGAAATTAGTTTGACGTTTGTAAATTTTTTCCTTTGTTAATTACTGTTTATTCTGTTTTTAAGAAAAAAATATAAAAGGACTTTAAAAATCTACTTTTAAAAATTAAATGTCTAAAATTATGGTCTTTTAAAGAGTAACTGTCTATATAGTTATCCATTGCCAAATCAAGTTAATAGTGGCAAGATCTATAAGAAAAGATAGGAAAAATAAAGAAGTTTTTTAAAAAGTAGTTCCCCAAGAAGCTCAAATTGAAATTCAGCTGGATTTTAGCCTTTACATAATTTAAATAAGAGCCCGAGAATATGGCAAAAAAAAAAATAGAAAAATCTGACTTGAATTTGCTCACGCATACTGAAATTGGTCGTCACAACAAAGGATGAGTCTAAATTTAACCTCTGGGGATCAGAAGGAAGAGCCTACGTTCGATGAACTCAAGGCAAATAATTTAATACCAGCTGCCAATTTTATGACCTGCACTGTATGTTTAAATGACACATGTATTACTGTTCTGTACTGTTCTGACAATTTAAAAAATGACTATATGATGACAGTTTTGATTTAATAAAATATATTAAAAAAATACAAATAAAAGTTGACTCCACAAATTAAACCATAAATTTAATGTAAATGATAAATTGTAAAATATTTGATGACGTAAAAATTTAAAATATCTTAACTATTTTCAAAATATAAATGTACAACTTTGGGAAAAAAGTAAGCCTAAAAGTATGCGGTAGAAAATATTAAAACATTCCTAAATGTCAACTATCATTAAGGATACATTATAAAAAAAGTTAAATATCTTGAATACATTTTTATCTTGAAAAAAAATCAAGTTTCTTAAGGTATATTTTTTTTTTTTTGAAAATTTTAAGCAAATTTTTAATTATGCATACAAAATGAAAAGGATCTTCTACGCATATTAAAATTTGCATCGAAATACTCTTACCGGCGGAGCTGTCTATAGCCAGGGTTCTTGCAATGCATCAAATGAGTATTTTATGATCAGAACTTAAACTGTTTCGATAGAAAACTTTATTTAATAGATTTAAGGTATGTAAGTGTTGGTGTTCGACGATTAAGGAACAACAAAGTTTTAAAATTAAAATTTTATGACAACAATATCAATCCAGAACGAAAAATATTATTTATGAACACGAGGTTATGTAAAATGAGAGCCCCTATACTGAAAGTTCATCCGGAGGCTTTAAGGGATGTTGCGATGTCCTCAGTGTCCTCTATTACCATACACTCATAATAATCCATGCACAAAAAGACAAAAATAATGTAAAGAGAACGTAAAAAAAACAAATTTTCGTTTATTTTACGACAAATTGTGTATGAATATTGTTCTACATCAAGTCTAAAATCTAATAAGATATTGTCTCATTCTATTTTATCAATTGCTATGAAAAAACTTGTATCGTTTCCGTGATAGACAATACAATTGTTTCATAGGAATAACCCTAATCTTCAGTTGTCAGCAAAAAAAAAAAAACGATAATTGGCTTAACTCAAACCGAGACATTACATAAAGTGAGCGCCCAAATAAACGTTAACATAAATTATTCATTATACCTTTTTTTGCGATGGATTTAAATATTTTTTATTCATCAGACTCTGTTTGAAAAATGTGTCAGATAACAATATTTTTTGATTTGTCAAAATAAGTTGTATATTTCACAATAAATAATCAAAAGCAAGTGCGTGAAAAAGTTTTTTAAACTTTTCGAAATACTTCAAGTTAGACTTTCAAAATAATCACAAAGAACTTACACGTATCCAGTCAGTTTGTTTTAATTATAGTAGTACCGTTTACCAAGACCATAACAATTGCCAGAAAATATGAAACTGGTAAACAAAAAACTGGAGAATATTTTGAGAACTCGCAGTAGCTCGACGTATGCAATGTTAGAAACATTTTGTGCACCAAGTTATAACATTTTTTAGGATTAGTACATTTAAAGTGCAAAAAGTTCGGGATATGAATGCAAAGAAGAATACTGAAGCCGAAAAAGGAGCAAAACTACAAAAAAAAAGATTTTTTTTCAAAAATTCGAATGCTGTATTATGGATGACAAAAGTTATGTATTTGCGGATTTTTCACAGCTTCCTGGACGAAAATTTTATGTAGCTGATAGTCTTAGAGATGTCCCGGAAAAGTACCAATTAAAAAAGCTATCGAAAGCTGCAAGTAAGTTTTGAAATCTATTTCCGACTTTCGTTATAAGTGGACAGCATGCTGATTTTGCAAAATCACAACAGAAATTGCTTATGGGAGGCATACCAGAAAATTTAATTAAACGCTTAACTTTTCTATAAGATGGTACAGAATATAAATCTGAATTTTGAATTAATAAAAATGTTTTAAAAATGGATATATTTATTAAAAATATTAAAAAAAAGTGTTATTTATTTGAAAATACAACACCACTATTTCAAAATTTTTTCAAATATATTAGTTGTTGTGTACCTTTTTTTAACGACTGATTTTGGTGTTACCATATGGTAACTACGGGCGGGCTAGGGTACTGGTTTAGGATACATAAGTATTTTATGGTTTTTCTCAAAATTTTAGCTTCAAATGATATTTTTATTGTTGCAAACTGTTAGAAAAAAGAAAATTTATCATCAATGAATAAACAATTAAAAAGCAGCTGCAATTTTGTGTGTAATCTATCGAATTTTCGATGAAATTTTACAAAATTCAAATTGACTCCCCATTTTTAAATTTTTTTTATAAAATATTTTCTGTTTTAGCACATTTGTGTACTTTTTGGACTTTTAATTTCAATATTTGTTCATTAGCCAAAGTTTTGGGTGGTTTGGAGTTTGCATTTCTAATAAAAACCCAACATTTTATTTCACATATTTCATTATATTGTTTTAATAACGTAACGAACCAGGTCCAAATTAGCCAAGAATATTTGCAAGAAGAACTATGTACTTCTTCGAGGTAGAATACTGTATTCTGTGAATTTTTTTTTTACTGATGTGGTAATTTTTTTTTTTTTTTAAATCACATTTTTTCAAATCAGAATAAATTTTGATTTAACCTATTACACTTATAAAATAATTTTAGTTTTAAATTTTTAAACATAATTCACATTAATTTATGAATAAGTATTAATCTGATAACAGTAAAATACGTTTTCTTGCAGGAAAATGGATTTTCCTGTATTTACGGAATTCAGTCCCCTATTCTGCCCCTATTTACCATATGGTAACAGGCAGGCACGTAGCTAGGGGGGTGGGCTTGGGGGCTAGAGCCCCCCCCGAAATGATTTGACAAATTTAAAAACTTAATACAATTCGTTAAAAAGTAACAATGTTATTGATAAGTTTAATATGAAAATATTTATTTTTGACTTGGATCAAATAGGAAGTAGTTTTATATGGTTCAAATCTTAAAATTTCATTAGAAAACATCGCCTGCAAATGGACGGCTATCATTGTTTTAGTTGATTTTCAACAAAAAGCAATAAATAAAATCATTTCATATGAGATTTCGAAGTCTTTGACTTAAAATATAATCAAAAAATTGTTTGAGACAATGCAAACTAAAAATTAAAATATTTGTTGATTCAGTAAAAGTTTAACTAAATTCGGTCGTGTTGATGCAATTGTAGTAACAACTAAGAAGACAAGAATGGAGCAAAATTGATTATTAATAGGTTTTTTGTTAAAGTTCTGCCTATTATAGAGGCTCTAACTTTTCTAAAACTTCGGGTTCTGATGAGATCTTTAGCCAGATCGAAATACTTTATTTTTGTAAAGCTGGTTATGATTTAAAAATAAATTAACTAAACTAAATTAACTAAACTTTAGACAAATTTAAAAATAAATACGTTTTTCATATCCGAATTTCATTAATTTTAAAGAAAAGTTTCCTTGCAAGTGTCATACAATTTGTATAGAATATTTGCCTTTTAATTTGTTTTTTGGACGGTTATAAATCTTTAATTTCCCGAGTTAAAACGTTTGCATAAAATAATACATTATTTTATATACACTTATAAGATTTTCTGTGTCTGCCAGTGCATTTAATCGGACATAATTATATAAATTCATATATAAAATTAGTTTCGTAGAAAAAATTTAATATGATGTCATATATAGTTGCGTATAATCGTATATGACATTTAGAATACGCTAAAAATAATCCAATTAATAATTACGTTATATTTATATACCTAAACATTGCAAAATAATATATATTTTGATATTATATCATATTTAAAAAAACACAATTGTATTTAAGATAAAATTGTATATTACCTCATGCAGAGTTACACTAGAAAATTTGTCAATCATGTGTTGGATGTATATATGTTTTATATCAATACAATAGTACAATTAATTGTATAATTTTGTCTATAACTTTATACACAAAATTTACCCCAATTTTTGTCTTTTGAATTGATTTCTTTCTGGTTTTTAACCCTAAAAAAAAGAACTTGTTTCATTTGTAACATTATGAGTTCCTAATTTAGTCTTAGATTTTTTTCAATGTTAAACTCTAAATTCAGTTTCAACGTTTTTTTCTGTGTTTGTTATTCAATGGTGTAAGTTACTAAATGCCACAAAATCTTCATTTTCATTATATCTTCATTTTCAAATTTTTTTCTCAAAACAACTTATGTTTTTTGGTAATTTCAAGAGTATTTTTTGAATATAATAAAATGTCCAAATGGAAAGGAATTTGTTACAAATTATAAAGTTGTAAACCTTTTGCAAGTGGCTAAAGTCTAAAAGGATTAATGAAGTTTTAAAATCAAAAACCTTAGACAACTATAGCTTATTTTGTATATATCAGTATTAGTTCAGATATAAATTTATACCGCTGTATAAATCGTATTAAACTGTATCGCGTCATTATTCGGATGTTATTTAATCTGATATTATCAAATCAAAACTAAACTGATGCAAACTTATATAGTTATTATGCCCATTTCTCGGATAAAACTGTATTAAGACTCATATTAAATTTCAAATGATTATATAAAGCATCATATTCATTTTAATCGGGTTATTAGAAGTTGAAACTTTTTTACTTTTTTTTTACATTTATCAAGTTTTAGCTACCCTAGACATATGTTAGCACATAAAAATATAAAGTAACGCAATTTTATTTTTCGTGGTTTCCAAAAAGTTTTCCGCATAATCATTTTTTTATTTAATTAAACTAAAAATTAATATTTAGCTAAAAATTTAACGTAATTAGACAATAACAATGCATATCCAACTTAAAGTACACAAACATTTTTAAATTTGACGTGTTTCACGATATAAACATCAAAATTCGCAAAATAATGAACACAATAAGTAAAAAATGAAAAAATGCACTTTATGCGGGAGGTTTTTGTTTCAAAATGACCTGAGAAAGCGATTTCTATTATTAATACATGATTACCCATTACGTGTAGGTAAAAATTTAGTAAAAAAAAAAAAGCTATTACTCTAGTGTACAAAAAAAAAAAATGTATATATATATAATCAAAATAAAAAATCGAAAAGCCCCCCCCCCCCCCGAAACAAATTCCTAGCTACGTGCCTGGTAACAGGGAATTCTAAATGTCCTGGAAGCAGGATGAAAAAAGGGATTGCAGTTTTTTATACTTAGATCATTACTTAAGCATATGTAAAATATCTTTTCAAAATTGAACAAAATAATTTTAGGGTGTTTCGCGTTAAACAATCGCTAAACTTAGTCTCTACTAACATAACTTTTTGTGTGTTAACGTTTATTAGGACGCTCACTTTACAACAGACAAAATCATATTTGCCTTAGTGTAAAAACTGGTTGATTTGGTAAACCTCGGTTTGAGTTAAGCCTAGGGTTTGAGGTACGGGAATTCCCGGGAATTTTTTTTCGGAAAAGTTGAGTTAGAAAATACGGGTAAAAATTCCAAAATTCCCGGGAAAACGTGAAAAATTTAAATAATTAATCAATGCGGTAATATTATATTTGTCTGCATTTTTGTTCTTAATTGGCTATGATTTATTAATTTTTGAAGGCAAGAAATGACATAAAAAAAACATTGATTGACTTTAAATTAGAAAATTTTCCCGGGATTCCCGGGAAAGTTATAAAAACAACAGATAACAAGTGAAACATTTTCGTGAACAATGCTTATATAAATAACAAAAATAAAATATAGAGTTGTATTCCTGATCAAATATGATATCTCAAATATAAAATCATATCTCATACGATACCCTGCAGGAAATGTCAATAGAGAAAAAGTATTGATTCACTATTGACTGTGTCACCAGTACTACTAACCAAATATTCCCCAGGCAATGTAATTTGCTATAGACATTTAACATGTACGTGTCATTGAAAATCACTAGTGACATTAGAACTATTGACTAGGTAGTGAATAGGTAGTTCTTATGGGACCATATGTAGACATTGGAACCAAATATTCACTAGTGACTAGGTAGTTCTTATGGCACCATATGTAGACATTAGAAACATAGATTCACTAGTGACTAGGTAGTTCTTATGGGACCATATGCAGACATTGGACCAAAGATTCACTAGTGACTCGTTAGTTCTTATGGGACCACATGTAGACATAAGAACCATAGATTCACTAGTGACTAATTATTTCTAATGGGACCATATGTAGACATTGGAACCAAAAATTTACTAGTGAGTTAATAAAGTAAAAAGTGTAGACGCTTAGTTGACAATGTCAACAAAATAGTAAACAAAAGTGGAGACTTGGAGACATTTGACCCCAAGCTTCCTGCAGGGTATTTATAGTCTTAATATAAACTCAAATATATCATTGAATTAAGTAAGATAAAAACTGATCTTAAAACTTTGGGATCCAATATTAGATAATTAAGATCCTGATAGATTCCTAAATATTCAATGTGATTAATGTGTATCTAAGTGAATCTCGCCAGATCCAAAAAGATAACTAATTTTTTTATGTACATGTAATTATAAGTAAAGTAAAAGTGGTAGGAAAAATAAGTTACCGTTACTAAAATTTTATAAAAAAGCCCTTTAAGGAAATCGATAAAATCCGATCCTAATGGAAATCCATTGGCTAAAATTAGAATTTTTTTTTCTAAAATTGGTTAACTTTTTTTTATTAAATTTTATTTTTGTTTAAAAAATTAGAAAATATATTGCTGTAATCAGCAATGAAAATTATCAAAAAATTTCTAATTAAATAGAGAATATGAAAAGTTTTTACTAAAAAATTAATTTGTACAAAAATTGAGTACAATAACTTTAAATTGAAATACAAAACGTTTTACTTATATTTCCAATAACTCTTTTATTTTTTTATACCAATTTTAAGAAAAAAGTAAACAACATTTTGGGCAACAAATATTGCTATCGGCAGCTATGAAATACTTTTTATACTGCATTTAAAACCATATATTGTGGTGTCTTCAATGCAGTAAAAATATCTAAACAAAATATTTTAACCTCCTTAAAGAAGACAACAAAATTTGCATATTTTTTACTCTAAAAAGTATGCAGCAAAAAAAGTATGTAAATGCATTATTTCCGGTTTGTAATGACATTTGAATAAAGAATATGAGGACAAGACTGCTGTGTAAACATTTACATAATTTTGTCACATTTCCGATATGGTTAAAAGTTTAAGAACAATTTTTATAAATGAGTAACAAAACAAATCTAAGAAATGTGTAGTTTTTATTAAAAAGGAATAATTTAATAAAATCTCGGAACAAATTTGTAGTTACATAGAGAAACTATCCCACAATCTTAGTTTTTATTTGAAAAATAAGTCTTCATTATTGATTTTTAAAAGACAATGAATTTTAGCTGCTGAATCCTGAAAATGATGAATTAAATAATAATTTATGATTATTATATATTAAATACTTTTAAATCATGATTATTGATAATAAAAACTCGTATTTTCTGCCTTTATGGTACACCATAAAAATGTTATAATTATAATATCCCCAAAAGTATGCAATGAACGTAAATTTGTTTGTGTGTTAAATAAAATTTGCATAAAAACGACTTTAAATACGTTTGATAGAAATAAATGTTTATTACATTTAAAATAAGGACAAGAATTAAAATTATTTACAAATATATTGAAATCAGTTTGCACAGTAATGCATAAACATTTTTACAATTTTTGGCAAATTTTTATATAAACACTAGCCAAAATAAAATATACAAAATAAAGTAGTTCTTTCTGCGAGATTATATTTTTAAATGTTTACCTAAATACTGTGAAGGAAATACAGTTTTTTGCATATTCAAGCAATTTATTACGTAATTTTTTTTTTACAGTTTTTTACTGCTACTGCTTCATTTTAGTATTGGAATATTTTTACTTAAGTCTTGGATACAAAAACTAGAGGAAGTCAAATTTGTAAAGATTATCAACATTAATATCATGTCGAAAGAAAATTGAATTTCCTTTTATTTGTGTGGAATTTTACTACCTGAACGTTAATATTGAGATCTTGGTATACTAATATTAAAAAAAAGCGAAAAATATGTTGGGGAAGCATGAAGTAAGCATACTATGGTTGGTTATATAAGTACAACCCTAAAAATATGCAATATATATATATTTTTTTTTCATAAAAAAATATTTCCTTGTTTTTTCACAACTTTCTTGAGTTGGATTAAAAAATGAAATATATGTTTGCTGGTTAGATATTATAATTTAATCAATATTTACAAATATAGGATAAAACAGTTATTATCTCATATATAAAATCATATCTGATTTGACATAGATCGATATTTAATCTTATCTAATATTATATCATTCTTGGGATATTTAGTAAAATGCAATTAGATCCTGATAGATATCGAAATTTTCCATGGGATTAATTAGATCCAAAAAGATAAATATTTTATGGTGGACTAAATAAGATATTTTGGGATTAAACTAGATCTACTTAAATCCCATAAAATATTTAGTTTTGAATGAAATTAAAAAAAAAAACATGTACAAAAACTAACAAAACTAACAAAAAAAAAACAAGGTCCGTTTCATATTTATAACCCATGTATGTAATAATAATTTGAAGCTCTATAAAATTTAAAGACATAACGAAGGTGCCTTTTTTAAAAAATATGTTCATATAACTTTTATGTTCCTATGAGTTATCTTCTTAACCCACTAAGATATCGTAAAACCGCTTGGTAGATATAGAGCTTATAGTAGACCCAGAAAAACCACTCATTACCAAATAATGTGTAAAGTAGTGTATCGCCATAGGGACCCACGCATTACAATACACCTTACTTCACTGATGAATTTCACAGGAAATGAGCCAAAAAGTAATGGGATGGCTCATTACCTAGTAGGGGGTCATGTAACTGGTTACCGGGAAGGCAAAAGTAATGTATAGACACATTATAGATTTTCATAACAAAAAAAATTAAAAAAAAATTCTAACAAATACTTTTTTTTAAATAACGTGCTCTTCGAACGTAGGCTATCGTCACATATAATAATGGATTGTAAATGAACTGTTGTGGTTCGAGTTTTAGCTTGAGTTTATGCTTACAAAAAATTACAAAGAAATCTGTCTAAATACAGATTCTCAAAATAATATTTTAAATATTACTTTACGTATCATGCATTATGTAATTGATGATATGAAGGTCCTTTCTTTATGTTTTTAAAAAATGTAAAGGGTAACTCATTACTTTATGTTTTGAAATAATGATGAATGTAAGGAGTATCCATTACAAAGTAATGCATTATGTAACCCATTATTGGTAACTCATTACTTTTTGTTGGAATATAATGATACAGGTAAGGAGTATACATTACTAGGTAAACACAAAATGTTAAAAAAATATCCTGGGGAGCTTTTCAATAGTAAATCGATCGATCCCAGTAAAAAACGCTGCTTACATGCAAGCATATTTGTAAGGGAGTAAGCCAAAAAGAATCCCTTACAAACCTGCTTACATATGCTATGATTTTTATATGACGAATTCCCACTTGGAAGCATAGCTTTTGGGCAAAATAAGCGCTGATTTTAGCGCTTATAAAAAGCTGTGATTTCATGGCTTGCAGTAAAATCATATTTCATATCGATATTATTACGATTAATAGTAATAACATGAATATACCATACATAATTTATTTTACATAAAATTCTAGAGCCATCATTTAATTTTTTACCGCTCCATGTGCTAGCTCTTCAGAAACAGTTAAATGTCTAATTATTTTTTATTACATACTCGAAAACAGCAAACACAATCGGAAATCACTCGGGAAAATTGGTACAGATCGATTATAATACACGATATGATACTTTCTGCATTACAACATTCATCCTTATAAGGGATTAGGGTAAGCTGCTTACAACCTGCATCCTTGTTATGGAAAACAGTTAGCTCAAAATTTTTAGTTGTTTATTTTTATACGAAAATTATTCGTTTCTTTTGCTGCTTCTCAGTATTGTACAATAGTAAGCACTTACATCAGCGCATTTGTTTTATCCTGATTCAAAAAACACAAACATTTTTTACTGGGATAAGATCTTTAAAATACCATTAATTTCATACAGATTTTTGTACAGTTTCTTTGGAATAAATGTGAAAAAAACAAAAAAGAAAACTGGACCCATTTTTGACCTTTTTAACCCCTAAATGTATGATTGGTGCATTGTGCTTGTTCGTTACACACACAAAAATAAAAACCCATTTCAATCACGAAAACCACCGCTTCAATAAGTTTAATTGCTGAAATTCCGGCAACAACGAAAATTGCGAATTCAATTAGAAATTTATAGCGTTTTTAATTAAAATATTTTCCAATTAAATAATAACTGATTTGCTCATAAACCAAAACAAAATTTTTGCCATACCAAGTGTTTTTTTTATAGCTTGGATTTTATAACATTGAACTTAAAGCGGCATGTAATTCTCATTTAGTTAACAGTTTTATTTTAGTTATGAGAACAAATTCACACATAAATTTGTTTTTTTTTTTTTTTATTTCTATTAAAACATTGGGAGTATGGAAAAAAATATTTTTGGATTTATTTTTTTTTTTGCAGAAATTAGCTCTTTTGTTGAAACCAGTGTACTTTTTTTTTAATAATTTTAAATTTTTTTTAGCATTTTTTTGTTTAATTGTTTTATTAAACAATATTTAATTTAAAAAATTACATTATCAATTTTATGACACTGGTTTAAATATAAATTAATATTTATATTTAAACCAGTGAAATAAAATTATTAAACTTAATAAAGTAATAAACCTAATGAAAATTAATAAAATCTAATTAAAATGAATTTAAAATATTTATTACAATACTAATACATAAACATTTATAAAAAACAACTGCATACATAAATATTACAAAAAAAAAAAAAATCAAATAAAAAATTTCAAGCAAGTTCCGAATTTGAGCAAATATTGAATTGATTCAATTAATTTTTAATTGACAGTTTTTAAAATTTTTAACAAATCGATTTAATTGAAAATAATAGGGAATCATTTTTTTCTGTGTTAGTTTAGTGCCCTTTATCGCATATCCAATGGTCGAAAATGAAAACAATGGTCGAAAATGAAAACATAGAACCCATTTTTTATCAGCTTGAATTTTTTTTATTAATTCAAAGGCTTTACACTCTTGTAGTCATAATATAAATTAGGTTTTATAGGTATTTTTTTTTGGGCCCAGGCCACTAACAGTTAAAGAGTTTTTAAATAATAATTATAGTCTAATGAAATTCAAATGTTATTTAATTATAGTCTAATGAAATTCAAATGATATTTTTCCGAAAATTATGCAAACTTTGATGAAAACATTAAAATATAATTAAATTTTTGAAAAAATAATCAATTTTCATATAATTCTTTGAAAAGTAGTCGCTCCACACACAAACATTAATTATCATTTTAATAAAAATTTTTCTTTCTTTGATTACAACTATTTTACTTATTATAAAAATTGCAATCTCCATCTCCAAATTAGGATTTTTAAAAATCTTTAAAATTAATTGGATTCTTTTCCACTTTTAAATAAATTCTTTTAGCACGTTCCTAGTATAAATTCCAAAAAGGATCATACCAGTGAGTAACGTCGTATTCGAAAGGACATATGCAAAATTTTAAATTTCTATCCAAAGGATTTGAGCAGACCACTAATGGGGAAACTTTTCCCCTTTATGATCCTTTTCGTTGTAATTTCGAATAATTCCATCTGCGCGAATGTCTACACTCATAACAATGCATAAAAATGCGAAATGAATGTAAAAAAAAACGAAAACATTCGTAAAATAAACAAATTTTCGTTTATATTACGAAAGTATTGAAAGAATACGAAAGTATACATTGAAATTTTGTCGTACACTCAGGGAACTTCTGCTTTAAAAATATGTAGTTGTTTGGGTTGTAATACAGTTTTATTATTTTTAATGTAAATGTTAGTCATTTGTAGAACAAATTAAAATATTAAAAAAACAACTCACATCAAATGACTGTTTTATGATTTTACATTCATTTTTTACAGTTGTTTTTGTTATTTAAAAAATAAAAAAAAAAAATGTTTGTTTATTTTTTACTACCATGTGGTTCATTTTTACTACAATTGTTAGTCATTTTTTGAACATTAAAAAACAAATGACAATGTAAGTTGAATTTACTGTAATGTAAGTCGTCCTTTCTTTAAATGAAATTTCATTTGTTTTCAACTACAATTGCAGTGGTCTTTACCTACATAGTATTCTAAGTCTAATTTTAGGCATGCATTATTATCAGTGCACTCGTTATTAGGAACGCCCACACCAAATTTCAAGTTCCTAGCTATAGACGTTTGGTCAGACCGCAAAGAGAAAGACTTTTAGCCCCCTAAATCCCCTATCTTACCACGCTTTAGGCATAATTCCAAAAACTATTATATTGGTGAATTTAGTCATTTGAAGGAGCACATGTTCAAAAGTTCAGCTTTCAATCCATAGGTGTTGTGACAGCCCCCCCCCCCCCGCACGGGAATTTAAAAAATAATCCCGACCTAAAGGTTTGCTTAAAAGCTGTTTAATGAGTCTTTACGGACTCCAATTGCACACTGGATATTTAAAAAAATATTTATCCACTTAAATTTTAGAAATAATTAAATATTGTTCCGCTTTTTATTCGCATCATATGCATTTTCGGTAACATTTTCTCGAACCTTTTTTAAATATCTTAATTCTATTAAAAAATTGTGGTAAAAAAGTTACCAGAGTTTTAAATATTTATTTTCGCTATTCAAATATGCGCTTAAACCAAAGTTTGTAAATCGCTTTACGAAATGATAAAGAAAGCGGTAACAGAAGTCTTAAGTCTTTTCTTTACAGAATTTTGGTGAAAAAAGTTTGTTTCTCAATAATCAAAGTTCCACAAGTTTGTAAGAACATAAATAGTATAGATGTTTTAACATTTTTCTTATTAAACGTGTAGAAATTCTCAAACAAACTTTATTACAACAAATTTAAATAGATGACATTTAGTGTAATAAAAATCCGTAAAAATTCTTGGAATTTTATATTTAAAAAAGTTTAGTTATAAGACTCAAAATAGAAGAAATAAAATAAATGACAGAAAATTTAACAACACATTTTAAGTTCTGCAACAGACCGGTATAAAAGGTTAAAAAAAACTGATTTAAAACTCAAAAATAAATTTTTTTGTAGTTAGAAAATCTTAATAAAAATTTACACAAGCGCTAGAAAATTAAAAAAAAAAAGTAAATAAAAAACGAAAAATTCTGTGTATATCTGGTGATGAGATTTTTAAAAGAAAATATGGCAGGCTCCACTTTTTACAACAAAAAAAATATGACTGTTTTTGGCACGCAACAAAAGAAGTCTTGCCACCCCTGATATAGGACAATATATACTTCAAGTTTGACATTAATATGGCTTGGCCTTTTTAGCTGAAGATTTGGTATGGAAAGCCTCATAAACAAAAAGAATCTAAGCAGTAAGTTTATGACTCTGAACTTTAATGAGCATTCTTTTTTGCTGTTAACTCCCAAACTTTGTTTGGCCCATATCACTCAAAGAGAGCAGTTATTTTTTTTTTTATATTTCATGCTGAACATTACCTAAATTCCTAAACACCCCTGACAGATGATACTTAAATATTTATTGTCCACCTTTCCTCCAAAACACTAATTTGCGATATCTTTCACCGCAGCACAGTGATGAAAATTGGACTTTTTTTGTGTAAATTTGCCTACAGGTCACAATTTTAAACAAATGTGAAAAAAAAAACGAAATTTGAAATATAGTTAACTAAATTCCAGATCGGTTCATCATTAAAAGTTGTAGAATACAAACGAACTACATCTCAAATAAGAGATTATTATTATTTTTTTTTTTTTTTTAAAGAGAAGTAACACTCAGGAAATTCTTCCTATTAATTAATGTGTTGCTTTGTTTGGAAAGGGGATAGTGGAGAGATGAAAGGTGGTGGAAGATGAAGTTCTTCAAACATGGCAACACTGTAATTGCGCGAGATGATAAGTCTTAGAACAGTTGTTGCTCTTAGAACAGAATTTATTGAAGCTATCAGCATCTTTACTATCTTACCAAAAGCATTAAAGGTATTTTTTTATTTTAAAACCAATATTTTGTTACATAAATGCACATCATTAAAAACAAAATGAGAAAATTCTAAAGGCTTGTATTTTTAATAAAAAAATTACATACTTATTTTTTGTAAACTACCTACCCGTGTAAAAAATATTTGTTCTGATCAGATATCAAATTATATGATAGAATCTAATTAGATATGATTAAATATAATTAGATCTGGTGCCATATTTGACCATATATGATAAGAAATGACATTTGTGATGTACTTTATGGACAGATCTAACCAGATCTAGTAACAGATCTGTTTTTATCTGAACGGATCTGGAAATTGCATAATTTTCATGCCCAGATATGAGCAGATCAGGTCACATAGGATATATGGTGCCAGATCTGTTCATATCTAAAAAGATTTCATGATCTCTTTGTCCAGATCTGGTACCTGGTGTCATTTTCAAAAGCACAAATATAAAAATGCTAATCTTGTTTTATTGATCTAATAACGAAAATATAAATTGCTCATATTTTGTACATGAATTTCAAATTTTCTTTTTAATTTTTATTGTGTTTGTTATTTTGTTTATTTTTAAAATTTTGAAAACTTCAAAAATTTTCATTAATATTAAGTGTGTTTGATTACTTTCCCAGTAAAGTCCAGTAAAAATTACTCAGTAACAAAATTACAGAGAGTAAGACAAATTTACAAAAAAGTAAACGAACGGAAAATTTGTAAGAATTTGTAAACAGCTGATTTTAAATACCAAATATTAAAAAAAAAAATCAACTGGTCGTTATGGAAAAGATAAAAGTTAATTGAAATAGTCGATGAGAAATGATTTAGAATGTTTTTTAATTTCTTCCATAGTTAATTCTTTAATATTTTGCACTTTAAATCCATATACAATTAAAATTTAATTTAATATTTTTATTTGTTTACTAAAAATACCAGCATATTTTTTCAATCATATGTTTTTTTCTTCTTACAAATTCTTACTGGCAAAAATTTATCCAGTAAAAACTTGTAAGTTTTTTGTCAACAACCTTTCACTTTACTCTCTCTTCTTACCATTTTTTACTGAGTATTTGTGTAAACGAACACCTTCCAGTAAAAACTTTTACAAATTTGTACAAATTTTTGAGTAAACGAACAAACTTATTATTTTTAATTTATAACGAGCTTTCAACCTCCGTATATTTACAAAAATAAAGCAAACCAAACATATTAGCTAGGTTGATACTAGTATTTCGATCTGGCTAAAGATCTCATCAGAACCCGAAGTTTTAGAAAAGTTAGAGCCTCCATAATAGGCAGAACTTTAACAAAAAACCTATTAATAATCAATTTTGCTCCATTCTTGTCTTCTTAGTAATCAAGCACGTGGTTAGGTCTTTTCCTAACAAGCATCATGACGTTACTAAACTTTGAAGACCAAAAATGTTCTATTACAAACTAAAATTTTTTTATACAAATAGAACATTTTTGGTCTTCAAAGTTTAGTAACGTCATGATGCTGCCTATTATGGAGGCTCTAACTTTTCTAAAACTTCGGGTTCTGATGAGATCTTTAGCCAGATCGAAATACTAGTATCAACCTAGCTAATATGTTTGATTTGCTTTATTTTTGTAAATATACGGAGGTTGAAAGCTCGTTATAAATTAAAAATAACATAAAAATAATCTCGATGTGTATAAAAACAAAAAACTAATATAACTGTAACAAACTTATTGTTTATTTTTAAAACTTTGAAAACTTCAAATATTTTCATTCGTTTTCTGTTTTTTAAACTGCTCTTGGAATGTAAATATATCCTGTTTTTTGCATAATAGAAAGAAGGTTAAATATTAATAATATATATCTTAAAGAAAGTTTAATAACGATAGTTTTTTTCCAGATCCATCTACTAAAATTTTGTACATATCCATTAAAATGCAAGAAGAGGAATTGATATTTCCCTATGTTTGTATTTTCACAAGAAAAACACGAAGACGGCGGTGACTCTGCAGATAAATTAGGACTTATTAACACTCTAGCAATTGACTACGGAAAATTTTGGGAACGACCCGGCGAGCCCGAACAGGATTTCAAAAAGTTTAAATGTAAGTTTGTTTCAGTTTTTTATACATTAATTTGCAATAAAATTTTGAATAATTATAAATATTGTTAAGATGCATGTCCATGAAGCAGAATAGCCACATACATCTCCATAAAAGATCAACACGATTGGGAAATTTTTGAAGATGTTGTATGAAAAATAAGTTCTTTATATCCCCCTAAATTAGTTTGTGCAAAACAAAATAAAAAAAGTCACCCCAGATTTGATAATGATTATCAATAGAAAATAAAATGATCGAAAAGTTATGTATCTCAACTTTTATACTCGTTTATATCACACAAATTTTAAAATCTGGTTATAGCACAAATATCAAAAAAAAATTAAATTTCACTGATTTATTGTGCTTCAAATAATCGATATAGAAGTTAGTCTGCTATTTTTTATTTATTTTTTTTTGCTCAAAATCAATTTTCCACTTTGTGAGCCTTTAATAGGTTAAAAGTTATGTCAACCTTCTGAAAGATTTAAAATTTATAAAAGACAAGAAATTTAAAATATTACCTAGGATACTAAAAATAAATCAAAACAATATAAAATTCATTCATTACGCTGTAAGAGCTTCTTAAGAGCTTTTTTGACGTTTTTTTGGAAATAAAGAAACGTGTAACAACAAAGGAATTTAATTATTGCAAACAAAAACACTTTGAAATTTTATATCTTCTTTTGTCTTATTCGTCCTTAAAAAATAACAAGGACGATAAAGAGAATACTATTAAAAATAGAAAACCGTTTGAGAATTAATTTTTTTTAAGAGTTATCCTAAAAGTATGCAACTCATTTTTTTACGGATTGTTTTAAAACAAAACTTCATTTGTCAATTGCTGAACATTCATTTTGTTTTATAACAAATCCTTTTTCATTTTTTATTAATTTCAATTTAAATTTGTATGTGTGTGTGTGTGTGAGCAATGAAATGTTTTCCAGCACTTTAATTGTTCGTAAATTAACAAGTAGTCAGTCAGTTTGTATTCCATAGCCAAAGGGCATTTCAAAATAATAGAAAAAAAAAAACTAGAACATCGTGTGCTCAATTTAAACTTGTTCATAGCGACGACATCTATTTTTTTCTCTTCTTATTCTACTTCATGTCGATATAAACGAAAGTATAAAAATATAATAAAAGAATATATTTTGTGAAAAAACTAGAACATATAAATGAAAAAAGTTGTTAAATTTTTAAAATAATTCTATGGTTTTTACAATAATTCTATTGTAATGAAAATAAAAGCAAATATATTTTAAGGGTTTTATTGTGACAAAAGAAATGATAACGTTAATTGTTATATTTATTGTACTACTAACCAAAAAAAAAAAGAACAAAAAGGTCATGCCTTAAATGTTAAGTTTAACAAATTGTTATTTAACATCATATAAATATTAGAGTTTTATCTTTAAACCAACACATTTACAAAACTACCACTTAAAAACGTATCTACATGGTAGAGATAGCAATCGAGATACGAAAGTACCAATTTGTGCTACACTTATTGTAAAGAAATATATATATATATACGCTCATGTTTTTAAAATCTTAACCCATTTGACGACGAATGGTTGATATATGCCCCATTTATTGTTTTAGTTGCATTAGCTACATTTTACAAACGATTTTTTTTCAAGTGTGATGTATCGACAAAAGATAGCTAGCTGCATGTAGCTTTCAGATCATACCAACCACTTGGACCAATATGCTCTTAGAGCCAAATAGGGGGACCACAAAGTTAAAAATAGGAATATTTGTTTTCGATACTTTTGGTACTTATTTTCTCGAAAGCTTTTTGTCATAGGGTATCAAACTTCTGGTAGAACATGGTCCAATCATTTAAATTTCAAGAAACATTGCGATATTTGGAATTGATTTAAACAATATGTATGTGACATATATGTATATCCCATTGGCCGTCAAAGGTAAAAAGAGGAGGTTTTTGTTCGTTTTTTTATATATTTTTTTTGTTCGTATAGAAATTTAAGCAATTCTTGTTTGATTTTATTTATGGAAAGTGATATTTATTGATTTTTATATTCTGATTTCAAATCGTATAAACTCAAGCTATTTTAAGATTTATGACATGCCGTATGATATTAACAAGATAATAGAAATAAACTCAATACGATTTTCGCTCCTTGCACGCAGAGAAAAGAGCATTATATTATGATAGTTTAAGAGCATCATGTTATGATTGGAATGCCTGACAATCATAATATTATCGTAGCAATTATATTATGATACTAAATGATATGATCAGCCAGAATCATAATTAGAATCATAATATGATAATTTCGTGTCCGCAATCATATTTTTTCTCTGCGTGTGGGTAAGGTATTTGTACACAAATTTGGATCATTGGCGACCAATGGGATTTATATGTCCCATGGATTATTTCATCGAAAAGGTTGCAAATAATATTTTTGATGACACTTTTGTAAAAACTAATGAACAGAAAAAATTGCAAATTTTTCAGCAGTTTAATTTCGGTAGTGAAATGGTTAAAATATGTTATAATGTGACATTATCATGCAAATGCATGTTTGTAGTCAGTAGAACTAAATCGATTCTGACAAAATACTTTTCCGACTCAAAGAATTTGCAACAAAATGGATTCAATGTTTCGTTTCACGTTTTTGCATATATTGTTATAAAAGCATATTTAATCATATTTTGCCTTCAAGTGCATAATTTCTGTAGCACAAAGACATAATTTTTTAAACTATTTTGTTCCTTTAATTACAACTATTATATTCAAAAAAATAGCAAGCCAGATATCCAAATTGAGCATTTTTGCATTCTTATCAAACTTGTGCGACATTTTTGATTCCAGGCTAATGCGGGAAAAAATTCCATATTTGAATAATCTTGAGAATATTAAAGGAATAAGTGAAATTTAATTTTTATAAAATTTCGAATTTTGGCAATTATTAATAAAAATGCACTTTTTCAAAATTTGTAAATTCCGGCCGAAATTTGGGACGTGCTAACGTTTTACAAAAAAATAAAATCAGTTTCTGCCATTTTGAACCATGTGTAATATAACTGGGGATATCAGAACTTAAAGATTATCACCATTGGTCAAAAAATAAATTGAAAACTTGTACAGTCTAGTTTACTTCCCCTGATTTTGTTTATAGACAAAACAAAAAATAAAAAGGAGCAAAAAAACAGAAAACGTGTATTGAATGTCCACCATAGGTGGACCTTGCACATAACAAACAAGTTATCAATTTATTTTTTGATCAATGGTGATAATCTTTTACTTCGAGCTCATATATATATTAGTTCTCATGTAGTGAGTAAACTAGTTTATATGAATGTTTGATGTTTGGCATGGGATTGTTACCTCTTTTAAAACGTGTTCTGATGATGGGAGCCTAGAAAATTCCCGAAATAGATCTATCAACACATTCCTGAAAGGGTCAAATAATAAATTTGGAAACTCTATAGATTATTTGTTAGGACAATATCCTAATAAAGAAATATAGAGTATGGCCTCGAACTTGAATAATTTTTATTTTCATTGCGTTATTAAATGTTTTTGAGTTTAGGTTTCATATTGCTCTTTTGCATATTAATTTAGACAAGATTCGATTTTTTTTTTTGGGTCAAATTGGGTAGGTCTAGAATGGATACAATTCACACATTTTTGACACCTTGTGCAGCGTTAGGTGGTGTATCTTGAAATAGATTTTAAAATAAATAAAATAAAAATCGACTAGGCGTTATTAAATCGGAAAACCGTTTTGGTGCTTACCTTGGGTGTAGGAGTTTTAACGCATGAATTTCCGGGACAAAATTTCTATGATTATTTGCAAATTTTTCACCTTTTGATTCCCGGGAATTTTTTTCTGAATTCTTGGGAAATAACAATAACTCAGTAAATCCAAAAAAAAAATTACATTTTGTCAAATTTTGTTCAAAGTTAATAATCTTCTGGAATGTTTTAAAAATATATAAAAAATTGAGGAAAAAAGTGTTGGAGAATTTATATTTCGCTTGATTAACGTGACCAGCTCTTTTTTATTCAGAAGCAAGATTCGTCTGCAAAACAGTGCCTTTTAAGGCTGTCTGAAACTGACAAATTTATAACAATTTGTGTTAAAGAATCTAAAGAAATTAAAAAAAAAAAAAAAAAAATGCTTGCCCTGGAACGCTTAGGATGTTTTCTATTAGAAAACTATGCGATTTTGAGGAAATCTTTCCGATAGAAAAATTATTTCTAAAACTTGAACACACAATCGATATCCAACGTTTTGAAAACATTTTATTATTGTTTAGGAAAATTGAATAAGGAAATTCTTAAGTATGTAAATTAAAATTATGAAGTTTTAATCTCTTAGAATGTCCTAAGGATTATTTTTTAAGGATGAATTTAAATATGGGGGATTTTATCTCAAATTTCTAAACAAAAGCCCAATTTGGAAAAAAAATTCAAAATTTTTTTATTTTATTTTAAAGATTGAAGAAAAATCTATCTAAAACATTTTGGACTAAATTTTCTAACTACAATAGGTAATTAGTAGCGCAGCCAAAAAACAGCTCTAAAAACAATGTTTTAAGCGCTTAAAAAAAGCTCGAAAAACAGTAAAATAAGATGTTTAATTTAAAATATATGCAGTTAAATTTCGTAGATTTTTATTAAAATCGATACTACAAATAAAATTTGTCCTTTAGAACTTCGTCAGTCAAACAAAGCTACAATAGAGAAATTGTTTTCTCAAGCTTCAAAGTTCAAATTGGTTTATTAAAATATTTTTGACAAACCAACAATATATAATATTAAATTTTTAACTTTCGATAAAAAAAAATGTTCAAAATACCAATTACTAATAAATACAAATAAAAAACTCTATTTTAAAAGGCAAAAGCTGAAATAAGCTTAATTTTTCAAGAAAAACGTCAAAAAGTAGGAAATATTTACAAAATAAGATAAAATAAGCAAATATCAACAAAAAAAAGCTGTAACAAATATAGCTAGCTTACAATTTTCATAATTTCATGATCAGAACTTGTATTCAGTCTAAATAGTTCTATACTTTCAAATAAAGAATAAGCTCTAGCTTAATTTTGGTTGCCCTAGAAATTAGTTATAGGTCTGTATCCGAAAAAAGGTTGTTTGAAGAATATGTCCAAAATCCACACCCTCCAACTCGGAGAGGCCTTGTCCGATTAAGCTGCCCAAGAGGACTCAACTTTGTGAAGGTTTCCTCCCGATCCCAAGACATCGGTTTCAAAAGTTCGGTCGCTTGAGATGAAATCCCGCATATATAAAGCACATAGAGAAAAAACATTGAATTTCACTATAAAAAACTAATTTTTACAAAGTTTTAAGAAAAATAACATTTATAATTGTTTTTAGTTAAACAAATATTTCAGAATAAATTCTATATTAACAGTGATCCTTAAATTTAATTATATATTTTGCTTTTATAAAGAAAAATAAGCTTTCACCAACAAAACCTTAACAAATATTTATTTTGGATATCCGCGGAATACACGGGAATGTTTGAAAAAATTCCCAATTCCCGGGCGTTGAAATAATTCGGGAATTTGTGTACCTTGGGTACAAAACGATAATGAATGAATTTTTAATAAAAATATCTAAGCTAATTATGATTGTATTTTACTCAAACTTCTTTTTAAATAAAAAATAAAAATTATCGAAATTGAGATAAAGATGGAAAAAAATCTGTCAAAATATTAATGTAAAAAAATAAGAGTTTGGTCATGATTAAAATTTAAGATTTTAGTGGTTTTTACAATAAGATAACGCAACGCACAAAATCTGAATTATTAGAAAACATATTTGAAACCTTGCAGTTCTGATAATTTCCTAAACAAACAAATTTTTCAGATGTATGGATATATGAAATTGTGAAACATTTTAAATATATTTGGTACAAGATTAAAAAAGTTTTGACATTCCTGTCCATAGCAATTACAGAACTAACCTACGATACACTACATTAACATACGGTCATAAAATAAACAGTTAAGTGATTTATTCCAGGGTTGAATTCCTTAATGGTTTTAGTTCTCGAGAATCAAATGACATTGCCGAATTTAATATTTTTAGAAAATGTAATAGATAATAGATAATAGATTTTTAAAATTTTGTATAATATAAAAACGATAAAAATGATTGTTAAGTACCACAAGGTACCATAAAAAACACGACAATTTATTTAGCATCCCTGATACATGCATAGAACACAATACACACACACACACACAAATTCTCACTCATACACATTCACAAATAAATATTTTCAACAATTGCTGTTGTTGCTTTATTTTTCTTGTATTATTTAAAAAATAAACATTATACCTTGTCTTAAAAACTTCACTTAAATAAAAAAACAAATGTTTTTCGCAAATATTTATAAAAGTCTTTTATTAAATTTGGAAAGTTCTTATTTTTTTTTTTTTTATCACAAAAGTTAGTACTATTTTTCTATCAATAAATATTATTTTTAACTTTTCCAAATTTTTCAACACGACCCACGACCTTATGGTTCATAGATAAGATTCAAACTGACACGAAAACATATTAAAGAGCTCAAAGTCAATAAAATATACACAGTGTGTTTATATAAATATGGATTTGAAATTCTCTCCCTATTTTTTTGAACATGGAGAGAGAGAGAGAGAGACTGTATTTACAGTAATAATATTGAAAAAAGTACTACACTAATAGACAAAAATTAGTAAATTTTTTTTTTGGTAAACCTACTAAAAATTAGTTCAAAATGGTGTTGAAGTAAAAACTGCTGAAATTAGCTTTTTCCAAATATTGTTAAGATAAGAATAGCAAAAGTAAATCGGTTTAGTTACATTAAGCAAAATTTTTTATAATTAAAAAAAAAAATGAATCTGTTAAAATCAGCAAAAAATTTGTTAAATATTAGTGACGAGAAAAATGTGAAATTTTCAGTTTTTTTTTATGCAAATAAAAATAGATTCTTCTGAAGTCATTACTCCACAATTTTTTTTGCAAATATTTCTGAAGAATATACTGTTATTTGCATTTATCTAAATTCAACACTTTCACTACATTTGTGCTTTACAGTGTACTCAATTTTGAAAAATATGATAATGCACTAAAACTATATTTTTTTGTTTTAAATTTATAAAGTTTTTAATATACAAAAATAAAGCAAATCAAACATAATTAGTTAGGTTGATATTAGATTCCAATCTGGCTAAAAATCTCATCAGAACCCGAAGTTTTAGATAATCTAGAGACTCCAGAATAGGCAGAGCTTTAACCTAAATCTATTAATCACAAATTTCGCTCCATTTTTGTCTTAGTAACACGTGTATAGGGTCTTTTCCTAACAAGCATAATGGCGTTACAAAACTTTGAAGAAAAAAAAATTTCTATTTAAATACATATTTATATTTTTGTTTAAATATGCTCATTACGATCTTGATCATTGATCTCGACGATATAGTCGCGATATTTGTTAATATAGTCCTTTTTTTATAATCAGCCTTTATCTCCGAAAAAGGGGCCTTTGTTTAGGACATACACCCTAAACTAACAAAGCTAGAATCACGAAATTTGGCACATATCTTCATTTAATGCTCAAAACATTACGAAGCAAAAAAAGGCTGAGAAATTCCAACAATTTAATTTTCGAATACATTTTTTTTGGGTGGTAGGAGGGGAGGGTGTGCATGCAAGCAAACATTTTTTTTTCTAATTTGATGACAACTAAAAAAAATCTGATGTCATATGAAAAAATATATCCACAAACAAAACGTCCGTAGTGAAAGGGGGAATGTAAATATATCAAACATTTTGTAGATATTAAGCTTCAGTTATGCGAACGTTGCTGTATCCGTAACGGACCGTATCGGAATGTAAGCACGTTGTGCACTTATAGAACATTAAAAACGTGCCATATGTTTTTGACATACGTAACCAACACGGCATTCATATACATACATAAAACAAATACAAAATATTTTACAAGCTTGTTGAGTCTAAGATGTTCATCATATATTTTCAGGTAGTTGGTTTAAATTTTTAAATCACTTTAATTGAAGACTTGCAGTACCGCAGTCAGATCCAGAGAGGTAGCGTTTAGTAATTGGCGTAATAACAAAAACGCCAATACTAAATTGCTACGCAAACAGGCGAGAAAGGCTTGTGCCAAAGTACTAAGTCGCGAAAAGTTTCTGTACGAACAGCGTCTTCGTGCTAAAGTTCTTTCTGCTCCTAAGGGCAGTAAGAGCTTTTGGTCATTTGTTAAAATAGTAAGGAATAATGCTAGTTCATCTATTCCAACTCTTATAAAGGATGACCACGCATTCACTGATCCGGTTGATAAAGCTAACCTATTGGCTGATCTTTTTGCGAGAAATTCACTTTTGCCGGAGAGCAATCAACCACTGCCCGAGCTTGGGCGGGTATCCTGTACTATGCCCAAGATATTCTTTCGAGCTCGTGCCGTTAAAAGGGTTCTTGCGAATCTCAACGTAAACAAGTCACCGGGACCGGATGGCATACCAGCACTGGTACTGAAACAGTGCTCTTCGACGCTAGCTCGTCCATTGACCTGTTCAGCTCTTCATACCGTGCAGGTGTCTTCCCTTCGTGCTGGAAGGTTGCCAATGTTCAACCAATCCCCAAAAAGGGTGCGGCTAATAACCCTGAAAATTACCGCACAATTGCAATATGTTCTGCGCTCTCGAAGGTAATGGAGAGCATGGTTAACTACCATCTTGTAAATTGTCTGGAGGCCAACTCACTTATTAGTGATCGACAGTATGGCTTTCGTAGAACTCGTTCTACGGGAGATCTGTTGGCGTTCCTTTCTGAATGTTGGAGTCGGTCTATTCACATGTTTGGTGAGAACAAGGTAGTTGCTCTAGATATTTCCAAGGCGTTCGATCGTGTGTGGCACGGCGCACTGTTATCAAAACTAATTGCCTTTGGTGTAGGTAATGATTTCTCTCGATTTATCTCGAGTTTTCTCAGAGATCGTACTATACGTGTTGTCATAGATGGGGTCTCATCCGACGAGTTTCAGTTATGTTCAGGGGTACCACAGGGCTCTGTCTCTTTTTCTCATCTTTCTTAATGACCTCCTTGGTCGAACTATCAATCCTATTTACTCCTTTGCAGATGACAGCAACATTTGTCATTCTTTTTCCTTCGATCGTAGGCCAAGCCTTGTGGAGGTCGGGGGCAAAAGAAGATTATGAATGACACACTCAATCATGACCTTTCGACAATCTCAGAGTGGGGTCGTGCGAACAGGGTCGATTTTAATGCTCGTAAGACTCAATGTTGTATGTTGACCCATAGGTCTGTGGACTCAACCACGTCATCTGTGTATATGGATGGGATCGTTATTGAGGATTCAGATACTCTTGATGTTCTGGGCATGAGAATACAGTGTGATGTCCGATGGACAGATCACATTATTCAAGTATCGAAAGAAGCTTTCAAGTGTCTTGGTTTTCTAAACCGGTGTAAGAAATACTTCACCCCATCTGATCTCCTTACTATTTATACCACCTACATCCGGCCGAAGATGGAATATAACTCCCATATATGGGCAGGTGCTTCAAAGTCTATTTTGGGGCTTCTGGATCGTGTGCAACGGAGAGCGTTGATGCTTATCAACGACAGAAGGGTTTCGAACTCTATTCACTCGTTGGAGCATCGTCGGAATGTGGGTTGTGTGACTTTGTTCTATAGATATTACCATGGGAAGTGTTCTGCTGAGATAAGCCGACTCATCCCGAGGGACCGGGTCTCTGTTCGTACTACCCGCTTGTCAAGTTGATCTCATCCGTTTGTTGTCTATAGCCCGGTAAATCGCACAACGCATTACAGAGAAAACTCGTTTTTCAGTCGCACTAGCCGTATGTAGAATTGTCTCCCTGCGGAAGTCTTCCCTGCAAATTACAATTTAGAAAAATTCAAGTCAAATGTCCACAAACACTACTCCCTCTTTCCTCCTCCCCATAACCTATTTTCCTGATATCAACACAATGCAATGCATTAGTAGGGGCATCCCCTGAGTGTTGGTTCAACATAAAAAAAAAATTGTATTAATTAAAAAAATATTCTAAACCACATTCACTTCTCTTTATTTTGTTTGTTTCTTTTTTATGAAAAGCAAACAGCTGTGATTGATATCCAAAATGTTCAAATGGTGACTGCTGTGCAGAAAAAGTACCAAGTGATTTAAATGGTATTAAAACAGTATTTTGTGTGTGTATATAAACATTAATAATTAAATAATTGATATTTTAATTGTAGTTTTACAATAAACAGATATGTATTTTAACATATACATTCACATGTACATACATATATTATTTTGTAAATGTGTATACACCAAACAAGGTTTTGATACCTTTTATATATTTCACATTTATGTTGTATGTGTATATGTTAATTTATATATACATATATATACATATATGGAAATATGATGTATTATAAGTTATTATAAGATATTATTACTAAAAAAGTACCAAAAAAAAGGGCGAAAATACCCGCATTTAATTAGCAGGCCATCACTGCTTTACAAATGTCACGTAACAACGGAATAAAATTCTATTTTATACAGAATGTTACATTACAATACGTTACAACTACGGTTCATTAAATTTCGGTAAGCGTTTGCATTGCTTTTCGTATACCAAAAACGAACAGCTGTTTCTTACAGTACAGATACGGATACAGCAAGGTTCGCATAACTGAGCCTTTACAGTTTTTGTTTGCCGTTTTTGTCCACAAATATTTAGGAAAAATTTTTTGCTGATTTTAGCATAGTAAATTGCAATTTTCAATTAACTAAAATTCAACTCACATATAACTAGAATTTTGTAAATTTAACAGTTTTATTTTTGCTGTTCTTAGCATTCTAGTATTTAACAAAAACCAAATCTGCTAATTTCAGCAACAAATTTGTACTTATTTTTACAGGTTTTTTCTATGAGTTTATACTATTTTTTTGTACAACAACTTTTAAGCAAAAACGTCATAAGAAGCTGCAGTGATACTTTTTTTAGAAAAAAATATGTCGCAATAATTTAGTTTGAATGTCGGTAGTTACAATGTGCGCAGTGCTTTTGTGATAAGCTTTTAAGTTTTGTCTGTGTTTGTTTATAAAGTTAGGAGAAAGAGGAGAGAGAGAGAGAGAGACATTTTGAGGTAGGACTATTTGACAGGACTATTAGTTAAGCTTTAAACAAAAGCTTTTTGTGGTATTGCTTTGTTTAACCAAATAACAGATATTTAAAGGTGTAAAATCAATAAAAAAAATAATAATTTCAAAATAGTACACCATAATTGCTATGATTTTTAAATTTCAGTATTCTTAATTTTTATGTTAGCGCATTTTTAATTGGTAGTTCATTGTTAACTGAAATACTGTTTTCAAATATCCATACTGAATATTTTTTGGATATAGTGTGTTACACTCATCGAATTAAACCGGCAAAAATAGCAGAAAAACTGGCTTGCCTGTACTTTATCGGGAGTTCCTAAAAAAGTAGTATTCAAATAGAAAATATGTTTCTATTAAAGGATATATAATTTTGTTTTATAATTTATAATATGTGGCGCCCTCTTGACCCATTTAAACACCCGTGTTAAACCTCTAGTTGTATATAATAACAAATTATATTAAGTAACTGAAATTTGATACGATTTGCATTTTGTTGCAAAATGCAAGGAAATGTGCAAGAAAAGTGGACAATTAAAAAAATATATAAAAAAATGTCCTAAGGCACTATTTCTTAGTGTAGAAAAGCATAACCATATAAATGGTTATATACCCAGTCCAGAGGTGGTAATGACATGTCATTACTTTAGCATGTTATTACTGTGCTTTACTTTAGCACAATAAATACGGACTTACTAATAACTAGTTAATTTTCTCATTATTTGAATACAAAAATAATGCGCTACCCATAAGTAGGGGAACATGGTGTACCATGAATCGATTGATATATAAACAGCTATATATCTGCAGAAAAGACATGTAAAGAACAGTTCAAAGTGATATATAATAAGCGTACTTAAATAGTCTGCATTAAAATTTTTAAGAAATTCAAAAATTACAAAGACATCTCAAATTTTCACATTTTTGAAATTTTACACTTTTGGGTGTACCTTGAAACAGAGTGTAAATTCAAAAGTTAGTTTTTATTGTGAAAATATGTTGTTTTTAGACCACGCCTATCACACTTATTGATTTTAACTATACTATAGTTGACAATAAATATTAAAAAATATGTAAAAAACAATTATGAGTTCCATAATGGGGTCGGTTCTAGTCTTTTACATCGTTCACCATTATTTCATTATTTTTTTTGCATATACGTTTAAAATGACTTTGATACATAACTTCATTCAATGACACAAATGTAGAAAGGAATAAGCCTCCCAACTTATATTTTATTGAACTAAAGTTAATATATCGGGACCAAACGCCTATTTTGCAATATCCGGTTCATTTAAAAGGCACTAAATAGGTAGAAAGTTTAGTCCTTTTATATCCACTACACTGATAGAATTTTTCTTCATAGTATGAATGAAACGATTTCATTAAAATCGATTCATTGGTTTAATGAAAACTCAATGAAAATTCATTAATATTGGTATTTTTTTCATTAACATTTTTTATGATTTTTTTCATAATTTCATAAAAAAAATTCATTAAATTAATGAAAAATTTTAAATTTTGTTTAATAAAAATTTTGAATTGTAATAAGAAAAATAAAATTTGTGTTTTAATTAATTAATTTTTTTTATTAAGTTTGCCTAGAGCTAACAGTTTTTGACGAATTTGAATAGTTGGTCACTAAATTCCAGGGAACAGATTATCTAAGAAAAACGATATAGTTTTGTTCAAAAAGAGACCTAAATTGTTATCGTTTTGACGATGTTACACAAAAACGTTATGCTAAACGATAATAAATTTTTGTTTTTTTAACAACATTGTTAACAATATTTAACATTTTTATTTAATATGGTCGTAATTTAACTACAAAAAGTGGACTATAATCGGCGATCGTTCTACAGAATTCCAAGCCAGATCGATAAAAAATTACATATTTTGTACCGACATAAAAAAAAATAAGTCATCTTTTAACACAAATTATCTTACATGTCATAATATTCGAAGTAACGAAAATTTGCTGAATCAGACTGAGTTTAATAAAAATCTGCCATCGCTTTTGCAGAACAGCCTGTGATGTTTACTTTCGAACTTTTGGAACTTTTTTTATAAAAATATTTTATAGATCCTATAAAGATCAGACCTTATAAAAAATATATACGAATGATAATCATAAAAAGTGCAAATTATTAAATATCAACGAAAATATTTGATACAAACTATGAATTTTATTCATTAAACACAAGAAACTTTCATAACGATTAGGCTAGGATAAATGAAAAAAATTTCATATACTTTATGAAATTTTCATTGGGCCAATGACACCATTGATTTAATGAACCACCTTTCATTGACTCAATGAAACGTTTCTTTGGGGATTTTTTTTTAATGAAAAAAATTATTGGATTAATGAAGGAATTCATTAATACTACGCACAACTTCCTATCAGTGTAGAATTAAGTCCTTAATATAGGTCTCTTTTAAATGTAAGTAAAAAAAATCTTTTTTTAATATTTAAAATCATGAAAAAAAAAATTCCGAGTTTTTTTGGAACATTCTTGTGATTACCGCTTATTTGGTAAACATTATCAAATATTACAGTGAATCAGCGTTGAAAAACAACATTTAACTAAAAAATATTGGTTTCAAAGTACACTCAAAAATCGTTTCAAGGTACACTTATGATTGTGTTTTGAAAAAATGTAACCTGTTACTCCTATTCACTAAATAAGTGTACCAATTTTGAATTCCATGCTTGAATAAAGTTTAATTTTTTAATATTTTTTAGTTCTGAAAAAATAAAATGCACTTATACAATTTCAATTGACTTAAAAATTTTTCTGAAAATTTACGCAGCACGTATCAGGGTACATTTTTCTTTGCATCTACATATTTACTATTACTATTGGCGCAAGGCCAATAGAAGTCCATTTTTTCGAAATAGTCAAAATTTATGTAATACATGGAACGCTTCAAGTTTCACCCGTTTCAAGCTACACCACTTTCCCCTACTTATTTTTATCATTATATGAAATATAAAGTAATGATCTAAAATTTTTTTTTTAAATCTTTTGTTTTAAATCTTCTAGTAAGAATATATTTAACTACTGAGTTTTGATTTTTTGTAAGCTGGAAAGTAAAGACCTTTTGTGCAAGCAAGTCATTTATAAATTTATCTATATATGGCGTGTTGGTATATTTTATTAAAGAAAAATTTCAATAAAAAAATTTGTTTTTGCTTTTTTTTTAATTAAAATTTATACCATTATTTTGGTCCACATACCAAAGTGCTTCTGTATACTGCGGTGTAGAAAAGTGGTTATATACCTAGTATAGAAACGGTAATGATATATCATTACTTTTTCCACTTACAGTAATGCCACTAGTTTTAACTCTGCATTACTTTAACACAAAAAATAAGAACGTATTAATAACCAGTTAATTTGAATATTATTTCAATACAAAAAATAATGCCTTACTTAGTACTTGTTTTTATCATTATTTTAAAGAGAAAGTAATGATATACAAAAATTTTGAAAAACTATTTTTATACTCATTATTTTTCCACTTGTAGCTAGTACATATATAACTACTTATTTTAGATTTTTTGCAAGCAAGTCATTTATGTTTTTATTAATCAAATATAACATTTCGAAAAAGCTCAGATCGTAGAGCGGTTGACTGACAACCTGGAGACCCGGGTTTGAATCCCGTGTGGGCCCATTTTACTTAAAAAAATTTCAATAAAAAAATAATTTTTTTTTACTAAATTTGGGTTTCTTTTTAAATTTATTTTAGACTTATTATTTCAGGTTTGTTATGACAATTGTCAGTACTTTTCATTTCCAAATATGCTTTATATAACCACTTATATGGTAATGCTTTTCTACACTGGGCCGCGCTGTAGAAATATATTTCATACGCCTCAATGTACAAATACAACAAACACATAAAATTGTACATCATGGGATATGCAGTTTCCCTGTACATTAATTACTGGAGCCGCGCATGACACTGGGTAAGTACATATTAGGTAATCGTAAGTACTTACAATTGTCAGTACAAATATCATTACTCTTGTTTAATTATGTATCTACAAGCGTACTTTAGGTAGAATGCAACAAGGGATATACTGTGTGTTTATTACTGATCATAAACATATGGGGTTTTTGTTGCTTCTTTTTTAGTACGATCATTTCTTTTGAACATGGAATCTACGTGAGGTCACGTATATTCTTTTGTATGATAAGAAATGCAGCCTGTAGATAAAAGACCACATATAAGCAGGTATTTAGCTTGTAAGATATTTAGTTTTATTTTAGTATATAAGAATTTTAAATTTGTAAATAAAGAGTAGTTACTATCAAACCACTAACGCACAAGGTTGTGTTTTCATTTCCCGCATCGTGTTGAAGATACACATTCAACATTTTGGTGACTAGCCGACGCTTGAAATGAGCTCGCGCTATTAAAAAAAATATATAATAAAACATCGCTGCTAAAGTGCAGCACATATCAAACACAAATAATAGAAGAAAACCTGTAAAATAAAATGGAGTCAGATATTAGAGCAGTAGAAAATATGGAGTCAGATATTGGAATCTGTAAGATATCATCGGAGCAGCTGAAGAAATGGACATGTCTGGTCCACAGCCTTACAGAGGAGATGCTGCCGTTTATAGAAGGTGACATCATGAAAAAAGTGTATGTTAATTTAATAAGTATTGACAAATTATTTTATAGTTTGAAAAACAATATTTCTGAAGAGAAATTAGGACATGAGAATGAACAGGATCTTGCTCTTATAGAGACAGTGCAAGAACAGGTTCAGAATCAGGGCGTAATCCGACAGTTAAAGTATAGTCTTAATAAATTGGAGACGAAACTGGATAAATTCAGGAAAAAGCTTATTTCAGTAGACATTCTCAAAGAAGAATTTACAATGGCAGAACAAGTTTTCATGAAATATATAGGAAAATATCCGGACGATAAAATGACGGAAAAATTTTACTTTTTAAGGGATTCATATAGAAATATTCCTGGTATTGAAAGCAATGCCAAATCGCTCCCATATATGTTACCATCAATAGATATTCCTTTGTTTGAAGGTGATTATAATAGTTGGGGAACATTTAAAGAATTATTCCAGGAGCTTATTGGAAATACTGAGGTACCTAGTATTCAAAAGATGTTAGTTTTAAAAGCAAAACTAAGAGGAGATGCACTAAAATGTATAAAGAATATTCCAATTAGTGGAAATAATTTTGATATAGCATGGGATATATTAGATAAAAGATTTACTAATAATAGATTTTTAGCAACCCATGCTTTTAATAAATTTATTCATGCGCCCTACACTGTGGGTGCTTTGGAAAGTGTTGGGCAGATCAAAAATATAGTGGAGGAAGGTATACAAATCCTTAACATAGTAGGACTTAGTGCGGAGGAAAAATTCGAAGCACTAGTGACGTATATGATAGAGGGAAAGTTAGAAGAAAACCTAAGAATAGATTTTGAATTGTCGTTAAATTCATCTAAGGAAATACCTAACATAAAATCAATGTTAGACTTTCTAGACACAAGATATTATGCACTAGAAGCGTGTAAAGTATTTGGAGAATACGAAATAAAAGAAAACTACGAAGGTAGTGTAAATAATATTATGCCGAAGTGTATTATGGGATGTAGTTCTCTGCATTTTCTAAATCAATGTTCCAAATTTAGGAAAGAAGACCTAAAATCGAAATGGAAAATTATTAGAAAAAATAGATTGTGCAAGCAATGCTTAAATAGCGGGCACAAGAGCAATTCATGCAATTATTTGCATTGTAGAAAATGTAATATGGATCACCATACAGCTCTTCATAGAAAAGAAACTGCTAATACATTAAACAATTTAAAAAGAAAACCAAAAGTACCACAGGGAAAGGTTATTAGAAATAGTAACAAATCGCATGATGGGAAATTCGTTAAAAGCAGTTTAAAAGAAAAGAAGAACATCAAAAATTCCAAAAAGACAGACAAAGCAAAATCTACGAAACCAGTAGTTTGCGGATTAAAAATATCAGGTAGAACCGAGCATAAAAATATATGTAGTTTAGGTACAGAAAAGAGTACTGTTAAAAATAATGAGCATAGGGAAGATCGTGAAAATAAACGTAGTAATTTTCATAAGACGAAAATTAAATTTAAAAATACAAATCACTTAGTGTGACCAAAAGGTCTCACGGGTGGCGGGGTCACCAGCTTTAGCCAGTGAACTTCAGTTATAAAGAATATAATAACACTTATAAAAAGATACTTCCCATAGATGTAAAATAAAATAGTTTCGAGGAAACAGAAGCTAATTAATAAGATACTAAATTAAGAAAATATTGTATTTTTAATGATTTATGCAAATTAATCTAATTTAAGTTAAATCTAACAACAAATTATTAATTTTTATTGTGGTTTAAAACAAATGTTGTCGAACAGAATAATATTTCTAGACTTGAATACAGAAAGTAAACAAGAAAATATTCTGCGAAACATTATGAATAATTAAAATGCCTGAAATCAGACCACTGTACACAAAAGATACATAATTAAAACGAAGATATGAAAAAAGCAATTAAAATATAGTTTTGAAAGAGTACAATCTTTCAAGGCGGGCAGAATGTTTAATTATGTATCTACAAGCGTACTTTAGGTAGAATGCAACAAGGGATATACTGTGTGTTTATTACTGATCATAAACATATGGGGTTTTTGTTGCTTCTTTTTTAGTACGATCATTTCTTTTGAACATGGAATCTACGTGAGGTCACGTATATTCTTTTGTATGATAAGAAATGCAGCCTGTAGATAAAATACCACATATAAGCAGGTATTTAGCTTGTAAGATATTTAGTTTTATTTTAGTATATAAGAATTTTAAATTTGTAAATAAAGAGTAGTTACTATCAAACCACTAACGCACAAGGTTGTGTTTTCATTTCCCGCATCGTGTTGAAGATACACATTCAACAACTCTCATATGGAGATGTCTAGCGAAATAATGATATATCATTACTAACTATCTTATGAAACACCAACAAATATGTGGTTACCGATATGCTTAACAGTATGGGCAAAAATAATGATTTTAAAAAATTATTTAAAAAAACTAAATTTAATAAAAAAATATTTTTTTATTGCAAAATGTTTTTTTTTTTTTATAAAATGTGCCAACACGGGATTCGAACCTGGGTTGTCAGTCAACCGCTCTACCATCTGACATGTTGATAGACATGTTGACAGACATGTTATAATATGTTGATAGAAAAATGTCATTACATTCCCGCTTACAAAAAAATCAAAAATAAGTAGTGTTTGGTCATTTTAATGCAATTTTTTTATTTTAATTTATTTTGTAACGCTAATATCAGCCAAAAATTTGCTAAATTCAGCAAATTTTTTTTTTACCGATATTATCAATTTTTCTGCAAGGATCCTCTCCCAACAAAAATGTTGCTGACTTTACAGACTTTTTTTGAGTGTACTATTTTTTTCAGTTAGAGCAATTATTTAAAAATGCAGAAAGTATTTCAACGCTATACTGTCTGTGGTAAATCCTCAGATTTTAATGAAACTTGAATATGTTGTTGATGACAAAAAAATATCTGACACATATTTAAAAAAAAGGGGGTCAAAGATTAAAATAATTTTGTATGCAAACATGTCTCAATTTTTTTGTACGTCGTGTTAAAGTACTTGAGAAAACAAAATTTTGATACCCATATTGACTATGCTTTTGGCGCAGGGTTGCCATTTATTTTAAATATTTTTTAAATATGGGTTATAAAAGCTATTAGGGTAAAGCTTTTTTCCACTACAACATGTCAAAGATTTATTCAAATCTGCGGATTAATCACTGTGTAGTTTCCTTGCAAGACGAAATATTTTTTATTATTTTTAAACTGTTTTAATGTAAAATATTTGTGTAAGATTTTGAGATAAGTTAATATTAAATTATCAATATACTGCCATCTGCATCTCGTTTTCACGATTTAAGTATTCGGGTTTTGTTTACCAATCTAAGTTTTAAACCATTTTAAGCTAAACAAAAACAATTTTGGAAATATATAAACTTAATTTCACATTCAAACAAATAAAAGTCCTTATAAACAAAGTTAACGTTTTAAAAGCTTTTATCATAAGGACATAACCGCTTTGCAGCTTTTATATAATAGATATAGTACAGTATAACAGTTAAAAAAATATTAGAGATTTAAGTTAATTTTTTAGCTTTTAAAGCTGAAAAAGAGGTGAAATATGGAATATTCATCAGCTTTTTGTAATAGCCATATAGCTTTTCCAAATTGCAAAAGATGGCTGTTATGGTAAAAAAACATCATTTGTATTTCTTATTGTACAGAATGAAACTTCGATAAGAAGCATATCAAAAATAATGACAAATTTGGTAAATAATTTTTAACTTTTTGAAAATCTAATGGCAAGCTTTTTCTCTAAAGGATAATAAATATATTTTTTTTCTATATGTATATGGTTTGTAACTTTACTATTAAACTACAGATATAAATTAATACATTTGTAAAATTTACCAAACGTTGACACTAGAAAGCTGCCAACATTTTATTTTACACTAAAAGAAAAATTCTTTTGAAATGTCTACTAAATGTACACTAAGAGAATTATCTGCATGATAATCATTAATTTTTGCATTAGAACTAATGAATGTCACTGGAGTTCGTCCACTGAAACTTCTCAATAATTTAATGCAGTTTTTCTTAAAATTCTATGAAAAATTTAATTGTTTTTATTCCTACGTCTAATCAAAAAGCTTTATTAAGTATAGTTTCATAACAATTATGACCTTGTGAAGAAAACTTCATTATTTTAATAAAAAATTTCATTAAAACTCGTCCAAGAATATTCTCTCTGTGTACTAAAAATATATTTTCAAAGATAGCTTTCGTACAAAAAATTATTGTCAGTAAAATTTCAATTAAACTTCAGCTTGATTTCAGTCTCACTTTAAATTAAAAGTTTAATAATATCTATAAACTATTTAATTGAATATTAATTTTGTGCACACAAAATTTCCAGTTTTTATGAATAAGATTAAAAAAATTACGAAATTAAAAAAATAACTAATAATTGAAAAAAATTCATATGAATTTTTGAATTAGTAGATCTAAAGATTGTTTCAAGATCATAGTATCAAACACCAAAAAGAAATTGAATGAGTGAAATCGGAACACTTAAAACATTTGAATTATCAGAACGTGTTTCGTAGGCTAAGTTTTGCAAAAATTTGGCCCGTTTTACGATATTTCGATTAGTTTTCAAGATACTAGTCATTTTATAAAATGGCGATTTTTTAAAATGCCCAGTATCTCCAAAAATAAGCGAGATAGGGTAAAACGGACAAAATTTTTGCTCTACAGGAGTATTAATACACCCTTATAATACGTCCGGGAGAGATCCCGATTGATATATTTTTGTAAAACAGCTATAGGGTGATTTATTTATTTTTACTTATTTCCGTGATAATACAAATAAACATACAAATCCTATCGATCTCCGTTCCATTCCTATGTAAAGCAATTTACACTCCACTTTTTTTATAAACAAATGCTTTCTTGCTCAATTGTAATTAGTTTTTTAGGCATTAGTGTGATTTCATTAGCATTAGTATGACATTAGTGAACTAATGCTAATGAAAAAATCGCAAGTATGATATAAATACACATGGAAAAATAGCAGAAAAGGCTAATAAAAATTAGGTAGGAGAAAAAAATTGCAGATTATAAAACTGTTAAATTTACAAAAATCAAACTGTTGAATTTAAATATTTTCTAGTTGAATTTTAGTTAATTGAAAATAGTAATTTACTTTGCCAAAATCAACAAAAACTTTTGCTTAAAAAAACTACTAACCAAAACTATAATATCAAGAATATTGTTGCTATATTTACCTTAAATTTAGTTGAATGTAAATAACAGTAAATTTTTACCAAATCAACAGAAATATTTGCTAAAAAAAGCAAGAAGAACGGATTTTAATTCGCATAAAAAATAAAACCTAAAAAAATTTCGAAAATTTCACTTTTGTTTTTGTCTACTACCCAGCCACATTTTTTAGAACTAGTCACCTCAGAATCTATTCCAGAAAAGTTTTGTTTGCCACCGGTTGCATATCAGTTTCCGGTTCTAGAACCAGTTCTAAAGCAACCTGTTCTTGTTTGGAGCCATAGAAACTATTGTTAATATGAAAAACTCCATACAAAAAGAATGGGATGTAGAAAAGAAATTCGAACCTATTGTAATACAGTATAAGTTTTTATGCAATCTTTTATTTGCATTTTACTACTTTACTGGTAATATTAAGAATATTTTTTGCTGATTTTAGTAGATTAACTAACTTTTACATTTAATTAACTAAGATTTTACTCAAATATATTTAAAATTTTGTAAAATTTATTTTTGCTATTCTCAACTTACAACTTAATAATTTAGCAAAACAATCTTCTAGTTTTATCAGTTTTTCCTGCAAAGTAGCTTTTTATTGAGTTTTAGTAGTTTTAGCAAACATTATTAAAGTTTTGTCGATATTATTTTTTTAACAAATATTAAGGGATTCATGTCAGAAATTTTGGTCATCGAAATTTGTGAAAGTGCAAAATTTTTCATAAACACAACAACAAATACAAAAAAAAATAATTTCCAGCTAACGGTAAAAACTTATCAGGGTCAAAGCGATTGCAAAATTGTCAGTATAAAAATTACTCCAAACATATGTTTTGTTAAAAATTTTATAGCGTTGCCAACATTGACAAATTTTACAAATAGTACTAAAGAATGCAACTCTATATAAAAACATACATATAAATATTACTGTGCATCAAATTTTGGGTCATCGCCGTCAGCCTCAATAGTTCCAATGCGAAATTATAGTTGACTATTTTATAAATAAAACCGCCAAACGGGTTTGCGAAGCTAGTTCGAATTTAATTTTGATGTCCTGAAGACGTTAGAGTATTTTTGAAAATTTTTTTCAATATAAACGAAAATAAAATAATATATTTATTGGAATGTAATTGTGTACATTGAACCCAATGTCGAAAAATATATTTTTTCATATATTTAAACAAATAGAAGACTATATAGGCGTGGTCCAACATAAAGAAATCATAAATTTTTGGTAGATATAAATTTATTTTCTTTTTGGAATTAATCTCAAAGAATTTCAGATTAAATACATATGAAAGTTTATTGTAAGTAGAAATAATTCTCTTCTTTTTAGTCTAAACGAGCTTAAGATCATTTATTTATAAATATTTATTTCCAATATTTCGTCTCCACATTGGGTGACTTCTTCAGGGAACAAATATTACAATTAAAAAAAAACTATATTTTTTAAATTGTAATATTTGTTCCCTGCAGAAGTCACCCAATGTGGAGACGAAATATTGGAAATAAATAATTAATAAATAAATGATCTTAAGCTTGTTTAGACTAAAAAGAATAAAATAAAAGAAGATCGAAGAAAACTTGTCATTTTTAGAAATAATTTTCGCAATTTATTCTGAATATTCTGCAAGTTTAATATAATTTTTATTAAAAATAAAAATTATGTTTTTCGACCTTTAATTTTGCAATGAAAATGAAAATTATTCAAGTTCGAGGCCATACTCTATATTTCTTTATTAGGATATTGTCCTAACAAATAATCTATAGAGTTTTTGTTTTCAAATTTATTCTTTGACCCTTTCAGGAATGTGTTGATAGATCTATATCGGGAATTTTCTAGGTTCCCATCATCAGAACACGTTTTGAAAGCGGTAACAATCCAATGCCAAACATCAAACATTCATATAAACTAGTTTACTCACTACATGAGAACTAATGTATATTATATGAGCTCGAAGTAAAAAAGATTATTACCATTGATCAAAAAATAAATTGAAAACTTGTTTGTGTGTATGTCTACCTTTGGTAAATATTCAATACACGTTTTTGTTTCTTTTCCTTTGATATGCACATTTGTTAAAAACAAAATGTACAGGGGAAGTAGTAAACAAGACCATACTCTGTCTTTTTTACAAGTTTAATATAATTTTTATTAAAAATAAAAATTATGTTTTTTCGACATAATATATTAGAATCGATTTTTAAAATATATATTTTTAAAATTTTTTTTAAGAAATATTTTTTTTTTTAATATTGCAATGCAAAATTCAGAATAGCAATTCTGCTCAAATGTAACAAAAAAAAAAAAGACTTTTAACTATGAATCACAAGCTCTTTTCGAATTTTTTTCAAATGCAGCCATTATTGTGTGTTCAGTAAGGGTGCCGATCGGGATGTTTAAATACTGGAATCCCAGGATTTTTTCACAGAATTTTTTTTTAAATTTTTTAATTTGCCTATTTTATTGCATTTTTGTATATATGACACCCTGTTAAACAGTGAAAATAAAAAATAAAACTGTGCGCCCCGGTAGGCTAGTTGTTAGCGTGCTGGCTTATCAGTGCGGGGGCGTGGGTTCGATTCCCACCAGAGGCACTGGTCTGTTTACGCTACAACGAGCCGGAGGCCATAGTAGCTAGTGCTCGGTTAGGGTAATATTATATAATTTGTAATTATATGATTATTAATTAATAAAAAAAAAAAAAAATAAAACATAAAATTTTGAAAATCATAAATCAGCTTTTATAATATTTTAATTAAAATCAATTTGATTGGTTGACATAAAATTTAATAACTTAATATTAAATATGCAATGAATTCCCTTTGAAAGAAAAATCAGAATCATTTTTTAACCTTCCGATATAACTTAATTAAAATACTTTTGAATAGGCTAATAAGGATATTATTTAACTTTTTAAGATCATTAATAAATTTAATTTGAATATTGTCAACTTATTAAAAACATGTAATAGATCAGCTGGACATTTTTTAAACCAAACTTTGAAGATATATAGAAAAAAGCTTCATTGAGTAAATTGTGTAATTTTTTTTGACGTCTATGGAAATATTTTGCAAACAAAGTTGGAACTTTTACAGAATATAAATCATAGACGGTTAAATATATTTTTTGTAAAAATTTGTGAACAAATCTTCCCAGTCAGCAAAGACAAATATATCACTCGCGTAACGCTTTACCAGCGTTTCTAAAAAGCGTTTCCCCAGTATGTGTTTTACAATAACTTCAGTGGTTCACAAACAAAAAAAAAAGACATTGGCCAAGAATTATCTGAGACCACTGGGCCTTCGTTGGGTAAAAGTGTTTTCCCAGTGCTATTCAGTCAGAAATTATCAATGGCTCAAAAGTATAACAACTGGTAAAGTGTTTATTTTACAAAAATGATATTGCTTTGTTTAAAAAAGTTGTTAGTCGGAAGGTTCCGAGTTCGATCCCGGATCATTTTATACAGTAGTTTTTTTATTTAAAAAAATAAAACAAATAGATGTTTGTTTACAGATTTATTAGTTTTTTGTTTTTATATACATCGAGACCTTAAAACCTCCGTATATTTACAAAAATAAAGCAAATCAAACATATTAGCTAGGCTGATACTAGTATTTCGATCTGGCTAAAGATATCATCAGTACCCGAAGTTTTAGAAAAGCTAGCGCCTCCAGAAGAGGCAGAGAAAAAACAAATAAATAAATTATATTAATAGTGGGTGAATAAAACCAAAGTCTTAAAATTTGTCCGCCTATATAACTGCATTTGTGCGCGATGGCACGATGGGGTGTTGGCGCAATGGCACGAGCAGGTGCGCGTCGTGCACAGTTCTGTGCATCCTAGTTCTTCATCATCCTTGGTCTTTACGTACATAGTATTCTGAGTGAACTTTATCCTTAAAATAACGTTACTGAAATAAGAGAAAATTGCGTTACCGCCAAAATACCGAGATAAGTAAAATGCCGTTATCGCTAACAAATTGTTACCGAAATAACTGAAATATCGTTACTTCTAAAATAAAGTTACCGAAATAAACGAAATTAGTCGGTTACCATCCATGATCTAAAGTCAGTTACAACAGGTATGGAAAATTTTTGAAATTTTTATACAAATTAAAAAATATTTTACAAATTTTTTTCTCTAATTTTAGCAAAATAGTTTACTAACAGATTATTGTTGAGTTTTTAAGATTTGCAAAACTTTGTACTGTACAAAGCTTATTTTCAAGTCTAATATTTTTATATTCTTAAATATGAAAAAATGCCAAAAATATATTAATTTTCAAGAAAAATGTTTTCTGATTTCAACAAATCGATTTCATTGAAGGGTTTTCTAAAAGTTTACTTATTTTTTCAACTACTTTCACTTTAAATTAACTTAATTTTCTTACTAACAGTTTGCAGATATTACAGATTCATTATCTGTTTTTTTGTCAAGCAATATTGAGCAATTATTTTTTGTTTTTTAATTTTATTAGAGTAAATTGCAGTATTAATTATTAATTATGATTAGCATGGGAATATATTTCACTTAGTTTAAGTAAAATTTTGTAGATATACCAGTTTTTTTTACTAACTTTTGTTTACTAATATTTAACAAATTTTTTTTTTAATTTTAATGGGGTAAATTTTAATATGTAATAAACTAAAATACATTTAAAATTTAACTAAAAAATTGTAGATTTAACTGTTTTTGTTTTGTTAATATTCTGCTACTTTTAGCAGTTTTTTCTGAAACGTCGCTTTTAAATAAGTTTTAGTAACATTTTCTGCTATTTTTACTGGTAATAGACTAGAAAGTAAATAATTATATTTTACATTAAAATTTTCATTAACGCATTTTTGAAGTGAAGCGATCAGTTTATATATTTTTATTTAAATAGGAAAAAGTTTCTTTGATTACTTCCTGTAATCTTTAACGTTACGTCTCACAGTGGTTCCAAACACAAAAAACATGGTAATAAATATAGATCTTTTAAACTACTGGTCCAATCGGGAAATGGTGTTCCCAAAAATTGAAAAGCGGGAGCTAACCTTTAAGGAAAATGTTTCTGTGGTCACCCTGTTTTAACACAGGGTGTGCTACAGGGTGTCAAAGTTGACCATCTCGAGTATGAAAGAGCTTTAAAGGGGTATAACTTCTATAACCATGCATCGATTTTAGTGTTTTTTGGACTTTTTTAAATCTAGGTTACGAGACAAAGCAAAAACATGCTTCATGTACCATAGTAACTCTTACAGTTAAAAAAATATTTCACTTTGAATTTCAAAATCTTCATTTTCCGCCTTGACTTTTTTAATAGTTTTGCCAATAGATTATTCATTTTTCAAAGAAAATGCTCAAAATTTTTTCAAGTCATTGTAATGACCTTTCTTAAACTCCTAAAGAAAACTTTTTTGAATTATCTTAAGCCGTTTCGCAGTGATACTATTTTAAACTCAAAAATTAAAAGTGTGTTCTGAAAAATGGGGTTTTTTGGTCAGATAAGGGGTAACTTCACACACCTTTATATATATTTTGCTGATATTTTTTGGATTAGTTTTTTACATAGTTTGATAGAGTAGACTTCAAAAATGCTTAATGGTATAGTTTAAAGCATTTTTGGATATGCACCCTACGTCCAGCATTGGTCGAAAATGATGAATTTTTGAACGGAATTCTATGTTTATGACCGTGATAAAAAAAAGTCACGCCACTTAGACACGATTTTAAATTTTTATACTGTAAAGAGATTTATTCTAATGAGTTTGCCACTTCATTTGCCGCCGCCCGCTCAAAAACGTAGCCTGGAGAGCAAATTTTGTGGAAAAAGTCATTTTTTCAAAAGCCTTTTTTTGATTTATAAAAAAAGCGTACTTATATTATCAATTTCAGCAAGATTTTATTTTATTTTTAATAAAACGTAAATAATTGTCCTACATTCCAAAAATCTTTTCGATATTGCTTATGGTTATTTTTACATAAAACATCAAAGTTCAATGTAGTATATCTAACTATAATTAATTGTACATTTATTGGCTTTTGCTTTCGGTAATGTTAAAAAATTTAAATAATTTCAGAAATTTTTTTACATATTATTAAATTAGACTTAGTTATCAATTCAACGATGCATAAATCGTTTATCTAGTGTAATAAATGAATTCAAACTATTGCGCTTAAATCAGGCATTTCAGGTCAAATTGCAGTATTTAACAAATTTATATATTCAGGTATACAGAGCGTGTTGCATTATATTTCTCTAAAAGGGTTACGGGTTTTTTTATTTTTTTAATACTATTTCAAAAACCTAATAACATATAAATGCAGGTAGAAAATGCGTTTTATGATGTAACATTTGCATAACATATTGTTTTAATGGGCTAATATAATGCGTTTTTTTTTATTTTACCTATTTCAGTTTTTTGTTTTTACAAATCCAGTACCTGCTCGATTTTTTGTTTATAAAAAAACAAATATTTGTAATATATAAGCGTAGTAATTTTAAAAGGAGGTTATTTGAGTTAAGCAGTCATGGAGGTTACAATAAAATATAGCTCCCTTTGTAAAGTAATTTGGGATACTCTTGCCAATACTGATATACGATCGGAAAAAATAGGAAAACTGATTGATACCATTGTCTACTCGTATGGCTTAAATATAAAGCCAGATGAAATTGAAAATTTTTACAAAATTTATGAAAAAAGGATTAAAGATTCCGATTATTCTATACAAAAATTTATGAAGAAGAGTCAAGATTGGCTTAATAAGGAGATGTCAGTAGTTATTGAACAGAAAAAAAGGGGCCGCCCTAAAAAAGATTATGAAGAGGTCCAGATTAGGACTAAGAAGGTAAAACAGGAAGAAATGATTAACACACACTCCGCTAATGAAATAAAGGATTCTTTTAAAGCAGCTTTGACACGTATACAGCCTAAAGAAACAGGGAAAATTGTCGACGTCCTACCAACTGCGTCTCCTAAGCGTTTGAAGCGCATGATACAAAGTATTCCAACACCAAAATCATCAACTTCCTTTACCAGTGAAGATGCATTAGCTCTTTTTCTAAATTTGGGGTTAACGAGAAATAAATATGGTATTTTAAGAAAAGCTCTCATTGAAAAAGGATATGATATTTTTCCTAGCAGTAAAGCAATAAAAGAAACAAAAGAAAATATTTTAAAACCAATAACATCCCCAGTGCATGCCTCTATTGAAGGCGCAAAAGTTGAACTATCACAGTTAATTGACAATACTGTTTCTAGAATTATGTCCACATTTAGCAGCAAAGATATTGAAAGATGCAAGCAATCTGATGTCGTGTTAATGTTCAAATGGGGCTGTGATGGCACATCTGGGTTTTCCGAATACAAACAACCATCTGGAAGCAGCAAAGAAAAAAGTTTTTCATCAATTTTTATGGCTTCTTTTGTGCCGTTAAGAATGCGGTTGTATAATAAATTACCTTCAACCTCGTCTGCAAATGATATATGGACGAATTTAACCCCTGGATCTAAATTTTTATGTCGTCCAATACGATTTGAATATGTAAAAGAAGACATGATTTCAACACAAAGTTTAGTAGATTCAATAGAAAGGGAAATTTCGAGCTTGTCTCCACTTTACGTGGAAATATCTGGACAAGTTATTAAAGTTTCATTTCAACCACAACTTACAATGATTGATGGAAAAGTTGCAAATGCAATTACAGACACAACATCTACTTGGAAATGTAATATATGTGGAAAATTAAGTTCACAGTTTCATGAAGATAGTGATACAATTTCTATGAACGAAAACGCTCTGAGGTTTGGGATATCGCCACTTCATGCCAGAATAAGATTTATGGAATATTGTTTACACCTCGCATACGATCTCAAATACCGCCTTATTCCAGGAAACCTAAGCCTTTCCGTAAACAAAAACACTGATCTACACAACATGAGAAAAGAAGAGAAGAAAAGAATTCAAGATGAATTTAAATTAAGACTTGGATTAATCATTGATACGCCCCTTCAGGGGTTTGGAAGTTCCAATGACGGAAATACAGCAAGGCGTTTTTTCGAAGATCCAGAAACTACCTCCTCAATTACGGGTCTCGATAAAAACCTACTAAAACGTTTTAAAGTTATATTAGCAGTCATTAACAGTAAAAAACCTATTAATGTGGCTAAATTTAAACTCTTTGCCAATGAAACAAAAGACATTATACTCACCATGTACTCTTGGAGGCCAATGACACCAACAGTACATAAAGTATTAGCTCATGCCAAAGAAATAATAGAAAACAGTATGTTGCCTTTAGGCGAACTGACTGAAGAAGCCCAGGAGGCCAGAAATAGAGACGTCAAACATTTTAGGCTTTTTAACACACGTAAGTGCTCCAGAATAGCTCAAAATTCCGATTTGATGGAATTTTTATTAATATCATCGGATCCAGTACTTTACTCCATAAGAACAAAATGGTTACCAAAAATAAGCATAGACATTGAAAAGGAAGATTCTGAATCTATGCATATAAACGACCTTTTAACTTTTGATACTTCAGACTACTTTGTAGAAAATGTGTAGTCCTTAGGAATATATTCATATTTTTAGCACAATTACTACTGTACCAGTTAAATTTAATAAAACCTTATCTTTAGAACAAAAAAAAAACATTATTTTGTCTTTCAAATAAATGAATATATGGTAGTTATTTACCTGTTTTATATGGAAAATTAGAACAATATATTATGCAAATGTTACATCATAAAACGCATTTTCTACCTGCATTTATATCTTATTAGGTTTTTGAAATAGTATTAAAAAAATCAAAAAAACCCGTAACCCTTTTAGAGAAATATAATGCAACACGGTCTGTATACCTGAATATATAAATTTGTTAAATACTGCAATTTGACCTGAAATGCCTGATTTAAGCGCAATAGTTTGAATTCATTTATTACACTAGATAAACGATTTATGCATCGTTGAATTGATAACTAAGTCTAATTTAATAATATGTAAAAAAATTTCTGAAATTATTTAAATTTTTTAACATTACCGAAAGCAAAAGCCAATAAATGTACAATTAATTATAGTTAGATATACTACATTGAACTTTGATGTTTTATGTAAAAATAACCATAAGCAATATCGAAAAGATTTTTGGAATGTAGGACAATTATTTACGTTTTATTAAAAATAAAATAAAATCTTGCTGAAATTGATAATATAAGTACGCTTTTTTTATAAATCAAAAAAAGGCTTTTGAAAAAATGACTTTTTCCACAAAATTTGCTCTCCAGGCTACGTTTTTGAGCGGGCGGCGGCAAATGAAGTGGCAAACTCATTAGAATAAATCTCTTTACAGTATAAAAATTTCAAATCGTGTCTAAGTGGCGTGACTTTTTTTTATCACGGTCATAAACATAGAATTCCGTTCAAAAATTCATCATTTTCGACCAATGCTGGACGTAGGGTGCATATCCAAAAATGCTATAAACTATACCATTAAGCATTTTTGAAGTCTACTCTATCAAACTATGTAAAAAACTAATCCAAAAAATATCAGCAAAATATATATAAAGGTGTGTGAAGTTACCCCTTATCTGACCAAAAAACCCCATTTTTCAGAACACACTTTTAATTTTGAGTTTAAAATAGTATCACTGCGAAACGGCTTAAGATAATTCAAAAAAGTTTTCTTTAGGAGTTTAAGAAAGGTCATTAGAATGACTTGAAAAAATTTTGAGCATTTTCTTTGAAAAATGAATAATCTATTGGCAAAACTATTAAAAAAGTCAAGGCGAAAAATGAAGATTTTGAAATTCAAAGTGAAATATTTTTTTAACTGTAAGAGTTACTATGGTACATGAAGCATGTTTTTGCTTTGTCTCGTAACCTAGATTTAAAAAAGTCCAAAAAACACTAAAATCGATGCATGGTTATAGAAGTTATACCCCTTTAAAGCTCTTTCATACTCGAGATGGTCAACTTTGACACCCTGTAGCACACCCTGTGTTAAAACAGGGTGACCACAGAAACATTTTCCTTAAAGGTTAGCTCCCGCTTTTCAATTTTTGGGAACACCATTTCCCGATTGGACCAGTAGTTTAAAAGATCTATATTTATTACCATGTTTTTTGTGTTTGGAACCACTGTGCGTCTGAAGGTTACTAAATAGTTTCACCATTTTGTTGGTTCATTGCACAAGGGAGAAATACACAAAAAAGGTTTAAGCAAAACTTTCGAATATAGTTATGATGTTATGAAATGTTGATATTAGTTACGTTTGAGAGAAAAATAATATATAGTGTTGCGAATATACACTCACGCAAATAAATCTGTACAAACAGCAGTAAGAGATACTAAAAATTTGTTAAAAAAAACTACTAAAATCAGCAGAATCTGTTTGATACTTACATTTCAGAAAATTCAACTAACAATGTCATTTGTTTTTTACTGGTTTAAAAATTAACCACAATTGTAGTAAAACTGAACAACATATACAGTTAAAAATAAATAAAAACATTTATTTGTTTTATTTTTGTAAATAAAAAAAAAAAACTACTGTATACATGAATGTAAAATCATAATACAGTAATTTGATGTGGTTTGTTTTTTTTAACGAACTACATATCGTATGTGTTCTACACGGAACACCTATATGTTTTTGAGCTAGTGTTCAGGATATCAACAAATCCGTTTTATTTTGTCAATTCGCTACATTTTTTTTTGTTTTGAGACTTTTGTATTTTTCTTTAGCCCTTTTTTTAACATTATGCGTTCAAAAAAGTCCATAATCTTTTAGCGTCTTGGAGTGGTAAAAGAATTAAACAAAAAACTAGGTTCATTTGTTTCGGTCATTTTTTTTTAATAAATACAACAAATATAATACATATAGGTGTTCCTGTTCTTGAAATAGTTTTTAAGAAATATTAATAAGTTATTAACTAAGAGGTATATTTTAGACTGATATAATGGATTATAATGCATGCCCTTGCATGCTTGAACTAGGAGTTGTAAAAAAAAACATTTAAAAAAGCGGATACCGCAAACCGGTACAGAAGGCTATTATATATCTAACACGAAAAGTAGAAGCCTCATCAATATGATGACAATATGATAACAATAATGAAACATAAATTGTAGTAAATACTACACCATTTCCAAATGAAAATCAGAAAAGACCAGCTGTAATTGAGAATTCCCGACAAAAATTCAAAAAATCCTTAATGGAATTCAAAAAAGCTTAACCAGAAATCAAGATTAAGACTTTGAGTTCAAATCTTGGTTTCTGAATTTCATTTCCAGAGTGTGTGACTAAAAACAATATTAAAATATTAATTGAACCAATAAAGAAAAGGATTTTACCTCTGTGATCTAAATCGGATGCTTGTTTTGTAATTGCGTCTCGAAATATTTCAAAAAACTGTTTAAGAAAACTCGTTCAATATTATTTTGATATAAAAACAAAAAATGTTTAGTTTTCAAATTTAAATCATACACACTTATGTATGTGTAGTTAAATACAAAGATGGTTTTTAGAAGAATTTCTAATAAAGGTTACACATAGGAGTTTTTGCTTACTTCACAACCAGTAGTGAAAGGCTTCTTAAAAATACACATAGGTGTTTCCGATGACGCACTAACGTGTATGTAGTCAAAAATTAAATTTCTTCTACAAATGACAGTTTTTTCACTTAAAAATAAAGATACTGTATTACAACTCAAACAACTATAAATATGTACAGTAGAAGTTCCCTGAGTGTAGTAATACAACTACACTCACAAGAACTTTTCCAGAAAAATTCAACAGTTATTTAAAATTTTAATCGGTAAAGTTGTTTTAATGGAATATACAGTTAAATTACCAAAGAAATATATTTTTAACTTTCTGTCTGTTATTCAATAAACAAAAAAAAAACGGACTTTCGGTAATAGTTAAAATATTCAGTTAAAATTTTCTATTTAAAACAAAAAGTTTTTATCGATTTTGTCACAGTTGAAAATAAACCAAAATATACTATTGTTTTAAATGAAACGTAAGTAGTCCTTTTTTAACGGATTTTCAGTTCATTTAATGTGTATATTCTGTAGTCTTTGCGGAAAAATATTGTTGTGTATCAGTTAATATAAAGGGTCCGCCAAATTCCTTTTTGTTTTTTGAAAATGCTATAAAAAAAACTACTGAATATTTTCTCAAATTTCTTTTTTATTTGAAAGTACAATCCTTCCGGTTAATAATGGAAAATAATTTCATTCAAATGGCTGCGTCGGCTGGCCATGCAGTATTAGCTTCATCTGAAAAGATGATTTTTTTGGCAAAATCGGCATCGAAAAAAAAAAAACGTTATATGGCGGACCCTTTATTTATTTTTGATATTCTTCTCTTACTAATATTTGGCAGGAAATAAAAACTAATAAATTTAGCAGTTTTTCCTGCAACATAATTTTGAACTAATTTTTAGTAGTAGTTTAAGAAAACATTTTTAGAAATTTTTTTTATTAGTTTATTTATGTTTTTTATTAGTTTGTATAGCTAATTTTAGCAATATTTCTGTAACGCCATTTTTAACTAGCTTTTAGTAACTTTTTTTTTGGTATTTTGAAAGGTATATTTCTATGAGTGTATAATATGTATCTCGACTTTTTGTTACTTTAAAGGAGAAGGAAAAACATGAATAACTAACTTTAAGTAGCTTTTTTTTGGCTATTTTCAAAGGTATATTGCTATGAGTGTATAATATGTGTATATCGATGGCTTAATATAGAAAAGGCTTATCTCGACTTTTTGTTACTTTACAGGAGAAGGAAAACCCTGAATTAAAGCTAAACAATTTCAGATGCAAAACACTTTTTAATGCAAATTTTATTTAAAATAAACAACATTTTCAATGCTGTTTTTGTTTTTCATTTTTTATAATTTTTATGAAGTTATTTCAGATACGGCTTTTTGTTATTGATTTTCCTCAAAATAAGTGTCAAGATAGGGCTTTTTGCAGTAAGTAAAAACTATGATAAACTACTGTAATAATTCATGTTTTAAGTAAAAAAAAAAAGTAATTTAAACGAAATAAAATACAGACTTTAGACAGGAACTTTAGTAGGAAGGAATTTTAACAGATCTTGCAGGTGGTTCCTTCAATTCTTTTACAAAGTTGTATGAGCATGAATCTCCTAGTTGCCAAGAAGGCTTTTCACTAAACCCCTTTTACGATATGCAGTTGTCCCCGCTTAAAGGCGTAAACTAAACTAAATTAATCCAAACACTCGGATAAATACGCAATAACGCATTAAGGAAAATATTGCATATGTTTTTTTTTTTTTTTTTTAAATTCTTCCTATTAATTAATGTGTTGCTTTCTTTGGAAAGGGGATAGAGGAGAGATGAAAGGTGGTGAAAGATAAAGGGCTTAAAACATGGCAACACTGTATTTGCGCGAGTCGATAAGTCATAGAACTGTTGTTGCTCGCAACCTGATGTAGAGTTGGCGAATTTATTGAAGCTTTTTGTTTCATATCCCTGATTCATTATTTTACTTTGGTGGGGTTAAGTGCTATGGGAACACCGAAGGTGGGCGCAGCGATACATATAAGTGATAGAAAACTCATACATATTATTTTTCTAAATTGATGTTGTCGTCACCGGGAATCGAACCCGGGACCATCTGCGTAACAGTCCAAAGCGCTAACCATTACACCACAACGCCCTATTGTGCGTAAAACACGCATTAAACGATATTGATTTATTTAAATTAAAGTTTTTTAACTTTATGCTTAAAAAATAACAAATTTTTTTTGCCTTAATGATTGAATTTTAGTTAAAAATAATTTAAATTCTTTATTCATAAATGTTTTATGTTGATGTAACGACTCAAAATGTTATATTAAAAATAATAGTAGATAAATTTCTTTAAAGCCGGAGTGACAATCCTCGGTCTGATAAATTCGAATAGTCCCGGCACATAATCCGATTGCAAAGAAAACCATGTTATGCAGCCCATACTCGATCGTCAGCCTTAATAGGGACCACCATGTCCAAGATTTATTGTCGGTGAGGTTGGCATTTGAAAACTATTGGCTGTTTGTACCAGACATGGGCGGCGTCAATTACATTTCACAATCATGCACTTGTGAAATATGCCATATAATTAATAATATCAGACCTAAGCTTGTTGGCTTAAACGCTTCTTTGGAACATTTTCAATTTTGGCAATACCAGACACCTCTATTTTTGTATTTTATTACAGGCCAATTACTTTTTTAATTCTAATTACATGTAATTGAGCAATTGTCTTAGAATTAAATGTTGTTACTAATCAACATGTAAGGGGATTACTAACAACCCCCACACAAGTGAAATTTTTAATGATATTGGATGATTGTAAAATGTAATTGACGCAGCTCATGTCTGGTTTGTACATATTAATCTCTGTATTCGCTACAATTTCCATTGACCCCACGTTTAACAAAATTAAAAAAATATTTTTTTTATAGATAATTTGTTTTTTGATAGTGCATATCGAGCACTATCCGCTAAATATACGCAAGCGGCACAAATAGATTTTCGTTTTTTAATAAAAATCTACATTTTTTGATCATTCCTTAAAATTGCATAACTCTTTTAAGTTAAACGTTAAGCGGGAGCTACTGTTTCCATATATTGCTCAAAAATAGGACAAACAATTAGTGAACACTTGTGTTTTTAGGCGTCAAAGTGTGATCTAATTTTACGTTTTCAAATTTATTTTTCATACAAATTAATGAACTATACACAAATCGGGTATCAGGGAATTTTGAAGGCGGTATATAAATTATGTCCGAACATTTTTGCTGTTCAAGAAATACTTTTTGAATACTACATTTGTATCGAAAATTGTTGTTGGTTGGAGATCAATTTAACATAAAATAATAGTTATTTAATTTAATTAAGGGGTGTCTGTTCGTTTTTCGATTTTTCTCATCGATCAGCTATATGGCGACTTTTTCGAAGAGCTTTTGAGACCCTTTTTGATATAATTTCAAAAAACGTACAACCCACTATTCACAACATATAAAATATAGATATCAAAATTTTTTTCTCGAGTTCTTTAATACTGTGTGCAAATAAATTTAAATTTTGTTAATTTCCGACATATTTTCAAACAAAAATGGGGTAATTTGTTTACCCCATTTTCAACCGATAATCTTACGTTTGCGCACCTAAAAAAAAAAGTCAGATATTGTTTTGTCCCATTTTGATTTAAAATAAACATGTTTAACTAAAAACTTTCAACTTTCAATATCATTTTAAAAATTAACGCACTAATTTAAAGTCAATGCTTAAACAAAACGAAAACAACACAGATGGGGCTTTTTCTTTCAAAATATTGTTTAAAGTAGTTAGGGCTTTTTTTAAATGACTATAAATCCGTTATTTGCTATTAAAACTTGTTAAAATTTTTAAGAGCGTTGTATTTGAGAATGGTCTACGAGAATACGTTAAAAACTCGATTTCGAAAAAATCGAGATATGCCTTTTTTTAAGCCAACGACGGTATGTGTTATCACAAAGTTCTTTGTTGTGTATAAATGTCTGTCTGGTCGTCCATCTCAGTCTGAAATGTCGGCATGAGTTGATGTTATTTTGACAAATGACATGTCAAACAATGTGAACTTTATACTATATTCATTTGTTGCAAACAACCAACCAACCAACCACCAACCAACCAACAAACACAGATACGTGATGAGATACGAATAACACAAAAATTTCCAAAAACGAAATGTTGATGTTTTGTGGTTTGAAAAATTTTTTGAACTGTAAATGATGGTTGATATAAATTATAAAACCTGTATGATGCAAAGGATTAAGTAAAAAGTATAAACGTGAAACAAATTCATTTGCTAAAATTATATTTCATAAATAAAGTTTGAAAATATTTCAGATGAATTTCAAATGTTTTCACTTCATTAAAATCCTGCATATTTTTTTTATAATATTTTTTACGATATATTTTCCTTTATATATTTAACATCAATCATTTTATTTACTTATTTTTATACGAAATTAAATTTGATGAAACAAATTCAGTAAATTACTCCTCTTTGGAACAAGCTCTAACTCAAAAGTGTGAACACCAAAATTATGTACAGTTGTTTTTCGATTTAACGAACTATATAATGTCAGCCCTGTTCGTTAAATGGAAAAATTCGTTAAACCGAGTACTATTTATTTATTTATTTCCCATGATTTCTAATGTTTACACTAGAGTTGTGTAGTTCGTGAACGACCTAGTTCAAGTGAACTAGTCTTTTCTTTGAACTAGTGAGCTGGATCACAATCATCAGCTCTTTTAGGTCTTTTGCTCTTTTCGTTCTCTTTGTCTTTTGAGTAACATTTTTTTTCTTTATGCTGCTTTTGATTTTTTTAATGTTGCTAGCTCAATTTTTTTATGTTTTTTTAAATAATTTAAAATTTTTATAATTACGTACCATTTTATGATTTAACAATCATTTTAAATATATTTTAAAGTGTTGAATTATTCTCCGACAGTAAATTTAATAGAAAGTTACACATTTTGTTTACACATTTTGTTTCGCATCAGCTGATTAAATTCACTTCAAATAGTTCGTGTCGCACAGCTCAATTAAGGATAAAGAGCTGTTGAACTAGAAGAGCGAACTAGTTCATTGAAAGGAGCTGAAGTGCAAAGAGCGATCTTTAGAAAGACCTAAAATGCCCAAGCCTAGTTTACACCACAAACGATCGTACAAGAATGCTAAAAACTCCAAAAGTAAACACAGAAAACGCAGCCAGAAGATCGTTGGGGAATCCCCTTTCTCTATATGTCTATTGCTTTTGCATATTGTTTGCTGAAATCTTTGTATTTGCATCTCATTCTATACTTACGACTATAATTTTGTATTTGTTCGTTATATCGAGTACAAAATTACGGTACAAAGTTACGGTGTTCGTCATAAGGTACTCAATTCAAAATTTTTATGAGTTCGTTAAATCCCGAATTCGTTAAACCGATGGTTCGTTAAATCGGAAAACTATTGTATTTCGGTTGTCTTGGATAAATTTTATGATTTAAATCAGAATCTTCGGTAGGGCGCTTTTTGCAAAAATCAGTTTTGAATTTATAAAAATTTTAATTTTTCACAGTTTTATTAGTTTTTTGTTTTTATATACATACATCGAGATTATTTTTGTTCTTTTCTTTTTATAAAGAGCTTTCAGCCTCCGTATATTTACAAAAATAAACCAAATCAAACATATTAGCTAGGTTGATACTAGCGTGGCAAAGTTTGTCGTAGGGTACTATGGGAATATACAAAATTTTATATTAAATATTAAACACTTTCGAAACAATTCCGTTTATTTTTGAACACCTTTGGTTCCCAACTTGAAATTTGTATGTAATGCTTTGAGTTAATTGCAAAATAAATTTCATAAAATTAAATTATGGATTTTTTTGGTATATTAGCGAATTAACAAAATTCTTTTCAATTTCATTATTCTTTTCGCGAAAAAAATTATTTTTCTGCAACACTGTTTAAAGAAGAGGATTTGATCTTTAAAATGACACCAAAATTTAAATTTTCTGTTGATGTGTTCAAATATTGTAAATGTATTTCTTAGAATTTGTTAAAAACCCGCAACTTTAAGCAGTGCTTAAAGGCAAAATATAAAGAATTTTGGGAACGGTAAAAAAATACGTTAACTCCATATTTAATAGCAAAATCTTTATACCAAGTTATACTAAAATCAGAAGAGATAAAGTTAAAAATGTTGTTTTTTGCGCTCATTATTTTTAAAATGTCACATAAACAAAATATTTAATTTAAAAATTAACTCAAAAGTTGAACAAATAGTTTTCAATACACTTTTGTTAGGTTGGAAAGCTTGTTTAAGCTAAGTATTTTTTTAAATTATGAAAAAAATTATAAAAATATTTTAAGTAACAATCTTTTGTAGAATTTTTTTTCTACAATTAAAATGAAATATTTTTTAACCTACTCCTACCTCTACAGAGATAATATATTGTATAATATTACATACCATTTTGCAGGTACTTGAACAGGCTTGACAACGATAGTAGCTTTATCTGAATCAGATATGTTATTTTTCAGATAATCGACAAAAACTTTCCCATTTTAAAGACCATATAATTAAAAAGTGGCACGCCCGCAAATAAAAATTCCACTATTCAAATCCGCATAGACATTTAACTCATATTGACAAAGTGTTCCCCTTTTTGACCCAGTAGTTTTCCACTGCTATATTTTTTAAATCTTAACAATTTAACATCTCGACTACAATCGGCAATATAAAAAATTGTAGAAAACTGTTATCCAGAGTTACCAAATGATTATTTAAAAACTACGTTTGATCTTTTTTAATGTGACCTTTTCCATAAGTAATTTAAAAAAATAAAAAAAAGGTTTTTTTTTATAGTTTTGACTACTATGTTGATGAAAAAATTAAAAATTAAGAAGCAAATTAAATAAATTATCATTGTATTTATCACATTTCAAAATATATATTACACTACCAAAAATATAAAAATAAACTAAATAAAGTTTTTTGTCATACATAAAAAACCGCAATTATATTTTAAAACACGCAATTTTTGCCGGTTTCATGAGATCTATTTGGGTTTAGGTTTATTTCAGCCTATTTAAAAAGCTGCTTAAGTTTTCGGGAAATTGCTAGAAAACTAAACCGTTCTCATGTGAATGTCACAAATTTTGCAAATAATCCGATTCCTTATGGTAAAAATAAAACAGGCGGCCCGAAAAAAGCTTTCTGCTAGGGATCGGCGTAAAATAATTAACTGTGCCTGCAACACAATGAAGAGTCTCAATCAGACAATCGATGAATGTATATGTGTCCAAATCAACCATAAGTAGTCTCTTAAAGGATTAACAGAGAATACCTCCAAAAGCTGATGTCTGTGTCAAGGTTATTAACCCGGCACAAAATTGCTCGACTTTAATTCTCTAAAAGGAATTTACAAAACAACCATAAGTCAATAATCGCTGTTCCCAGCAAAAGTGCTTACCCAGAAGCGCTTTTGGAAGGCATTATTTGATAACGAAGCGCTTTCAAAGCAAATAAAGAAGGCATGATTTTTGTTAGCGATGTCCCACTATGTCTCTTTTAAGCGCTTCTTTCATGAGCTCTTAGAAGCAATAATTTCATGCCTTCTTAGTTACTATGACGCGTTTTTTGTATGTTGACAACATTAGTGCTTCATGGTATGCATACTTTATTGCTTCATTGTAAGCATTATTCACTGCTTCAAACAAGTCATTTTGGGAAGCACGACAGAAAGCCTTCCCTAATGGTGAAGCGCTATTTTGGAAGTATACAAATGTAGTTACTGCTTACCAAGTCCTGGTTATTTTTTGCTGGGTTGTTGGTTGGACTGTTTAAAGGCGATTTTTCTTATTAGAAAAGGTTTAATCTTGATGGTCCAGATGTTTTTAACATCTATTGGAGAGACAAATCCTTATTGGTTTGGGGTGCTTTTTATTTCGACGGTATAGCTGATGTGGCATTTCCAAGCACCAGAATGAATTCCTCTAAGTACGAGTACATTACGGCCATTTATTAAAAATTAATTTTCCAACAAGACAATGCCTCAGTGCATGTAAGTCGGCAGACGATGGACTGACTATAAAAAAATATAAAATTATTGGAATGTCTTGCATGTTCTCCGTATCATTGAGAATATTTGGGGAGTATTAACCCTTCGAGTTTACGCAGAAAACCGTCTAAATGCAGCAGTTATGCTTAGAAATCTGTAACGGAAGAACTTCGAATAAATCTGGTAGACAGTATATCTGATAAAATTTTCGAGAGGAGGCATAATGAATTATTAAAACTGTTGCTTTAGATATTTTTCTAAAGTTTTGATATATTATGCTAATTGATTTTATTATTCCTTTTCAAATAGTATAATAAAAAATAAATTAATTTTTTTTTTGTTAAATATTATTAATTTTCCATTGGTTTTACATGTATGCTGGTTAATTCAATTTCTTTTTGACTTACGAAATTTAGTGAAATTAATGTGTAACTATAGTTTTGAAACGCAGTGTATTTGAAATGCAGTACGAGATACGAATATTTTTCAAATGCATTATAGAGTTAAATATATCTACCATGGTAATAGAAATGCTTAAGTTGTTCAGATGTTCGCGGTTGTCTCACAATTGTGAGTGGAGAGAAAGTTTGGAAAACTGATCTGAAATTAGCGAGACAAAATCTATTAAAAATATATGTATCGCGGTTCAAACCAAATCGCCTTTTGCTCATTTTGTAACAGTGTGTTATTTTTTAACGACCTAATCATCAATGATTTTTTAAAATTTTTTTACAAAACTAAACGGTTCTTTTATTCTAAACTAAAACAAGTTCTTTAAAAACCAGTTCTGTAACTAATTCTCGGTCAGTTATACCTCATACTTCAGTTAAGTGCCATCGGTTTTAATATAACCAGTTATAGATTAAATGGTGTTGTCAAATTTTCGGAGTCATCAATCTAATGGATTTAGTTTTAAACATCGGATATTTAGGATGAGGTTACATAAAATTTTTAAATTTAGTTGGTATACTTATCGATATTTAAATTTATTGTTTTGTTAAATGCATCACAAAATTTACCTGAAAAGAAAACAAGAAAAATAAATATTTTGTTTTGGCTTTATAGTGAATTATTAAAATAAGAACAGCAAAAAAAATTGTTAAATATACAAAATTTAAAATAAATTTTATGTAAATTTTAATTAAATGAAAAATATAATTTAATCTGCTAAAATCAGCAAACATTTAAATTTTGATCTCTTTTTCGTTTTACTTGAAGTTTACAGACAAGTATGCTTGACCAAGTAAAAGATAGAGCAAAGCTGTCCAGAAGTAATATGTTACGCAGGGCAGGGGCAATAAAGTTTACTGAAGGCGTGTTATAACTAGCTGTACCTACTAGTCCAGAATCAAAGTTGGTAAAAACCAAACTTTGATTGGGGCAAAAACATTTTTTTTTGTCCAATGTAATCAGGGACAAGATGGAGGTCTATGGAGCGACAACAGCACAAATAAAGGGTGATTTTTTTAGCAACTTTCTTTTTGACAACACTGTTTTTGACAGCTCAGCTGTTTTCGTGTAACATGTTACTGATAAACATGTTCAGTTTGGTCTAAAATCTAACCATGAATCGACTTACAAATGAACAACGCTTGCAGATTATTGAATTTTTTTTTATCAAAATTAAGAAATTGCATAGTGCACTTCTTACAATTTACGGTCAGTTTGGGCGACCTTCTGAGGCGGCTATTCGGAATCTTGTCACTTAATTTCGCACCAAATTTACATTATTGGATATTAAACCACCAACACGCATACGTCGAGTGCGGACAGAGGAAAATATCGCAGCTGTATCCGCCAGTGTTGTTGATGACCGTGAATTATAGATTCGGCACCGTTCGCAACAATGGGGCCTCTGTTACTCCACTACGTGGAAAATTTTGCGTAAGGATTTGGGTGTAAAACCTGTTAAAATACAGCTTGTGCAAGAACTGAAAACAACGGCTAACTTTTGGTAAATGGACGCTGAAAAAGTTGGATGAAGATCCACTTTTTTATCGGAAAATTGTGTTCAGCGACGAAGCCTATTTCTGGTCAAATGGATTCGTGAAGAAGCAAAATTGCCGTATTTGGTGTGACGAGCAGCCCGAAGCATTGCAAGAACTGCTAATTCATCCCGAAAAATGCACTCTTTGGCATCATTGGACCGTACTTTTTCAAAAACGACGAAGGCAGGAATGTTACTGTGAATTGCGAGCGCTGCCGTGAGATGATTACAAAATTTTTTTGCCCAAAATGGAAGAGCTGGACTTGGGTGACATGTGGTTTCAACAAGACCTTGACACATGCCACACAGCACGCGAAACAATTCGGTGAACAGTTTATTTCATGTTTGGAGTCGGTCAATTGGCCGCATAGATAGTGCGATTTAACATTTACATGAAATCATCTTTAAACAACATATAGATCGTTCTATTGAATCATATAAAGATTTCATACATTTCTCTAAATTTTATGCGTTTTTTTTTTTAAGTAAACGCGAAAGCTCATAAAAAATCACCCTTTATATTGTTATTTAGCGGCAAATTGAGAAATTAAAAAAAAATCCAATTTCATTGCACAGAAAACTGTATGACTGTTATGTTGCAATTATTTTCGAAGGAATATGTAAGATCGTCAAATTATTAAAAGTATTAGCTCAGTTGTAAACATTCCTTTATCAAATGAAAAGCAATAATTAGAGTTTGCTGTTCGGTTTTAACCGAAACCGCAATTGACAAAAATAAGTCGATTTTAAAAAATTACTATAATTTCTTGGCAGTTTTTCTATAACGGAAAGCCTTTTGAACTATATTCCATTAAAAAATGTTTAATCTGATGGAATCTTTAAAAGAATTTATTGAAATCTGAAAAGATTAATTCGTATAGAAACGCTTAGAATTTGAAAGCTTTAATATTTTAAAATCTTGGATGTTTTTAGAAAAATAAATATTTAGGAAAAAAGGAAAAAAATCGTTAGTCTGCATGTTTTCCAAAAGATTAAATATTTGAACAAATATTCTTTTAAAAGAAGCAGATGTTTAAATAAGTTTCCATTTTTTTTTTAATATAAATTTTGGTATATTTCATAATCTCTTGTTATTTTTGTAGAAAAAAATCCCTTAATATCCCTGTGTTTTTTAGGATTCGTTTTTGGTCTGCTAATTTATCTAATAGTAAGCTTAATTTTACACTATCTAAAGTAATTTTATTAGGTTATTAAATGAATTTATTGACATCAATTGAGTTTTAATAATATCTTCTAAAATTTTTTTAATTATTATGCATATTTAATTATGTTTAAAAAAAGTTTTTAATTTTCAAGAAAGCTGAATAACCGCGGTTTCTCTAATTTTCAAAAACCGAAACCGCGATTTTCAAATTTATCGATTTTTAGCAAACGCTATTAATAATTAATTTTATACCAACGGTAAGCGATTAAAAAAAAAAAAAAATTTAGAATTGGAGATTTGAAAAACATTTCAAAAATATTTTCCATTTGTGACTTCACCTTAAGAAAGTTAACCATCCTAAGCTATCATATCTCAAAATTTACGAGTCTATTAAATAAAAAATTTATGTTGCCGTAGTTTCATTATCGTAATTTCAAAAACGTTTATTATGATGTGACCTCGAGTTTTGTGGACAAGTGGTACATATTTTTTGGCTGTGCTAGTAGCCGATTTCGGAGTTGTATACCTTTTTGAAAACATAATTTTATCTTTTTCCACTGTTTTTAAAGTGGCCGGAAAAAAACAAATATATTGAAAATTTCTCTACCATTTTTCTCAGTCGCGAATGCACTTACATTGTGTGTGATAAAAAAAAAATATTTTTTAAAGTTTTTGAAAAAGAGAGTTTTCCGAAAACTCTATTGCCTACACGGTGCACTTTAAAAACTGGGAAAAAGGAGTTTATAATAATTATTGGCGTAGAACCGAATGTTAAGTTCAAATTTCATATAAACCACATTTATCTTGGCCTGTGGGAAAAGGAACTATAAAACAGCGTTTTTGGCCACCGAGCGCATGTGGAAGAGATTGAAATTTTTAAAAAAATATTGTTTTTATTAATGCAAAACTGTAAAAAAGTGATCAAGTTTTCGTAACGAAATCTAATATATATATTTACAATGGTAGTTCATTTTTGATTCCACTTTTATAACATGCTGATTTTAAAGGTTCCTTTAAAATCGGCATGTTACCAGTGAACCAATAATTTTTTAAATACCTTGCCATAATCAAAAAGGTATTTTTTTTATTTTTTGTCACTTACATCAAACCACTATTATTATTATTGTAACCCTATGGAGAATGAGGAGTCAATTGACCTAAACGTAACTGGTTAAAGAAGGACTTATCACAGGACTGGTATAATTTAATACTGAAGTGGGTTAAGCAGTGTCAATTGTCCTAAAATTACCAATCCTGTGACTGGTAAAGGGAGGACATACCACTTAACTAGAAAAAGCCAGTTGGCCAGAATTTTACCCATTGGAAGCTTTTTAGTTTTCGTTTATTACATTCGACATGGCTCTATTCGATAGTCTTGTGGTATGCCCATCTTTAGTCCTGTGGCATGCCACCATGTGGTCTACAGCAGGACAAATGACCCCCTCCTATGACAAGCCAATGTTAAAGTTGCCATTTGTTTACATAGGGTAGGGTTTAGCAGAGGACCGGTCTCTGGCACGAAGTGACCGATCCTGAGGCACACTCAGAACCGGTCTCATTTCCCATAGGGAAGTTACATTCAAATCCTTAAGCAAATAATGTGAAATACCAAAATTTTTAGGTACAATAAATTTCGTAAATAAGTTTCGAGGTATTCCAAGCAGAAAATTTTACACACCAAAGAGAGCAATTTAAAGATTTTTTTCATGTTTCTTTCGTTTTATATTTTGTTGCATTCTTTAAACAATTTAATTCTGGGAAAAAAATAATTAAATATCTGGCAAAATATAATAAAAACGTGTGAAACTGTATGGAAAATGTATAATTAAAATTAGGGTTAAATTAAGTTTTCAGCTATGAGATTTTTAAGAAATTTAGAATAATTAAGTAACAAAAGACAATTAAAATTTTTCTTAAGAAAAAAAAATTCCTTTTGAAAAATGTCTTACACTTGGAATACTATGTAGGTAAAGACCACTGCAAATGTAGTTATAAACATATGAAATTTCACTTAAAGAAAGGACGACTTACATTTCAGTAAATGCAACTAAGATTGTCATTTGTTTTTTAATGTTCAAAAAATGACTAACAATTGTAGTAAAAATGAAACACATGTTAGTAAAAAATAAACAAACATTTATTTTTTTAAATAACAAAAAACTACTGTAAAAAATGAATGTAAAATCATAAAACAGCCATTTGATGAGGTTTGTTTTTTTTAAATGAACTACAAGGTTAGTAAAAAATCTAAGTTGCTCTAAAATGACTGACATTTACATTCAAAATAAAGAAACTGTATTACAACCCAAAAAACTACATATTTTTAAAACAGAAATTACCTGTGTGTATATGTACATTTATAAACCACATTTGTAATTTACAGATCCAAAGCTATTATTTTTAGTGTCCTGCCGAAGACTTCGGACAGAAAATGCTTTTTGTCGGTATTCGGTATTTTAAGGCATTATGGACAAATTTGACAATTGGAAACATGTTTATTTGGCTTATTAGATAATATTTTGAGGGTCAACTTTCAAGAAAATTCTGTAGTTAGGCAATGAATTCAATTATCGGCCGCTGAACAATCGGTCTAATTGACAAGAATTCGGCTGCTGATTATTTAAGTTTACAGCTAAACCTCAGCTATTTCCATAAATATGTTACTCAAAATCGAATTGAAAAAAGTTAATTTTTTGTAATAAGTTTTGTCGTAGAATTGATGTCGGGGTCAAATTTCATATAAATACAGGTCTTTTTGCTCATTAGGAAAAGGGATCCTAAATCATCGTTTTTGGACACCGAGATCATATGGAAGGAATTGAAATTTAAAAAATATTCACGCCATTTTTTAATGATGCAAAAATCGTATAACTCTAATAAGCAAACTCGTTTCTTATATCACACAAAAAATATTTTTAATGAGACAGTATATATTATTATATCTAAAATTGTATAGATTATGTGTCATCATATATGAGAATGTAATATATGAGAATGTGTTATTATAAATATTAATATATATGTTACAAATTATTATGTATATCATAGCTTATGTTCTTATCATCTAATTTAACAAAGGCCAATATATAAAAATATATCGGTATATATGTAACCATATAAGATATATAAGGTTCGTTTCATATTTATAACCCATACATGAAATTATACTCTGCAGCTCTATCAAATCTAACCTAATCAAGATACCTCGAATTTTTTTAAATTGGGTTCGTAATTACAACACACGTAAGATTATTTTTGGGTTTTCAAAAGAATACTATTTTTAGCGACTTTTTTATAATCAGTATTTATTAGTAGAATGCCAAAAGGAACCACCCTTCCAGAATTTAATTTATTTGCAAACCAAAAACTATAAAATTTCAAAATTTCACGATTAATTTGCCGAAGTCGAAGGGTAATCGCGATTTTTTTTAAATGCTATGGAAAATTATGGAACAACGAAGATTATGGAACAATTAATTTAAAATTTGATATGATTTTCTATAAAACCATTTTTAATTACATATGATACTGTGATAAAAGCTTTCGCGTATATCTAACTACATATGATACATATTCGTATTTCTTTATATATCGCTAATTTACTAAAGGACTGAGATGAAGTCAGAAAACGTGATTTTTGAGCTAACGATACAGATTTATTATTTATATCATGCTTCACATTGTGCAAAAATTTCATGTTAATATCATGTATACTTTTCGAGTTAGCGGATATTATATTTTATTTTTTCTGAAAAGTGGGTGCCAAGAGTATATACTTCATAGATGAACTGTGCAACTCTCGCTAACAGAAAAATGCATTAAAACCCCTATTTATATAAAAAGCGTCACCATATAAATAGAGAAACGGTTGAGAGAGTCAGACATGGATTGAAAACTTTATACGCTTTTTTTGCAAAATCGTGTTTTTGAGTTATGTCACTGTTTTAGTAAATGAGCGATATGACGGCATATTTGAAATTGTTCAAAAACTGAAAGTTATGCATGATTATATCCACACAAATATTGTACCACACTTTTCTATATCATTTTTTTTACTCAGGCCAAGTAAAAACGTTCATATACAATACAATCTTGTTTAATATGATATTTTAATATGGATACATGTAATGATCATATAAATTTTATCATGGATTTGATTTTTCGAAAATTTTTGATATGCAACCTCGTAAATTCGGTTGTCCCAATTACACAACAACCGAATTCAGTTGTGACAACCGAATTTACGAGGTTGCAGCAACCAAATCAATTCGGTTGGATGAAATTCTGTTGAGACAACCGAATTTGTTATGTTAGTGTATTTACAAAGAAATATATCAGTTCTGTTTAATTTATAATTTTAAAGATTTTTTTCACTAACCTATATTTTTAAAAATAATTGAATTTTCACGGGCTCGGGGGACTCTGAAGATGAAGTTCGATCTGTCTACAATTTCACACGTAATATTTTAATGTCTATTTAAACCGATTTCCAAATTTTTTTCTTCGCTCCACTCTAACCAGCATACAACAATTTTTTTTTTTACAATTTGTTAAAAAAGTTTCAGGAATAAGTTTGAAATTTTGCATTAGAGTTTGCAAAAAATATAAATTAAATTGTGATATACTATTTTTAATTGAGAACATTTTAAGTAAAATGTTAAATAACGCGAAAATCAATATAATTATCTCTTTATAACTTCTTTGATTGAAAATTAATATTTTTAACATCAGTTGCAAATTTTCTGCATTTTAATCAAACAACTTTCAGTTATTTAAAGTTTTCTTGATTTCAACTGAAATGGTAAATAAATAAATATAACAATCTCGATTTATTAAAAGAACTAATATTAGTGTTTTCAAAATTGAAAGAAACTATACGATATTTATATTTAAAATAATATAGAGTACATCCTATTATATTAAATTATATATAGTAACGTATAATTTAAAAAAATATGGATGAGGACAAAATATGGACAAAACTGTATCAAATCACTTCTAATTGTATGTAAATTAATCTGATATGATACAATTAGATGTAATTTGATACAATTTAATCGGGACATTTTTCGGATAAAATTTTTTATGAAAATGAAAATTATTCAAGTTCGACGCCATACTCTATATTCCTTTATTAGAATATTGTCCTACATAGAGTTTTTGTTTTCAAATTTATAAATTGACCACTTTCAGGAATGTGTTGATAGATCTATTTCCGAAATTTGCTAGGTTCCCATCATCAGAACACGTTTTAAAGGAAGTGACAATCCCATGCAAAACATCAAACATTCATATAACCTAGTTTTTAAACTAAATGAGAACTAATATATGAGTTCGAAGTTAAAGATTATCAACATTAATCAAAATTAAATTAAAAACTTGTTCGTTATGTGCAAGCTCTACCTTTGGTAGATATACAATACACGCTTTTTGTATTTATTCTCCTTTTTATTTTCACACTTGTTTTTTAGAATTAATTATATGGTCATATTAAAAATTATAAAATTATATAAAGTTAATATCAGTTTTTTTTAATCGGGTATATCATTTTTGTACTCCTAGGAATATTTCGCAAAACTTTTCACAGCACGTAGAAAAAGTCTAAACCATCGAAATGTGCAATAAAAAAAATCTAAAGAGGGTAAACCCCTTAACAAGGAAATTTTAAAGTTTAAAAGTGGTACATACAAATAAATGTCACCTTAAGATTATATAAGTAAGTAATCATACTACTTGAAAATAACTTCTTGTTGTCACTTTGTCTGTAACTAGTTGTTCTTCAAAATATAAAAAAAAAAATAAAAGTATATTTTTGTCTTGACATTGTTGAAAAACAAATTACCAACATCTCGAAATGACAATTTTTGTAAAGCTGATGGCAAGGATGCTGGTGATGATGATGAAATAAATAACAAGCATAGGAATACGATAACAGATAAAAGTTTAAAATACTTCCTCGTTAAGCAAAAAAAAAAAAAAAACAAACACTATTTAGTTAAAACAAAAAAAAAAATATATATAAAAAATTAAAAAATGAGAAAATTACAGAAAAACGGAAACAACAAACATGACAAATTGTTAAGGGCTACAATTCCGTTTAAAACCATTACGTTCACAGTTACTTGTACAACATTAAGAACTAAAGATGTTGTTTTTTTTATAAAATTTTTTAAGTAATTAGTATGAAAAGAAAAGTGTATACCCAATAAGCAGTTATGGTAAATTTTAAAATTTTACCAGTTTAAAGCCAAAAAAATTTTATATTTTTTCAAGGTTTTTCATTCTATGAGTTAAAAATTATTGAAATAAAAAACATTTTTGGATATTTAAAATTTTTTTTTTACAAAATTATCTCTAAAAAACTGAATACAAATTATAAAGGGCCCGCCATCTAACGTTTTTTTTTTTCAACTAGTGCTTATTTCGTGAACACTTAGCTCATGTCTGATTTGACAGATAATTAGTTTTATCCTTCCGCTGAACGAATATGGTTGTGTATACGCTTGAACAACGCTGGGAAATATTGCGACATTACTTTGAAAATCATGGTAATGTTGCAGAATGTGTGCCGATACACCCAAAACGAGTCACTGTTTGGTGCGGATTTTGGTGCAGAGGCATAATTGGGCCATATTTCTTCGAAAATGAGCAAGGAGTGGCCGTTACAGTCAATGGCGATCGTTATCGGGCCATGTTGAAAGAATTTTTGCTCACAAAAATTGAAGAGGGGGAAATACAGCTGCACACCTGAACCGATCGTGTAGGCTACTGCATGGCCAGCCGAGGCAGCCATTTGAATGAAATTATTTTCCATTATTAACCGGAAGCATTGTACTTTCAAATAAAAAAAGAAATTTGAGAAAATATTCAGTAGTTTTTTTTTTATAGCATTTTCAAAAAAAAAAAAGTTATTTGGCGGACCATTTAAATTAAATCCAAAAAATGGTGAACAAATAACTCCGAAATCTATATAAATTTTAATATTTTCTGAACAATCCAAAAAAAAAAAAACGACAAAAAATTTGAATTTTTTTTTAAATTTTTTAAAGTAATTTTTGAATCAAAAATTAAGGCTCTTTTGGATAACCGCGTTCATACAAAACATTTTAATCTTTATTAACATATTTTGATACCATTTGAATTCTTTTTTTTAGTATGTTTGCTGGCAGAGTTAAACTGTTGCAAACATTTTATTATAGTATGCTATTAAAATAAAATGAGAAATCAAATTATTTTTTTTTCTTCATATTTATTTGCAATCTATTTTACAATAATAAGCAAATTTGATAGTAATATTAACATGACATAAATTATCGATCTTCAGCAAGATCAATAACAATATATTTAATTGAGATCAGAATTCTTTAATAATTAACATTTATATATCTACATGTGTACTATATAATAACAAAATTGATATTTACATAAGATTACATTAATTTCTAAATGAAAGGTCAAGTATATGGTGTCTCTTTAATCTACTAACATCTTCGCTTTCATCTAATAAAGATACTGCTAATGGATTGACGTGATCGCTTAGTCTTTTTAAATATCTATTGCTAAAATTTCGAATTTCAGTTTTAACATTAGCTATGTCAAAGTCATTGTGTATAGTATTGTTAGAAACGTACCATGGCGCGTTTGCAATCATTCTTAGTCTTTGATTGGAATCTTTGAATAATTTCTACATTAGAATTACTTGTTGTTCCCCACAGTGGAATCCCATAAGTCCATACAGGTTTTAAAATTGTTTTATAAAGCAGAATCTTGGTTTCCAAACTCAGTTCTGATTTCCGACCAAGGAGCCAATAAATTTTCTTAGTTTTAATGTCAACTTGATTTCTTTTTAACTTTACATGTTCTTTTCACGTTAATCGAAATTGTTTACAGGGATATTTGAAGAATATAAATACAACAATAGAGTTAGTTTAGTTAAAGATATTTAATAGAGGAGCATGGGCGTAAGTGGGAAATACGATAATGTAGAAATAGAAATTAAAAACTTTTTTTTTAAATTTTGTAAATTTTTAATTTATTTAGCATAATCGTCGAATATATCACAACTAGCTCAAAATGCAAATATTTTACTGGAGTATGCTTTTAAATTAAAATGAGAAATTAAATTTAACTTGATTTCGAAATTGTTTACAGGGATATTTGAAGAATAAAAATGCAACAATAGAGTTAGTTAAATTAAAGATATTTAATTTAGAAATTGAAATTTAAAACTTTTTTTTTTTAAATTTTGTAAATTTTTAATTTATTTAGCATAACCATGGAATATATCACAACGAGCTCAAAACCTCGATACTTCGGAAGATATTTTAAAGAAAACTTAATTATTTTTCTTAGGAATTTTCTATTTAAATTTTTTTTGTTTTTGACTTCAGATTTCCACATTAAGGCATTGTTTACATATGCCATTAAATTGTTTACAAATTATTTTAACTCCATTTATACCAACATTTTATATAATCCCATAAAAGTGTGACTTCATAAGCCCCTACCACATGAAACACATATTTTATGTTTCAGACTTATGCCCAAGACGGTTGGGTAGGACGTTATTGGGGGAGACTTTGATTTTTTCACATCCTAGTAAAAATATTAAAATTTGTAGTCTACACTGAAAGAATTATTCTGGATGATATTAATGGGACAATTTCATAGAATTTTTTAGTAGATTCAATGTAGAATTTCAATATATACAAGAAATTTTTTTAATATTAAGTAATTTTTCATAAAGTTTTGTTTTTATTTAATTTCATAAAAAAATTCATTATTTTTCATAAATTATATTTCAATAAATTCAATAAAAATTTTCTTTAGAGCTATGAAATTATTTTAAAGACTTATATTTTTTATTTCTTCATAAATTTTCATAAATTTTCATAATTTCATTAATTTTCATACATATTAAACTTTAGTTTTAAGATTTAATTCTCAAGTGTTCAACATATTTTATAAGGTGCTTTATTATTTCAATGTATACTGGTGTTCTATGAAATTGTTTAAAGAATCATATAAAGAGGTTCATTGGCTTAGTTCAAATGCATTTTTCAAGACATTAATGAAGAGTTTTATTAATTCAAGGAAACTTAATTTTAAATAATTTTATGAAATTAAACAATTTTATGAAACAGTTTCATAAATTATATAAACGCTTCATTTTCGGAATGATTAAGTAGTTTTCATTAATTCTACAAACATTTCATGAACATTGACTTTTATGAAACCTGTTTCATAGATTCTGTGAAAAGTTTAAATTTACGAGTTACAGTGACAAATTTCATTAAAGCTATGAAGAAATTCATTACTGAAATGAAGATAATTCTCTTTGTGCTTAGATTTTCCCTATTTTAACCCTAATTAGTTCAAGTTTTTATTGGAGTTTTCAAGAATTACCTCTTTGGTGGATTATGGAGCATATATCTTAATTTAAATTTTCTAACCACAGCGGTATGATTAGGTCATTAACGGATTTTTAATCTCCATATTTACGGCATTCCTGGCAAAAATTAAAAAAAAAGAATACCATATTAAGAACCCACAAACCAAATTTCGAGTTTCTCGGTTTCGCCAGGTCGCCAAGGGTGTAACTTCTCCCTTTCATGCCGCTCCATGGAGGGATAAGCAGATGTTGAATTAAGATTAGGAACCCACATACCAAATTTCAAGTTAATCGCTGAAGCTGTATTGCTAGGCCGCCAAGGGGGCACATTTTAACTTCATGCCCCTATCCGTAGCAATTTCTAAAAATCCTGAATCAACAGATGTCTGCTCACCGAAGTTCAAGTGGTTGGGCTAGAGCGGATAACTTTAGCGGTTTGGCTAGAGAGGGTAACTTTGCCCTTCTACGTACAAATTTTCAAAAATCCGATCTCCACTGAGAAAATTATCTGCATGATCACAATGAATTATTGCATTAGATCTATGAAATTTCATTGGAATATCGTCCATTGAAACTTTTCATTAATTAAATGCAATTTGTCACAAAATTTTATGAAAAATGAACTTGAGCTTAATTCATAAAAAATTTAATTCAGAAATAAAAAAATTTCATATACTCGTATCATTCCGTTAATCCATTCACTAAAAATGCATTCATTAGAATCATTCAAAAGCTTTATTTGGTATAGAATGAAATTCTAATTTGAATGAATTCAATATTATGCTAATTCAACTTGTTACTAACTGAATGCAGAATTTTCATTCAAGACTGACAAAATCACAGAAATGAAACATAATTTTATTTGCCATATGACTAAATGAATGAAAACAAAACTTTCATCATTCACCTTTTTATTAAATAAATTAAGAAAATTTTGAATCATTTAAAAAATGATTAATTCATAGTATTTATAGATTTTGAGAATTAAGCTAGGAAAATTTGAGTAAAATTTCATTAATTTTAGAAAATTCAATTGAAGAATTAAGTCTTTTCAACCTTTGAACGCCACTACTGCACCGTTTCTACTATACCCCCTACTACCTATCAACCCTATTAGCCAAAAACACCCACCCTATAAATCTTGTAATTGTTTTGCATACCCAATGGAATTTAAATTGTATTTAAAACAAATATATATTAAATATGTATCAGTACATCCTTGATGGATTACGAGAAGGACAATAAATAGATGTCAGTAAATACACTAAAAAATGACTTAAAAAAAGAATATTTCTAAAATTACTGTAATCTTATTTTGTTTGTTAAAAATTACACTCACAAGAACTTTTCCATAACAGTTCAAAAGTTATTTAAAAAGTTAATCCGTAAAGTTAATTCAATTGAATATGGGCAATTCCACCAAAAGGTCTACCGTGATAAAAAAATTAAAAGTTATTAAAATAACATTAATGTAATAAATTATTATACAAAAATATTCAAATTTTAATAAAATTAAAAAAATTCGCATGTATTTACTCAACAGTTTACGAAAAACAATTGCAAAGTGGCAGATTGTAGTTTTGGATCATTTTCACATTTTTAATTGCATATTTTTTTTAAATTTCCTTCACAAAGAGAGGCTTATGAAAAAAGAGGCTTATTATAAATAATCTCTCTAAGAGCATAAGTAATATTAAATAGAGGAGACGAATCAAAAGGAATGAAGAATAACGGTACTTTTTGGCTTATCTCTACTACAAATTCTACTGTCATGTTCGAACCCGTAAAGAAGCTTTAGTTATCAGTAGACCAGAAATATTCAAACAAAGTGCATCAAAGTAGTGGTACAAATAGCATTTGAAGTTAACAACAATATAAGATAAAAATCGGGTTGAAAAATTTAATACACCATTTTCGGTAGCGATTTGAAATTTGTCACGTTCGACACCGTAAGTGTAAATTTGGTTTTGATATGTACGCATACATAGAGCGATTTCGGGGTTTTACGAATTTCATCATCGGACATTGCGTACGGTAAACAGCCCTATGAATATGTACGCTGTGCCCGAATGTGAAATTCATGAAGTCGAAATCGCTCCACCATAATGTATATATTTATATAGATGTGTTTATATCTTTATTTTATGCAGATGAGCGAAAGCAGTAATGCAAAAAATAAAGAAAAATGCAAAAGATGGAGAGAAGGTATCAAAAATAATCCATTAAAACTAAAAACCTACCAATTAAAAAACAAGGAGAGAATGAAGAAAAATAGAAACAAGTGGAAAAAATTGGCTGGTAATGATAAGAAAATGATTGAGCAGAAGAAAGAAATTGACCGAATTCGGCAAAGAAGAAGTCGAGAGAAAAAAAGAGAAACACAAAACAGTCCCTTGGTGCCCTACAAATGTAAACAGACGTTGTATAAAGCATACATGGGCACACTGCAGTATATTTTTACTGCATTACGATTGGCAGTAATCAGTAAAATGTTACTGATTACTGAAAGAGACCATGCAGTAACCAGTAACGTTTTACTGATTACTGAAAAAAATTGCAGTACCAGTAACGTTTTACTGATTACTGAAATAAAATTGCAGTACCAGTAACGTTTTACTGATTACTGAAATAAAATTGCAGTACCAGTAATGTTTTACTGATTACTGAAATAAAATTGCAGTACCAGTAATGTTTTACTGATTACTGAAATAAAATTGCAGTAACCAGTAATTTTTTACTGATTACTGAAAAAATGCAGTAATCAGTAAAATGTTAACAAAACAAAACAAATTTATTAAATTGCATTACAATTTTTGTTAAAAAATTAAAGCTTACCATTACTTTTTTGTTAAAAAGTCAAAAATCTGACCTTGGGTTTTCAAATTTCAATCATAATTTTCTATTTATATTCTTTTTGAACCCACTTAAAAATTAACGTTTTCATATTTGGAAGATGACAAAGCCAATTGTGACAATTTTTTGTTGTTGTTTTTGTTTTTTCTTTGATATTTTAAATTTTGAATCTCGCTCCTAGACGAGGACAAGAAATTCTCATTGAGTTTGTGATTTAACACAACAAATATCTCTAGAAATTCTAATAACAAGTCCCCTGAAGATTTCCTTAGGCAGGAATGAAATCCGGATAGGGACACGCCTACATTAGATTGCTTTTCACAATTTGTTAAATAAGTTTTGGGACTTTAGCACATTTAATTACTATAAATGAAATTAATGTTTATCCCGATGAAAATAAATTTAAATAACAAATATGCAGGTGCTTGTGCAAATTAAAATGTAACTGACACTAATAGAAAACATATGATTTTCTATTGTTGATTTACTTGAATAAACGTCACTACATTGCTAGGTCTGTCAAAAAAACAGAGTAGTATTTGGAAGATGACAAAGCCAATTGTGACAATTTTTTGTTGTTGTTTTTGTTTTTTCTTTGATATTTTAAATTTTGAATCTCGCTCCTAGACGAGGACAAGAAATTCTCATTGAGTTTGTGATTTAACACAACAAATATCTCTAGAAATTCTAATAACAAGTCCCCTGAAGATTTCCTTAGGCAGGAATGAAATCCGGATAGGGACACGCCTACATTAGATTGCTTTTCACAATTTGTTAAATAAGTTTTGGGACTTTAGCACATTTAATTACTATAAATGAAATTAATGTTTATCCCGATGAAAATAAATTTAAATAACAAATATGCAGGTGCTTGTGCAAATTAAAATGTAACTGACACTAATAGAAAACATATGATTTTCTATTGTTGATTTACTTGAATAAACGTCACTACATTGCTAGGTCTGTCAAAAAAACAGAGTAGTATTTGGAAGATGACAAAGCCAATTGTGACAATTTTTTGTTGTTGTTTTTGTTTTTTTCTTTGATATTTTAAATTTTGAATCTCGCTCCTAGACGAGGACAAGAAATTCTCATTGAGTTTGTGATTTAACACAACAAATATCTCTAGAAATTCTAATAACAAGTCCCCTGAAGATTTCCTTAGGCAGGAATGAAATCCGGATAGGGACACGCCTACATTAGATTGCTTTTCACAATTTGTTAAATAAGTTTTGGGACTTTAGCACATTTAATTACTATAAATGAAATTAATGTTTATCCCGATGAAAATAAATTTAAATAACAAATATGCAGGTGCTTGTGCAAATTAAAATGTAACTGACACTAATAGAAAACATATGATTTTCTATTGTTGATTTACTTGAATAAACGTCACTACATTGCTAGGTCTGTCAAAAAAACAGAGTAGTATTTGGAAGATGACAAAGCCAATTGTGACAATTTTTTGTTGTTGTTTTTGTTTTTTCTTTGATATTTTAAATTTTGAATCTCGCTCCTAGACGAGGACAAGAAATTCTCATTGAGTTTGTGATTTAACACAACAAATATCTCTAGAAATTCTAATAACAAGTCCCCTGAAGATTTCCTTAGGCAGGAATGAAATCCGGATAGGGACACGCCTACATTAGATTGCTTTTCACAATTTGTTAAATAAGTTTTGGGACTTTAGCACATTTAATTACTATAAATGAAATTAATGTTTATCCCGATGAAAATAAATTTAAATAACAAATATGCAGGTGCTTGTGCAAATTAAAATGTAACTGACACTAATAGAAAACATATGATTTTCTATTGTTGATTTACTTGAATAAACGTCACTACATTGCTAGGTCTGTCAAAAAAACAGAGTAGTATTTGGAAGATGACAAAGCCAATTGTGACAATTTTTTGTTGTTGTTTTTGTTTTTTCTTTGATATTTTAAATTTTGAATCTCGCTCCTAGACGAGGACAAGAAATTCTCATTGAGTTTGTGATTTAACACAACAAATATCTCTAGAAATTCTAATAACAAGTCCCCTGAAGATTTCCTTAGGCAGGAATGAAATCCGGATAGGGACACGCCTACATTAGATTGCTTTTCACAATTTGTTAAATAAGTTTTGGGACTTTAGCACATTTAATTACTATAAATGAAATTAATGTTTATCCCGATGAAAATAAATTTAAATAACAAATATGCAGGTGCTTGTGCAAATTAAAATGTAACTGACACTAATAGAAAACATATGATTTTCTATTGTTGATTTACTTGAATAAACGTCACTACATTGCTAGGTCTGTCAAAAAAACAGAGTAGTATTTGGAAGATGACAAAGCCAATTGTGACAATTTTTTGTTGTTGTTTTTGTTTTTTCTTTGATATTTTAAATTTTGAATCTCGCTCCTAGACGAGGACAAGAAATTCTCATTGAGTTTGTGATTTAACACAACAAATATCTCTAGAAATTCTAATAACAAGTCCCCTGAAGATTTCCTTAGGCAGGAATGAAATCCGGATAGGGACACGCCTACATTAGATTGCTTTTCACAATTTGTTAAATAAGTTTTGGGACTTTAGCACATTTAATTACTATAAATGAAATTAATGTTTATCCCGATGAAAATAAATTTAAATAACAAATATGCAGGTGCTTGTGCAAATTAAAATGTAACTGACACTAATAGAAAACATATGATTTTCTATTGTTGATTTACTTGAATAAACGTCACTACATTGCTAGGTCTGTCAAAAAAACAGAGTAGTATTTGGAAGATGACAAAGCCAATTGTGACAATTTTTTGTTGTTGTTTTTGTTTTTTCTTTGATATTTTAAATTTTGAATCTCGCTCCTAGACGAGGACAAGAAATTCTCATTGAGTTTGTGATTTAACACAACAAATATCTCTAGAAATTCTAATAACAAGTCCCCTGAAGATTTCCTTAGGCAGGAATGAAATCCGGATAGGGACACGCCTACATTAGATTGCTTTTCACAATTTGTTAAATAAGTTTTGGGACTTTAGCACATTTAATTACTATAAATGAAATTAATGTTTATCCCGATGAAAATAAATTTAAATAACAAATATGCAGGTGCTTGTGCAAATTAAAATGTAACTGACACTAATAGAAAACATATGATTTTCTATTGTTGATTTACTTGAATAAACGTCACTACATTGCTAGGTCTGTCAAAAAAACAGAGTAGTATTTGGAAGATGACAAAGCCAATTGTGACAATTTTTTGTTGTTGTTTTTGTTTTTTCTTTGATATTTTAAATTTTGAATCTCGCTCCTAGACGAGGACAAGAAATTCTCATTGAGTTTGTGATTTAACACAACAAATATCTCTAGAAATTCTAATAACAAGTCCCCTGAAGATTTCCTTAGGCAGGAATGAAATCCGGATAGGGACACGCCTACATTAGATTGCTTTTCACAATTTGTTAAATAAGTTTTGGGACTTTAGCACATTTAATTACTATAAATGAAATTAATGTTTATCCCGATGAAAATAAATTTAAATAACAAATATGCAGGTGCTTGTGCAAATTAAAATGTAACTGACACTAATAGAAAACATATGATTTTCTATTGTTGATTTACTTGAATAAACGTCACTACATTGCTAGGTCTGTCAAAAAAACAGAGTAGTATTTGGAAGATGACAAAGCCAATTGTGACAATTTTTTGTTGTTGTTTTTGTTTTTTCTTTGATATTTTAAATTTTGAATCTCGCTCCTAGACGAGGACAAGAAATTCTCATTGAGTTTGTGATTTAACACAACAAATATCTCTAGAAATTCTAATAACAAGTCCCCTGAAGATTTCCTTAGGCAGGAATGAAATCCGGATAGGGACACGCCTACATTAGATTGCTTTTCACAATTTGTTAAATAAGTTTTGGGACTTTAGCACATTTAATTACTATAAATGAAATTAACGTTTTCAGTTTTTCAAATATCAAAGAATTGGCCGACATACAATTTTATTTTTATTGATACTATATATTATTAGCTTTTCTCAACACAAGCATTTCAAAATTTACATCGCTGAGTTTTTGTCTTCTGGAACGATTCACAATCCCAGCGAATGAAAACAATCGTTCTACAGGTGCAGATGAGGGTAATGCAGTATTGTATTTGAGAAATACGTTTTTAATGGCAATGTGATTATTTAGGCACTTTGTTGTCGTGTCTTGTTCGAGCAGGTATAAAACTGTTTCCTGGAGATAATTTACCGAGTCACTGCATTCACACTGTATGCTAACATCTGTTTAAGAATACAATACATATATTAATACAAATATTAAACGTAAAATTAAGGTTAACAAATTTACCATTACTTTCTTCCCCGAAATCTAGAAATGAATTCTGTTTTGTTGCAGGTATGGCACGAGTTTTAGGTTCGGGTATTTTGCCATATTTAAGTACATAAGTGTTGAACATTTTCTTCACTTCATCTTCTGTTTGTGTTGTCGCTGTTTCCAACAAAGCTTTTAAAAATCTTAATTTTATTTCAGGAACAGATATAGCCGCAATAATAGACTTTCTTTCGAAATTTTTAGCATCTAACCAATGGCAAGTGTAACCAAAAAACTATCTTTTTCCACCTGACCACACATCCGCAGTTACGCACACATATTCAACTTCTTCAAGCTTAGAAGCAAGTTCTTTGATAAACCGATTTTGGATCTCTAAAAGTAGCCTTGTAATTGAACGCCTGCTGGGATTTTTTTTGCCATGAACTAATTTTCTAAAGCTTTGCTGATCGACTATGGACAACGGAGATGCAGCGTTGCAAATAAAATTTAAAATATCACGGTTAAAAGAGGAATTGCGGCTTGCGTTTTTCCTACTTTCTTCCTTTTTTGACTTGAAGGCTCTAAATTTTTGTGGATGTTCCTTTTTCAAATGCTTGATGAAATTGGAGCTCACACGCAGAGATCCTTTTAATTTTTTTTCGCATACTTGGCAAACAGCAATCAAGCCACACATTTTTCTTTGATGAGGAGTTTTTTTTATCTACATTTAAACAAAATTGTTAAGCATTAACCATTTTTTTTTTTCAAAACTTGGTCTTTTATTTTTAAAAAGACGATAAAATCTGATAAAATTGGTTAACTTTAATTTTTTAAACTCTATTTTTTTTGAAAAATTTCAGTGGGGGCACATTTACATTTTATATTTACCTTCTCAACAATTTGAAAAAATTCACTAAAAAGAATCTTGTTTACACCAATCAATTCTTCATTAATCAACAAATCATTTGTAGTTTCACTTAAATCAGTTGAAATATTTTGTTCACTGCAATAGCAATTAAACAAAACAAATTCAATAATAGACACTATAAACAAAAGGGGAGATGTTAAGAGACAATAATGCAGATAAACAATAATGCAAACAAATTTAAAAATGATAACTACACACAAAAAATAAAAAGTGTATTATTATCGAACTACTTATGTTAAATACAACTTGAAAGGTATTTTGTGAGAATTAATAAAAAAATTAATATAGATTAATATATTTTTCGTTTTGTTAACTTTCCGTAGTTTTTGTTGCATTCCATTCTGAAGCAATTAAAAATTTGTTAAGTTACCTTAGTTTTTTCTTTTATAACTTATCTAGGAAAATATAATTTTTTAATTTAGATAATGTGTAAGAGACCAAACAACTATTCAAGTTGTATTTTACCAATATCTTACAGACAAGCCTCATGGCTTCGTGGGATTAGAAATAAGTTTTATATACACTATAAAAAAATTTAAATAATATTGAATTTGAAAAAAAAAAAAAAAAATTAATTGCTATTAAGTACCTAAATTATTTATTGGTACAAATTTACTGATTACTGCATTTTTTCAGTAATCAGTAAAAAAATACTGGTTACTGCAATTTTTTTTCAGTAATCAGTAAAACGTTACTGGTACTGCAATTTTATTTCAGTAATCAGTAAAACATTACTGGTACTGCAATTTTATTTCAGTAATCAGTAAAACGTTACTGGTACTGCAATTTTATTTCAGTAATCAGTACAACGTTACTGGTTACTGGTATTTTCTTTCAGTAATCAGTAACAGTTTACTGGTAATGAAAATTTCGTTGCAGTAACCAGTAATTTTTTTTTTTACTGAAATTTTACTGGTACTGCAATATGCCCATCTATGGTATAAAGCAGTAAAAAAAGTAGAGAATGCACTGCCAAGAGACATAACAAAAAAAAATTAAAAGTTCTCGATGTTTTGAACGAAAAATATGTAAATAACAAGAATGACAACCAGATTAGCCAATTCAACAACAAGGCCATGGAGGCCGTCAAAGATTTTTATATTACCGACAATATAAGCGTACAATCTGCTGGAAAAAAGGACACTGTTATATTAAATGGAATAATAGTTGCAAAACGCTTCATGCTGATCACGGTGCTTGAGGCCTATCAATTGTACAAAGAGGAGTTTGGAAATGAGGCAGTTGGCAAGTCGCTCTTTTTTAAATATAGACCAAGCTATGTTCAATTGTCGAGTAAGATGCCGCATAACATGTGTGTTTGCATGTATCATGCAAATTTCGCCTTCTTATTAGAAGAACATATATGTTGTTAAATTACCAAAGAAATATATTTTTTTAACTTTTCTGTCTTTTTAATTAATAAATAAAAAAAGAAGTAATTTCGATATTAGTTAAAACATTGAGTATTTAAAACAGAAAGTTGTTATATTATATTGAGTATTGAAGTCAACGAAAAAATCTATTGTTTTTACCGATTTTGTCAGTTGAAAATAAACTAAAAAATACAATTGTTTTAAACGAAAAGTAATTAGTCCTTTTTATAACTGATTTACAATTAGTTTAATGTGTATATTCAGTAGCCTTTACGGAAAAAATATTGTGAGTGTACTAATTTCAACCAATAAAAGTGCGTTGATACAGAGAAGGAATTTTAGTAGACGAAAAGCAGAGAACTTTTCTTCACAAAGTGAACGAAAAATTTTAAGGGTTGGCATTTAATACCTTCTCATATTAGCTTCCACAGTTACATTAAGACTGAAATGAAAATTAATGAAACCGATTCTATTAAAGATATACATCTGCGTCTTCTTGTATAACTCGTTTTATTTCGCTATTTTACCAGTATGATTTTAAAATATTTTGAGCTAAAGTCAAAATAACGCTAAAATATCGAAACGACGATTTATAAGCATATTTTTTAGATATAAAAAAATTTGATGAATTACATTTTAAAGTAAACCGTGTGATAGTATAAAACATATCCCACTATTGGAATAGTAGTTTTAAAATATTCATATCGGAATTGATGAGGGCGTAAAGGTAGTATTTGCCAACCATGAAAAATTTCTTAAAGTTAATGACAAACATTATAATTTTATGAAACAAGTTTCTTAATGAAAATTCTTCATTAAGTGAATGAAACTTTTAATAAATGACATTTAATATGACATTTTTCATAAAATTTTATGAAAGCTTCTATAAGTTTAATGGAAACTTTCAATGGACGAGTTTAATTGAACTTAATTGCTTTTATGCAAAGATTCATTAATATCATGCAGATAATTATTTTAGTTTACCCAAAGGGAAGTGAGGTAATACACTCAGGAAACTTTTTTTGTAGTTCATTAAAAAACAAACCACATCAAATGACTGTTTTATGATTTTACATTATTTTTTTGCAATTGTTTTTTGTTATTTAAAAAAATAAAAAAATAAATGTTTGTTTATTTTTTACTAACATATGTGGTTCATTTTTACTACAATTGTTAGTAATATTTTGAATAGTAAAAACAAATAACAATTGTTTGTTAAATTTAATGAAATGTTAGTCGTCCTTTGTTGTTAAAGTGAAATTTCATATGTTTTTGACTACTATTGATTCCTATAGGTCAAGACACCTATTATGTATCCTGAGTGTATATTTTAGCATTGAAGTGTGTTAAACAGTCAATAATGCCTACCATAAATAATGGTCCCTAGATTGGTTTATCCTGGAAATATCATAGATCTCAGTGAAAAATTTGCAAAAACATTTTATTAGTTTCTTAGCACTATTCAGTATAGCAACAATTAATTACATTAGGGTGATCGAGTCGGCTTTTAAAACCCGGTTTCAAACGGTTTTTTTTTGTGCATTGTCGGTTTTTCTAAAAAGTAAAATTTTTTATATCGAATAACCGAATTTTTTCTGACGAATTCCCGTTTTATTTTTTGACTATTCTTTTTTAGCCTCAATATATTAGAAACTGTAAATTTACAAAATTCATTGTTAAAAACGGAATGTTCTGAAAAATTTTCTTAAAATATTTATTTTAATTATAAAATCATGCAAGAGAGCTACTATTTACTTAAAAATTATTCATATAAAAATGCTTTAAACGATTTAAAACACTTTTTGAAAACCATTAAAAAAAAAAATTTCTCAAGCTCATATAAAATGAGTAATAATTTTTCAAATAAAAAACCAAAATTATTCAAATTCATGAAAAATAGTATATTTTTGAGTATAATTGTGTAACATTTAAAACTCTATAAAGACTACGAAATAAAGTCTTCTATTTTTAAAAGTTTGTAAACGACTAATAATTTTATTAAAATTTTGAAACTTATAATTAGTACAAAATATCAAAGTTTATTTGATAATTTGAACTTATAACTATTTGAGTTATGTTGAGTGGTTGGTCGCCACAACCAGATTTACCTTTTTTTCAAATCCTAGAAATTAAATCCGTTTTTTTTTTTTTTAATTTAAACTTTTTGAAAAATATCGAATAATCGATCACCCTGAATCACATATAATAAGAAATCGGTATCATAACAAATTGACATCAAATAACCTTTGAACTTAAAGTAAAATTTTATTTTATATATAAATGCAGGCTATTTTTGAACCAACAAATTTAGTTTTGTTTCATTGAACAAAACAAATAATCTCTTTGTTTTAAAACTCAATATTGAACCAAACAATTCTGTTTGTATTAAACAATCTGCTTTATTGTACCCATTTCAAACACAACGTGTTTGTTGCAAAAAAAAAAAAAAAATTTAATTCATTATTGCAACAAAGGTAAAACTAAAATTTGCAAATGCTAATAAAACCACTTGTAACACCAATACGTACTATGTTTAGTGCCATATATGGGCTTTTCTAAAAAATATTTAAAAGTAGGCTTAAATTTTTTTTTTTTTTTAATTTTATTGAACATTAACATAATTTTACAGGATAATAAAACACGTGAAATATGTTTGCTTGAATCACTTTTTGCAAGGGGTGCAAAAGTTAGGACGGTTTAAAGTTTAAGATTTCTAAAAATTATCCAAATTTCACAATTTTATTGATTTAAAAATATTTTCGCATTGTTCTATAGTTTTTCTTGGAAATTTTATGTATGTCAAATTCTGTGGTGTTCCAAAAAATTAAACTTTTCACTTAAAATATCGGTTTACACGGTATTTCCAAATTATAATATCGCTCATTTGCTGCAAGAACGTCACAACTCAAAAAACACGATTTTTGAGTTAATGTCGCAGAGTTATTGGTTATATCACGCATCATATTGTGTAAAAAAGTCGTATTGATATCTTGTATACTAACCTCTTGAGAAGAAATTATGTCGTTATTTTTTCTTTAAGCTGGGAGTAAATTGAAAACTTTATATTCGTTTTCTACAAAATCAAAATTTTTGACTTATGCCGTTATTGCAGCAAATGAGCGATATGTTTTAGATATTATATTTGAAATTAACGTAACCAGTAGAATTTATTTTCTACAAGTTAATTCCAAATAATTGCACTTGTTTTTCATATAATGCTGTAATTAAATTTCATTTGGTCCATAGAATCTTTATTTATTAAAAATGTTTAATGCTGCGGAGGTTTTGTATTAAAGCATTGACATATCGTACAAATAATGTTAATTTTTGACGAATTAAGGCTGAATCAGTCAGACGTAAATGTATCTCGATGTAGAAAATTTAATAAATTTAATAAGCATTTTAGATGTTGTGTAGCTTTTGTTGTTTCATTCATATGCATTGAACATATAGAAAACGTAAACACACTAAGAAAATCTAATCAAAACAGATTTCTGTTGTCCGTTTACGTTTTCTATATGTGTAATGCATTTGAACGAAATAGCAAGCCCTGTACAACATTTTCTATTCTTATTTAACTTATTTAATTTTCTATACTGAGATAAACTTACGTTTACGTCTGGCTGACTTAGCCTTTACGCGCAATTGTGCTGACACAATCAAGTTTTTAGCACACAGTGGCTTTTGAAAAATTGTAACGGCAATTAATTATTTTATTTTTTGTTGGGTTTTAAATTCTGTCTATATTTGCTATATAAATATGCAAAAATAAATTACCCTTGTAAAAAGGTTTAGATATGACCACATATGATCATATGATCATTTTAGATATATTTATATATAAATATATTTATGGTTATATATAAATATATATTGAGTTATATATAAATATATAAGGGCCCAGATATAATTGGATATACTCAAATTTCAAATATAATTATGTATGGTCATATATGATCATATATAACCATTTTTACGCGCGTATGTACAATTTTCAAATAGCCCCAATAAATTTAGCATTTTGGTTTTTTAGGCTCCTCTGATTTTATGTAGTGAAATAACAAAAAACCTAGTTCACGCAGCAAACTGGGTAGATATAACTGGATAAACTCAAATTTCAGCTGTAATTATAAATTGTCATATATGATCATATATAACCGGGTATACATAATTTTCAAAAAGTCCGTATCATTTTAGCATTAATTTTTTTTTAGGCTCCTCTGATTTTATGTAGTGAACTAACAAAAAACACCCAGATCACGCAGCAAACTGGGGCCATTATTGTTTTTGTTGTTCTTGAATGATCTTCCTACAGTGATTTTGAATTGTAAGATTCTCATGTATGCTGATGATGGTAAATTGTTCTACAGTTGCAATCATGATAATGTGCCTATCATGCTACAAAATGATCTAAATTTATTAGTTGAGTGCTGTGATACTAACTTAATGCAACTTAACCAGCTTAAATGCAAACATATGATTTTTTATAGAATAAACCCCATTCGTTCAGTGTATTATATTAAAAGTACTGGTTAAGGCACCGTTGGAACATTTCTGGATCTCGGTGTAGTTATGGATAGAAAACTTGATTTCATTGACGATATAAGTATGATTGTAAAAAGGCTAGATCTATTCTCGGTTTCGTTAAAAGAAGGTCAAAGGAATTTTCTGATCCGTTTGTTACGAAGCAGTTGTATGTATCTCTAGTTAGACCAATTTTGGAGTATGCCTCGATTGTGTGGAATCCTTATTATCAGCTTCATGCTAACTCGCTTGAGTCCGTGTAGAGGCAATTTTTGTTATTCTGCCTACGAGTTTTGGGTTGGAGATATGATCGTAATTTTATATCTTATGAACAAACATTAGAGCTTATTAGACTTCCGACTTTGGAGAGCAGATGGACTATGCTTGGAGTTTGTTTTGTCTTTAAACTCGTTAACGGTGATGTTGACTCGAAATTTCTTTTATCGAATATGAATTTTCATGTACCTTGTAGATTTACGAGACATTTTAGACATCTGTATTTAGACTATTATCACATAAATTATGCCAATTCATATGATTTTAGCAGAATTTACAGTGACATGTGTCATAATATCGTTGATTTTAATCTTAATGTTGATATGATAAAGCGCGCTATAATTAGACTCCTTAATTAATAGTTGCTTGTTGTTGCATCAAATTATGTTGATTAATGTTTTTGTTTGTGAAATTTTTATTTTTATACAATTCCTGGTTAGTATTATTATTATCAGCTGATGATTTCAGCTGTAGCTGATTTTACGGAATACTTCATGCCATTTTACTTACTTATTATTTTAAAATCCGCCAACGCTCGGGCCCTGGTGTGTACGCGGTCTACACGTTATGGGGACGAGCTCTATCTGTCGGTTAGGGTGGGTAAGTGAGTGGCGGGATCGTTCGTAAGCAAAATATATAAATATAAAACCTAAAGAGGGAATGTGCCATGCAAAAAGCTGATTTTTTTAACAAAATTCACCATGATGTTTTTCAACTTTTGTGACGGTTGTACACTTTATCCGTTAAGGCCACATCAACGAATCTGTTAATGTCCATAATTACAACATTAACGAGACATAATTTTTAAATTTTTCATTAAGGGGCGTCAGTGTCCCGTAGAAAAACAGCAAAAACTTGAAAACTAAAAAAACGGTTTCAATTTTACACTACCATGTACTTATTTGTTGACACGCCAATTAAGTACGTGTGTAATTTATCTCTCAAGTGTTTGGACAATGTGTATAAAAAATAGAATCCAAAAGTTGAAAGCAGCAAAAAAAATAAAAAGAACAAAAAAAAAAATAATTTTTCTTTTAAATTTTGCAATTAGAAATATACCCCTATAGCCCTAAAATGTTGCACTTCCTCGAGTTAAAGTGTGGTTAATCCAAATATATAAGTGGTTTTTTCTAAAATATAACAATTGCAAAAGTTATTGAAAAATAATATCAGTTTCAAAGGATTTAAAAATTTTTGACATAAGCCCATATATATTTCCCTACAAATCATTCAAATGTCTGGATATTTTCAAAGTGAATAATTTATAAAAAAAAATCTTTAAATATAAATACTTTGATATCAATTCAAATCATTTTAGAAACTATATAAATACTAACAAACTACAGGTATAAAACTACCTGAAATGGCAAAAAATATACAAGAAAATATAAAATTGATTAAATGAAAAAGATTTTTTTTTCAAAATTGTACAAACTACGCAAAAAGTTGTAGTAGATGAATGAAATGCATGAGTGAAAATATCTATCGGTTTGTTTTATAAGGGTAATAAATGTTTTGCATATTTCAAACATTTTTTGGGTTAATGTTAGCATTTTCAAAATTCTCGGGTAGTTAAAATTATCCAATATTGCACTACATTTTTATTCCAAAGGAGATATTTGACATTCAAATAATTGTCTCCTTAATTTTTCTACAAACTTTTTTCTAACAACATTTTGTATTCCCCAAAACTACTAAAATATTTAGAAAAAAACATGTGCAGGTGTATTTGTTGATGTAGAGATATGTGCAGTATGAATGATTGTGTATGTATTTGTATATTTGAATCGGTTGAATTATACATATACTATGTATTGGTATGTGTAAGTGATGCATGTGTATAAGGATTTGACTGTTTATTAGAAAATGCCAAATACCCCCATATAACTTAAGTGTTAATACTTTTCAAATTTGCACCTCTTAACAGACTCATACACTGAGAGAATTATATGCATGATATCAACTCGTACATTGAAACTTTTCATTAAGTTAATGCAGTTTTTCATAAAATTGAATAATATATTTCATATTATTTATTAAAAATTTCAAACGAAAAAGTTTAATTAAAAAGATGTTTATTAAAACTATGAAGCTTTCTCAATTTTAAGAAAACTTTCATTCAATTTTTAGAAATTAAATTTAAAAAAAAGTTTCAATTTTCAAAAAAAAATTTAGTATTGCTACCAGATTTTGATCTTTTCTTGACTTTCAAAAAGGACATGCGTTTTTAGCACCTTAATATAAGTACATTAGGGATACAACTTTTTTACAATTTTTGAAAATATCAAAATGGCCCTATCCATACCATGTAGTGCAAAAAAAAACAATAAGAACGGCATCTTTAGATTTTCGATATCGTTAAAAAAGGTTCAGCGTCAAATGCAATTAAGTTTGGGATCAGTAAGTTCTAAAAAAATAAAAATTTCAGACCATTGTTACAATAACAATGACTGCGAAGCCTTAAACAAATCATTATCGGGCTTTACTAATGCTCAGAAATGCTTTCTAAGACATTGGGTCAAAGATGAATCAAGAATTCCAAAAACACAACGCAGCAAAATTTGTGCGGAACGCGCCATCAAAGTCGTACAAGATATTTTCCCCTAATGCAAATCAACACGAACTCTTAATCTTAAGTTAATTTCACTTAACAAAGATAGTTTTTAGATTGTGATTTTGATTATAATCATATAATTACATTAAGAAATGTAAATAGTTAAATAATTATAAAATAAAAAATTTTGAAAAAATAAAAAATTTTGAAAAAATAAAAAAAAAAAATCTTAAAGGACTTTCAGAAATTGACTTCGACGCGAAACGTTTTTGTTCCATAATGACCTGAGGAAACATTTTTCGGTTTCAGCACAACATCGGCTACAGCGTGGTGATAGGGCCTTATTTTGGTTGTACCCCTAATGTACATATATGAAAGAAATTGGTAATTATTATATTTTGCTATTTAATTAATAAAGTATATTGTTTATTTACAGATTATTTATTCAAATGCATCATCTTAACAATGTGGAAGTCCTACCATTTTTATTTATATTTAAAAGAATAAAAAAAATGTATTTCAATTTCAGCAAAATAAATGAACAAAAGTAAAAATTTACAACTAAATTTTTAAGTTTTTATCAATGTACTAAGATCCAGCAAAAAGTTTAGTTGATTTCAACAAGTCGATTTCCATTTTACATTCCACTAACAATTGAAGTATCCCGACCCGGACCGGCAGATCTCAATGAACTTCGGATATGTTAGAATAAAAATTTAACCAGTGTTTTTTTTAGCTGCCCAAACTCACGTTTAGGCGTTACTAAGTAGGGTCAAAAGTTACCCCATTTTACGTGTTCTTCGGTTAATTTCGTTCTATTAATAGTAACTATAGACAAATTTGGTATCATTTGGTATGAAAGGTTTTTTTTGAAGACACATTCACTGGTGTACAAATTATGCCCAAAGATTTTCAAGTATTTTTGTTATTCAAAGAAATGTCTTTTGAGTAAGATTAAGTCTGGCGTTGCATTAATGAAATTTAGCTGTATTAAGATAAAAATATTGCATAGCAATGCCTATTTAATTTATTCCATTGGGTGTCTGAGCTTTTTCCGATATTCGACTTATGCGACTTTTCCCGGAGAGCCTTTCTCGGCTATATATTTCAAATAATTCAAAAATGTGGCCTATATAGTGGACCCAGAGTTGTCCACTATATAGGCAATATGGGTATCAAATAAATCTAGTTTTCGTAAACTAAAGACAAGTTTTCATATAAAAACAAATTAATTTTTAACCCTACTTTTTAACCCATAAACATGAGATTGGTCAGGTAAAAAATATCTGTCTCTTTTTTTGTGCTCCTTTACAATATATCCAAAGTTCATTAAAATTTGCGAGTTCTGGTCAGAATACCTCCCTTGTAAGTATCAGCAAAACTACCCAGCAAAACTTTGGTAATGGGTGCGATAAAGTAATGCATTGCCTTGTAATGTGTACTCCTTACTTGTATCATTTTTTTTTAACAAGAAGTAATGAGTTACCGATAATTGAATACTCATGGATTACCTTGTAATGATACCTCATTACATTTTACATTACTTCAAAACATAAAATAATGAATTACCGATTATCAATTACATAATGCATGAATTATAAATGTAAAGTTGTTATTAATATATATTTTTGAAAATCTATTTATAGACACATTACTTTGTGATTTTTTGTAAGCATAATGGTAAGGTGTATATTTTTGATATCACGAACGAAAACACGAAGCACAACAACTCATCTACACGTTAAGCAATAAAATATTGTATGTATCGATAGCTCAGTTGGTAGAGTTCTCGCCTAACTAATTGTTTAACACCAGAGACCCCAGGTTCGAATCCCAGCATGACCAAGTTATTTATTTAATAAAAAAAAAAAGTTATTTACTTAATTAAAAAAAATATCTGTAAAAAAAATTTTATGCTTTTTTTTTATAAAAATCTATTTATAGACACATTACTTTTTCCCACCATGTAACCATATAAGTAACCAGTTACTTTAACCAATACAAGGTAATGAGTTACTTTGAGGCTCATCGCCTGTAAAATTCATCAGTGAAGTAACGTGTAAAGTAATGCATGAAGCCCTATGGCGATACATTACTTTACCCATGATTTGGTAATGTGTGGTTTTGCTGGGTATTTGCTGAATTTACTAATTATTTGCTAAAAATCAGCTCTATTAAAATAGAGCAATTAGCTTTTTTGCTAGCTTTACAGACTTTTTTTGAGTGTACATACTAGTAGAATTAGTGCTTAAAAATTATAAGCACCACCTTATGGACGATATTGTACTTATAATAAATATAATTTTTTTAAGTCAATTCGAAACAAAAACCTTCCGTACCGAAACCAATTTCTAAAAGGCTTTTTTATTTAAATATTAATTTTCAATAGTATTTAATGTTGTGTATGTGTGTGTTGGAATGGCGCAAAATTGTTTTTATTGATAATAGCATAAAGACATAGCAAAAAACTATGTAATTTTAAGTAAAGTATTACATTTAAACAAATTTCAAAAACTTTCAATTAAAACTTCATTGCGTTTGGTGCGGAAACTTTTTAATGACCACGAAAAAATAAGATCATAATTCTTAATATTTTTTTACGACTTTCACGGACTTCACGGCTATGCCATGTACTTTTTGATGTTTGCAAAAAATGCAAAAAGTTATAACGCTAATATACATATTTACAGTATTAGTTTAAGATATAAGAACAAATCACATTCAGTTAATAAACCGATTAATTGTCTGTCTCATTTAATATAGATAGATATATAATCGTATCCAAGTTTTCTTAAAATCGGGGTATATAGTAATATCCAATTGGACCCCTCAAATATCTTGCTGGATTAAAGTAGTTCAAAATTTATCTCAAAATTGATATTAAAATGGGATTTACATATGTAGATCTACGTGGATCTTATTAAATCCAAAAAGTTAAGTAATGTTTGGTGAAGCAAATAATATATTTTGAGATTAAATTTTAAATAAAATAAAAAAAAAAAAATAACAAAAACGTTTTAAAAATTAAAAAAATATTTAACCATCAGGCGCATACAAATTATCAGGCGGCATCACAAATTAAAAAAATAACGTGTTAGATAAAAGACTTTATTCCAAAACAAAATCGTTAAGGAAAATTGAAGAATTCTTAATTTGTTTTACTCCCATCTCGAGTAACGCTAACCACAAAGCGGCGCAATACGAATTCGACAATTCATTTAACCGTTATTATAGCTGAATCCGATATTGTATACAAAATTTTAAGAGTATTTGAAACATGAAAATTATTCGTTGATACATTTATAGAAATAAACCTTTACAAATAGCAGTAAAAGCTGCTAAAAACTGCTAAAATTAGCAAAACATTTTTTGCTAAATATTAATAAAATAAGAAGAGCAAACATAAAACTTTTAACTTTACAAAATTTTAGTAATATTCGAGATGAATTTTAGTTAATTGAAAATCGCACATTTACTCTGCTAAAATTAGCAAAAATATTTGTAGACTTAAAATAGCTAAATACTTGTTGACTTAAAATAGCAAACAAAAACTGTAATATCAACAAAATGTTTGCTATATTTACTTTAATTTAAGTACAATGCAAATAACAGAATATTTTGTTAATTTGTCTACTGATATTTAGCAAATTTTTTGGTAATTATAGCAGATTAATTTGTTAATTAACTAAACTTTAGGTCAAATATAACTAAAACTTTCTAGATTCAACAGATTTATGTTTGCTATCCTTAGCTTACTAATATTTAGTAGGATAATTTCAGCAGTTTTTTATGCAACGTAATTTTAAACAAATTTTTAGTAGTTTTAGCTATTTTTTTTACTAATTTTCGTCTATCAGTGTATGCAACAAGAGTATACATTTTTTCAAAGTAAAATGAAATAAATTGCATAGTTTATACATGTGTAAAAATAGGGTTTAGTACCAAAAAAAAAAAAAAAATAAAAATAAACCTCTTAAAATAGCAGAAAATGCTACTAAACAATATTTTTTTTTTCCAGATAAAATTGTTGTTAAGAACAGGAAATAAAAATAAAATAAAAAAAATAAAATAAAAAATATCAACAAACTTTAGTTGAACGTGATTAACAGTAAATTTGTCTAAAATCAACAGAAATATTTGCAACAAAATTTCAGACGACTGCAGATTTCCAAAGAGCAGATTTTTATTTGGATAAGAAAGTTTACAAAAAAAAAACGTTAATAATTTGAAAATTTTTTTCAATTCAATTCAATTCGTTTATGATATTATGTACAGGAATGTATAAATGTGATTTTTTTAATAATGTAGAGAGTTTAGATATGCAATGATCTTTTCTACTCAATTATAATACTTTTTTTGATTAAATTAATTAGAAATAATTAACAATTGAGATCTAGAGAAAAATTGTATAAAAAAAAAACTCTTTAAGAAGAAAATTTTTTGTAATTTTTGTTTATCTACTAATATTTAAAAATATTTTTAGCTGCTTAATTTGTTAATTTAAATTAACTGAAACTCAATCAAATATAACAAACATATTTATTTTTTGCTATTCTCTAATTCTAAAATTCTGCTATTCTAAAATTCTGCTAATTTCAGCATTTTTTAAAGCAATATCATTTCAAACAAATTTTTAGTAGTTTAAGCAGAAATTTTTATTTATTTTATTTATATTAGAGATGTGCATCAGTATCTATTGATGGTGTTTACTCTGATTTTTTTATACCCACCTCAGGTATTCCGCATGGTAGTATTCTGGGTCCCTTGTTGGTGATGATTTGAAAATTTTTAAACAAATATCTTCCCTTAGGGACATTTCTAACCTCCAAGAAGACTTGGATAGTGTAATTGTGTGGTCTGATCATAATAGTATGACATTTAATATTGAAAAATGCTTTTCCATGACTTATCACACAAGCCATAATATACTACTTTCTCATTATTGAATGAATGTTCTACTTTTGTCATCAATTAATGAAATTGTTGATTTGGGTGTGGTTTTTAATGCTTAATTATCATTTTGTAATCATCTAAACCAAGGGTGCCCAAGCCCTATGCGCTTCGTGCTCATTTGTTTTTGTAAAAACACTTAGCTATAGGCTGTGTGATTTAATACACACATAGAGCGCTCAGCACTAGCAATACGAAATACACAAACAACTTTGTCTTATTAGTTTTTTTGTCGTTCTTCACTGTATTCACGCAAGTGCAAAGCAACAACACTTTCGTATGCTTTGCTGGTAAACACTGAAATATTTTTTTCTTTTTTCTTTGTATGTATTGGTTTTTACAACAAAAAATATTGAATAAAAATTAGTTTTTCTTTAAATGTATTGGTGTTTGCTCTTCCATAAGGAACTCTTGGGCACTCCTGATCTAAACTTATAAAGCTTATTCTTTATCGGCTTTTATTCGTCTGGTGCAAATTTTGATTACTTTACAAAAAAAAGTTTTTCGCTAACTATAAAGACACCACAAATGTGTTTTTCTTTATTTCATATAAACTTAACTTCGTTAATTTTTCTGCAGGGTAATATTTGTGGTGAAATAGATTCGCCGAGATTATTTGAATAAATTCATATTTATGTCCCACCAAGGTCATTAAGAAATATTCATAAGTATTTTCATATTGATATACGAGTACATAGAATTGAATGAACCGCTTACTAGAATTAAATGAACCGTTTACTAGTGATTATCTAAAATTATTTATCCATGAGATTATTTAATAATTCCTGTACTTTATTAGACATAACTACAGTTGAACCTCGATTATCCGGGCCTCTATTAACCGGGTACATCTGTTAACCGGCATGCTGGTGGTTTAATGTATACCTCTTTTAACCGTGTTTACCTCTGTTATCCGTGCTATTCTGTTTTTCCTCTATTAACCGTGCTTCACCTTTATTATCCGTGCACCACACATATTTATTAGCTTGGTTTGTTGTTCTTTTCACCTACATACAGAGTTAAAATTCGGGAAAAATAAGTAACGTCTATTAACCGTGCTGAGTCCGGTCCCGTGCAACCCGGATAATCGAGGTTCAACTGTATTTCACAGTCTCATTTTAAGGCTCTCTTAAACAATTTACTTTAAGTTATTTTATACATTTTTATTAAGTTCCTAGTCTGTAAGGATAATATTGTATCCATAAACTCAAATAAATAACTGATTAAGATCAAGGACATAAGCTTCATGCATTAAAAAAGTGTGTTTTAGACGCCTATAATATGCATGAAAAATCTAAAAAAATATGCACTAAAAATTAAAAAAAAATGCACTTATTTTTTTGTTCTAATTTGTTGGCATTGTGGTGTAATGTTTAGCGCGTTGGACTGTTGCACATATGATCATGGGTTCGATTTCCGATGACGATAACAAAAATTTAGACAAATAATATATATAAGTTTTCCCGCCTTCTGCGTTCCCATAGCACTTAACCCCACAGAAGTAAAATTATGAATCAGGGATATGAATTAAAAAGCTTCAATAAGTTCACCAACTCTCCATCAGGTGACGAGCAACAATTGTTTTAAGACTTATCGTATCGCTCAATTATAGTATTGCCATGTTTGAAGCCCTTTATTTTTCCTCACCTTTCACATCTCTAATATACTCTATCCAAAGAACGCAACATATTAATTTTTTACTGAGCGTTGTCCTCACATTCTTGACGGATATTGTCATTAAGAGCTGCAAGAGTCTAAGGCTTGTTGACATATACCCGCGACTTCAAAAAGCCCCACAAAAAGAAGTCTGGAGCGGTCAAATCAGGCGATCTTGCTGGCCAGTGCAAATCGCCTAAACGGGAGATTAGGCGCCCGGGAAATGCATCCTTCAGCATATCGGTTGTGGCACGTGCAGTGTGTGCCGTTGCACCGTCCTGTTGGAACCACATCTTTTCCAATCCCAATTCATCAAGTTGCGGCAAAAAGAACTCGTTGATCATTGTTCTGTAGCGCTCACCATTCACAGTAACCGTTTGGCCCGCGACGTCTTCGAAGAAAAAAGGTCCGATGACTCCTCTAGCGAAAACAGCACACCATACAGTGACTTTGAGCGGTTGTAATGGCTCTTCGCGTAAATGTTGCTTATTTACGTACCCGCTAAGATGGAAATGGGCCTCATCACTCATGATTATTTTTTATGAAAAATCATCTTCCTCTTGGTGGTGATTAAGGATGGCTTGAGCGTATGTTACACGCGATTGGCGGTCAGCAGCTAACAGCTGATGCACCGTCTGGACTTTGTACGGAAACATCTTCAAATCTTGTACCAAAATTCGCTGTAAAGACCGTCGACTGATACCCATTTGCGTGGCACGTCGTCTGGTCGATGTCGACGGCGCTTCCATGACATCCTCGGCTACAGCAGCAATATTCTCTGCAGAACGGCTACTCCGGGGTCTGCCACGCCTGGCAGCATCTCGTGTTGTGCCAGTCTCTTCGAGGCGAGCGGCTAAACGTCGCAGTGTTTCACCAGTAGGCGTTGGACGGCCAGGAAATCTGCGACGAAATTCACGTTGTGCCAAAGTCACCGACCGATTATTGGTCAAATAAATAGTCACCAATATTCCGCGTTCTGGAGCAGTGTAGCGTAACATTGTTTATTAACGTGTATTTCGCATGTGTTTACTACACAAATGTCAAAACAGAACTGACATTAGGGGCCAATCGCAAAATTTATAGCATTTTCTGATAGGAGGATTACTTTTGCGCCACTTTGTATATATATTATAGAGAGTATATAGAGATTAACTAGAGATTAACAAATTTAAAGTTAATTTGTATTGTTTAATATATTCTCCGCATAGAGTTTGCATATTTAACACAAAATTTTATTTGTTTATATTGAAAAATACCACTAAAAACTGTTTCTCTTAATCCCAGTTTCTATATATGCTGAAGCTTTGCTAAGAGGACACTTAGCAAAACTTCAGCAGCTTAGAGTGACTTAAAAGTGACTTTTCACAATAAACGAAGAAAAATGTAATAAAAATATGCATTTAAAGCAACATAAGTAAAAATGTGCAATAAAAATATGCTTTAAATGCAAAATGAGCAAACATATGCTTTAAAAAATGCATTTAAAGCAAAATATGCATATATAACAAAATAATGCAAAAATATGCATAACCAAATCGATGCCATTTTCACTTAAATTCTTTGATTCGCAAGGATATTATATTCTCAGACTAAAGGAAAAAAAAAACATGAATTTGCATGAACTTCCGGTCCCTAGATATGAGTAAATGTTTTCATTTAAATAAGTTGTGAAGTAATGCAAGAATAAAGCGGATAAACTTTTTACGAGGTAATATGCATTATAAAAGCGACATATTACAGAGGTAACAAAAGCATATTAAAAAACATTTATTATTTTTAATGAGAATTATGTTATTACACCCTGAAAATAATTAACAATTATATTTACTTAATAGAGCAATAAAATAACTTTTTAACAGAAAATACAAAACTTATGTGAACACAGCAAAATTTATCAAAAGTTGTTACATGTTAACGCCACTGGCATAGAAAAAGTATTAAAAAACAAAAAAATAAAATTGAACTCGCTGGTAACAATATTCAGAACTATTTCGATAAAACAATTCTTTGTTGAGAAACAATAAATGAATTCCGTAGTGAAAAATTTTTTAGAACTTGTTTGTTTATAATATTTTGTATTGAAAGGCCTGTCGTTTCATTTGTCTTACAACCCAGAAATGAACCCACATAATGAAAACATTTGTTACCCATATTGCATATGTTGTGGAGCCAGAGTTGCCAATTATTTGAAATATTTTTAATAAGGGTTATAAAAACTCTTAAAACCAAATGATTACGAAAATCAAAAAATGCCCAGACACCAACTCTGTAAAAATAAATACGAATTACACTGTGGAACAAATTCAGGTTAGCAAAAGTTAGGTCGATTCTGAGAGTTAGAGGTGAAAATAGAGGCTTAATTAGAAGACCCGTATGCGGCGTTTGTTTATGTTAATTCGAATTGTTTTTTAATCGACCTTCGAACTTTGCAGTCAAATGCCGATTTTCAGCATATTGTTTATATGGTTTTTTGGCTATAACTCGTCGACTAATTGATTTCAATCTGTAAAAGCCAAATTAATGCTAGAGACCTGTCCAACAATTAAAATTTTTTAAAAAATTTAAAAAGACTTAGTTTTGTGGAAAATATTTTCAAAAAGCATGAAAAAAAAAATTTCCAACATTTTGCTTCATAAGCACCACAAAAATTTTCTAAATCAATTTTTCAAAAAAATTTAATCGTTAGACAGATCTCTAGCAAATTTTACAGATTGAAAAATATCAATTAGTCGACGAGTTATAGCCAAAAAACCATATAAACAATATGCTGAAAATCGGCATTTGACTGCAAAGTTCGAAGGTCGATTAAAAAACAATTCGCCGCGATACGGGTCTTCTAATTTAGCCTCTATTATCACCCCTCACTCTCAGAATCGACCTAACTTTTGCTAACCTGAATTTGTTCCACAGTGTTATTATATGTTATCGAATCGTCCGTTGAATTTTTTTTATATAGTATTTTCGCTATACATACAATGGGGGATTTCTCCAAGAAGAAATAAGATATGAAAAAGGTTAAAAATGGGGTTTAAAAATACTAGTCATGAATTTCAGATTTTACTGAGAGAATTGTGTGCATGATATCAATTAATTTTTGTATTAGATCTATAAAGTGTCACTGGAACCATTAAAGCCTTTAATTAAATGCAGTTTTTCATAAAATTTTATTTTTCATTAGTTTAATGCAAAATTTCATTTAAGCACGTCCAAGAAAACTCTCTCTGTGTACATAACAAATTTTGTGAAAAGTCATAATACGCGATGTTACAACGTCCGAGAATATAGTTAATATATCTCGAAAACCTGATACGATGCAGAAATGCTGAGGTCAAATTCAGATTCAGCGGACCGCAAGTTTTTAGAGAATTATGTTTAAGTCCTAAGGTATTAACCTCTAAAATGTAGGCTTTGTGTTGTCATAACATGAAAAATAGTCTCCAGATTTTTTTTAAATAGTTTTTTCTGAAATTGGAAATATAGTGTATTCAAACCTATACACACATTTTGTAGTCTTTTTTTGTCAGTACCTAATTCTAGACCACCTGTGTAGAGTGTCTCTTTTTCGGTCTTTTAAAGAAATGCAACCTCCGTGAAAATAAAGATTTTATGATGACTCCTAAAACATTTAGGCTCTAGCTAAACCGTTTTTAAGAAGCCTCTAAACACACAATTTTCTGTACATTAAACAAATGGAATAAAAATTTTATTATCTCGAGTCCACGATGATAGAATTTTGTGCGTTGTATTAATGAAATCCATCATTAATACAATGAATTGTTTCATTAAAAAGTTTGTAGAGAAAGTTTCATTGAATTAATGATATATTTTCATTAAATAAATTATAATGGAAAAAGTAATATTTCCATTTTTATATTTAGTTAGATTTTTATATTTTATAAGATTTGCGCTTCTGTTTTTTTGACATCTCCTTGAACGCAACTTGAACCCGCAAACCTGGTTGGTGCAGTACCGTATTACCGATTGACCTAAATTACCAAAAGAAAATGATGTACTTATTTAGACTTTTGTATTAAAATAGCTTTTTGCAATTGTTGAAGGGCCTTCTATTGAAATCTGATGAAACTGACTGGAATGATTGCATATTTTAAGTTAAACCAAAAATGAATTTTTCATTCATTTAATGAAAATTATTCATTAACTCATGGAATCCAATCTAATGGAAGACATTCATTAATAGTACGAAGGAAAATTCTATGAGCGCAGAGTCTGGGTACAATTTTTGTTTCCTGCTTTGTCATTTATAGTCCGATCGTAACATGTGACATATCATTGTTTTTAGTTTGACAACAGCTTCATAGTGAATAAAAGCATGTAGTGAAAGAAAATCCACAAAAAATCTACGGGAAATCCTAATCAACATATATAAAATATTTTCCTTTATCTAATTTTTGTTTATGAATAATTCTTGCATTTCGTACAAAATGTATGGAAAATATTTTCACTTTTAGTTTCGACTATTCTTGCGAACATACTTTTGTTAACTTCTAAGAATAGAGAGAAGAGGAGAACAAAAATCGATAGAAAAAGGGTAAAAAGAAAGAACTGCAAAAAGCGACACTAAAACATTAAACATCAACAAATACACGAAAGCGACACTAAAGACAAACCTCATTGTTAACGAATGTTGGCATAATGAAAGAGTTTAGAAAATAAAGAGATTGCAATACTCTCACTAACCGAAAAAAAACTTGTGGCCGCAAATAGAAAAATTAATGTTTAAATTGATAAATTGACTTTTTAATGTTGCTGCTGATAGTTTTCGACAAATTTGTTATTATTCAAGGAACAATTTTTTCAATTTATCTTTGGTTTTCCTTAAAAACTGCACGTGTCCTGTTTGTAGACAGAAGGTGTCAATAGAGCATTGCATAGACATTGGCATAACAAGTCAAATTTGTCTCATAAACGTATTTTGAGATTTTAACCTCTGTAACTTTTTTGTTTATGAACAAAAATATATACGGTCAAAGCAAAAGTTTCATGGAATTGCCAAAAAAAATTTTCGATTAGAAAAAATGGGAATTTGGGGGATATTAGAAACATCACTTTGAGAATTTGACATTGGAGTCCAAAATGAGAAATGAGACTCTTGTCAAACTAAAAACAATGATATGTACACATGTTACGATCGGACTATAAATGGCGACACCGGAAACAAAAACAAAAGGGCGGTATCTAGGGTCGTGGCCAAAGAAAAAATATTTTTGAAATCAACTACAAATTTTTTAATTTTTGTTTTTTTTTTTGTATGGGGAGCGACCATCTCTAGGTTGCATCATACACTTTTTGTTTTGTTATATATATAAATGAATGAGTGCTTAAAATACCTTTTATTTGATACTCAATTATTAATTTTTATGAGAAGTATGCTAAAAAAAAAAAAATTTAAATTTAAATTTTTTTTAAGAAAGGCAGTTGTAAAAAAAAAAGTATTTTGGAAAAGAAAAACAAATTTATATTATTTTATCAAATTTACACTTTAAACTTTGTGATCTTGTATGCGAAATACTGTTGGAAGAATCGAACATACAACCCGTAAGCACACCCGTCACAGTTTGTGGTGATATACATGGTCAGTTTTATGATTAGGAAGAACTATTCCGCACTGGTGGTCCATACCGGATACAAATTACATATTTATGGGAGATTTTGTTGATCGTGGTTATTATAGTTTAGAAACATTGACACGTTTACTGACATTAAAGGCCCGCTATCCCAATCGTATTACATTGTTAAGGGGCAATCATGAATCACGTCAAATCATTAAGGTACCCAGCCAGAAAAATACGAACGGCAAAGCATTGGCCCAGTACTTTCAACGGTGGTATGAGCGTTGGCAGAGCGTTGGATATCTGAAGATTTAAGTGCTTTGCCAACCCCAAAATGATAACACCGGGCAGGGCTTGGCCGTTCCTTTTTTAAAACGTTGGCAAAGCACTGGCAATAAGCGCTTTGCCAGTACCAAAATCAAAATTTTAAAACGTTGGCAAAGCATTGGTAGAACAACCAATAAAGTGGTTTTTTAATAATATAATAAGTGCTTTGCCAGTACCAAAACCAAAAACGACCAATAAAGTCCTACTTAGTAATTCACTTCAGTAAAGAGTATTTTTTCTTTTTGAATGATTTTGGTAATTTGAACAGAAATAACAATAGGCTTGCATCAGCTGAGTTAATTACAAATTATTTTTCTGATAAGTTAACACGATTTATTACTACAATTTTACTAAAGAAAGAAATTTGAAAATAAATTTCTTAAGTAAAATTTAAGTACAAAAACTACACTTTGTGCTGACTATAATAGGAGACCTTAATATTCTTAACTTCAAATCATGAATTGCAATTTAGTTTTGAATTTTTCCACTTGTTGTGAACAAGGGATGTGCCACTGTTTTTATTAAGTTAACGGTTGTAAATTTTGTAAATAAGTACTGGCAATGCACTTTTTGCCAATGTTGGGAAAGCGTTCTAAGTCAGTACTGTGCCAGTGCTTTTTTATTTTTACAGTTGTAAATTTTGTAAATCAAGTACTGGCAAAGCACTTTTTACGAACGCTGGCAGAGCGTTCTAAGCCAGAGCTGTGCCAGTGCTTTTATTATTTTTACTGTTGTAAATTTTGTTAATTAAGCACTGGCAAAGCACTTTTTACTAACGTTGGCAGAGCGTTGTAAATCAGTGCTTTGCCAGCACTTTATTTGTTGGATCATTGGCAAATAGTGCTCTGCCAGTGCTTGATTTTTCAGACCATTGGCAATTTCTAGCTGGGTATATGGTTTCTATGATGAATGCTTTAGCAAGTATGGAAATCCCTTTTGATTTACTAACTATAGCAGCCATAATTGACGAAGAAGTTTTATGTGTTCATGGTGGTTTAAGTTCTGAAATTATTACCCTCGATCAAATACGTACAATTGAACGTAATGGTGAAATAAGGGAGCCTTTTTGTGCCTTTTTTGATCCGATCCTGAGGATGGATGGATTATTGGGGTCGAAGTTCTAGAGGAGCTGGTTGGCCTTTTGGTCAATTGGTTACCTATGACTTTATGCAAATTAGAATTAATTTATCGTGCTCATCAATTGGTCAACGAAGGTATCAGCTCCAAATTATTGTTATCGTTGTGGCAATGTGGCAGCCATATTAAGTTTTCAAACCGCAAAAGAGCGTACAACAAAAATATTTGTAGCGGTACCAGAAACAGATCGCGTTATACCGCCACATACTACAACGCCATATTTCCTCTAAGTAATTGTGTTGATAATTCAACAAAAGCTAAACAAACAAAAAAAAAGAAGACATTTACAAATTTGGCATAAAAGGCTTATGATTTTGATAATTCTTCGAAAGAAATAAGAGAAATCGAATGAAAATGTGGCAACAATTGTTAATTTCCGTACCTGTAAATGCGCTTTGTGTACTTATACAGCAAATACGAAGCTTATTATGAATTGTCGCAATATAACAAGGACATGTTTTTATAATTAAGAAATTGTAAAAAATCGAAGATGTGTTTTTTAAATATTCTTAACCTTCATACCATCCTGGGGTAGTTTTCGACACATAGCCGATTTCATTTGTAAATATATTAACTATTTAAGACAAAAAAAGGAAAACTTTCCGAAAAACATAGTTTCAATAAAATATTTGTTCTTTTTAAAGTGCAAAAAAAAAAAAATGTTTTAATTTTTCTTGAATTATTATTAGTTGTATTAAATTTTTAAAAATTTTTAAAAAGAAATTTAATATTTTACCGAAAATAAAATATTATCCGAAAATCAATCAAACAGCTTAAGCAACATCCCATCCGATGAGATTTTTTTTTTGTGTCGATATTAATCTCATTATTTTTTGCTGGGTTTTCTTAACATAAATATTTAACACTGTAATAATATTTAATTGAAAATGATAATTATTTACTATACAAAATATATAATCACACATATGACCAACAAAGATATCGCACACCTAGTTCAAAAGTGACTCAACTCAAAATGTTTCATTTTTCAGAAATCGAAAAAAAAAATATTTGCAACTTTATACCAATTCATACATAAAGAAGGGCATAACTGTTTTTAAGCAACAGTTAAAAACAACAAAATACACTGATATTATTTTTATAGATAAACAATTGTATTGTGCATATTTTAAGCATATAAACCCGAAAAATTAAAATTTTGAGTTGAGTCACTTTTGAACTAGGTGTGCGATATGTATGCAAAAAATATTACTATATGAATCGCTGTTTTTTTCTTCTTTTTAATTATTTAAAATTGTATGTGTCAAGTATTTAATATAAAAAATATATATTAATATAATTACAAAAACAATTATTTGTGTTTAAAAAATAATTACTGTTTATAATACCATATTAAAATAAGTAAATTAGAGTGACATTCTTTAGGTAGAAAATTTTATTTTTCCAGAATATTTATAACTCAGAATATTGTAGCACTACGTCTACAAGTTATGTGGTGCGAATTTGAGAAAAATCGGAAATCTTTTACCCATGTAGCTCTGCATTGAAAATTTGAGATTTTTGTACATTTTTCTTAAATTGCTTTAATACAATTATATCTTGCGACACATGTCATGTTAAACACGAATACATTTTAAATTTTTTAAATCGGATTAACCGTTTTTGAGATATTGCGATTTGATTTTGATTAAAAATAAAGTATTTATCTTCTTTTTTAAAATTTTTTTTAATCTCATCTTAGAATTCTTGTTTGTGCACTCGGACAGAAGGGTCGAAAGGGTGAGGTTTCATCTATGCACCTCGATTTTCGATTTTTTTAAAAAGAGTTATTAAAATGTTCCTTTCCATAATTTGTGAAATTTAATGTCACCACAATTTACACTTGTTTTTCAGACGTGGTCGAGGGTGGACATGTGTTTGTGTTTTTTCATTTCGTGTATAAATACAAAATACCTTTAAGATGTCGAAGTGTTGATATTAATTTATAATATTAACACAAAGTTTTTAGAGTTCATTCCTAAAAAGTGTAAAAAAAAATATAAAATTATGAAAGCGGCTGATCATGAGGCACATACGCCTGACCACCAGGTGCACTGTATCCGTGGATTTTGTCCAAAACTAGAATACCGACTGTAGACGTCTAGAATATGAAGTCATAAATATGAAATCAGAATTTTAAAATTCAAAATGGCGGATTCATATTGAACTTCAATAATTTGTTTATAAAGGATATGGCGTCGCTGATTATGAATATGGAATTGAAAATTCGAAATAGCGGATTCAATATAACGCAGGCGCTGATCCAGGGGGGAACTGGTTGAAAAAATAACAAACTGGTTGAAGAAATATACACATAACAACCTTAAAATAACACGGTTTGTAATTTTAAATCATGGTTAAATTAAAAATTTTTGTTGGTTGCCTAAACCAGAGCTGCCAATGCGTGTCAGTAGCAGATTTTCGGTTGCACACGAAATTTTCTTAAATATTTTCAAATATCATTATTTAATTAGTAAAATTATGTTAAAAAAGTTATCAGATGTTTAAATATTTATGATCGCTATTAAAATATGTGCTTTAATCCGTAAATGAAAAATTTTACATAAATGTTGTAAGTCTTCTGTCGAACTGGTAAAGAAAAAGTTTAAAAAAATTTGAAAATTTTGTTTACTGGAATTAAAGTACCACAAGAATTTCGGAACATAAAAAGTATCGTTTTTTTTAATTTCAATCACCAAAAGTGTCTAAATTTCCCCTCAAAATGTATAATAACCAAACCAACCGGCAATATGCTCAAAAAAATTAATTTTTAGCTCATAAAAGATGCACTAATACGGAAAATATGCTCTTAAAACAAACTTTTTCTTTAAGAATCCGTATTTTAAAACTTATTTTTGGAGTAACTAGGAGAAATTTATTTTAATTGTCAATAAAAAAAATTAGATAAATCAAGAATTTTTAAATTGCAAAAATGGCTTAAACTTTTGAAATCAGTGTTGAAAACACAAAAAAAAATATTTTTTATTGAAACATAAAATTGTTTCATAACTAAAAACTAAATAAAAAAAATCATTAAAATATGCTATAAAAATATGCGTTTGTTCTAAACAGTACTAAAATATGCTAAAAAAAAGATTTTTTTTTTATAAAAAAATAAGATTATTTTTTTTATCGAAATTAATTTTTTTTTTTTAATTTTTATTTTTTATTTTTTATTTTTTATTTTTTATTTTCTCTTAAAATTATAAACACTATTAATTTTTAAATCAGACTAGACTAGTTTCTGCTTTTTATGGACAGGCTCATCAGTGATTTTCCATTAAAATTGTATTATTATTTGTGTCTTATAATTGTCAGATTGTCTCTATATGATAAATTTTTCAACAACCTGCGGCTGTAAGAATCATACCTGTGTTCATCTTACATTACAAACGTAACAATACCAAGTCATGACCGTTTAGCGATCACACCCAAGTATGGCCTCGAATCTAATGCAGCTAAATTGTAGTTTTCTTTTTCCTATTAGCTTTTTCTGTTATTGTATATTATATTCTATTTTTAGATTCTATTTTTAGATTTTTTTTTATTTTTCTAATCTCCTCCGTCTCTATTTTTATCGAAATATGCAAAAACAGTCAATGTCAGAATTCGTCAATTGTTCAAAAAAAGATAAATATCTCATTAATTTTTCATGTGTAACAAAAATCCGTAAAAACTTCGCAGATTTTTAGATTTATAGAAGTTTAAATGTTTCAGTGGGAAAATTAAACAAAAAAAAATATTAAATTCTGCAATTAACACTCGAACACTACTATTCTTTCATAAAGTGATTTACACAAAGCAGCCTGAATACCTATATAAAAGAATAAGCTTTTCAAGGTCTGGCAGAGGAAACAGGATAAATTCATTTCGCTTTAAATAAGACACTTTTTTTTCAATGCAATTAACCTTTGGCGCCAACTTCCCTCAAATATGCAAACCATAAGCAATGCAAAGCATTTCAAAATTGCAATATTTAATCATTTAGAACAATGATTTTAGTAATATTACTTGTTTCTCAATTTTGTTAAATGTCAACATGTAATAATAATTTTTATATAATTTTTATTTAACATACATATATTTAAAATTTTTTTATTTTTGAAATAGCTAATTCTTTAAAATAATAAACTTTAAGTATTATTTTTTTATATCCTATTTTTACTAACAAAAATCTTATTGTGCCATTATCTTCCCAGTACTATTAAATAAGACTAGTTCTTGTTGTGCTGTATTGATTAAAATAATTAAATAAATAAATAAATAAATAAAAAGACAGGAAAAAACCAAAAGTGCAAAAGGTTGGAAAAACACTTAAAAACAACAAAGTGCATGGGAAAGCATTCAGTTGTACTTCCTAAAATGCCTTCTTTAAAGCAGTGAATAATGCTTACAATGAAGCAATAAAGAATGCATACCATGAAGCATTAATGTTGTCAACATACAAAAAAAAAGCGATTCTGGTCAGAACGTTACAATCAATGGTGACCGCTATAGAGCCATGATTACTGACTATTTTGTTCATCAATTGAACAACCATGATGTGCAATAGCTGTGGTTTCACCAAGACGGCGCAACATGTCACACAGCTCGTTCCACAATTGATTTATTTAAGGAAACGTTTGGTAACCGCAGATTTTAACGTTTTAGACCCGTGAATTGGAATCCAAGATCGTGCAATTTAACGCCGCTGGTCTATTTTCTGTGGGGATATGTGAAGTCGCTAGTCTACGCCGATAAGCCCGACACGATTGACCACTTGAAGGACAACATTCGCCGCGTTATTGCCAATATACGGCCACAAATGTTGGAAAAAGTCATCGACAATTGAACCTCCAGATTAGACTACGTCCGAGCCAGCCGTGGCGGTCATATGCCAGAAGTCATATTTAAATTATAATGCCAGAAGATTATCTTTCGAATAAAGTAAATTTCGTGTCAATTTAAAAAATTCATCTTTGTTTTATTCCATTTTAAATTTCTATACCTCTATAAAAAACACCATTTACTTCCAAATGGCAATCCATACTTATGGCTACCAAAAATATTAAAAACAAAAATAAATAATTAATGAATATAGGTTTTTTTTAGCTATTTTCTATATTTATACAAGAAATTCATTATTTAAGAAGCAGCGTTCCAGATTTATTAGCAATTTTATCAAATCCCTTTTATGTTGCGTAAGACGTAAACATAAACGTTCTAATGGCAGCCAAAAAAAAAATTTTGGGAAAAAAAATGTAATGAATTTTTTTTGTTTAGCTATTTTATATATTTATACAACAAATTGATTAATTGAGAAGCTGCGTTCATGATTTATTTCCATTTTTTATCAAATCACCTATTCTGTTGCGTAAAACGTAAATATTCGTTCAAATTGAAGACCGCATTTATGAACAAATTTACTGAATTTTAAAATTACTGAATATTATTCTAATTGTTTTTTATTGTTGAGATTTAAAAAAAACTAAAGCACGAAAATTTGGCATATACTCTAAAAAAATATTTGAAATGAGACTCAATCTTGGTGCTTACGTTAGTAATTACCATCAGAAAAATTTGAATTAGTTATCTTTATATAATTACAACGAAATAATACATTAAATGTTTGCAACATTACCCAGTGTAGAAAGGGAAATGACGTGTCATTACTTTTCTCACTACCAGTAATGATACCAACTTACTAACTGCATTACTTTAACACAAATAATAAGTACTTACTAATAACTAGTTAATTTTCCCATTATTTTAATACAAAAACTAATGCGTTACCTATAAGTACTTTTTTTTGATTATTATATTAAATATTAAGTAATGATCTAAAAAAATTTGGAAAATCTATTTTTAGACTCATTATTTTTTCACTTCTTATCAGTAAATATATAACTACTTATTTTTGATATTTTATAGCTGGAAAGTAATGCCATTTTGTACAAGTATAACATGTCGATATAGCTCACATGGTAGAGCGGTTGACTGACAACCTGGAGGTCCGGGTTTGAATCCCCATTGGGCTCATTTTCGTATTATGTGAGCACATTTTATTAAAAAAAAAATTTTCAACAAAAAAATATTTTCTTATTAAATTTAGTTTTGTTTTTCAATTTATTTTCAGAATCTTTATTTTTGTCTTTACTGGTAAGCATATAGGTAACTACATATTTTTTCATTTTTTGTAAGGTGTTTATATGTCATTATTTTGCGCGACACGACCATTTTTTTTAGAGAGGTAACACTTCGGAAATTCTTCCTATTTATTAATGTGTTGCTTTCTTTGGAAAGGGGATAGTGGAGTGATGAAAGGCGGAGAAAGGTAAAAGCTTCAAACATGGCAACACTGTACTTCCGCGAGATGATAAGAACAGTTGTTGCTCGCCATCTGATGAAGAGTTGACGAACTTATTGAAGTAATTCGATTTGTAATGACAATTGTATGTACTTGACATTACCAAATATGTTCTTATATAACCACTTATATGTTAATGCTTCTCTACACTGGGCAGTAAATTAAAATTCATTATAAATGTTTTAATTAATAAAAACTTATAATTTTTCATTTTGTTAAAGAAATTTTCTGTGCTTCCCACATTGTATTTTTTTTAACTTTTGCTACGCAGTATAGTGCCCAGTAAAAACGTAAAATCCAAATAACTGTTTGCTGAACAATTTCCCAGTAAAATAGTAAAATCCAAATAACTGGTTGCAGAACAACTTATAATGTATTATAACAGGTTCTAATTTCTGTTCTGCAACTGGTTCTTTTTATACGGAGTTTGTTCCATTTGCAATAGGTTCTTTACCTCCAAGCAAGAACAGGTTGATTTAGAACCGGTTCTAGAACCAGTTATAGAACTGGTTCTGGGACAGTGAAAAATTACATTTCGACTCCCAGGAACGTGTTCTAGAACCGGTTCCATGTAACCTGTGGTAAAAGAAGTTGTTCCAGAACAGGTTCAGGTTTGGCTGGGTGGTTAATGATGAAATGATAGTTTTAAATAACACTTGATATTTCAGCGAAATGTTTTTTTAAATATTGTTTTTGTTTTATTAATCAAATTGTAAGTTTCTTTATAAACTTCACTTGAATAAAAATTGTAAACTTAATAGTTAAGCAGAATAAATTTGTATTTCCAATTAACTAAAATTCAACTCGAATATAACTAAAGTTTTGTTACTTTCACAGTTTGCTTTATGGTGTTGGAAAAAAGTTAGCTAATTTTAGCAATTTTTCAGCAATTTAATATTTAACTAATTTTAAGTAGATTTCACAGGTGTATTTCAGTGAGTGCAAAAACTTCCTCATAATGATTTTTCTGATTTTGATTTTTAAATAAATATCAATTCTCAAACAAAGAAAAATAAATATATATATTTTTTTTTAAACAAACATTAGTATTTAGTGGTCTTAAAAAAAAAAAAAAAATCACAAGTGGGTGCAGTTTTGCTAATATATTTTTTAATTTACTGGAGTTAGAACAAAAGAAATATGCATAAAAAATCAGTTTTATATATTTTGGTGTTCATTACAATTGTTAAAAATTTTAGATACATCTACATTTTTACCAGCACAAGTTGTTCAAAAATAGAACGTATTTCAAACTGACACCAACAAAAGTATTACAAAATATTTTCAAGTTATTTCTTTCACGCTATTTTTCTTTTTTTTTTTTTGGTTTTTGCAACATTATGTAGCATAAAAGCTAATACTAAATGATTTACAATTTCCATTATAAATGAAAAACGCGTTTTATTATATGTATTTTTTACATTTCATTTGGTGGAGACCATTCATTTTCGTTAGTTTTTTTTTTTTTTTTGTGGAATTGGTGAGCAAATAAGTTTATATAACTAGAGAGAAAAAAAACACAAAAGAATGAAAATAAAAAGTTCGAAAATAACTTCTAGAATTCTTAATTCCTATTGGAGGTATATTTAGGTTTTTTTTGCACATTTCCACAAAAAAAAAATAAATAATATGAACAAAAAGAGTAATTGCTACAATCCTACTTTTTCGTTTTCTTTTATTTATTTTTCCGAAAATTTCATAAAATTATTAAGCTCATCAATATCTATTAAGGGAGTGGTCAAGAAGGCTAAAATTTATTAGTTTGTATAATTAAAAGTTATGAAGGCATAAGTGTTTAAGTTTAAAAGGTGTTCAAATATATTATTGTTAATAGAACTACAACGGTACGTATGATTATTGTGAATTAATAAATATTACTTATACGTACTATAACCTATAACACTAAACATATTATATATAATAAACGCTAGATGTTTGAAAACTTTGAGGACGGTCCTTAAAGTAGGCAAATGTCTCCAAACTATGCGGTGTATGGAACATCGAGTCATTTTCTTTTTCAAGTTTGGAAATAGAAAATAAACCGAGTGAGCTAAATGTGGCGAATGAGGTACGTGATGAATCAATTCGAACTTTAATTCATTGATGAAACAACACTTTCTTTTTCTCCAAATCCGTCCTGTTTTTTAGTTTCATCACTTAAATGATGCAATAAGTTAGCATAATAATCGCCATCGATTGTTTTTCCTGTTTGAAGATAATCAATAAAAATTATCCCACGCGCATATCAAAAAACAAACGCCATAACCTTGCCTGCAAATGGAACTGTCTTCGTCTTCTTTGGACTCGATTCTCCCATTAAAGTCCACTGATTTGTGTGTTTCATTGTTGCGAATCGACTCAAAAACTCGGCATTATTGCAGTGAAACATCTCCAAACACTATTGAAACATTTTCACGACGCTTCTTTGTTCTATCGTGACCAAACACGGTACTCATCTGGCGCACAGCTTTCTCATCTTCAAATTTTCGGTCAATATGCGATGTATAGAACTTTTTTAAATGCCTTTCATTTTAGCCAGCACATGCACCTTCCACCGATGATCATCCAATACCATTTTGTGGATTTTCTTAACCGTTTCTGGCGTGGTCAATTGGTCGAACACTACAGCAGCTCGTACGGCCTCGTTTAATCTCTGCCACTCAATAGTTTATAGTCGTAAACGAAGGTGCAGACTATCCCAGAGTAAAATCTAGCTCGGCTTTAATATTGGTTGGACTGAAAACTTTCAAATAAAAGTATTGAATTACATAACGGTGACCAATTTTTAAATGTTTACAAATTCATTGAGATCGTTTATTTTTGATGGCTCAAAAAAAGAAAAATACTAAGCAACATGGCGCCTTGAAACTTAAAACTTATGATTTATAAGGCTTCCAATTTTCACCAAAGTAATTTTCTACGTCAATTCGGCTAATTTTGGGCCCGCCTCCGTGTCAAGCGCATGGGAAGTTGTTTGAGTTCAATTTTACATATAATAATGCTTAACAGTGTCCAATTTCGGAGCAATTTTAGGTACATCAACTTAATAATTTTTGGACTAATTTTAGACAAATTTGAATTATGAATCAGAATCTTCAATAAGTTCTCTAACTCTCCATCAGGTGGCGAGCAACAACTGTTCGGAGACTTATCATCTCGCGCAATTACAGCGTTGCCATGTCTACCTCTTTTCACACCTTTTAACTCTTCTCTATGCGCTTTCCAAATAAAGCAACACATTAATAAATAGGAATAATTTCCAGTGTTGCTTCTTTTAAAAAAAAAAATTTACAATAATTTTCATTTAGAATTATAAAAACTTTATTTGAAATAAGAATTACGTATAAACATTAGTGTCCGACCGAACAGTTCGGCCAGAAAATGCATTTGGTCTGTATTCGGTATTTTAAAGCATTATGGACAAATTTGGCGGATGAACAAAAGTTTATTGGGCTGATTAGATGCTATTTTGAGTGTCAAATTTAAAGAAAAGTCTGTAGTTAAGCAATGAATTCACTGTTCGGCCTCAGAAAGTTCGGCCAAATTGAAAATAGTTCGGCGGCCGAACTTTTAACTTTATAGCTAAACTTCGGCTTTTCTCTTAAATTTTATACACAAAATCGAATTAAATCGGCTTAACAAACATGTTTCCAATACCAAAATTTGTCATCATTGCCTTTAGATATCAAAAAATCGAACTGTTCGGTCGGACACTAATAAACATTACATCTTCATCTTAACATCCTAAACCTGGAATGACGTTTTTTTTTTGCAGTAGGTACATTTGAATTATACATGATAGAATCCATGATAGAATGAACATATTGCATCTTATATTTATTCAGTTGTGTTAGATCGAAATAAATCCCGTCTTGAGTATAATGAGAATAATCTATAACACATTCACACTGATTCAAATTTAAGAGGTTTATTCTATAATTTTGTTTTTTTTTTTGTTATTAATTAATAATCATATGATTACAAATTATGTACGATTACCCTAACTGAGTACTAGCTACTATGGCCTTCGACGCGTTGTAGCGAAAACAGATCAGTGCATCTGGTGGGAATCGAACCCACGACCCCCGTACTGATAAGCCAGCACGCTACCAACTAGCCTACCGGGGCGCACATTCTATAATTTAATTTTATTATTTATTTTATTTGGCGCTTCTCCCAAATTATTTTTCTTTAAATTGTCAAACACGGCTTTTTCCATCGATTTCAGACGATTTTTTAAAATAAAAAAGTATTATGGTACATTTTCAATATCTCGGATACCGTGTATTTTTATAAAAAATGTATATGAAAACAAATACCGAATATTCGGTATTCAGTAAAGTGCCAAATGCACTATTAGTGACATCTCTAATAATTATATATATTTTTTAAAATAACTTAAGTCGACTCAAAAATGTTCATCTGATTTTTGTGTGTTTGAACAAGCATTTGATTTATTTTTGTTTTTTAAATTTCTACACCCTATTTCGAAAATTTATTAATTTCTGTTTCAAAAAAGAGAATTTGTTTGGCTTGTAACTTTAGGAGTTTTTAATTTAGTTTAAGATTTATTAATGGAAAAAGCAAAATTAAGTTGTACATTTTTTTCCGTGTTTGTTATTCAATGTCGTAAGTTACAAAATCCCATGCAATCTTTGTTAAATTTTTAAAAATTTCTTTTCCTAATTTAACCCTCTAACGGGTAAGACTGCCTTAGGTGTGTTTTATACTTACAAATTAATATATTATTACTAAATATTTTGCTAAGAAATTGTTCGTGTGCCGTCCACGGTTTGGAAGCGATAAAGTGAGAAAATTTCGTAAAATTTCAAAAAATATTTATTTTTGTGAAAACGTAGTTTTTAAAAATCTAAAAACCAAATTTAAGTTGACTAAAAACTCTCTATAATGAAATCTAAGTAAGATTGAAGGTTTATCTTTAATAATAAGTCCTTACTTTGGTTCAAGGACACACATGATTTTATTAGGATTCCTCTAATTGACATCGTATTAATTTATAAACTTATAGAATAGTTTTTATGAAATTTCACAGAAAGAAGACATTACCCAGCAAAAAATAACCTGGATTTGGTAAGCAGTAACTACATTTGTATGCTTCCAAAATAGCGCTTCATCGCCTTGCATACTATAAAGCTATTACGGAAGGCCTTCTGTAGTGCTTCCCAAGATGCCTTCTTTCAAGCAGTGAATAATGCATACAATGAAGCAATAAAGAAAGCATACCATGAAGTATTAATTTTGTCAACATACAAAAAAGCGCTTTTTATTGCCTAAGGAGGCATGAATTTATTGTTTATAAGAGCACATGAAAGAAGCGATTTTCACCTGCTTAAAAGAGACATAACAAGTGGGACATCGCGAACCAAAAATCATGCCTTCTGGATATGATTTGGAAGCGCTTCGTAATTAAATAATGCCTTCTGGAAGAGCTTCTGGGTAAGCACTATTTTTTGCTGGGTAGGTATTAGTAGCAAAGCGTTAAATTTTGAACAATATAAATTGGAGTTCAGATACTTCTTCGCGTAATTTCGCTTTTTCTAAACAGCGAAAATCGCCCTATCTTCTTAAATAGAAGCACAAAAAAAATTATTTTGGGAGAAAGCAATAATGTTTGTCCAAAACTTCAAATTTCTGTGCGTTAGTTTTCGAAATGCATCATAAAGTATTTTGGCTAATATCGCCTAAAGTAGGCAACGAAAAAAATTTTGTAGAAGACATTATTATTTTTTTTTTCGAGACTAGCACATGGCGTGAACTTCATTGCAATACAGCGTTTGCCCGTTAGAGGGTTCAGAATTTTATAAACGAAATTTCGAACTAGAAAGGAATTTCCCGAGTATTATTTTATATTATTTAATACAACTATATATTGTTATATACTGCATTGTATGGCAATAATAATATATAATAATATATAAAAATATATAATTTTTGTTTTTCAAACCAATTCTATATGACTCCATATCCAGATGTATCTTTTTACTTATGTTACCATATTTAATCAGATCTGGCACAAGGAGTTCAAATTGTAGAATAAAATTAAATCCAGTTGCATACACAATTTCAAATAATATCTTTATTCGGTTCCTTTTAAATTGGAAAATGTTGTTTACGAATTTCTAGGGGGGTCATTTAATAAAAACTTGTGTGGACGGTTGCGTTATTTCTTAGGTTTTCGTTACAAAAACAATTTTAATATAACGCCCACTTTATTTTGAAGAAAGAAATATAAATTTTCCTAATATCTTCAAATAAACAATTTTTATAATATCTATGAAATTCAAATAAGAAATCCATGCTTTATATTAAAATAAATGAAAGACGGTTAAGATGAACTCGGCTAAGGCGAACTGTTTCTGGCAGTCTCATTAGCAAAACTTCATACAACTTTACACTTTTAGTACGAACTTTCCAAAATTGTGCAGTTTCTCACATACTTTTTTTTTAATTTTAAATATTTTTAAGCCGAACACACATAGATTTTTGATTCAATGTACCGCAGCAATTTAAGAAATCAAATAAAAAAAATTTTAGAATTTTTTAAATAGTATTAAATTTTAAAGATTTTGTGGGAAACCAAAAAAAAAAACAAAAATATTAAAAAAATTGTACCCCGATTAATACGGACAACACTAATAACGAACTAATTTTTCTGCTCCCTGCTTGTTAGCCTCAACCGTGTTTAACATTATCAAAAGTAGTAGTGTAACATTATTTTTTTTCATAAAAACCATTAATTCAATACGATTTAAAATTTTTATATATCATGTATTATTTCATTCTTCTGCATTTAATTTCATTTAAAACAGTTTCAAATCAAATCCCAAATTTTTATTTAAAATAAATGGATCTAAAATTACATTTTTTTAAAACTTTTCTCACTTTTATAGTGCAAATCTACTGTGAAAAATTCAATATTTTTTTATGCAAAATTACATATTTAAAATCTTATTAAATTCATGATTTTTGTTTAAACTTTCACATTATATTTAATAAAACTACAAATTTGATCATTTATACCGAATTGGACGTAATTGCAGTCAATTTTAAATATTAAGAATAAATTTGAAAACAAAAAACTCTATAGATTATTTGTTAGGACAATATCCTAATGAAGAAATATAGAGTATATGGCCTCGAACTTGAATAATTTTCATTTTCATTGCACAATTAAAGGTCGAAAAAACATAATTTTTATTTTTAATAAAAATTATAACAAACTTGTATTAAGATAATATTTAATACAATAATATCTGGTCAAAAATCGGATTAAATTGTATATAATTTGAAGAAACTAAATAGAATTTGATCCACCGAGATACAATTGTATTATTAATTTTTCGGTTTAAATATTATCCGATAAGTTATTGGGACCTATCTAATTAGATATATCACCATATCATTTGTTTACTCGGGTTTCCACAAATTATAAAGCCGCCAACTTTTTGCAAGTTACTGAGGTCCTAAAGAATTAATAACGTTGTAGCAATCCCCGTATTTGCAGGTAAGTATTTCTGAAAAACTTTCGGATTTCAGTGATGCTTGCAATGCCTAATATAACTGATATTTTATATATTTGCATCAGTTCATAGTCCGGTCAATTTAGACATAAAAATAGTGGTCAAATAACAAAAATTGCGACAGAGCCAAATTGTGGAGGAGACCTAGGGGTTAATTTAAAAAATAAAAATTTAAAAGTCCCCATCAATCCCATGTGAGCTCAGATAGTTATTCGGGGTCAAAGGTCAAAATTTCAGGTTTTTTGGATTTTTCTAGAAAACGGTAAGTTTTATAGCAAAAATACTTCAAACGAAAGTTGTAGATATATCAGGAACGGTGATACTTAGAGAAAAAAATCATAAAGACCATTTTTATAGAGAATTTTAAGAAGTTTGAAGTATTTTTGTGATTAAACTTACCGTTTTTGAGAAAAATCAAAAAAAAAAAAATTGACCTTTGACCCCGAATAACTTTCTGAGCTCACATGGGATTGATGGGGACTTCTAAATTTTTATTTTTTAGGGTAAACCCAAGGTCCCCACCCAAAATTTGGCTCTGTCGGAATTTTTGTTATTTCAATTGTCTAAATTGACCGGACTATCAGATATAATTTTATAACATTATATAAAATTTGATTCAATTGTATCGCGCCATTATTTGGATGTAATGTAATGTAATGTAATAGTATTAAATTAGAATTAAAGTAATGTAAACTTTAATATCATAGTAATTATGTGAAAATGACACACCAAAATCCCGGGACACGTAAACTTAAATTTAGGGCATATAATCTAGTGGTATATTCCGTTTTAATAGGTAAAATAAAAAAAAAAAATATATATATTAAAATTTTGAGCTTGCATTGACTCAATCGATTTTTTTAAGTGTATTTTAAGTATGAAATCATTTTCTAATCTTTTTGGAAATGACTTTATTTATTGCTTATTTGTCTAAACTCAAGTCTAACAATAATGGCCGTCCATTTTGAGGAGGATACAATTCATTTATATACAATACGACACGTCAAGGAAATAACCTTTGACTTAAACTGACATCTTTTAGTTCAATGTCATATGGTTCGAATCTTCAAATTTCATTAGAAAATATCGTCTCAAAATGGACTGCCAATTTTGTTAGCTTTGAGTTTTGACATGTAAACAATAAATAAAGTAATTACAAAAAATATTTCGATGTATTTTGCTTCAAATACACTCAACTCAAATCGCTTGAGTCAATTCAAGCTTAAAATTTAAATATTTTTTTATTTCGACCAAACCTATTAAAACAGAGCACACCACTAGATTGTACCACCCAAAATTAAGGTTTTCGTGTGTCATTTCAAAACTTGAAATTTTACTTACAATGTAATTATATAGAGCCCATTTATTGGATATAACCGTATAAAGACACATATTAAATTACGTATGATTATATAAAGCAGCAAATCAAATTTTTTTTAATCGGGTAGTTTTAATATAGGAACAGCCACATATTTACCATTTAAGAAGTCCTGTATTAAATAAAATAATTTCATCAAATGTCTTCGTGTTACAAAGTATTTGAATGTTAAAAATAACCTAAATTAAGCTGTTTTTATCTCTTAAGTATGCAGTTGTAGTAGTAATAGTAGTAGTAGTAGTACAAATGTGAGTTGGTATAAAGCAAATGTCAAAAAAAAAAAAAAACACACACACAACTTTTGTTATGAATGAACCCAAACGAAACGAATTCATTATCGCAAAATATAAAATTTCGTTTTACTTTGTCTTACAATGTATATGGTTTAGCACACATTCACGTTAAAAACGAAAATGTTCTTTTTTTTCTTAAACACGAAACAAAGTTTTTTTTTTTAGAAATTTTTCATAGATTTTCACTACTACGAAACTACTACTACTACTATTTTGTAGATAAAGCTTTTTTTTCTTCTTTATACAAATATAACTACACGTTAGAGTTAGTCGAAAAAGTATAAAGTGTCTCTGTTTTTGGGATATCATTACTTTTTAAAATGTTTTGGCATGAATAAAAAAAAATTGCGTTATTATTTTTTCAAACGCACTGATTTAGGGTACATTTTTCTTCAAACAAAAAGAGCTGTACACTCAGGGAACTTCTGCGTTAAAAATATGTAGTTTTTAGGGTTGTAATACAGTTTCTTTATTTTTAATTTAAATGTCAGTCATTCGTAGAACAAATAAAATGTTTAACTAACCTCATTAAAAAAAAACCAAACCACATCAAATGACTGTTTTGTGATTTTACATTAATTTTTTACAGTCGTTTTTTTTTTTATTTAATAAAACAAAAAAAAATAAATGTTTGTTTATTTTTTTACTAACATGTGAGATTGATTTTTATTACAATTGTGGTTCATTTTCTGAACATTAAAAAACAAATGACAATGTTAGTTGAATTTACTGAAATGTTAGTCGTCCTTTCTTTTAATGAAATTTCATTTGTTTTTAACTACATTTGCAGTTGGATTTATCTACATAGTATTCTAAGTGTATATGAAATCTGCATTCACCTTTCGATTATACACCAAAAATAATTTTGAAAAAACTTGTATCTCCGTTTTTAAGGTGCACCATTTTGAAAATAGAGTGGTCGAAAAATCTATTTTTTTTTTTAAGTTATAAAGTTCTCAAAATATTTTTATTTTTTTACTAAAATGCATATTATATTGATTAAACACTTTTTAACGGGCCGCGATATATCGAAAATGTTTGCGATATTTTTACAATGCTTTTTCATTGAGTGTGCTAAAAGAAATATTTTATTAATTTTTTTCCAATATTTATACCTTAGCAACTTTTTAGTGGTTCGAAATATGTCAAACATTTTTATAGCATTATTCTCAGTTTGTAAATAGAGACAGAGGAGATTAGAAAATAAACAAAAATCTAAAAATAGAATATTTGTGTTGTTAGTGTTGTCACTTCTGAGTTTAATATACAATAACATAAAAAGCTAATAGAGGAATAGATTCGAGGCCATACTTGGGTGTGATCGCTAAACAGTCACGACTTGGTATTGTTACGTTTGTAATGTAAGATGAACGCAGGTTTTATTCTTACAGCCGCAGGTTGTTGAAAAATTTATCATATAGAGACAATCTGACAATTATAAGACACAAATAATAATACAATTTAAATGGAAAATCACTGAGGAGCCTGTCCACAAAAAGGCAGATACTAGTCTAGTCTGATTTAAAAATTAATAGTGTTTATAATTTTTAGAGAAAAACGTTTATTCTTCTTCTTAACCTCAACACTTCTAAAATAAAAAAAAAAATATTTATTGTGTGCGATTAAAAAATTTCTTTTTAAAAGTTTTTTAAAAAAACAAAGTTTTCCGTCCACTCTATTGACTAAACGGTGCACTCTAAAAAATATGAAAAACGTCTTTTTTTATAATTTTTGGCGTAGAATCAAATGTCAGGTTCAAATTTCATATAAATTATTCCAAGTACTACATAGCAAGTAGTAAAAGGGACCCTATATTAGCGTTTTTGGCCACCGTGTGATTATTCCCAGATACTTTTCTTCTCGTAGTTGGAATTGTGATTTGTGTTCTTATATGGTCAAAAAAATGTTCCATGTGTTTTATTTTGTGCATGTGTGAGAATTATTTCAGAATTAAATGTAAATGTCTATAACATTTCTGTTGTTAAAGGATCACAGCTGGTGTTTGGTTCTTTTGTTTATTAAAACAATAACAACAAGTGCAAAAACTTATGAGTTCAAAATGTTTAAAAGAAATCAAATATCTACCTAACCGTATGAGTGATATATTATGATTAATAAAAACAATCATACGCCACAGGGTTTATTAATAGAGAAGTCACAAATATTGTTGAATTTATGGATGAAGTTGAAAGTTAATAAATAAATACTAACGAATTTATTTTTTTTTATACAAAACTGTAAAAAAAAGTGATGATATCCCAAAATCAAATTTTTGTGACGAACTCTACTACAAATGTATGCTTGTTCATACTTTGTATCTATGCTTAGTATGGTTGGGTGAAAATGCAATAGTGTAGTGGAAACGGAAGTGTAAATTAACACACACACACACGCAAATGCACATTTATAACAGCAGAAATGATATGGAACAGACTAAGAATTAACACATGTTATTTGTGTGATATATGAAAAATTATATTTTCTTTTTGTTGGCGTTTAAGGCAAACATTTTTTGTAGATGAGTTTTGGGTAGTGTGATAATTGGGGTGAAGTAGTACATTTTTAGGACATTCTACCTACTGTGCTTTGTTGTTTCAAAAGAACTTACTACTTTTAAGTGAACATGATTTAGATGCTTATAGAAATATTTATGGAATTTTTTTTTGTGTTAGTGTTTAGTTTTAAAAAATATTCTCATTAACATTTTGAATTTAGTAAATATACAAAATTATTTATATATATTTTGAATGTTACACCTAATATTCGCAAAAATGACAATTTATTTAAATTCCCTGTTAGAAAAGTTCATATATGTACAAATATTTTCATATATGAACGTATATGATTTCGTATATGGACAAATATGGAAATATATGTTTCATATATGGGCATATATGGAAGTATATGCGATTACATATATTAAAAAAGAACTCATATATGGTCATATATGGAGATATATGTGATTTCATATTTCGAAAACGTGCTCATATATTTAAGTCAGAGCTTACGGCTCTTAATTCATTTTTGAATTAATTCGCGAATCATTCTTACACTGAATTAATAAAATTTTGAATTAATTCTTTTCGCCAAAAAACGAATTGAATGAAATTTGAATCGATTTATATGCAATTGGCTGGTATGAATTGCAATTCATTTTAAATCAAATGAATTCGGCAAAATGAATTGCAATTCATTTTCAATTCAAATGAGTTTCGCGAAATGAATTGCAATTCATTTCCAATTCATTTGACTTGAATTTATTTTGAATTAATTCAAATTAATTAGAAAAATGAATTGCAATTAATTTTCAATTCATTTGAATTGAATTGATTTTGAATTAATTCAAATGAATTTTATGAAACTATTCATCACATATAAAACTATTGTTTACTTCTGATGATACAAATGAAGATGGACCGTCTTCCTCCCAAACCTCCAGTGGAGCTCTGTCAGATCTGACAGATAGCAACTCATTATTGGAACTAACATCGTAGGAATCGCTTAAATGCTCGCCTAGGAGTTTGCTTTTTAAACATTTCTTTTCAATTACAACAAAGGATTTTGAATTTTTAGAAGAGTACTTGCAGCTTCTGCAGCCATTAGCAGAGGCTATAGACTTTCTTCAAAAAGACGACGGCATGTTATTTGGTTATCTGTAGCCAGGTTTAGCCAGAATTCAAACAAAATTTTCCAAACTACAATTGAAAGATGGAAGTGGATATCTGAAAACTATGGCTGCAAAGTTAATGGAGGCTACAAAAAAAGATTCAACAATTTATATAACTTAGATGCAACTGCCAAAACAGCAATTGTGGCATCTGTTCTTTGTCCACCAGTTAAGTGTCTGTGGTTAAAAGCTTTAAACCCGAATTTTAATATTGGGACTCAAGCAGACATTATTCAAATGGCAAAGGATGCTGTTCAACAAATGTTTGACGAGGACATCACACGTCAACCATTTCAGAGAGTAACGTTTTAATTACTGTGATTTTTCTATTTGTAGTAATTACCTAATCGCTAGCAAAATAATTTTAAAAAACATTCACAATAATATTATAATATTTATTATAGAAACTCCAGAAAATATATTGTGTATCAATATGCCCTCAGAAACGGAATTCACAGCATACTTAGCAGATTCTTCAAAATCTCTATGTATGCTGAATAATTATCCGACGGTTAAAAAGGCTTTTTGAAAGTTTAATGCTCCGTTATCATCGTCAGCTGCTTTTGAAAGATTATTTTCGTACGCCTCTATTCGTAATGTCCCTAAACGTGGATGTCTATTAGACGAGAATTTTGAAAAATTATTGTTGTTGAAAGTGAATGATGCATTCTAGTTTAATCTAATTAGCTTTTATTTTATAATTAAAATAATAGTATAATTAGTTGATGTACGATTGCGGATCAATAAGTCTGCGTTGAAAAATATTTTTTTTTTTTTTGGAAAAAAAATTGTATTTCATTCAAAAAGTCACGGACTTATTGATCCGCCCTTGTATTTAAGGTCACTTGTTTACAATGTTTATGAGGCATTTTTAATTGTGTTTGAACTGCATATATTATAATTTTTGTTATTTATTTGGTTTATATTTAATGTTGTATATTATTCGACCTTTCAATTGTTATTTTAAGTTATTTGTTTATTTCTAAAAGACACCTCCATTATGCAAAATAAATATTACTAAGGGGTTTGTCGTTGGGTGGTCGTGGGTCACAAAATTTCATAAACTATTACCTGTTTCTCGAATATTAAACGTATTTTGTCGTTTAGCGTATGCCAAAGCCAAAATAAGTAATACTTGAAGAAACAAACTCCAAACACCATGTTTACTTTGATTAATTGCAATTCATTTTTCATTGCAATTTTTTTTTTTAAATTAATTTGAATTAATTTAAATGAATCATTTTTCTAATTCATTTGAATTAATTCGAAATCAATTCAAGTCAAATGAATTGGAAATAAATTGCAATTCATTTCGCCAAACTCATTTGAATTAAAAATGAATTGCAATACATTTTGCCGAATTTCTTTTGAATTGGAAATGAATTCCAATTTATTTTTGCCAAATTCATTTGAATTAATTCAAATTTCATTCAATTCTTTTTTTATGTGAAAAGAATTATTCAAAATTCAATTCAAATTTGTATTGAATTGAAATCAAGAAAGAATGATTCATTTACAGCTCTGATGGAAGTATATGTTATTTCATAGTCGCAAATGATGGCGATACATGGGCAAATATGGATGGCCATATATGGCAATATGTGCAAAAAGGACCCATATATGTACTTTAATCCTGTGTACAAATAAATGTAGTTTTCGTAAAGCAAACACAAGTTTTCATACAAAAAGGAATGCATTTTTTACCCCACTTTTTAGCCCCTAAACGTGAGATTGGGCTACTAAAATAATACGTGTGTAGTTTCAGTGGCGGGTCCAGCCCTTGATTTTTGAAAACTTTCGGTAATTTTAAAGAAAGTTTTCTGATTTTTTGAAGGTGTGTGGATGAGATGGATTTTTATCCGAAAAATAAGAATATGAATCATAAACATTTTTATTTATTTTTTTTTTTTGTGCCATATTTTCGCAAAAGCTTATAATTCACTACTAACGAGTTTCAGGCTACTAAAAAAAAATTGCTAGTAGAACAAATTATTTACTTTTGATGACCTTAAATGTAAAAATTCAGAATTTTCCAAATTAAAACTTCTTTAACTTCAGTGAAAGTATGAGTGTGAAATTCGGAATTTTTCATTTTAAGGTCATCAAAGTGACCGATCAACAAAAAAAAAATTTATATCGAATCAAATCTGAAAAAAATAAAAATAAAATTCGGAAAATTTGTTCTTTTAAACCAGAGAATAGTAATTTGTCGTTTTCGGCTATTTTACAATTTTTTGCAAATTTTTGTTAAGATTTTCTGGCTTTAAAAAAATATTGACTTTGTTGTTTTTTAAGTGTTTTTACAAACTTTTACACTTTTGGTTTTCTCTTGTCTTTTTAAATACAATTTTATTGCAGAATTTAACTTTGTTTTTGTTAAATTTTCTGGCGTTTGTTGCTTTTTCCCACCGAAAAATTTAAACTTCTATAAATCTAAAATTTCGGTTTTTAAGAATTTTTATTACACAAAATATCCTCTGTTGTAGCGCAACCAGAAATATGTTGTTTCATAGTTTTTCCTGTGCGTCGTATTGAAAAATGAATGAGATATGTATCTTTTTTAGAACAATTAACGAATTCTGAAATTGATTTGTTATAGCATATTGTTTGCATATTTTGCTTTTGGTTTTGCATATTTCGATAAAAAAATTTCATTTTTGATAAAAAAAAAAATCTTATTTTTGAGCATATTTTAGTACTTTTTAGAACAAAAGCATATTTTTATAGCATATTTTAGCGATTTTTTTTATTTAGTTTTTAGTTATAAAACAATTTTTTGTTTCACTAAAAAATATTTTTGAAAGTTTAAGCAATTTTTGCAAATTTAAATTTCTTGTTTTAAGACTGTACCGATTTAGCTATATTCAATGTTTTATCTCCTTTTTTGTTGGCAATTAAAATAAATTTCTACAAGTTATTCTTAAAGAAAGAGCATATTTTCCGTTTTTAGTGCATTTTTTATGATCTCAAAATTGATTTTTTGGAGCATATTGCCCGTTGGTTTGGTAATTATAGATTTTGAGAGTGACTTTCGACACTTTTGATGATAAAAATCAAAAATAAAAAAAAAAAAACGTCTTAAAACATCTATCTGACGTTAAATATCACTGTACTTAAATACATTATAAAATTTGCCCTGTGGCGATGTCTCAACTTAAAACGCAAAAGTTGTCAACACTGAACGTAAAAACCATACATCAATCTAGTAACATTGTGAAATAGAGACAGAGGAGATTATAAAAATAAACAAAAATCTAAAAATACAATATTCGTGTTTGTTAGTGTTGTCACTTCTGAGTATAATATACAATAACAGAAAAAGCTAATAGGAAAGAAAACTGCAATTTAGCTGCATTAGATTCGAGGCCATACTTGGGTGTGATCGCTAAACGGTCATGACTTGGTATTGTTACGTTTGTAATGTAAGAAGGGCGCAGGTTTGATTCTTACAGCCGCAGGTTGTTGAAAAATTCATCATATAGAGACAATCTGACAATTATAAGACACAAATAATAATACAATTTAAATGGAAAATCACTGATGACGCCTGTTCATAAAAAAGGCAGAAACTAGGCTAGTCTGATTTAAAAATTAATAGTGTTTATAATTTTTAGAGAAAAACGTTTATTCTTCTTCTTAACCTCAACCTTTCTATATATTTTTTATGTTCCGAAATTCTTGTGGTACTTTAATTATAGTAATCCGAATTTTCAAATGTTTCTACCAAAATTATTTATAAAAAAAAATATTTAAGACTTTTTAAACTTTTTTTTTCTTTTGAAAGAAGATTTACAACTCTTTCTTGGCCATTTCGAAAATATTTACAATATTTATGTAAAATTTTATAATTTTCGGATTAACGCGTATATTTTAATAGCGATCCTAAATATTTAAATATCTGATAACTTTTTTAACAGATTTTTTCTAATTAAATTACGATATTTGAAAATATTTAAGAAAATGTCTCGTGCTACAGAAAATCCGCTTGCGTACCACTTACTGACAAGCATGTCATATGTTTGCCAGTTCTGGTTTAGGCAGCCAACAAAAATTTTAATGCGCAATCCTTTTGAATTTACCCATGATGTAAAATTACGAAACCATGTTATTTTAAAGTTAGTTTGTGTTGTATTACATTATATATTTTTTGAACCAGTTTTGGTGGGGATATATCACCCACATCCCTCCCCCTCTGGATCCGCGACTGCTTGTTTTTTTGGATATATCCAATATATCCAAAGTTCTTTAAAATCCGCGATTACGGGTCGGGATACCTCCCTTGCAAGAAATTAGTTTGTTGACAAATCTATTAGTCCACTAATCATTCTGTAAGATGTGACTGTTGAAAAACATTAAAAAATAATTTGTGTTGACTTTTACAGAGCTAGAAAAGAGTGTATCCATTTCACCACAAACTCCCCTACTGTTCATCTAAAAGAATTAATAGTTTAAAATTAATTTAAATAGTCTTTGTATTTCTTTTATTTTATAATACAAATTTATTTTGGTATAAAAACTTTTGTTATGACTGAAAAATTAAATCAAATCAAACAAAATATTATTTTAAAAATGTTGTGATTTAAAGTTTAAACTTTTTTTAAATTCGGTTTAGTTTTTTGTTTGCTTCTATTTGAACTCCCCATAAATTTATACAGTAGAGTGGGCAAGCATTTTAAAATAATAAGCATTTTAGAGCTGACATTAAAGTTTGTGCTCTTTTAGTACAGTGCTATTTTAACGTCATATAGATAGTCGCAATTAATTTTCAAATAACACTAGATATTAACTTTAATATTTTTATGTCAGCAAACTTCAAATTCCATCTCAGAGAGAATTATATTACATGTGGACCACACGTCACTGGTTCTGTTAGTATCATATCTAAACAACAATATTATGTTATGAGCTGTCAAAATACAAGAAGAAAAAGTGTATTAAAAATGGTTTAACTGTTAAAAATCAATTTAAAGTTATTTTTTAATCGCATAGTTGAAAATTGAATGAATAAACGGACGTCTTTACTCAACGGGAGACAAAAAATTATGAGAAGACATGATATAAATATGAATACGTGTTCTCCACCCTTAACATTAATATGAACATAGATAATTTAATTCCTTTATTCTGTTGGCGTTCTCGCACATATAATATCAAAGTTAATAACCAATGTGTTTTATGCATTTGACAAATTTTATTTAGAAATGTTGAGGTTAAGAAGAAGAATAAACGTATTCATTTTTAAATCAGACTGGACTAGTTTCTGCCTTTTAATGGACAGGCGTCACCAGTGATTTTTCATTTAAATTGTATTATTATTTGTGTCTTATAATTGTCAGATTGTCTCTATATGATAAATTTTTCAACAACCTGCGGCTGTAAGAATCAAACCTGCGCTCTTCTTACATTACAAACGTAACAATACCAAGTCATGACCGTTTAGCGATCACACCCAAGTATGGCCACAAATGTAATACAGCTTAATAGCACTTTTTCTTTTCTATTAGCTTTTCTGTTATTATATATTAATACTCAGAAGTGACAACACTAACAAACACGAATATTCTATTTTAAGATTTTTTGTTTATTTTTCTTCTCCTTATTTGTTTTAAAAGTGTAATAATTTGAATTTCAATCCCCTCTAATTAAAATAATTTTTGAGTATTCCAATATATTTTTCTTCTCGTAGTTGCAATAGCGATTTGTGTTCATATATGGTCAATAAATTTTACAATGCGTGTTTAATTTTGTGCATGTGTGAGATTTTCATCAGAATTAAATGTAATTATCTATAAAATGTTTGTCGTTAAACGAGCACAGATGGTGTGGGGTTCTTTTTTTTGTTTTTAAGAGAAGCAACACTCAGGAAATTTTTCCTATTAATTAATGTGTTGTTTTCTTTGGAAAGCGGATAGTGGAGAGATGAAAGGTTTGTGTTTTACAACAATAACTGCAATGTCAAATGGTAATATTGGTCATAAACTTACGAATCATTTAGAAAAGCCACATGATTCAGTTTATTGAAACAACAATCTACAAATGTACAAACTTTTTAGAAAATTTTTAAAATAAACCAAATATCTACCTAAACGTATGAGTGATATATTACACGGTGCTACAGTAAACAAAAAAAAAACTTGGAAAACGGCCTAGCGTGGGTTATAGGTCTCGTTGAGTACATTACAAATTGTGTCAAAAAATTTCAGAAACACCCTCAAATTCAGAAGTTATTTAAAAAAACCGTTTTCAGTGATGTTCGTCAACTTATCGACCTGTAACTTATTCAGTTTCTGTCCGATTTAAATTTTTTTAACGGGTTTGGAAATGAAAACTGATTACGCTTTAAAATGACGTGCAGTTTTTGATACACTTGTAAGTTACAAGTATTGTTTTTGTTAAGAATATCTACAAAAAAAACGAAAATTATAAACTTTTTTGATTTTAGTAGCTTTACATTGCTTATTTTAATATGAAAGCTCATAAAAATGTATACCAACTTATAAAACAAATTTAGTTCTTATCAAAACATTGTTTTCATTTTTCAAATCTGATGAAAATTTTAAAAATTATTAAATTTTTCATTAACACCTGTTTTTACTATACATGTTAACTTAGGTTAAGCTATTTGTACAGTTTTTAATTTACGTTTGTAAGTCAAGTGGTTTACCAAAAGAAAAGTTTGTAATCCCAAAATTTTTACTTTAGAAAAAGTTTAGTAACTTTTGCAAATATAAACCGATTTTAACAAATAATATCTCGTTTCTTTCAATATAAAATTGTCTTTAAAATACAGTGCAAAGAAGGTAGGTTTTCACAGAAAAAAATTAAAATAACTCTTGTTGAATTTGAAAAATTAGGAAAAAAAAAATAAAAAAAATGAGAAACTTTTGATAAACACTTACGTAATTTCTTGGAATATATATTTTATGAATACATTTCATGAAAGCTTAATTCTTTGCCTTTCCAAAACTGTTTAAAATTTTGAAATCGGTCAAAAAATGTGTGAGTTAAGGTACTAAAGTGCTACGACCTACCTTAAAACAGTTTTTTTGAAAATAATTCAAAATTTTGAGAGGGTTTTAAAATTTTTGAAAACGGTTTTTGTATGTCCTTACCTAGGTCTACAACCTCCACTAGGTCGGTTTTCAAGTTCTGACAAAAAGTGTTTTTTTGTAACAGTATGTTATTATTAATATAAAACAATCATACGCCACAGGGTTTAATAATAGAGAAGTCACAAATATTGATGAAATTATGCGGTTAATTAATAAGTGCGCTATAATTGTATTTCTTTTTACCAAAACATCAAAATCATATCAAAAATCAAAACACTCAATTGTACATGAAGATTTATACGTTTAAAAGGTTTAAGTCATTATGAACCAATGTTTCGTTTACAAGCCAGTACTTTTAAACGGCCATATTTTGTGATTGACATCTTGACTATAATAAAATTCTCCAAAGTTGTCCAATAAGAATGTAAGTAAAACTTTAGCTTTTGAAATAGCACACCAAAACCCCGTAAACATTTTTGTTGTGGAATCCTGTGGTGTACTCCGTTTTTTTTTGGTTAGGTCAAAATAAAAAGATATTTAATTTTTAAATTTGTATTGACTCGCAAACGATTATTGCTAACATTTTAAGGAAAAGGCATCGAAATCTATTTGAAAACGACTTTATTTATTGTTTGTTGATCAAAACTCAACTCTGATACTGGTGACCGCCCTTTTTCCGTTGGATACAATTAATTTATTTTAAGTTTGTTGCACCCTTTGACCAATTTTATGAATTTTTTGTGTTCGAATCAAATCAACTGGTAAAATACACTCTAATTAATTTCTGTTGAAATTTACCCAACTTATAGTAGGAAACTGTACTCCTACTATAAGTTGGGTAAATTTACTCTATGTGTGTAAATGAAAAAAATACGCATATTGAGAGTAAGTTTGTGAACACAAAGTTGGTAAATTTACAATGGAAGTGCGTAAAATTTTAATAAAATTTATAAATAAATCAGTAATTTTACCAAATTTTCGTGTACGTATAAAATGCATAAAAATACATGTTTATAAGCGTAAAAACCCCCTTAAAAATGTGTATCTTTACCTTCCGGTAAGAAAGAATAACAGCCCGAAAAATTTTTCAAATAAAACAAAAAATTAATTTTTAGAAAGAGTTTTATTAATGTGTTGTATAATAATAAATTTAATAATAAATATTTGTATACAAGTTGTTGTCCATATACAGAGCTTCAAAGATTGAATTCTGTTTTTAAAAATCAAATCGGATTTTTTTTAAATCGAATGATTTTTTTTCTTCAATCATTGCGAATTCAATAATTGGGAATTCAATCTATTTTTAACTTAATCGATTTACAATTTTCCGAAATCGGCGAAACTGAAAGATACCGCCAGAATTGAAAACAATTGCTAATATCGAAAAAAATATCGTTAAAATGAAAAAAATCCCCAAAAACTTAAAACAATCTCCAAAATTGAAAAAAAAATGTAAACATTACTTAAATTAAAAAAATCGACAAAATTTAAAAAAAATCGCCAAAATTAAAAATAAATTACTTAAATTTGCCAAAATTAAAAAAATCGCCAAAAATAAAAATATCGCCAAAAATTGCTAAAAGTGAAAACATTGCCAAAATGAAAAACTTCAAAATTTAAAAACGGCAAATGTAAAAAATCGCGAAAATTTTAAAAAAATCACCATAATTGATAAAAAATTGCTCAAATTGGAAAAAGTTGTCCGTGTCTTTTATTTATCTGTTAGTTTTTGAAACATTGGCGATGTTTCAAATAAATACTCTTCTTTTATCTGCGATGCTAACTGTTCCAGAAAACGCGATTTACGAATCCAGCCAATCAAATCGAAATTTAGAATCGTTGTAGGGGTAATGGGGTTGAGTTTTGAACAATGGTGCAGCAATTTTTCCCCCATCTCCATTAGTTTTCGAAATATGTACCTTTTAAAAATTGACTAAATAAAAAACGTCCATAACTCAAAAAATAAAAAAGCTACTGGAAAAATGTTTGCACAGGTGTTCAAAACTCAACCAAAATACCGTCCTGATTGGCCAGGTTCTTAGATCGCGTTTTTCTCAAAAACAAAACATCGCAAAGCAAAAAGAGAATTTATTTGGAACATCGCCTGTGTTTCGAAAACTAATAAAGATACATTTACAGCTATTTTAAGTTTCTCGTCAATATTTTTCGTTTTTTTTTTCAATTTAAGCTTTCTTTCGAATTTGAAATTTTTTTTCATTTTTGGCGATTTTTTTTTTTTGCAAAATTTTTTATTTTTAATTTTGAAATTTTTTTCATTTTTAGCTATTTTTTTAATTTTTGGCGATTTTTTTAATTTTTACAGATTTTCTTTTAATTTTAAGAATTTTTCTAATTTTTTTGGATTTTTTAAAATTTAAGCGATTTTTTTTAATTTTTTGGCGATTTTCTTTAAATTTTAGCGTTGTTTTCAAATTTGGAGATTTTTATTTAATTTTAGCGATTTTTTTTTTTATTAATTTTAACGTTTTTTTTTATTTTTGGTGTTTTTTTTTTTATTTTAAAGATTTTCTCAATTTTAGCGATTTTTGGCGATTTTTTCAATTTCGGCAATTTTTTTCAATATTGGCGATATTTTTAAATCGATTGAGTTAAAACCGACTGAATAAATCGAATGAAGAATTTTATTCTTTAATGCTCTGTACATATATTATATTATGAAAATATTTTTCCACAATTACACTGATAGAAATTTGTGCATAGTATTAATGAATTCCTTCATTAATCCAATGAATTTTTTCATAAAAAAGTCCCCAAAGAAACGTTTCATTGAGTCAATGAAAGGTGTTTCATTAAATCAATTTTCATGAATGGTTTCATTGACCCAATGAAAATTTCATAAAGTATATGACATTTTTTTCATTAATCCTATCATAATCGTTATAAAAGTTTCATGTGTTTAATGAATAAAATTCATAGTTTGTATGAAATATTTTCGTTGATATTTAATAATTTGCGCTTTTTATGATTATTTAAGCATAGCATTAATTTTGTGGTTATTGAGAAATTATCATTAGTGGATATTATTTATAAGGTCTTTATAGGATCTAAAATATATTTTTATAAAAAAAAGAAATCTAACAGGAAAGGCTTTCCCGGGGCCACCCACCAATGTAGCTTTTAAAAGATAAAATTTAAAAAGTAGCTGATTGGATTTCTGATCGAAAATTACAAATTTAAAAAAAAAATTTTTTTTTATCCATAAAAAAGAAATATTTGAATTATTGTACTTTTTTTTTAAATTATGTACATTAATGATTGAAAAAATCGTTTAAATATAATTAACAGGCATTAAAATTTTAAAAGCTGAACTAAAATAAAAACAATTTTTATTTATTTACATTCAATCTTTCTTTACATTTTTTATAATTTGTGTTAAAAGATGACATATTTTCTTATATGTCGGTACAAAATATATAATTTTTTATCGGAATTCTGTACAACGATCGACGATTATAGTCCACTTTTTGTAGTTAAATTGCGACCATATTAGATAAAAATGTTAAATATTGTTAACAATGTTGTTAAAAAACAAAAATTTATTATCGTTTAGCATAACGTTTTTGTGTAACATTGTCAAAACGATAACAATTTGGGTCTCGTGTTGAACAAAACTCTATCGTTTTTCTTAGAGAATCTGTTCTTTGGAATTTAGTGCCCACTATTCAAATTCGTCAAAAACTGTTAGCTCTAGGCAAACTTAATTAAAAAAATTTATTTATATCAAAGTTTTTGTTAATTCTGTTTAAAAGAAATTTTTCAGTTTTTTTTATTTCAAAATGATAGTACAAAATAAAAAATTTTTTTCTTATTACAATTCAAAATTTTTAATGAAAAAAATTTGAAAATTTTTCATTGATTTATTGATTTTATTTTATGAAATTATGAAAAAATCATAAAAAATGTTAATGAAAAAAATACCAATATTAATGAATTTTCATTCAGTTGATGAAATTTTTCATTAAACCAATGAATCGATTTTAATGAAATCGTTTCATTAATACTATGAAGGAAAATTCTATCAGTGTAGGCTGCAAACACTTGGAAATAAACTATAAACTAAACACTATCACAAATACTACTGTTATACATTTTTTTTTCCATTAAAATTGTCAATAAATTAAATTTTTTAGATTTTTTTGGCTTTTTTTAATTTGTTTCATTTTTTTTTTCAATTTAAAAAAGTCAAAATATTAATTACTATTATAAGTTCGTATATTTACAAACTTTGTGCGTGAAAATTTTATTTAACAAAATAATACTACTTTTAGGCATAATGTGTTTAATTGTAAACACATAATTGGTAAAAATACTGTAAGTGGATATTATTGTATATAAAAGTGTGCGCAAAATAGTTTTACGCATTTTGATGTATAAATTTACCGAATTTGCGTAATAATACATGAAACTTTACTCGTTTTATAGTAGTAAATTTACAATCATTTTTAAGAGTGTATGGTTATAAATCCCTAACTTCTTTCTGTCTTCATAGAATTGGTTGAAATTTGGTATCAAAATAAATGACAAATAAGCAATAAACAAACTCGTTTTAAAAGAGATTTCGATGTATTTTCCTTAAAATATTACCAAAAATTGCTTCCGAGTCAATACAAATTTAAAAATAAAATATAAAAAAAGTTTACGTGTCTCGGCGTTTCGGTGTGTCATTTTGATATTTTGCTGTCTCATTTTGAGCTTTTTATTATTGAAGCAAAATACGAAATTTTATTTCTCGGCTAAAAATAAGCTCATCGATTGTATATAATTTTTCCGACCTATTCAACCATGAATTTATTTAAATTTTTTACTCTTGACATAATATGTCTATCACACTTATACAAATTATTATGCAGGAAATACATTTTACATACTTTTGAATCAAAATTTATTCTGTTAAACTTTAAACATTTGTTGCTAATATTTCTACTAAATGGCTCTTGAAGGCAAACAATTACAACAATTTCTTAATGATTATGGCATTATTGTTCTGGGTATCAACAACACACAACAATGAAATGACACCTAGATAATTATCGTTTCGGTGATGGAACTAATTTTGTTTATTCATCTCATGGCTTATAAATGTCACATGAAACCGATGCAACAAAAATTTTTATATTTACGCTGTTAAAACGAGAATGATTTAGGTGTCATTTCATTGTCGTGTGTTGTAAAAAAGATACATAATTGATACCCTGTATATCTAAAAAGTTTGGTTGAAAAATGTCCAAACGAGTTAAGACATCTACCTAGACGTATGAGTGATATTATTTGATTAAATTTAAACAATCATACGCCTAAGGGTTGTTTATATCAATAATATACGAATATTGGTAATTGTGTAATGTAACCAACTGTTTTTTTTATCAAACAGCGGGACTCTGCCGGCAAAAACAGCAGGATTTTGGAGCAAGAAGTGGGATAATAAAAACAATTTTTCTAGCAATGTGGATTTTAGTAAATTTGCAAATTTTTCGTAAACTTCGGTTGAAAAAAATTCTTTAAGACAATCTAAAACTTACAAATTAATAATAATTTGTGTTACGGAAAAATGTCTTTCCAAATATAAAATTTAAGCAATTTTACAAATATTGTTTGTAGTTATTGTTTTAAAATTTTCTCGTCTAAATAAAAACTATTTTACAGAAATTATTTTTTGAAAACAAAAATGATTCGACTATTTCAGTTTTTTTATGAAAAATATTTGTCAACAATTTTGAGACTTTTCCAAAAAGCATTCGAGACTTTTCTAAAAGCTTTCGATGACATTATGGTCAACAAAAATCTTTAAAAATTTCTTGGAATTTTATTTATTTGGAAGTTTAAAAGCTTCGGTGTGAACAAGCCTCATAATCTGAGACATCAAATTAATGATAGAAAATTTTAAACACAATTTTAAATTCTGCAATAAAATTATAATTAAAAAGGCATGGAAAAACCAAAAATATTAAAGATTAAAAAAAAAAACACGTAAAAAACCACAAAATAAAAAAAAATATATTTTTTTTAAGATGGAAAATATAAATACAAAATTACACGAGTTCTCAAAAATTTCAAATTAAAAAAAAAAAAAATGCAATAACGAAAAATTTTTTTCCTCTGGTTTTTAAAAGAAAATTTTTTCTTAATTATAAGAGGTTGCACTAGAAAATGGCTTTTAAAAAACTGATGGCACGAAACACTTTTTTCAACAAAATGTGTCTGGCTTTGACATGCAATGAAAAAAGTCTTGCCATTCCTGATATATAACATAAACAAAATTATCTTTCAACTATTTACATCGATGGTTGGCTAAATGATGGCATATTTTAAAGGAAAACAAATGCAGTAATTCTAGACACGAAACAAAAATTTACAAAATATGACATATACAACCCTTTTTCTGCAATAAGAAAAAGGAATCATAAAAAAGTTAGTTATGTGTGTCCTTGTCTTTCGCTTCAGTCTGTCTAGCTGTGCGTATATTTGTTTGGCCGCACTATATAAATATCACTATACATGAGTATCACTGAATACAATATTATTGAATATTACTAAATACAATATTACAAATACACATTTAATCTTTACTAAATTTAAATATTTTATTTTGTTTTTAATTTAATTAATAGACAATTACTTTTACAAACCGATGGCTATGCAAAATTTAAGCTTTTTTTAATCCACACTGTATGTATACATAAATGAAAAACAGATACAAAAATCTTCCATGGTTTATTTTTTTAAATGCCTTTTAACAGTTGTACTTTTTAGTATCTTATTGACATCTTGACATCTACTTCATTTTGCGTATATTTTTCAATTTGGTTGCCGTCCACACTATTAATATGCTTTCAGCACATGTTTTTTAGCAAAATAAATTTTTAACACATTAGTAAAACATTAGTTCAAACAGTTAAGTGCTGAATAAGTATAACTAAAATTTTACCTGTAAACACAATTTCAACAAAAAAATTTTGCTGAAAAATAGTATACTTTATTTACAAGACATTTTAGTTTAGCCGTTCCAATTAGTGGTATAAACACAATTTTAAACTTTAGGGGAGTTTATAGTGAATTGGTAACACAGTTTTTCCAGCTATTTAAAGGCCCACACAAACGATTATTTTAATACTATGTTTCCACTAATGTGTTTTTTGCAAAACATGTGTTGTGGTGAAAAACTGTACGGGAAAACATGCACAAAACATGTTTTATTTCAAAACAAGTCCAAAACACGTTCGGTGGAAACGTAGTACAAGTCGTTCAATATACACATATATTACAAAGTGATTAGTGAACAAACTTCTTTGCCAACTAAATCATTTGTTAGTTGCATTTTTCTAAAAAGACATTTCCGAGTAAAGTAAGACACTTGACGGAAGTGGTAATATAAAAAAGTATTATAGTGAAAAAAATAATATTTTTTACCTGAATTAATATTTATTAAGAGATGAGGAAAAATATAAAACTAAGAAAATAACAAAGGCAAAACAAGTAAAAAAAAATACAATAAATCAAATAATATTCGTCCGATTACTCTGAGTAACATTCAACACATGTGAAAAAGCTCGCTGTTTTGTTTGTACAATTCAAGTGAACAGCCCTCTAACAAGTGTGTCTGTTAACGGTTATCTTAGAATTGAATTTGATGGGAGTTTGTAAAAAAAAAAAATTATGCAGAAATATCTATTTAAGGAAATTATTCAGAAATAATTAATTTGAAATTAGGAATATATTTCCGCTCTTTTTTTATTTCGACATCCTTGATTGCTTCGCCAAATTACTTTTGTCTATGGCTCCCGTTGTTGTTTTTTTATGTATTTTTACGTCAATTCTCCTAAGTTAATTAAAAAATTCACATCTACAAAATATTCTTTTAACACAATATTCTTTTAACGCAACATAAATACGCTCTAGCATTGCTTAAATTGCTTTTAATACCCTTAAAATACTATTTAAACTTCAAGATATTCACAAAAATTAGCATAATTTATCAATTTGCAATTTTTTTTCTAATATTAGTTCGTCAGCAAAAATATATGTTAATAACATGTATTTTTAAATATTTACCAAATTAAAATTGTTAACGAGAATATTTTATTTAAACAAAACATGAAAACAAATTAAAGTTTTTTCAATGAGTTTTTTTCTACAGTTAAAATACAATAAAAACATGAGCCTTTCCACCAAGGGAAGTATTCCGACCCGAAACAGCAGATGTTAATGAACGATGAATATTTTTTAAAGGAGCAAAAACACTTTTTTTCTGAGCTGTTAAAAAGTTTGGTGAAGAATTATTAAGTTTTTCTATGAAAACATATCTAAAATATACGACAATTACATTTATTTGAACACAGGTCTATAGTACGCAAGAAAACAAAAATGTTAATGTCCATATTGCCATTATCATGAACCCACAGCGGCCACATTTTTTAATTATTTGAAATATATTCGAATTTAGACATTCGTCAAAGTCGCATAAATACAGAACGATGATGAATATGGGAAAACGATCTGACATCCCTTCGAATTAATATGCATTATTTTTAGCTTAACCTAACTACCATTCTTTAATAAAGCGACAGTTCTAATGATACTCAAAACACAAGACTACCCTCAAGTCTACTGACATGTTCAATATGCCAGTGACTGGATCTTCAAACTCCCTTTCATTATATAACAAATTTGTCAATAGTTACTGTAAAATAGAATAAATTAATCCGAAAAAAACAAAAATTGGGTAATTCTTGACTCCACTTAGTAACCTGTAAACATAAGATTGGACAGCTAAAAAAAAACATACGTGTCCTTTAAGTGTTTATTATCCACAACACATTCAAAGGTCCTGGTCGGAATATCTTCCTTGTAAGTCATAAATAGTTCAAGGTAGTACTTTATTTTTAAACAACAAGACACAGTTAGTAAAATTTCGAAAAATGCTTGAATATTAAAAAAATATTTAAACATATAATTCACTACTTCACCCCGATAACCCGATCACCCCGATAACACTACCCCAAACACCCCTACTTTAATATTTCTTAAAAGGCACCTCTCTGTGAAAAAATTGCAAAAACATAAAATTTTCTTTTTAGAAATGTTGAGGTTAAGAAGAAGAATAAACGTTTTTCTCTAAAAATTATAAACACTATTAATTTTTAAATCAGACTATACTAGTTTCTGACTTTTCATGGACAGGCTTCATCAGTGATTCTCCATTTTAAATTGTATTATTATTTGTGTCTTATAATTGACAGATTGTCTCTATATGATCAATTTTTCAACAACCTGCGGCTGTAAGAATCAAACCTGCGCTCATCTTACATAGCGAACGTAACAATACCAAGTCATGGCCGCTTAGCGTTCACACCCAAGTATGGCCTCGAATCTAATGCAGCTAAATTGTAGTTTTCTTTTTCCTATTAGCTTTTTCTGTTATTGTATATTATATTCAGAAGTGACAACAGTAACAAAAACGAATATTCTATTTTTATATTTTTTGTTTTATTTTTCTAGTCTCCTCCGTCTCTATTTCACAATGTTTCCAGATTGACGTATGGGTTTTACGTTCAGGGTTGACAACTTTTGCGTTTTTTAAGTTGAGACATCGCCACAGGGCAAATTTTTAAAATGTATTTTAGTACAGTGTTATATTAACGTCATATAGACAGTCGCAATTAATTTTTAATTAATATGTATTTGACAAATTAATTTAGAAATGTTGAGGTTAATAAGAAGAATAAACGTTTTTCTCTAGAAATTAAAATTAATTTTTTTTCTTTGAACCATTTTGAAGACTTATTTCAATATTTTGTAATTTCAGAGAATTTAATAAAATATCGTTTTGCAAATTTGCCATTATTTCTATTTGAAGTGAAAACGAAATATTACTAATTTCGGTTAATTTGGAGGTATGTTTCATTAGATCAGTTAGGTTACATATGCTTTTGGATATGTTCTTCGACACATCACAAAGTGTCGAAACTGTGGCAATAGAAACCCTCCTTTAAAGTGCCCGGTCCAAAAAAGTCTTGCATGTCCATTTGAATTCTAAGAATTCTAAGATGCTATATTTTACGAAACGTTATATGAAAACATATAAAATGTGGTGTAAGTTATGCAAGGCTCAATTATTACACAAGTGGTGCAGAAAATTAGATAAATCATTTTATAATTTTTTAGAAGTGCGCCCCGGTAGGCTAGTTGGTAGCGTGCTGGCTTATCAGTGCGGGGATCGTGGGTTCGATTCCCACCAGAGGCACTGGTCTGTTTTCGCTACAACGCGCCGAAGGCCATAGTAGCTAGTGCTCGGTTAGGGTAATAATATATAATATGAAATTATATGATTATTAATTAATAAAAAAAAAAAAAAAAAAAAAATTTAGAATTAAATACAGTAAAACTTCTTTGTTTTATAATTTACAAAGAAATCTATTTATAAAATCATAATTTACTTTATACTAAAAAAAAAACTACCTCATACAAAGTAAATACTAAAAAAAATATATATTTAATAGTTTTGAATATTAAAAAGGAATAAAAGCCTTTGCTTTGTAGCGCAAGTCTTAACTATAAAAACAAAATTCCATTCATAACTTCTACTGGTCTTGGATACTTTTAATATTCCAAAGAAAAAAAGATATTTCAAAAAGAAAAAGTTTTTCTACTTTCCTAAAGTATTTCTTGTCGCTTCCTTTTTTAAGCCCACATAGAACATTAGCATTCCTGTCATTTATCAATAAAAGTTATTAATGATTTTGGGAAATTTTCGCCAAAAATATTTAATATTCTTATACAAAAATAAAACCTTTTATTTGTCACAAAAAAAGAAATTATATATAATAAATATTAATAACTTAAAATTTGCACAAGCTGCTGCTTAATCTTTTATTTTCTTAACAAAAATGTTAGAAATATATTCAATATGGAAAAAGAAAGTTTAATTTTCATAACCTGAGAGATATAAAGTTTGGTACACACAGCGTTGCATAGCTATAATTACAAACGATTTTTGCTATTTTTTTGCTAATATTACAAGCATTTTTTTAAAACTTATAACTATTTTTTAAGAGTGTGATACTTGATCTCATATTGTGTAAAATTTAAGAGATTACTTAATTGATTTAAGAGAAAAATTGTGTAATAATATCTTGTTAGTGTCTCATATTTATTATTACATATAACGGCAAACAAAGAAAATTAAAGAATTATTTTTATTTTTATGTAATTTTAATCAATTTGCAATAAAATGCCATGTAGTTCAATCTAAGTGCTTTTGAAAAAGAGCAAGTGTCAGCCTATTTAAAAAGTGGCTTAAGTTTTCAGGAATTTGCTAGAAAAATAAACCGCTCACATACGAATGTCACGGATTTCGCGAGTGCTTATGGTAAAAATAAAACATGCGGCCCAAAAAAAAGTTTTCTTATTGGGACCGGCGCGCCGCGGCGTGAAATAATCAACTGTGACATCAACTCAATGAAGAGTCTCAATCAGATGATCGATGAATGTAAGGTAAATGTGTCCAAATCAACCATAGATGGGCTATTAAAGGATTCCGAGAGAATAATTTGCCAAAAGCTGATGTTTGTGCCAAGGTTATTAAGCCGCCACAAAACTGCTCGATTAGAATTCGCTAAAAGGAATTTACAAACCAACTGGAGAAAGGTAAGTCGATAATCGCTACTGTTGGTAGGGATGTTTAAATATAAATTTATTTTAAAGGTGATTTTTTGATATAATTTTTATTAAAAATAAAAATTATGTTTTTTCGACCTTTACTTGTGCAATGACAATGAAAATCATTCAAGTTCGAGACCATGCTCTATTTTTCTTTATTAGGATATTGTCCTAACAAATAATCTATAGAGTTTTTTGTTTTCAAATTTATTAATTTACCACTTTCAGGAATGTGTTGATAGATCTATTTCGGGAATTTTCTAGGTTCCCATCATCAGAACACGTTTTGAAAGAAGTGACAATCATATGCATCATCAAACATTCATATAAACTAGTTATCCCACTAAATGAGAACTAATATATGTGCTGGAAGTTAAAGATTATCACCATTGATCAAAAATAAATGGAAAACTTGTTTGTTATGTGCACCCTCTTCCTTTGGTAATATAATACACGCTTTTTGTTTTTGTTTTTTTTTCTCCTTTTTATTTCACACTTGTTTTGTTTTGTTTAAAAACAAGCTGTAAAGGGGGAGTAAACAAGACCGCACTTTGTCTTTTATACAAACTTTTCAGATGAGAAAAAGTTCAATATTGATAGTCCAGGTGGATTTAACAATCATTGGAGAGACCTTCGTAAGGAACCACGATAATTCTAAAAAAGAAATTTCAGAGGCAGATAATTAATGTGTGGGAAACTGTGTAAATGAAACTTTGTCAAATAATATTTTGTCAAATAATTTTAGATTAGTCGTTTGTAATTTCTTTCAAAAATCAGTTCGTTTTTTTATGTGAGGCCACATAAAACGTTGTTGAACTAATTGGATTGAAGATTTGCCACCACTATGTGAAAGGTTGTGAATGGTATTAAACACTTGACGACGAAACTCTTGAGGTACAAACGGTCTCGCGTTAGTACGGCTTTACTATTGGGACTGATCGTAAGCGGCTTTAAAATAAGAGATGTTGGTTGCTCTTTCTTGAAAAAATATTGTAACTCCAAATTATTCTCTTGACATGATGCAAATTTATCATAATCAATTGCCGAAGGAATGGCAATTGCAGATACTCTCGAAAGGGAATCAGCCACAATATTCTCTTTTCCACTAATATGACGTATGTCTGTTGTAAATTGTGTCAAATAGTCTAGATGCCGAATCTGGCGTGGTGTAGCACTACAATTGCTGTCGTCTTTATCTACATAATATCCTTAGTGTAAGAATTTCAGTGAAACAAATGTGTAATTATAGTTTTGTTACGCAGTGTAGAAGCTATATAATATAATGGAATATATTCTTAAAACATGAAAAGTCTCAAGGTAGAAGTATATGTTTGATATTTGGAAATTCTAAAGTGTGCGAAATACATACACACATAAATTGTATAACAAAAGGATTTTTATATAAAAATTGTCTTAAGACAAGTGATAATAGTAGTGGCAAGGATGCGAACTAACTACTACAACGACATGTATACAAGCTATTTATAATAAAACATGTTTTAAGCCATATGAGGAATTTTAAAAATATTATTAATTTGAGGTAAAATATTTTCAAAAAAAATTTTTTTTTGTATGACATGAATAAAATTAGCCGATGCTTAAGCGTGCTAAAACCATTCGCTTTAATAATTGTCGCGGTTTTAAGTTTCAAGCAAATTTAAAATATTAAAATTACAGTTATTGCTTCGATCTAAATAAAGCTACATCGATTTATCACATTTCAAAATATATATTAAACCAAAAATTTTTTTGTATCATATATTAGAACTTGAAAAGAAAATATTTTATCATTGCCGGCTTAATGATATTTAGTCAGATTTAGGGTTACGGGTTACATATTTGGAGAAAAATCATATTAAATACTTTTAAATTTTATATAAGGATCCCAGGTAGAAAAATACAATCTTTAAAACGTTTTAAAAGCATTTTTCATGATGGTACAAGCGTTTTCAGAACATACCAAATTACAAATTTAAAGCGTTTTGAGAATGTGCAAAATGATAACCCAAATTTACGGTCTGAGGATGGTATTTTATAACGTTCTCAAAACATTGCAAAACAAAATTTTTGAAATGCTTTTTCAATCGTTAAATAAGTATTTGCAGAACATTTTGGCTTACAGTTATTAAGCGTTATGAAAACGACCCAAATGATAACCGCTTTGAGGGTTGTAATTTTGAACATTGTCAAAACGCTCGAAAGACAAATTTTAAAGATCTTTATGAATTGTTCATAAATACCAATTTACAGTTTTAACGTTCTCTAAGCGTTAAAAAAGCTACAATTAAAGTACTTTGTCATTGTTTTCAACACAAATATCAGAATAATAATTTTAAACAATTTTATATATTTACATTTTGAAAAATAATATTTTTATTGAATTTAATTAAAATATATTTTAAAGTAACAAAATATAAATTAATAAGCTTGAAACATGAAAGTATTACTTCAGGGTTTTAAATTAAGGGAAATGTGATTTAGTATAAAAAATATAAACATAAAACATAATTTTGACGAAACGATATTGTGACAACCACAAAAGAAAAAATAGATTTAAATTTTATATACAAAAACATATCAATAAAATCAATGAAATTAAAAATCGAATATTCAAATATGAAAATAAAAAGCCCTCTATTGGAAAATAGATATATTTCATTATATAAAAAAATTGCATAAGAAACCGAGTTCGCATATAGATAGACCCCCTTATGACAGTGTTGTTTTTTAATCAGTAAAATATTTTGTAAAAAAAAAGTATTTCTAAAGTACTATTGGCAAATGTTAGAAAAACGCTTTAACGCAATGGTTTTACATTGGTTTCATTTTATAAACCGTTGTAAATTTTGTACGATAAGAACTTCTAAAGTACTTTTTACAAACGTTGGAGAAACGCTTTGAACCAATGTTTTTACAGTGTTTTTATTTCACAAATATTTGTAAGTTTTGTATAAAAAGTATTCCTAAAATACTTTGTCCGAACGTTCGAATAGCAATCCAAAATAATGTTTTTTAAATGCTTTTTTTTTCGTATTATTTGCAATTATCGCTTTGGAAACGCTTTTATTTTAGTACCATCAAAAACAAACGTTTTGAAAACTCTTCCTTTTTTGTACCATCCCAAATTTCTACCTGGGATGCTTTTTGATGTTATGAAAAGTTTGCTTCATAAAATTTCAAGTTCTTAAAATTTTTTGAAACCTTTTCGATTTTAGTATTAAGCTAATTGAAATCTTCTATTTGTGTTTAGTTGCCACAAAGCGAAATATGTTTGGGAAAAACTTCTAGGAATGAAAAAAATAATTTTTTTTGTTTTTTGTTTTTTTTTTTTTATTAATCAATAATCATGTATTTACAAATTATATACTATTACCCTAACCGAGCATTAGCTAATATGGCCTTCGGCTCGTTGTAACAAAAACAGACCAGTGCCTCTGGTGGGAATCGAAACCACGACCCCCGCACATATAAGCCAGCACGCTACCAACTGGCCTACCGGGGCGGACTGAAAAAAATGAAACTTCTTTACACTCTATCAATTTAGTCGGCCTTAGATATTCACTTTAGATATCTAGCTGTGTTCAGATCGTGTTTTTTCATAAAATAGCGCAAACAAAATAGTAAAATTTCGAAAAACCTTTAAAAAGTTCTTAAAATTTTTGAGTTTACAATTATCAAAATTACGTTTTGACTCGCAGATGCTGTTTACTAGTTAACCAATTTCAAATATAATTGGGAATGTTAGACGCAAAAAGTTCTAAGTTTGTGATGTGCGTATCGCGTTTTAGGTGCGCTGACATCAACTTGGTGTACCTCAAACTTTATAAAATTATACAATTTTTAGGTACTGTTCTAAAAACTCAATTCCATTAAATAGCACAAAACCCTTAAGGAAAAAACTGCGAAAGTTAGACGCAAAAAGTTATAAGTTTGTGATGTTCGAATCGCGTTATAGGTGCGCTGACATCAACTTGGTGTATCTCAAACTTTATAAAATTATACCATTTTTAAGACCTGTTCTAATAGCACAAAACCCTTAAGGAAAAAACTGCGAAAGTTTAAAATTTGAAAAATTTAGTTCTCGCTTGAAAACCACCCTACAACTTTCCACCAAGCAGCGATATGTAGCTTATATTTTGTGATCTTATCTAACAAGTCTAGTGCTTGCTTTTTATATTGATTTGGATATGAAAGTTAAAAACTATGAGCAAAAATATCAAACAAATGAAAAAGCTCTTATAAGTTTTAAGTAATTTTTTTAATTTATCGATTTATTTATTTTAATTAAGACTTTAAACTTGAAACTTTGAGTGTACTAGTTTCTAAGCAGGCGCGGATCCTGGGGGAGGGAAAATAGGACATTTTCCGTCAATACAAAAATATAGGACATATTAGAAAATTTTGCAAAATCACTTTAACTTCGGCCCCAGAACCTTTTCCTGTATCCGCGCCCGTTTTAAGAATATTCAACTTAACCCTGTTCACCGTTGCTCTCAATTCATAAAACCTTGATAAATATGAGGCTTTCAGTTTCAACAAGTGTCGAACATTTTTGAAATAGCTCATATACATTTTTACAAGATTGTAGCAACATATGAACACTAGGCGGGCTCTTATAAGAGCAAAGAGCTTAAATTATTACATATTAAAAACTTCGGCAGAGAAGATTACAAATTTTGATTAAAAGATGAACTAAATCTTATGAAATTCCATTTTTTTTAGAATTATACAGGGAATTCAGAAAAAATGTGCCCTAACTCAGTTGTGATTTTTTTTTAAGCAACCCGTAAAATTCAAATTATTTTATAAAACAATGGGTGTTTAAAAATATTAGTATCGTTTATTGATTTAGCAGTTTTATTACAAAAATTGTCCACAGTGACCTCCATTTACATAAATTACCAGTTGAAGACGTTTTGGAAAAGAAATAACTGTATTGACAAGCATACACTTAGGATATTAAGTAGGTAAAGATCACTGTAAATGTAGTCAAAAACAAATGAAATTTCACTTGAAGAAAGGACGACTAACATTTCATTAAATTCAACTAACATTTGTCATTTGTTTTTAATGTTCAAAAAAATACTAACAATTGTAATAAAAAAATAAACAAACATTTACTTTTTTTATTTTTTTAAATAACAAAAAACAACTTTAAAAAATTAATGCGAAATCATAAAACAGTCATTTAATGTGCTTTGTTTTTTTAAATGAACTACAAGGTGAGTGAAAAATTAAATTTGTTCTACATATGACTGACATTTGCATTAAAAATAAAGAAACTGCATTACAATCCAAACAACTGCATGTTTCAAACAGAAGTTCCCTGAGTGTACTAATAGGAATTCTAATCTAATCAGTTATATGGAAAATTTCAGTTCAACCCAAGTATATGAAGAATTAAAGGGTAATAAGTACATAACTTGTGAAAAAAGTATTTTTTTACAACATTTATTTTCTACAGATTTTTTATTACATCAGTTTGAAACTGAAACACCATCCAAAATTTTGACACAGACAAGCCGCTGGTTGGCGACTGCTAAGTACAGAAACTGCTCAAAACAATCTATTTTCAATCAAATTTTTCTTTCGAGCGTTTTGACAATGTTCAAAATTACAACCCTCAAAGCGGTTATCATTTGGGTCGTTTTCATAACGCTTAATAACTGTAAGCCAAAATGTTCTGCAAATACTTATTTAACGATTGAAAAAGCATTTCAAAAATTTTGTTTTGCAATGTTTTGAGAACGTTATAAAATACCATCCTCAGACCGTAAATTTGGGTTATCATTTTGCACATTCTCAAAACGCTTTAAATTTGTAATTTGGTATGTTCTGAAAACGCTTGTACCATCATGAAAAATGCTTTTAAAACGTTTTAAAGATTGTATTTTTCTACCTGGGTATTTTCATTTCAGCATGTTCAATTTTCTCATGTAAACTGAGAGAATTATCTGCATGATATCAATGGATTTTTGCATTAGATCTATGCTCGGCCATTGAAACTTTTCATTAAATTAATTAAATTTTTCATAAAATTTATTGAAAAATTTCATATTATTTCTTAAAAATTTCATACAACTAATGAAAAAGTTTCAATAAAAATAATTTCGTTGCAACTATGAAGCTTTTTCATGAAGTTTAAGAAGTTTTTCACTCACATTGTAAAGAAACCTTCATTAGTCTAGAGAAAAAATTTCATTAAAACTTCTCCAAGGAATTCTCTCTGTGAAATTCATAATATTTTTGATCGATAAATTGCCGTTTCTCGATAGTAACGATTTACTAATTTTTTTTCTTTATAATTTTATTATTCTGACATGAATTTTAGTTTTTTTTTTCTTATATTTTGAAATATTTTATAAAATAATTTGAACTTAACGAGTTGCTTTAAAATAAAAAATCACTGAAATTCCTTAACTGAGTTAGGGAAAATGTTTTCTGAGTTCCCTGTAACTTCATTCATAAAAATACGAGGGCGGATCAATTTGTCCGTGACTTTTCAAACTTCCCTCGTATTTATATGAAATGCAACACTGCTCAGTTCAAGTTCCACCTTTTAATAGACTACTGTCCAATTTTAGCAAGTTCCGTCATTTACTTTGCGTTTAACAGCTGTTCAAAACATACAACCTCGTGGATTTTTTTAAAATGGAAACAAGTGAATTTCGAGTGTTCATTAAAAATTAGTTTTTGAAAAAAAAACCATCAATCAAACCAGGAAAAGCTTAATAATTACTATGAGGGCTCTGCATCATCGATTTCAATGGTAAAAAAGTGGGTTACTGACTTGATTTGTGGTCGCACAAGTAAAAATGACGCTGAACGTTCTGAATGGCCAATTGACGTCAATATGTCAAAAAAATCCACGATATGGTGTTGGCCGATCGAAGAGGCATTTCATATGGCAGTGTGGTTTCGATTTTAAACGAAAGCTGTCTGCAAAATGGGTGCGGCGTTTGCTCTCAATTGACCATAAACGTAATCGTGTGACAACTTCAAAGGATTGTTTGAAGTTGTTTACCCGCAATTCAAATGAGTTTTTGCGGCGTTTTATAACTGTGGATGAAACATGGATCCATTACAACACTCCGGAGATAAAGCACCAGTCTAAACAATGGGTGTCGCCGGGTGAAACGGCTCCAAAGAAGGCCAAGGTAAGTTTGTCGGTCAATAAGGGGATGGCAATTGTTTTTTTGGGATGCACACAGGATAATCCACATCGATTACCTTCAAAAGGGAAAAACAATAAGCGGCGAATATTATGCCAACTTATTGGACCGATTTAACGAGGATTTAAAAAAAAAAAAACCAGCACCATATGGCCAAGAAAATAGTTCTTTTTCATCAAGATAATGCACGGGTGCACACGTGTGCTGTCTTAATTACAAAATTCCATGAATTGGGCTACGAATTGGTACTTCATCCGCCATATTCTCTGGATTTAGCCACTAGTGACTATTTTCTATTTCCAAACCTAAAGAAATTGTTCGGTGGAAAGAGATTTAGCTCCACCGATGAAATTATTGATCAAAAATTCTAGAAACGTTGGACTAAGTGTATTGAGCTAAAAGGAGACTATGTTCAAAAATATTTTTTTTTCCAAAAAAAATGTGTTTCATTCAAAAAGTCACGGACTTATTGATTCGCCCTTGTAGTGCGTCGCTTGTTTTAAGTTTTCCACTGTGAGCTGCCCTAATATATATATATATTTGTTTTTACAATTATGATTATTTTCCACAAAAATTTCTGTACGCACACATGTTCAGATTATTTTCTGAACTACAAATGAATGCTGGTACATGACCTTTTTAATATCTACACTTAAAACATCTTGAAGTTTTTTGTTTAACTGTTCACTTTTTGTAATGCTCCTGTCATTTATGTTTAAGTTTAGAATTAGTAACGAAAATACAAAATGAGAAAAAAAAAAGATTTTGCTAAAATTAAGAAAATTTATAATACATATTAAAAGGGCTTTGAAATCAAATTCCGTTATTGTTTAGTATTCAAATAAATTTTGACTTTTCTTACCGAAATTTTCTTAATTTTTGCATCACTTTGAATACTAAAACAACAATACCAATTCTCAAATGAAATCATTTAAGACTAATAAAGCCACAAGATTTCTCAATCTTACGCCATTATCTTGTGTTGAAAATATACAGTTTTTGTTAAACAGTTATATATACACTTAGGGATCTTCTGCTTTAAAATTTGTATTTCTTTTTGTTGTAATACAATTTCTTTATTTTTATAGCAAATGTTAGTCATTTGTAGAACAAATCAAATTTTTTACTAACCTTGTAAATCATTTAAAAAAACAAACCACATCAAATGACTGTTTTATGATTTTACATTAATTCTTTACATTCGTTTTTTATTATTTAAAAAAATAAATGTTTCTTTATTTTATACTAACATGTGGTTCATTTGTTCAACAATTGTTAGTAATTTTTTGATCACAATGTTCGTTGAATTTACTGAAATGTACGTCATCCTTTCTTTAAGTGAAGTTTCAATTGTTTTTAACTACATTTGCAGTGGTCTTGACCTACATAGTACTCTAAGTGTATATATTGACGAACGTTTTAGTATATCGAGCTGTTGAGATCTTATTTTAGTTATTATAGTTTAAGTGCTAACGTGGTATCGTTGTAGAATAGCTGTATTTTTCATAGTTTTGTATAGATTTAACTCCAAAAATCATGCTACGAGCATATTTCAACGATAGCACTTTACCTGTGAATTCCTTTAAATTGATTGCTTGAAAGCCAAATCACATATGTATCTTTACCCATTATTAAAGAGTCGATATTTTGGAAAATCATTAATTATCGTTTTAAAATTTCAGTTATTTGGACCATTATCATTCTTATAAACATTTTTCGCAAAATTGATAAATTTTCGAAAAACTTTTATTATAAGAAGTATTTTTTTAATTATTCGTTTTATTTGAATAATCGTTACATTTTTTTTCAAATTCTTCGTTATTCGAAAATCATGTTTTTTAGATTATTCGTTCGAATTTTCTTTTTGTTCGTTCGAATAACTTTTATTCGAGCGACAACCCTACTTATGACCTTGTTTTACTTTATTTAGTTTTGTTTGCAAAAAGTTTAATCTTTATTTGTATTTTGGTTAACATGAATAATTACCATGTTTTAGGCACAGAACGTCATCATTAGAAATTAGAAACATACCTGTAACGATAAGAAAGTTAAGAAAAAATTAGTACATAAAATTAATAGGAAAATATTGTAAAAACAATATTAACGATGTATAACATTAATTATTACACAGGAGGACGTTTAAAAATTAATAAGGTTATGACCACCAGTTCTATATATTTACGGTACGCTGATTTCAATGTCGTACTGTATTTTTAGATCTATTGTACAGTACAGTTTTTCCACAAAACTTTGTCGCATATAAATGCAGTTTTTTTACAAATAACGTTTTTAAAGTGCAATCAATCTGACTGCTTTCTTTCTGATTTATGAAATTATCTATATTTTTTATTTATTATTTGCTTTAATTTTTTCTCGAATCTGTCGGATCGGGCTTTAAAGATCCTTTGATAATTTATCTAATTGAAGAAAAGATTATTTATTCATATTTTCTCCGACGTTTCGTTGGATATTCCCCACATTTTCATGGATATTATTATTTCTGTTGAAGTGTAAAGACACCACCTGTATTCTTATTTGAGGTACTTATATGATTCAAAAAACCGCACTAAAAAAGTCCGTAAAGTCAGCAAAAATTTTTTTCGGAGGATCCTTGCATAAAAAGTATTAATATCAGCAAAAAATTTGCTTAATTTAATTCAATTTCAATTTTTTTAAAATTTTTAAGGTTTAAGCGAATTGTATCGCTAAACTAGCTATTGACCTTAACAAGTGGTCATGCAGTAGAAAGAGCCTATTAGGAAGAGGTGTTTCAGCAAGAAAACAATTATTTTTTGAATATGGTGCCTAATATGCAAAACGAGTGATTTGTCAAAAATTTTATATGGCAGCATATCTTCGCGAGATGAATCAATAGTCCAACTTTTAGTATGTTATATGAATACTTTTTACATTTCAGTAAATTTAACTAACATTGTCATTTGTTTTTTACTATTCAAAAAATTAAGCACAATTGTATACTTAGATTAATATATAGGTAAAGACCACTGCAAATGTAGTTGAAAACAAATGAAATTTCATTTAAAGAAAGGACAACTTACATTACAATAAATTCACCACATGGTAGTGTAGTAAAAGTGAACCACATATGCAGTAAAAAATAAACAAACATTCATTTGTTTTGTTTTTTTAAAATATAAAAATAACTCTATAAAATTAATGCAAAATCATAAAACAGTAACTTGATGTGGTTTGTTTTTTTTAATGAACTACAATTGTAGTCAAAACTGAAATGTCTTCTACAAATGACTACTTTTTTCGTTAAAAATAAAGATACTGTATTACAACTCAAATAACTACAAATATTTACATCAGAAGTTCCCTGAGTGTAAGAATCAAAAATAAACGTTAGATGGCGGACCCTTTATATATTTATATTTGAAACAAAAACAAAAACATTCAAGGTTGAAATGGGAAAACACAAATTCAAAGTGGGTTTAGGCTAGAGGTAAAGTAATTGATAAAGTAAAGGTTGCCGGTTAGATCCCTGTTCGCGGCATAACATTTTTCTTACAAATAAAATAAATTTTTATGAATGAATGAGAATATTATAGTCGAAAAACATAAACTATTCAATTGTTACAATAAAAATTCGAAGTTTGTAAATAAATGTCGGTTGTTACAACACTATTAAAATTAATAATAATAGTGATAGTACATGGAACCACAAAAAATCGGTTGGCAAAAAATTCCGTTGCAACTACAAAACTGTTTCTATGTGTAGTCTTATAAAAAAAACCACACATGTGGTAAATGTCTCCTCTTACATATTTTAATTTACTTTCTTATTTCATTATCTTCCTTTATCAAAATGTTTAGTTTTTTAACAAAGCTTCAGCAAAAAAAAAAAAATATATAATATCTGCAAATAACATTTTCTCAAATTTAATACTTTATTTCCTTGGCAATAATCTTTTAGTTAATTAAGTTTCCTATTGCTGACCATGATATAAAGTAAAAGTTTTTATCAGTTTTTTTTCTTTAAAATTTTCAAGTCCATAACTAATTGTAATTTTTTTTTACTTATTTGCTGTAATTGCAACTTTTCTATAACTCAGCACCTTTAGTTGCATTAAATACTCTTAACTTGTAGTCCAGGAAAAGGAAAAGTTTTTCTACACATTACTTAAACTTTATTTTGAAAATTACTTAAAACTGGAATACATAGACTGCAACAAAACAGCAACTTGAACTATTCAAGTGATGTTAATGTTAATTTAGTTTTGCCGTATTTTTCTGATTTAAGTCTTAAGTTTCTGCAACGTCTTTTTAATTTTTATTTTGCTTTATTTTTTTATATTTTTTTTTTTTATATCCCAGCCAGCAAAATTCGGAGCCCTAAAATTCCATGACACTAAAATGACTCACAGAAATCATTAATTTTTGAGCCCTCCTATTTTGGAATCAAAAATTAATCAAATATTTAAATTTTGTTTTTTTGAGTTTTCAAACAACTTTAAGATAGAAATAAGAGCCTTCAAAAATAAATCAAATATTAATCAAAACTATGAGCAAAATTAAATTAAATTCAAAAAATTAGTCAAATATGAGTCGGTAAACTTGAAGTTCAAAATGGCTCTAAAAAAGTATCCATTTTTGAACAAAACAAAACAAAAATTTTCTTTAGCACAAAAACACAGCAAACAAAATTAATTTGTAAAGAAATAAAGGGTCCGCCATCTAACGTTTTTTTTTCAACTAGTGCTTATTTCGTGAATGGTAACACTTAGCTCATGTCTGATTTGACAGATAATTAGTTTTATACTTCCGCTGAACGACTATGGTGTGTATACGCTTGAACAACGCTGGGAAATATTGCGACATTACTTTGAAAATCATGGTAATGTTGCAGAATGTGTGCGAAAATTGCGTACGGATTTTGGAAGAAGAGAAACACCGTCAGCTCCGTATGTTCGTTATCTTGTGAAAAAAAGTGAAAGAAACTGGCATCCTCATCGATAAACCAAAGCGTGAAAAGCCAAAAACAGTGCGTACACCCGAGAATATTGCTGCTGTGGCAGAAAGTGTGCGTGAAGCGCCATCACCATCAATTCACCGTCGTTCTCAACAATTGAACATTTCGGAGACATCATTGAGACAAATTGAGCATAAAGACCTTGGTATGACGACATACAAAGTCCAATTGCTTCAGGAGTTGAAGCCAACTGACCATCCAATGCGCTACACTCGATGTTTTGCGCCCTGTTTTTGAAGATCGCATTATCAGCCGCAGATCTGATGTCGTTTGGCCATCTCGGAGCTGCGATTTGACACCGTTGGACTATTATTTGTGTGGTGCCGTCAAAGATAAGTGTTACGCCAACAAGCCAGAGACAATTGACGCTTTAAAGAACAATATTCGTGAAGCCATTGGTGAAATACAGCTGCACACAATCGATAATTCGATAATGTGCTTAAAAATTGGACCGATCATTTAGGCTACTGCATGGCCAGCCGAGGCAGCCATTTGAATGAAATTATTATCCATTATTAACCGGAAGGATTGTACTTTCAAATATAAAAAGAAATTTGAGAATATATTCAGTAGTTTTTTTTATAGCTTTTTCAAAAAAAAAAAGTTATTTGGCGGACCGTTTATATTTGCGCGGATTTGTATTGCAATCACTATTAAATATTTATTTAAATTTCACTTAAATATTCATGCAACGTCTCTAATGGATTGGATCAACATTATAATATATTACGAAAAATTTTATATTTATACACAGAGCCAAATTTAGCTATTTGCCAATTGAAATTCGTTTACTACTCAAATTAGGATATTACGAATTTCAGTCGGTTGGTACAACTTAACATCAGTTTTCACAACAAAGTTTGGTTAATTCAACTGAGTTTTTGTAGCAGCACCCAAAATATTCAGAAATCTAATGTAAATATCGTTGTACTAACTGTATTAACCCAGCAAAAACGAAATGGAACTACTTCTACATGAATCACTTGTTTCATTACATCAACAAGAAGTGGTCTGTAATAAAAATATGACAATTAGGAATTCTTTTTCAAGGGTGCCAAGATGTTAATATTTCATATGGTGATTGCATGTAAGCTTGCTGGTCTAACTATAATAGCGTTCCGGGTTCGAGTCAAAGAACCGCCAATGACATTTTTTTTTGTTTTGTTGTATACAATTGAAGGGTTTATTGTAAAAACTTGATAATTCACATTTAATTTTTAGTTTGTTTTCTACTTTCAAATGTGGAAAAAGCAAAAAATATGACTTTAGCAGGATGTTTGTATTCTATGTATGTGTAATAAGTGACTAAGCAAGGCTTGTATCGAATATAAGTCATAGATATCTAGAAAACAACGAAAATCCAAAAAAAAAACTAATTGTGCTTATCATGTTGTTACAATAAGCGCTTCAATTATTTACTTGTTTTAATTTTTATGGTAAAATAAACAGTTTTTTGTAGAAAATATTATATTTATTTTCACTTAATTTATAATGAAATTTTATAAAAAAAAAAAAATTTTCAAACAGAAAAATTATTCTTAAAATATTACCTTTGTTACAAAATGATTTTAACATTTATATATTAAATAAACTTGGAAAAAATAATTCCGTGTATTTTATATAGAAATTTTAAAATAATTTTGCAACAAAATTGTTTTTTTTTTTTCCTTAAATTCATTTTTCATTAAATATTTAATTAATTATTTATCAAATCCTTACTTTTTTATATGGATTCTAGCTGTTTCTTTGTACCCGGTCTTGCCCGGAACTCAAATACTTTTGAAAAACACATATTGAAAATAAAGACTTAAAATATATACCGACTTTTCTCCAATTCGTTATCTTTATTAATATGACAGCCCAGACGCTCCTGCGACCGCTGCCGACGCCAAATCACTCATTGCAGTGTGCCCGGTTTATCTGATACTGTGAAAATTCTTGAAGCATAATTTTAAAGTTCTACTAAAGTACGTGAATGTGTATCATTTTCTAATGATTATTAGAATTTTCTTTCAAACTTGTGCAAAATTTGTTTAAAAATTAAAAAAATAAATGAATGGCTATATATATGGTTAATCTAATATTATTTCAATTACATAAAAAAATATAAAGCGATCTTGTGGAGAGCCATCTTTTTAAAATTTGTACGGAATCTGGTAAAAATAAAATTTTGTTTATGGAACATCCAAACTGAACCCTATAAATTTTATACATTGTCACACTTTGAACGTCTTTTTTTTAAAGTAATTTGAAAGATTTTTAAAATGCCTATTTTGGAGCTGTCGATTGTTAATTTTATAATAGTTGTTATTATTAAAAAAAAAAAAAAATTGGAGAAATGATAATTAGGGTTTGTTGTTAAAGCGACTCATTTTCAGTAAATTTTGATAAAAAATTCGTTAATATTTTTTTTGAAAATCTAATTTTTTTATTTATTAACAAGTCAAATTTCTGTAAAACAAATTGCACAAATTTTTAATTATTGTTTACTCACTATTTTTAAGACTAAGATTAAAATTCGGTTTTAAATTGGAATTGCATTCAACTAAATTATTATTTTGAGGGCTTTGACAAAAAATTTTTTGCCCAAAATCAGCTAGGAAGAACATTTTTGTAGAAATTTTTTCTGTACACTGATAGAATTTTCCTTCATAGTATTAATGAAACGATTTCATTAATATCGATTCATTGGTTTAATGAAAAATTTCATTAGCTGAAAATTTCATTAATATTTGTATTTTTTCATTAACATTTTTTATGTTTTTTTTTATAATTTCATAAAAAAAATTCATTAAATCAATGAAAAATTTTAAAAATTTTTTCAATAAAAATTTTGACTTTTAATAAGAAAAAATTTTTTTTTGTACTATCACTTTGAAATAAAAAAAAAAGAAAAATTTCTTTTAAACAGAATTAACCAAAACTTTGATATAAATAAATTTTTTTTATTAAGTTTGCCTAGAGCTAACAGTTTTTGACGAATTTGTATAGTTGGTCACTAAATTCCAGGGAACAGATTCTCTAAGAAAAACGATATAGTTTTGTTCAAAACGAGACCTAAATTGTTATCGTTTTGACGATGTTATACAAAAACGTTATGCTAAACGATAATAAATTTTTGTTTTTTAACAACATTGTTAACAATATTTAACATTTTTATCTAATATGGTCGTAATTTAACTACAAAAAGTGGACTATAATCGTCGATCGTTCTACAGAATTCCAAGCCAGATCGATAAAAAATTACATATTTTGTACCGACGTATAAGAAAATATGTCATCTTTTAACACAAATTATAAAAAATGTAAAGAAAGATTAAACAATTTTGTAAAAATAAAACAATAAAAACAAAAATACATTAAAATTGGACCCTTATAAATAATATCAACGAATGATAATTTCTCAATAACCACCAAATTAATGCTTTGCTAAACTAATCATAAAAGTGCAAATTTTTAAATATCAACGAAACTATTTCATACAAAATATAAATTTTATTCATTAAACACATGAAACTTTCATAACGATTAGGCTAGGATTAATGAAAAAAATTTCATATATTTTTATTTCGAAAACCCACTTACAACTAGATTGGTTACATTGAACCTTTATGGACCCATATATGAAAATTGTTACCTTGCTTCTTTCAAATTTTCTTTTATGTGAAATGCTATTGTTACTAAATTAAATAAACTTACTTGAAAATGTAAAACTGCAACTCGTGGTTTTAGTGTTTTATGATAATTTTTAAGGAAATAAAAAATTAATAATTTTTTAACCGAAAACGCTCAAACAAGACTCAAAAATAATATTGTTTTGCATGAGAAATGATTCAGAAAAAACTCAAATCTACGGGGGAAATTTATATTCATTTTTCGGACTCAAAAGTATATCAAAAAAGACTTCATTTTATGAAGAAAATTTTTGTTGACACACTCATTTTTCTGAGTCATTTCGGACTCCCAAAAAAGAAAGCTCTTTTGCTGGAGCCACTTTCCTACAAAAATTTTAATTTTCAATCATATTTTTTCATCTCACTTTCAATTAATTTTTAAGCCCGTTTGCTGGCTGGGCTGTTCGTTTTAAATTCCTTCAATTTGTCTTAGTTGTATAAGAACAAGACTTTAATAATTAATTTTTTACAAAGTGTTTGTAAAACTTTTCTTTTACACTAAACATACATCGCTTTACTAGACCAACAAACAAAAAAATTTTAAGTTTTACAACGTATTTACAATATTTCTTTTTTGTTTCAAGTATTTTTAACTTTATCTTATAAGATAAAAGAAAAGAAAAGCTTATTTTATGTGTTAGTAAATATAAGATAATGTTGGTTAAAGAAGCAATAACAGTTAATTTTTTCATTATGTTGCAGCAGAGATGTTAAACAAAGTTTTTGAAATCGTTAGAGGAATGTTGGCTAATGTGGTCTGTTCGCTAAAGTTGACCTTTCGTTTTTTTTTCGAGTTGTTGCATGAAAATGACAAAACTATCAACTGACGACAAATAGTGCTTCCGATATCACTATTTTCAAAAAGTTTCGACTTGACCGCACCCAATTTTCCTTATTTTATTGTGTCGTTCAAAAAAAAAAAAACGCAACATAAAGTGTAATTTTACGTAAAAAAAAAGTTAAAAGTGAAATAACAAACAAGTTTTAAAGACATTTCAAAGTCAGATTTTTGTAAACGGTAAAAATTTCATTCATTTATTGCTTCCATTAAAAATAACAAAAATAGAAAAAAATTAACATAATGTTAGCGTTAAAGATCAGAGTTGATATATTTTCTTATATTCAATTTTTTTTATGGGGTTCAAAGTTTCAGTTTTCTTGACATGTTTTAATGCATTTTTTACACAATCTAGCCTATTTTGCAGTAGCCTACACGATCGGTCCAATTTTTATCGATTTTGTGCAGCTGTATTTCACCAATGGCTTCCTGTTCCGTCCTGTTGAAACCAAATGTTGACAATATCCTCCTCTTGAAATTTTGTGAAATTTTCTTAATTTTTTTTTAAATTTTATTTAAAATTCTGTATGCCAATGTAATTTAAGTTAATCTGATTTAATCCCAAAATATCTTATTTGATCTACCAAAAATTTCATATCTTTTTGGATCGAATAAGAATCAATTAGATCTAAATTATGCGATATTTTGGGATCTATCAGGATCTTAAACTATATATTATTGAGTAATATATTTGAGGGATCTAAAAGGATATTACTGGATACGCCAAATTTGTGATAAACTTAAATAAGAATCAATATCGATCCCTATCAAATGACATCTGATTGTGTATTTGAGATATAACTTTTTTTGATCGGGTAGTTTAAGGACTCCTATTCCTTTACATTTATATTTGTGTAAGTGAATATTTCATTCATATTATTATTTTTAAACGAAACGATATCTGAATCTCAACAAAAATACAAAATTTCCAACTAAATTCTGTTTACTTGAAATTGTGAAAGTTTATGCTTTTGTTTTGTTGATTGTAAAATTTCCCAGAAATTCGTTTGTTGTATTTTGAACTTACTCGGATGTTAAAAAACTAATTAGTTTTATAAATAAAACTAACTGACTTTTTTAACAGTCTCATATACAACATAAATAAATATACCCAAGCAGTAAAATACAATCGGCACAGTGTTGGCAAAGCGTAGGCGATGGTCGGTTATGCGTTAACTGATGATTATGCGTTAACTAATGATTAATAATCTTGACAGTATTGTCCTGTTACCCAATTGCTTACAGTGGCCAACCGTTCGTTTGATCGTTATGCCACCGTTGGCATAACGTTGGAAGTTAAAAAAATGTTGTGCTTTAAAAAAAACCATAAAGCAGAAAACTAACATCGGAACAGTGTTGGCAAAGCGTCGGCGACGATCATTAATGCCTTAGCATAACGTAGGATTAACAATCTTGACAGTATTTTTCTGTTGCACGATTGCTAACAATGGCAAACCGTTGGTTTGAGTGTACTTTTCACCGTTGGTATAACGGTTATTTCAGTTATTTCAGCTGAATTTTAGTTGTTACGCCCAAAAGATTCGAATTCTAATGTAAATATCGTTCTTCTCACCGAATTAATAAGTTGTTACCATTAAAGTACACTTTTCAATTCGGTTGGCACTTTATTTCTCTGTGTGTAAATGTGTGAGGTATAATCTTATATATAAAATTCTCGTGTCACAATGTTCGTTCCCGTACCCCTCCGAAACGTCTTGACCGATTCTCATGAAATTTGGTGAGCATATTGAGTAGGTCTGAGAATCGGCCAACATCTGAAAATGGGCGTGATCGGACCAGTGGGCGTGTCAGCTCCCATACAAAGTAAATATTTAATATCATATATCTACAGTTCTAGAATAGCCAGAGTCTTAGAAATTTGTGCACGTTGATTATTTGTTAATGTGAATAGTCATGGGAAAAATGGGCGGGATCGGACCAGTGGGCGTGTCAGCTCCCATACGAAATAAATATTTAATATCATAGATCTACAGTAATAAAATAGCCATAGTCTTAGAAATTTGTGCACGTTGATTATTTGTTAATGTGAATAGTAATGGGAGAAATTGGCGTGATCGGACCAGTGGGCGTGTCAGCTCCCATACAAAGTAAATATTTAATATCATATATCTACAGTACTATAACAGCCATAGTCTTAGAAATTTGTGCACGTTGATTATTTGTTAATGTGAATAGTCATGGGAAAAATGGGCGTGATCGGACCAGTGGGCGTGTCAGCTCACATACAAAGTAAATATTTAATATCTTATATCTACAGTTCTATAATAGCCAGAGTCTTAGAAATTTGTGCACATTGATTATATTATGAATAGTCATGGGAAAATTGGGCGGGATCATACCAGTGGGCGTGGCAGCTCCCATACAAAGTAATTATTTAGCTCATATACAAAATTAATATTAATATTAATATTAAATATCTAGGGTTCTATATTAGCTATATAGCCTTCAAATTTTGTACGAGTCCATCAATTACAAATATAAGTAGTCGAACTGAAAATGGGAGGAATGGGATAAATGGGAGTGGTACCAAAAGCAAAAAACAAATAAGCTTTAAAATAAATTATCACATTCAACACTTTTTGCAAGGTTATTTAATAATGTTGTTCAAAAATTGTTTTAGGGTTCTTAGAATAAAGGCGATAGAAGGACAAAGAGGCGTTGGGCTTCCCATGAAATTACAAATTTTAAAATGATTTACTAATGTGAATTTATTTTTTTAATTATATATTTGCGTAAAACAATTTTCTTGATTTAAAGAATTAATTACAATTAAAATTTGAAGGCAAAGCAACGTTTGCCGGGTCAGCTAGTAATATATAGAAAACAGATAATGGTAAAAACAATATTGGCAAAGAATATTGCAGGTGGTGCTGGAAAAACACAAACAAACAAAATAGTGTACAATATTAGTTGTAACATTGGTAGGACGGTGTGTTTTACAAAAATAGCGGTGGTTTGCCAGTACTATTGTGTTTGTACGGTTGTCAATTTATATCTGGGTAGTTACTTTACGTAGAGAAAAAACACTTTTGAATATGTTTTCAGGTAATTATTTATATGTTTACAGTGATTAACATTTTTAAACCTAAACAAAACATATTTGAAATTTTAAAATATTTCGATATTATGTTTGGGACATGCAAACTGACATATAATTAGCAAATATATATGTTTGCATCCAAACATATATATGTTTGGCGGTAAACGTTTTTCACTTTTTTTTAAACATATATACGTTTACAGCCAATCATATTTATATTTACAAGCAAACATGTGATATTAGAAACATGGGAAACAGAAATGGTTTCCAAACGAAAGTATATTGCCAGCATTTTTATTTCCAGCAGGGCGTTTTTTATTTTCTGTGTGCATAATAAATGGGAATACAAACTTTCGAAAATATTAAATTTCACATTTCAATAACCATTTAAATTTCAACAACTTTTATAGTGCTTTAAACATTTTTCTTTAATTTAATTTTCAAGTACGCTTTAAAAAAACAGAATATAGTTCTGCTTAATTATTGTAGTAACTGTACTTAGACGAGTAACTGTAATAGTTTTTAACAACTAGAGTGTGAACACAAAAAAAAAAATAGAATTACAAAAATATACAAATTTTGAAACAAAAAAGTACTCACAACAATTTTGTAATAAAAATACAACTTTAATTTACTTATACATATAGACAACACCCACACCAATGCATATGGACCTTAACACATTTATCTTTTTACAGCTAATTACAATAAACAGTTTGTTTTTCTTTGGTATTTTGTAAAACTACACGATATGTGAAAGTATATTAAGCTGGTAGAGACGTTAGAGACTTGCAATAGGTTATGATCCCATATAAGTAGACGTTTAAAAATGTTCACGAATTCTTAAATTTAGAATTTGATCATAAGGCCCTATATTGGGCGGCATTCATTTTGAAGGAATTACAATTTTTGCTCAAACTTTATCAAAGACGTTTGTTGCCATTAAAATATATGTAACAAGGCATTGATTTTATGTTTATTTATGAAATATAGCCTTTTTTATCGGGATCGCAGTTCCACAGGTGGTCTACAACTAGGTATTGACAAAAAAGATACTCCACAAAAAGTGGGTATAGAATTTGAATATACTGTATTTCCGATTTCAGAAAAAACTATTTAAAAAAAATCTTTAGACATATTTACTTACAAAATCTGTATTCAACATTTTAGAGCAATCAAGAGCCTATTACTGAGGCATACTCTTCTGAAGGCTAGACGTTTTTGAGATATTTTATCATCAAGTGTACAAAAATCCGTTTTTTTTTGGTGTATTCGGGACGTTATAACATCGCCTATTATGACTTTTCCACAAAATTTTGTTATGTCATCTGAAGTTCATTCCTATTGTTATAAAAACTCAAGTTAACCTTTCTAATATATCTTATTCGTTTCCGGAACAATCGTCCGTTGAAATATTTTGACAGTACTAAGATCTAAAACAATAGGGAAGTACTAAGAACTAAAACAGATTACGTAACAAACTTTTGTGAAAAAGTCAGAATACAAGATGTTACATCGTCCCGAGTATAGTAAACAAAAAACGATTTTTTTCGAAACTTTCAACTAAGAAAAGCTGTTACGATGGAGAAATTGAGGTCATTTACAGATTCAGAGTTAGAAAAGTATGTTTTAGTCCTAGTTTATCCTTTAAACCTTTGTAGGCCTGTCTAAAATTTTATAGGCTAGTATTGTCATAACTTTTAAATTTGTCTGCAGATTTTTTTTTAAATAGTTTTTTTCTGAAATCGCATATATGGATAGCGCTTTCAAACCCTATAATCACTTTTTGTCGAGTAATTTTATTTATTTATTTTTTTTCAATGCCTAATTCTAGACCACCTGTGAGTTGTTTATAATGAAGAGCGTAATAACATCCTTCGAACCAAATTAAATTGTCTTATCGTATTTTTTGTTTGTTAATCATTTTATTTCTGTTTTCGTTTCAAATTAAGTTTTAACTTAAGCATATAATATACAATAGGGTGTCACGAATGTGGAAAATTTTGCGTAATATAACTCAAACGCTGCATATTTACCAGCTGATTACGGGGAAACAATCAAAACAATTTATGTACATATGGTTCGATACTAGCAATTGAAGTTGGCATTCGGAGTGTATTTTGTTTTGCTTTCTTTTACTATAGACCAACACTAAGTGTACTCCAACTGCTAATGTAGTGTATTCTGATGATTTTTGTACGTCACGAAACTCGCAAAAATTTTCAAATTAGGGACAGCCTATTATGCATATTAATGTCGGTTTAAATAATTCAACACTGTATGCAAAAAGTAGCCGACATTTTTATATATACAATAAAAATAGATTAACTAATTTTTGGACAGTTTTAAAGTTGAATTTCTCGCTGTAGGGTAGTCACAAAAGTTATGTGGATTTTACATAACAGTTAACTGAAATTACAGTTGTATCACTTAGACAATATGTGTCATTATTTTGTACAGTTGTTTTTCTTTACCAACCTGCAAACATTTTATTTCTTGTGGATGTAGTCAAAAAAAGGACGCTAATGAAAACAGATGCATAAAAGTTTAACTTTTCTGTTTTTTGCAGATGAAAATTTTATTAAATAAATAAAATATTAAGATTAGTTTAATTATTAAAATGTTTTTATTTATGTGAATAAATACAGCTTAAATATTTTCATTAATATTATATCTAAAGTTGAAGCAGCGCTTCGAGAGCTTAATCAATTTGAGCTTAACTCACAAAAAAGGTAATTTAGAATTGAAAAATGTGTATCTATCATTCCTTGAATTCATTCCCTAGAAATGCATTCACTATCTGCATTCAAAAGCTTTAATTGGTATTTAATGAATTCCCAAATTGAATGAATTCAATTATTTGTTCATTCAACATTTTACTAATTGAATGAAGAAATATAAGTTTTACAAAACACAGAAATTAAAACATAACACAAGCAATACAGAGCATAACATATTTTATTTTATTTGTATACTAATTTTAAGAAATTCTATTTTCTTTTACGTAAATATTTCAGTTAAATTATGAAAAGTTTTACAAGTTTGATATAAATTTTATTAAAAATAAAAATTATGTTTTCTCTACCTTTAATTGTGCAATGAAAGTTATTCAAGTACGAGGAAATACTCTATAGTTCTTTATTAGGATATTGTCCTAACAAATAATCTATGGAGTTTTTGTTTTCAAATTTATTAATTGACCACTTTCAGGAATGTGTTGATAGATCTTTTCGGGAATTTTCTAGGTTCCCATCATTAGAACACGTTTTGAAAGAAGTGACAATCAGATGCAAAACATCAAACATTCATATAACCCAGTTTTCCCACTAAATGAGAACTAATATATAAGCTCGAAGTTAAAAATTATCACCATTATCACCAAATAAAATTGAAAACTTGATCTACCTTTGGTAGATATACAATACACGCTTTTTGTTTTTATTCTCATTTTTATTTTCAGATTTTGTTTTAAAAAAATTTTCGATAAAGTCCTCGTAGAAGTTGAAAAAGTTAAAAATACTAAAAATTTTAATAATTTTCAATCGATTTTAAAACAAACTTTAAGAATATTGTTGTTTTAAAATAAGATTCGAAAAAAAAACCGTCGAAGAAGTTGAAAAGACTTAAAAAAATTTAAAATTTTAATTGTTATTAAGAAAATCTCTACATATTTAAATTAATAATTTTAAAAATGTAAAGGGTCCGCCAAATAACTTTTTTTTTGAAAATGCTATAAAAAAAACTACTGAATATTTTCTCAAATTTCTTTTTTTATTTGAAAGTACAATCCTTCCGGTTAATAATGGAAAATAATTTCATTCAAATGGCTGCCTCGGCTGGCCATGCAGTAGCCTACAGATCGGTCCAATTTTTAAGCACATTATCGATTGTGTGCAACTGTCTTTCACCAATGGCTTCCTGTTCCGTCCTGTTGAAACCAAATGTTGCCAATATCCTCCTCTTCAATTTTTGTGAACAAAAATTCGTTCAACATGGCCCGATAACGATCGCCATTGACTGTAACGGCCACTCCTAGCTCATTTTCGAAGAAAAATGTCAATTTTCGCACACATTCTGCAACATTACCATGATTTTCAAAGTAATGTCGCAATATTTCCAAGCGTTGTTCAAGCGTATACACAACCATATTCGTTCAGCGGAAGGATAAAACTAATTATCTGTCAAATCAGACATGAGCTAATTGCTACCATTCACGAAATAAGCACTAGTTGAAAAAAAAAAACGTTAGATGGAACTTTATATATATTTGGAAAGACCAGGTAATATTCTTTTAAATAACGCTTTCAAAATCGATTAAAAAATTACTGAGTGTGAGTTATACATGTTTAAATGCGCCAGTCGCAAAAATACTCTTTCATCGTTATCTCGACAGTTTAAGGGGATATTTCAAGTTCTCAAAACAGTTTTGTAATACACTCAGCTAGATTTACAACATACATTAAGCTCATTTGACCTTATAAGAAAATAATCAAAATTTTTCAAAATTCAAACACCCATAAATTCTGAAATAGGCATCGTTTAGGCCTGAAATAAAATTTGTTGGATAGAAAAATACATTTCATTTGATAACAATTTCTCCTGACATTTTATGAGAAATATTTAATAACTTTCAATAATTTCTAAATAAATTTTATAAAAAAAATCATTATTCATATACTTTTTTTGCATACAATTTTTGTGTATAAGTGTTGGTTTTATTTAAATTGTTTTGTTTGTTTTTTATCTGTTTATAAAACTTTAAGCTTTTGATTGTCAATATAAGATCATAATTAACTTACATTAGCATTTATAGTGTTTATTTATATTGTGTACTTACAAGGGAGGTATCCCGACATAAAATCGCAGTTTTTTATGAACTTTATATGTATTGTAAAGAAGCAAAAATAAAAAGAGACACGTATTTTTAGAGCTTAAGGATTAAAAAGTAGGGTTCAAAATGTATTTGCTTTTGAATGAAAACTTGTCGTTAACTTACAAAAACAAGATTTATTTGTAGGCAGGGTAAAAGTACTCAAGAAAACAAAAATTTTGATAACCTATATAGAGGATCCAGAGTTGCCACATTTTTGAATTATTTGAAATATATTGGGAAAAGGATTTTCGGGAAAAGTCGCATAAACCGAACGGTTTCGAATATCGGCAAAAGCTCAGACACCCGCTCGATTAAATTAAATAGTCATTTTTAGGCATTATTTTTAGCTTAATACAACTAAAATCCTTAATAAAACGCCAGATAAATCAAAACACATTTTTTTTAATTACAAAAATTCTTGAATGTCTTTGGGCATAATTTGTACACCAATGTGTCTTCAAAACTTTTCATTTGATACCAAATTTGTTTGCACTTACTATTAATGCAACGAAATAGAACGAAAAACGTAAAATAGGGCAATTTTTGACCACACTTTGTAGCGTCTAAACATGAGATGGCGCAGCTAAAAAAAAACACTCGTCTTTTATATTTTTATTCCCTACATTAATATATCCGAAGTTATTACGTTCCGGGTCGGGATACCTCCCTTTTTAGACAAAAAAAAAAAGAATAACAAACAATTTGAAGTATACTTTCAAGTGCTTAATTTTAATTAAAACTTTGTTTTTTATCTTGTCTAATTCATCAATTTGCACATTTTATTAAGAATTACTTTCTATTATTATTTTGTCTTAAACTTAATTTTTTTATTTTAAATATAAGTTACTTTTGGGATTAAGTACTTTAATTGGGAAAATAAGCACATAATAAATAAAATCAAGTGTGTAATTTTGTTTTGCATACTTTAAGGCGTTTTTAAGCGGAAAAGTAGATAATCATTATTTCTGAACCTAAAAATATATTAGGAGTTTAAGGTAGTATGGTAATACAGTTGATAGGGTTATAACGGACACCGGTTATAACGAAGTTTTTTTTAGAACCAACGCATTTACTAACATAGGGTTGCCATATTTAAAAAGTGAAAAAAAAGTACATTTATGAAAAAAAACAGTACTTTTCAAAAAACAACAGTACATTTTTGTATTTATTGTTAACATAACTTTTACTTCAATACATCACAATTTACTTAAAATAAGTTAATACACCGAACCAAATAGCGTAGGTAAAATCAACAAAAAAATTTTTGTAGATCTTTAACGAAATTTTGTCAATTTTTTTTAAGATTTAACAAATTTTATTCAAATCAACAACATTTCGTCAAGTTTACATCCTCTTAAGAAGTAAAATTGACTAAATTTCATCAAATTGACTAAATTTCGTCAAATTGGCTAAAATTATTAGTTTGGACGCAATTACTTTTTGCATTGGGCAGTGTCATGAAAAAAAATTGTGTTTACAAACATCCATTGCTTGAAAAGTAAACAAACCAAACTTATATATGTACAAAGAAACGAAGTGGAATTAATACAGGGAGGTTCAAAAAATTTATATAAAAAACTATTGTACGCACGAAAAAAAACATGGTTAAAAAAAATATATATTCTTTGTACACGCAAAAAAACTTGTTTATATAAAAATATGTAAAATATACAAAAAAAAAAACAGTACAAAAACAGTACACATCCAAAAAAAACAGTACTTTTACGTACTGTTTTAGGTGTTGTGAATAAAACAGTACATTTTTCAAAAAACAGTACATGTACTGTTTAAAACAGTACGAATGGCAACCCTATACTAACATATTTCATACAAACTAATACGGTTATAACGAACACCGTTTATAGCGAACTTTTTATATAACGAACTAATTTCTTGGACCCTTTTACGAGTTTTCACACAAATTTTTACTCTTATAACGAACACATTAAGCAAATCTAATTTTTTTATGAAAAATGTGCTGCAAATTTTAAAAAGTTTAACTTTTTACTTTACTAAAAAGAATTAAAAACTGTTTGAAACGTAAGTAGATGGAAAAACTGTTTCAATATTACAAACAAAAACTGACACATAAATTAACCACTGACTAGTCCTTGGAGGAGACGAAACTGCGGCAGTCTGGCATATACATTGTGTCCGTTAAATTTTTCAATAAAAGTGTTTTGTCCTTCTTCTTCCTGCAAAAATCTAACTAAAAAAAATCTTCAGTAACTCATTGTAATAAAATTAATTACGATTGTCATTATATGACGGTTACAAACACTTTACCCCTCTAACATACACTCGGAATCCAAATAATTAAATGTGAATAAAACACATCATAAAGTGAAAATTAATTGTAAAAAAGATATAACAATAGGATTAAAAAGAGGAGGCATTCTAGTTGAAAAATAAATGTTAAATAGGTATTAGTGAACTCTTGTCTCTTTTGATTAAAACAATATATTGTGAATGCTGTGATTGACAAAACTCCACTTAGCCACACTCATCGCTGTGTCGACCGTGGCACAGTGGTTCCAAACACAAAAAACATGGTAATAAATATAGATGTTTTAAACTACTGGTCCAATCGGGAAATGGTGTTCCCAAAAATTGAAAAGCGGGAGCTAACCTTTAAGGAAAATGTTTCTGTGGTCACCCTGTTTTAACACAGGGTGTGCTACAGGGTGTCAAAGTTGACCATCTCGAGTATGAAAGAGCTTTAAAGGGGTATAACTTCTATAACCATGCATCGATTTTAGTGTTTTTTGGACTTTTTTAAATCTAGGTTACGAGACAAAGCAAAAACATGCTTCATGTACCATAGTAACTCTTACAGTTAAAAAAATATTTCACTTTGAATTTCAAAATCTTCATTTTTCGCTTTGACTTTTTTAATAGTTTTGCCAATAGATTATTCATTTTTCAAAGAAAATGCTCAAAATTTTTTCAAGTCATTCTAATGACCTTTCTTAAACTCCTAAAGAAAACTTTTTTGAATTATCTTAAGCCGTTTCGCAGTGATACTATTTTAAACTCAAAAATTAAAAGTGTGTTCTGAAAAATGGGGTTTTTTGGTCAGATAAGGGGTAACTTCACACACCTTTATATATATTTTGCTGATATTTTTTGGATTAGTTTTTTACATAGTTTGATAGAGTAGACTTCAAAAATGCTTAATGGTATAGTTTAAAGCATTTTTGGATATGCACCCTACGTCCAGCATTGGTCGAAAATGATGAATTTTTGAACGGAATTCTATGTTTATGACCGTGATAAAAAAAAGTCACGCCACTTAGAGACGATTTGAAATTTTTATACTGTAAAGAGATTTATTCTAATGAGTTTGCCACTTCATTTGCCGCCGCCCGCTCAAAAACGTAGCCTGGAGAGCAAATTTTGTGGAAAAAGTCATTTTTTCAAAAGCCTTTTTTTGATTTATAAAAAAAGCGTACTTATATTATCAATTTCAGCAAGATTTTATTTTATTTTTAATAAAACGTAAATAATTGTCCTACATTCCAAAAATCTTTTCGATATTGCTTATGGTTATTTTTACATAAAACATCAAAGTTCAATGTAGTATATCTAACTATAATTAATTGTACATTTATTGGCTTTTGCTTTCGGTAATGTTAAAAAATTTAAATAATTTCAGAAATTTTTTACATATTATTAAATTAGACTTAGTTATCAATTCAACGATGCATAAATCGTTTATCTAGTGTAATAAATGAATTCAAACTATTGCGCTTAAATCAGGCATTTCAGGTCAAATTGCAGTATTTAACAAATTTATATATTCAGGTATACAGAGCGTGTTGCATTATATTTCTCTAAAAGGGTTACGGGTTTTTTTATTTTTTTAATACTATTTCAAAAACCTAATAAGATATAAATGCAGGTAGAAAATGCGTTTTATGATGTAACATTTGCATAACATATTGTTTTAATGGGCTAATATAATGCGTTTTTTTTTATTTTACCTATTTCAGTTTTTTGTTTTTACAAATCCAGTACCTGCTCGATTTTTTGTTTATAAAAAAACAAATATTTGTAATATATAAGCGTAGTAATTTTAAAAGGAGGTTATTTGAGTTAAGCAGTCATGGAGGTTACAATAAAATATAGCTCCCTTTGTAAAGTAATTTGGGATACTCTTGCCAATACTGATATACGATCGGAAAAAATAGGAAAACTGATTGATACCATTGTCTACTCGTATGGCTTAAATATAAAGCCAGATGAAATTGAAAATTTTTACAAAATTTATGAAAAAAGGATTAAAGATTCCGATTATTCTATACAAAAATTTATGAAGAAGAGTCAAGATTGGCTTAATAAGGAGATGTCAGTAGTTATTGAACAGAAAAAAAGGGGCCGCCCTAAAAAAGATTATGAAGAGGTCCAGATTAGGACTAAGAAGGTAAAACAGGAAGAAATGATTAACACACACTCCGCTAATGAAATAAAGGATTCTTTTAAAGCAGCTTTGACACGTATACAGCCTAAAGAAACAGGGAAAATTGTCGACGTCCTACCAACTGCGTCTCCTAAGCGTTTGAAGCGCATGATACAAAGTATTCCAACACCAAAATCATCAACTTCCTTTACCAGTGAAGATGCATTAGCTCTTTTTCTAAATTTGGGGTTAACGAGAAATAAATATGGTATTTTAAGAAAAGCTCTCATTGAAAAAGGATATGATATTTTTCCTAGCAGTAAAGCAATAAAAGAAACAAAAGAAAATATTTTAAAACCAATAACATCCCCAGTGCATGCCTCTATTGAAGGCGCAAAAGTTGAACTATCACAGTTAATTGACAATACTGTTTCTAGAATTATGTCCACATTTAGCAGCAAAGATATTGAAAGATGCAAGCAATCTGATGTCGTGTTAATGTTCAAATGGGGCTGTGATGGCACATCTGGGTTTTCCGAATACAAACAACCATCTGGAAGCAGCAAAGAAAAAAGTTTTTCATCAATTTTTATGGCTTCTTTTGTGCCGTTAAGAATGCGGTTGTATAATAAATTACCTTCAACCTCGTCTGCAAATGATATATGGACGAATTTAACCCCTGGATCTAAATTTTTATGTCGTCCAATACGATTTGAATATGTAAAAGAAGACATGATTTCAACACAAAGTTTAGTAGATTCAATAGAAAGGGAAATTTCGAGCTTGTCTCCACTTTACGTGGAAATATCTGGACAAGTTATTAAAGTTTCATTTCAACCACAACTTACAATGATTGATGGAAAAGTTGCAAATGCAATTACAGACACAACATCTACTTGGAAATGTAATATATGTGGAAAATTAAGTTCACAGTTTCATGAAGATAGTGATACAATTTCTATGAACGAAAACGCTCTGAGGTTTGGGATATCGCCACTTCATGCCAGAATAAGATTTATGGAATATTGTTTACACCTCGCATACGATCTCAAATACCGCCTTATTCCAGGAAACCTAAGCCTTTCCGTAAACAAAAACACTGATCTACACAACATGAGAAAAGAAGAGAAGAAAAGAAATCAAGATGAATTTAAATTAAGACTTGGATTAATCATTGATACGCCCCTTCAGGGGTTTGGAAGTTCCAATGACGGAAATACAGCAAGGCGTTTTTTCGAAGATCCAGAAACTACCTCCTCAATTACGGGTCTCGATAAAAACCTACTAAAACGTTTTAAAGTTATATTAGCAGTCATTAACAGTAAAAAACCTATTAATGTGGCTAAATTTAAACTCTTTGCCAATGAAACAAAAGACATTATACTCACCATGTACTCTTGGAGGCCAATGACACCAACAGTACATAAAGTATTAGCTCATGCCAAAGAAATAATAGAAAACAGTATGTTGCCTTTAGGCGAACTGACTGAAGAAGCCCAGGAGGCCAGAAATAGAGACGTCAAACATTTTAGGCTTTTTAACACACGTAAGTGCTCCAGAATAGCTCAAAATTCCGATTTGATGGAATTTTTATTAATATCATCGGATCCAGTACTTTACTCCATAAGAACAAAATGGTTACCAAAAATAAGCATAGACATTGAAAAGGAAGATTCTGAATCTATGCATATAAACGACCTTTTAACTTTTGATACTTCAGACTACTTTGTAGAAAATGTGTAGTCCTTAGGAATATATTCATATTTTTAGCACAATTACTACTGTACCAGTTAAATTTAATAAAACCTTATCTTTAGAACAAAAAAAAAAACATTATTTTGTCTTTCAAATAAATGAATATATGGTAGTTATTTACCTGTTTTATATGGAAAATTAGAACAATATATTATGCAAATGTTACATCATAAAACGCATTTTCTACCTGCATTTATATCTTATTAGGTTTTTGAAATAGTATTAAAAAAATAAAAAAACCCGTAACCCTTTTAGAGAAATATAATGCAACACGCTCTGTATACCTGAATATATAAATTTGTTAAATACTGCAATTTGACCTGAAATGCCTGATTTAAGCGCAATAGTTTGAATTCATTTATTACACTAGATAAACGATTTATGCATCGTTGAATTGATAACTAAGTCTAATTTAATAATATGTAAAAAAATTTCTGAAATTATTTAAATTTTTTAACATTACCGAAAGCAAAAGCCAATAAATGTACAATTAATTATAGTTAGATATACTACATTGAACTTTGATGTTTTATGTAAAAATAACCATAAGCAATATCGAAAAGATTTTTGGAATGTAGGACAATTATTTACGTTTTATTAAAAATAAAATAAAATCTTGCTGAAATTGATAATATAAGTACGCTTTTTTTATAAATCAAAAAAAGGCTTTTGAAAAAATGACTTTTTCCACAAAATTTGCTCTCCAGGCTACGTTTTTGAGCGGGCGGCGGCAAATGAAGTGGCAAACTCATTAGAATAAATCTCTTTACAGTATAAAAATTTCAAATCGTCTCTAAGTGGCGTGACTTTTTTTTATCACGGTCATAAACATAGAATTCCGTTCAAAAATTCATCATTTTCGACCAATGCTGGACGTAGGGTGCATATCCAAAAATGCTTTAAACTATACCATTAAGCATTTTTGAAGTCTACTCTATCAAACTATGTAAAAAACTAATCCAAAAAATATCAGCAAAATATATATAAAGGTGTGTGAAGTTACCCCTTATCTGACCAAAAAACCCCATTTTTCAGAACACACTTTTAATTTTTGAGTTTAAAATAGTATCACTGCGAAACGGCTTAAGATAATTCAAAAAAGTTTTCTTTAGGAGTTTAAGAAAGGTCATTAGAATGACTTGAAAAAATTTTGAGCATTTTCTTTGAAAAATGAATAATCTATTGGCAAAACTATTAAAAAAGTCAAAGCGAAAAATGAAGATTTTGAAATTCAAAGCGAAATATTTTTTTAACTGTAAGAGTTACTATGGTACATGAAGCATGTTTTTGCTTTGTCTCGTAACCTAGATTTAAAAAAGTCCAAAAAACACTAAAATCGATGCATGGTTATAGAAGTTATACCCCTTTAAAGCTCTTTCATACTCGAGATGGTCAACTTTGACACCCTGTAGCACACCCTGTGTTAAAACAGGGAGACCACAGAAACATTTTCCTTAAAGGTTAGCTCCCGCTTTTCAATTTTTGGGAACACCATTTCCCGATTGGACCAGTAGTTTAAAACATCTATATTTATTACCATGTTTTTTGTGTTTGGAACCACTGTGCGTGGCTCAACTCGCTAGAGGGCGATGCTACGAGTCTTAGCCTGTTGCATGGTTGTGGGTGTGAAACTCACTACGACACAAAAAGTAAAAATTTTTTCTTATAGAGCAATTTAACAATTTAAAATACTTTGTTCAATTGACACATAAATTAACCACTGACGAGTCCTTAACCAAAAATTTCAAAATTATGAGAATTTAAGACAAAAACCTGTAATTTTGTTAATTTTTTTAAAATCTTTACCACGCTTATATCAAACATCACTTATCAAGGATTTACGCATGGGTTCTACATTCCGAAAATGAAGTGAAAGTGAAACTTCCGCTCAATTTGTGTTCCCAATTCCACATAAGTGATTTGAAAAGAAAAATTTCATTTTGTTTCTAGTGTTCTATAAAACAATTTCACTACAAAAAAAGTAATTGTAAAACGGTATTAGTTAACTGATTGAAAAACCAAACTTTTTAGAAAATAAAATTATTTTGAATATTAAAAGTAAAAAAAAAAATCAAACAATGTAAGTAAATGTGATATGTTGTATACGTTTATTTAACTGAAAAAGTTTTGTATTTTTTACAGGAAAACACATGAATCCGGAACAAGAGGCCCCATTTTTAACATTCATGGAAAACAAATCTGGTTTGGCCAAAGGTTTTTAGAGGGGCGACAAAACAGTTGAAGACCAGTTGTGGAAGGATTTAGCAAGTGCATTAAACAGCTTAGGACCTCCAGAAAATGATGCAACTGGTTGGAAAGAGGCTTGGGCTGATTGGAAGGCTACCATTCGTAAAAAATTGGCCGAAAATAGAGCAGAGGTAACGGCAACAGGTGGAGGACCCAATAATATAAAACACATATCATCCAAAGAAGATTCAGTTGCCAAACTTTCTGGCCTTTATACAGCAGTCGAAGGTGTTCCAGCTGCTAAATCATTCGGGACAACTAGCAAAGGGTAAACAACCACAAATTCATCTACTGAATTGTCAAACTTAGATGGCACCAGTTCCGACAATGTAGTAAACGTGATTTTAAAAAAATTAAGAAAAAATGACGTAGGTACTGAAAATATAGAAAATGAGGAACCGCAACCGATGATTTCCCTTTTTGATTTCTCTTTTTGATTTTCAATTTCTACGCGACTTCTTTCAAATCTAATCCATTTTGGGCATATGACAGTTTTCAAAACATTACACATATTTGTTAAAATTTTTGACGCTGTACTGCTTTCCACGGCTAAATTGAAGTCTTTTGCGATCATAATAAATAAATACGCAATAAAATAATTTTTTTTATTAATTTTAAACACTTGTGACTCAGTTTTAATTTTTGTCTTACGATTTTTCTGGTAGTTCCAAAGGATTTGAACAGTCACGAAGCCTTTTTCTATTTAGAGTTTCCGTTCTTTGTTTTTCCTTTTTAATTAAATACCAGGAAATCACAATTGCGAAACTCAGTTTATATTATTTTAAAAATAAATATTTTTTTGTTTAATTTTTATTTTTGTTAAAAAATGCACTCTTCTTTATTGCTATTTCATTCACTTTAAAGTGATAATTTGGTTTTATCCCGCATTTTTTTATGTTGTTGCTAAGAACAAAATGAAAATGAAGGCTGAAATTCAGTTTATGGGGGACACCCCTAGAGAAAAAATCTGAATATGCCATCCCCTTCAGAATGTTCCCAGGAGTACGAAAATCATAATGAATAAGGGGGCTCACGCCCCCTATGGGCGTGGCAGTCGAAAAACGACCCGGCCCACCTACGTAGACAATATGGGTATCAAATGAAAGGAAATGTCTTCACGATTCCAAAAATACCCGTAGTTGCCAGATCGTCCAGAATTTGAGGAAGATATGTTAATTTTTATAAAATGGGGGAAGGACTTTTTTTTTGTTTATTTCTTTTTAGCTCGGCCAGAGGCCGAGCACTCGAGATCCCCGCCGTCTAGAATTAAGACATACTGGAGTTAAAAACCCCTAAGCCCGGCCGTAGGCCGGTCACGCAGAAAAACTTTACTAAGCGAAGCCAGTATAACAAATTTTCATTAACCAATCAGAAGCTTTCAAGAGTTTTCCTCGTTTCCTAATTTTGTACTTATCCTCATTTATGATTTGACTCGCACAAAATGCTCATTTTTGTTTGATTTTAACAAAATATAAGCAAAAAAAAAAGGAAAAAAAAAAATTTCCCCCACCCCAAATTTTGCCAAAATGGCCATATTGGCTACAAAAATCGCCCGATCTGGCAACTACGGCTATTTTTGGAATCGTGAAGACATTAGCTTTCATTTGATACCCATATTGTCTACGTAGGTGGGCCGGGTCGTTTTTCGACTGCCACGCCCATAAGGGGCGTGAGCCCCCTTATTCATTATGATTTTCGCACTCCTGGGGTCATTTAAGGGGGCGTGGCATTTTTTTTTTCCAGGGGTGTCCCCCATAAACTGAAATTTTGCCAAAATGAAATCGTCGGGAAAAAAACGATTCACTCGTTTTTCAGAACACAGTGGAATTGAAAATGTGGAATTAAAAACGATTCCACTTTCACTTCGTAGTGGAATATAGAACCCAGGCCATAAACTTATTTTTTCTTAAAAACAATGCCAATACCATTTACATTAATTTCCATTTTTAATAATTTTAGTAAGCACTTTAATAAACTTTATTTTAACAATTGAAGTTTCACTTTGTTTTTTTGTTCTTTTAATCAACTTTTTACTTCTATGAATATTCACACTTCAGTTGTTTATATTTCAAAACTACCGTTAGAAATCATCAAAACAAATTAAGAAGAGGGAAATTGGTTGACATTAGAGCCTATTTAATTTGCTAAAACGCCAATATATTAAGACAACTTTTTTTATTTTTGTCGTATGGGCGCAACCACTGTGTAATGGTAGTAAAGACGACTATCGAAGAAGTCAAAAACAACTAACTTTAAGAAAAAAAAAACAATGAAAACAAAAAACATAAAACGACTACATAAGTTGTAAAAACTACTGTTTTTAACAATTATTTTTTCGTTATTTTAAAAATAGTTTTTATTAAAAAAAAATATTTTTTCTTCTAATTACAATAAAAATTTTTAATTTTAAATTTGAAATTCAAAGTCAAATTTCCAAACCGTATTCCAGTTATGAAGTTTTTATGTATAGAACGTACAATGATTTACAGACTATAAACATAGTCTTCTATTTTTAAATAACTAACAAAAATTAACTGTTTACTGTAAATTACTGTTTTGATAGTTGTTTATTAAAATACTAAAATAGTGTATTCGTAAAACACACTGGTGTATTCGTAAAACACACTAGTGTATTCGTAAAACACACTAGTGTATTCGTAAAACACACTAGTGTATTCGGAAAACACACTAGTGTATTCGGAAAACACACTAATGTATTCGGAAAACACACTAGTGTATTCGTAAAACACACTAGTGTATTCGTAAAACACACTATTGTATTCGTAAAACACACTAGTGTATTCGTAAAACTCACTAGTGTATTCGTAAAACACACTAGTGTATTCGTAAAACACACTAGTGTATTGGTAAAACACAGTAGTGTATTCGTAAAACACAGTAGTGTATTTGTAAAACACACTAGTGTATTCGTAAAACACACTATTGTATTCGTAAAACACACTAGTGTATTCGTAAAACACACTATTGTATTCGTAAAACACACTAGTGTATTCGTAAAACTCACTAGTGTATTCGTAAAACACACTAGTGTATTCGTAAAACACACTAGTGTATTCGGAAAACACACTAGTGTATTCGTAAAACACACTAATGTATTCGGAAAACACACTAGTGTATTCGTAAAACACACTAGTGTATTCGTAAAACACAATAGTGTATTCGTAAAACACACTAGTGTGTTCGTAAAACACACTAGTGTATTCGTAAAACACACTAGTGTATTGGTAAAACACAGTAGTGTATTCGTAAAACACAGTAGTGTATTTGTAAAACACACTAGTGTATTCGTAAAACACACTAGTGTATTCGGAAAACACACTAGTGTATTCGGAAAACACACTAGTGTATACGGAAAACACACTAGTGTATTCGTAAAACACACTAGTGTATTCGTAAAACACATAAGTGTATTCGTAAAACACACTAGTGTATTTGTAAAACACACTAGTGTATTCGTAAAACACTTTAGTGTATTCGTAAAACACTTTAGTGTATTCGTAAAACACACAAGTGTATTCGTAAAACACACTAGTGTATTTGTAAAACACACTAGTGTATTTGTAAAACACACTAGTGTATTTGTAAAACACACTAGTGTGTTCGTAAAACACACTAGTGTATTTGGAAAACACACTAGTGTATTCGTAAAACACTTTAGTGTATTCGTAAAACACTTTAGTGTATTCGTAAAACACACAAGTGTATTCGTAAAACACACTAGTGTATTTGTAAAACACACTAGTGTATTTGTAAAACACACTAGTGTTTTCGTAAAACACACTAGTGTGTTCGTAAAACACACTAGTGTATTCGTAAAACACACTAGTGTATTCATACTAACGTGTGTATTCGTAAAACACACTAGTGTATTCGGAAAATACACTAGTGTATTCGTAAAACACACTAGTGTATTCGTTAAACACACTAGTATATTCGTAAAACACACTAGTGTATTCGGAAAACACACTAGTGTATTCGTAAACCACACTAGTGTATTCGTAAACCACACTAGTGTATTCGGAAAACACACTAGTGTATTCGGAAAACACACTAGTGTATTCGGAAAACACACTAGTGTATTCGGAAAATACACTAGTGTATTCGTAAAACACATTAGTGTACTCGTAAAACACACTAGTGTATTTGGAAAACACACTAGTGTATTCGTAAAACACTTTAGTGTATTCGTAAAACACTTTAGTGTATTCGTAAAACACACAAGTGTATTCGTAAAACACACTAGTGTATTTGTAAAACACACTAGTGTATTTGTAAAACACACTAGTGTTTTCGTAAAACACACTAGTGTGTTCGTAAAACACACTAGTGTATTCGTAAAACACACTAGTGTATTCATACTAACGTGTGTATTCGTAAAACACACTAGTGTATTTGTAAAACACACTAGTGTATTCGTAAAACACATAAGTGTATTCGTAAAACACACTAGTGTATTTGTAAAACACACTAGTGTATTCGTAAAACACTTTAGTGTATTCGTAAAACACTTTAGTGTATTCGTAAAACACACAAGTGTATTCGTAAAACACACTAGTGTATTTGTAAAACACACTAGTGTATTTGTAAAACACACTAGTGTTTTCGTAAAACACACTAGTGTGTTCGTAAAACACACTAGTGTATTCGTAAAACACACTAATGTATTCGGAAAACACACTAGTGTATTCGGAAAATACACTAGTGTATTCGTAAAACACACTAGTGTATTCGTTAAACACACTAGTATATTCGTAAAACACACTAGTGTATTCGGAAAACACACTAGTGTATTCGTAAACCACACTAGTGTATTCGTAAACCACACTAGTGTATTCGGAAAACACACTAGTGTATTCGGAAAACACACTAGTGTATTCGGAAAACACACTAGTGTATTCGGAAAACACACTAGTGTATTCGGAAAACACATTAGTGTACTCGTAAAACACACTAGCGTATTCGTAAAACACACTAGTGTATTCGTAAAACACACTAGTGTATTCGTAAAACACACTAGTGTATTCGTAAAACACACTAGTGTATTCGTAAAACACACTAGTGTATTCGGAAATCACATTAGTGTATTCGGAAAACACACTAGTGTATTCGGAAAACACACTAGTGTATTCGAAAAACACACTAGTGTATTCGGAAAACACACTAGTGTACTCGTAAAACACACTAGTGTATTCGTAAAACACACTAGTGTATTTGTAAAACACACTAGTGTATTCGGAAAACACACTAGTGTATTCGGAAAACACACTAGTGTATTCGAAAAACACACTAGTGTATTCGGAAAACACACTAGTGTATTCGGAAAACACACTAGTGTATTCGTAAACACACTAGTGTATTCGTAAAACACACTAGTGTGTTTGTAAAACACACTAGTGTATTCGTAAAACACACTAGTGTATTCGTAAAACACAGTAGTGTAACTTAAAAAGTTTCTGAAAATGTAAAAAATTCAAGAAAAGCACCTGATTAAGAAAATTTTAAAAAATTATTACATTTTTTTTTGATCTCGGTGTCTACGCACTTATCAAAATCTCCCCTTATTGTACAAATCATTGCTAAATAATTACATTCTTGGTAGTAAATAATAGATCTGGTAAATGTAGATCTGGTTAATGTGCGCCCGGTAGGCTATCAGTGCGGGGGGTCGTGGGTTCGATTCCCACCAGAGGCACTGGTCTGTTCTCGCTACAACGCGCCGAAGGCCATAGTAGCTAGTGCTCGGTTAGGGTAATAGTATATAATTTGTAATTATATGATTATTGATTAATAAAATAAAAAAAAAGATCTGGTTTATGGTAGTAAATCTGGTTTATGGTCGATCTGGTTTTAATCGTAGTAAAGCGTGTTTTGTTTTAGAGTGTCACAACTTTGAGTTGGCATCACTGCTTTATTTGAACACCCATTTAACATCTGATAGTTGCTTTCTGTTTAGTTTGCTTTGAAATTTCATTATGAATCGACTTACACCAGAGCAACGCTTGCAAATTGTTGAAATTTTTAATCAAAATAATTGTTCTATTCGTCAAACTCAGCTTCCATTTTATGACTGAACCATTTACATCCACAGAAAATTACTAATTGGTGTGCTTTACGGGCTGGCGGAGTCATTGGTCCATATGTCTTCAAAAACGATGATGGTCAGAATGTCACTGTCAATGGTGAACGGTATAGGAAGATGATTCGAAATTTTTTCGTACCTCAATTACGTGGCATTAATCTTGCTGATATGTGATTCCAACTGGATGGATCCACATGCCACACAGCGGGTGCTACAATTGATTTACTCAAAGAAACTTTTGATAAAAAAATAATTTCACGTAATGTCTCAATTAATTGGCCACTAAGATCGTGTGATTTAGTCCCATTGGATTATTTTCTTTGGGGTTATGTTAAGTCACTTGTCTACGTCTATAAACCACAAACAATTGAACACCTGGAATACGCTTGAATTGATATAGTATTTTTTTAACTTTATTATTATATTATGTTGGGTGTTGGGTGTAATGGTTAGCGCGTTGGACAGTTACACAGATGGTCCCGAGTTCGATACCCGGCGGCGGGTATGAGTTTTCTTTCCTTCATACATATCGCAGAGCCCACCTTCGGTGTTTCCATAGCACTTAACCCCACCATAGTAAAATAATGAATCAGGGCTTCGAACCAAAAAGCTTCAATAAGTTCGCCAACTCTCCATCAGGTGGCGAGCAACAACTGTTCCCAGGCTTATCATCTCGCACAATTACAGTATTGCCATGTCTGAAGCCCTTCATCTTTTCCCACCTTTAATCTCTATTCTAAGCAAAGAAAACAACGCATTAATAAATAGAAAGAATTTCTTCTTTTCAAAAAAAAAAAAAATATATATAAATGAATAGCTTAAATAATGTAACAAAACAGTTCTTGTTTTAAAACGAATTTTTATAGCAAAAGCTTTTTTTTTGTTACAAACATTACAAAATTGTACAAGCATTTTGTGCTATATATGTAAAATGCGTTTTTTTTAATAAGCTTTTTCTGACGAAATAACTACAAACTAAAAATATTGAGAGAAACAGAAAAAATTGAGAGGCCATATATAAATTGGCAAAATTTTTGTATTATTTACAAAAAAATCTTGTGTGGTTCTTCTACAAAATTGTGTTCGTAATATTTATGAATTTTCTTAATATACGAATTTAAAACTGCAATCGAAACTACAAAAATTTATTACTATTCAGAAAATTTCCGTGCAATGTACATAATTAAAGCTTTTTTAATTTTTGAAGTAACCATCAAAGTTTACAACTATTCAAATTTTTAAAAATTATAAACGGAGCTAACTACGGGAATTTGTTTATTGCTCCATAACGCCTTCCTATTCACAATAAGAAGAAAGTCAATGAAAGTTAAAGAAAATGACATCAGGTCAAAAATGCAAATTTTTCAATGTTCTTTCATGGAATGAACGATATGTATGTTTGTATGTAGTTATAATTTTAAAGTAATGAAATTTTTCCCGAAAAAAGATGTATTTCGTTAGGATATTTTAAGGTTTTTGATATTTTCGAATTATTTCGTTAGGGTATTTTAAGTTTAACGGTATTTTAAGTTTTTCCCTTAGGGTTATTTCGGGTTTGCGTTATTTAAGGCTATTTCGTTAGTGTTATTTTAAGGTTAAAAGTAGTTCCTTGAAACGGTTTTTTAAACCCAATAAAATGTAACACAAAATTAATTTGTGTCAATTAATAATACACTGCTTTAAAATTATGTAGTTGTTTGGGTTGTATTACAGTTTCTTTATTTTTAACTGTCAGTCATTTTTAGAACAAATTAAATTTTTACTTACATTTAAAAAACAAACCACATCAAATGACTGTCTTATGATTTACATTAATGTTTTACAGTTGTTTTTGTTATTTAAAAAAATAAAAAAAAAAAAAATGTTTGTTTATTTTTTACTACCATGTTGTTCATTTTTACTACAATTGTTAGTAATTTTTTGAACATTAAAAAACAAATGCCAATGTTAGTTGAATTTACTGAAATGTAAGTCGTCCTTTCTTTAAGTGAAATTTTATTTGTTTTCAACTACATTTGCAGTGGTCTTTACCTACATAGTATTCTAAGTGTACTTTTCATCGTTATTGCTTACTAAAATGTAGTTGCTAAATTCAAATTAAATGTTACATTTTATGTCAGACATCATTGCAAGAGCCGACTACATATAAACAATCATGTGCAATTTATTGATCTAAAATCATTTTGACAATTGCCTGCTATAATTTTATTGCATATGAAGACGCGGCGTTTACCTACAACTGTGTGCTAAAATAATACACTCACAATATATTTTCCGTTACCGATTGTAGGTTATTTAAAAAGTAATCCGTAAAGTTTGTTTTTAACTGAATAAACTATTAAAATACAAAGAAACATATTTTTCAACTTTTTTGACTGTTATTTAAAAAACAAACTATGAATTAATACGGATTTTCTGTAGCAGTTAATATTTTCGTTTAAAATCTACATGTTTAAAAAAAAATCTACTTGTTTAAAAAAAAATCACACAAAAATCACAGTAATCTTTTTTTTTAAAGTTCTCTCAAACGTTTTTCATATGCATGAACTGGGGATGGTAAATAAATTACTTATTTACATTTTCAGTCCAAAAAGTACCAAAGTGGCCCAGCTGGCGATTAAGTGCTTTGTTTCAGTAAATTTTGTTTTACTTTTTTATTTTACTGAGGGTATTCAGCGTGGTTATTTGCACACGATGCAAATTTGCACTTTCTCATCCTTGAGCAGTATTGACGGTGCATAATGTGCATATTAGAACAGAGATGGAGTTCCCTCACTGTTCCAAATTTATATGTTAAAGCATATCTATTAGATGACATCTAGGAGATGAAGAGACAGCATGCTAGAGATAGAGTAAAAAATCTGAGTTTCTTTATTCCTGTACAAATAACAAATTTTAATATATATAAAATAAAACGAAAAGTTAGGATTATAATTTTCGCAGTATAGAACATGTGCTAGCTGATTATTTGAATACAAGAAAATTAATTAGCAATATGGTAAAAGTCTAGTGTTTTTTAGGTAAACAAGATAAAGCGCATCAATGTTTAATGTAAAGTTAAAATTAAGCAATATTCTTGTGCAACTTTTGCTAGTTTGCAACAAATTACCCGTGTGTATGTCATATTGGAAGGCTAGAAAAAATCAAAAAGGTTTTGTGTCTGCACAAGATATGTGTAAAATATTTAATATTGAGTTGGCTACATTGAATGATAATAAAATTGTCAGTAATATGTGCAATAGTATTGCAAGAGTACCTTAACAATTAAATTAAATCAAAAGGTACCAAAATGTTTACAAAAGTGCTTTTTACTTTAGTCCTAAACCAAATATTTTATTTACCATCACTATAGTTTTTCTTTAGATTTTAATTGACTTTTATTTTACAAACACATAGTTTTTTAAGTTATTTGCATATTATAGTAAAAGATAAACTCAAAGGTCATCCTTTTTCGTTATGCTGCCATATAAATGTTAGCCGCCATTCGCTCAATTAATTATTATTCAATTAATCTTATTATTTAGTTTTAAAAATAAATCCTAACATACATTATGTAAATAATACATTTTTATTTCTTTTAAATTAAATTTGGTGATAGCTAAAATAAACGACAATCGTTTATTTTTACGTTTTTGGGGGTAAAATTTTGATGGTTAAAATAAAGGAAAATCGTTTATTTTTAAGTTTTGGGAGTTAAATTTTTAATGGTCAAAATAATGGAAAATCTTTTATTTTTATGGATTTTCCGTAATTTTTTGATAGTCAAAAAAAACGAACGTCGTTTATTTTAACGGATTAAGCAATTATTTTTTAATAGTTAAAATAAACGAAAGAACTTTGTTTTTATCGATATTTTTAGTTAATTTTTTAACAATTAAAAATAATTGGAAATTACTATTGTTTTAAACGAAAAATCAGTAGTCCTGTTTTTAACAACTTTTTCTATAGTTTTAATGTACAAATTCGTTTGTTTCTAACTATAAAATATTGTGAGTGTATGACTGTCGAATAACGGTTTTAGATATTTATAAATAAAAAATTCCCTGTAAACCTTTGATCAAGGACAAAAACGTAAATTCTGTAAAAAAAACATTTTAGTCAAGGCTTCGAGTCCAGGGACAAAATATATAAAATATAATTTAAAAAATTAAATTTTACCAATACATTAAATTTTCTATACGTGTTGTCTAACTAATTAAATGTTTTAAAAACCAAGACTCTTATATAACACACACAGTAGTAGTAATTGCAAACAAATTGTTTGCAAATAAAATTTTTGTGGTTCCACGTACTTTCCCTATTATTAAGTTTTAATACTATTGCAACAACCAACATTTATTTACAAATTTCGAATTTTTGTTGCAACAATTGAATAGTTTATGTATATGGACTGTAATATTCTATAAATAGATTCAAATGCATTCTACAAAATTTATTTCATTAATTAAAAAATTCTTGTGCCGCGCACTGGGCTCGAACCGCTGATCTCCCGTTTGTCAGGCAATTACTTTACTTCTAGCCTTAACCCAATTTAAATATGATTTTTCGAATTTCAACCTTGAATATTTTTTAGTTACAAATTTAAATCTTTGTCTAAAAATAGATTTGTATGTAGACCAGAAATTCTGTTGCCGATCACAATATTTTATTAGAGTCACCAAAACTATACAAAAATGTTAAATGTTATTTTAATATAATTTTATTAAAAGAAAATTCTTATGTCGCGAACTGGACTAGAAACGGCGACCTTTAACCTGGAATATATTATATTTGTTTCAAATTTAAATTTGTTTGTCTAAAAAAAAAACTTACAAAAACTATAAAAAAAACTAATATTTTAGATAGAGTGATTGTTTTTTGCAGGCGAAACTAATGTTCGATTTTAACTGCAAATATTTTATGCAAGGGATAAAATCTCCGAAAAGTGGTTGGTTGTTGGTATTAAAGGTAATTTAGAATATAATATTTTTTCAATATTGATTAAAAAAACCAATATTTTAAATGCTGTGACTGTGTTTTGATTAATTTTATATATTTTCTGTTTACAATATAGTTTAATTATTCTGATGATGAATTGTAAGTACTTACAATTAAAATGAATGGATGGATTTTAGTACAAACACAATTTATTCTCTGTGTATACTAGAAATACATTTTTTCATATATTTTTTTGTTTAAAAAAGACTTGTCGTTTTCAACTTTAAAGGTAAAGGAACCGGCATTTAAACCAGTTGACTTTATAAAACAACGACAATAATATGGTTATAGTCCAAATATTCTGATTGCTACAAATATGTTATGATCATTATAAATGTATTGTGAAATTGTATTCTTAACAATATTTTAATGCGTACTAATGCTGCAATCACATTTTTCCTTACTTTTGTTTTTCCAGACAAAATAAGATTTGTGCTGAAAAATATAAAGTTTTGTTTTGCTATTTTAGATACTAAAATAAAAGAATTATGTAAAGATCGCATAGCGACAAAATAATGATTTATGTAGATCCTTAATAACACAAATCTTATTCGCATAACTTTTTAATCCAGCTTCAACAGCGAATAATGTAGGATTCATACTATGATAATTTATAAACATTTCCATAACAATAATATAATAATGTTGTTATTAATTGGGAACCATTTGTATACTAAAAATAGCCAATAAAAATTGTTATAAAAACAAAATGTTTGCTATATTTAGTAGAACGCAACTAACAGTATATTTAACAGAAATTGTTGCTAAAAATTTGTAAATTGCTATTCAGAAGGATATAAATTTAAAATTTTTTTATCTACTTATATTTAGCAATTCTTTTGCATGTTTTAGCAGACTAATTTGTTATTGACAATTAACTAAAATTTAGCTTAAATATAACTAAATAACAGATTTATTTTTGGTATTCTTGTCTATCTAATATTTAGCAAAAAAATCTGCTAGTTTGAGCAGTTTTTTCTGCAAAGTAATTTTGAACTAATTTTTAGTAGATTTAGCAAAAAGTTTTACTAATTTGTTTCTATCATTGTATATAAAAATACAATTAATTAACATACATTTTTGCGATTTTTTTGAAAATTTGTTAAATTTGGGATAAATTTTTAATAGTATTTTAAAGCGAAATATTAATATCAATTAAAACAATGCTAAAGCATATTAATGTTGTGCTAGTAGAATATTGTGTTAGAAGAATAATTTGAAATGTGTTTTTTTAAAATTTGTTTAAGAGACTTGCACCGAAAATACATAAAAAACACAACAATGCCAGCCATAGTCAAAAGTAACTGCAATAAGGAATATCCAAATAATAAAAGAGGGCAATGGAATATCATCGCATGTATTTTAATATTCAACTTCATTAATTTATATCTGAAATTTATAACTTCAAAAAAGACATGAATCTCATAATCCTCCTATGACTTCAGAGTGGCGCCCGATCTTGCCTCTAAAAACTGTCTAAATGCAATGGCCACCAAGGTTGACATATTAGCCCGAATTTTAAATTATAATTTTAGAATAATTCTTTATAAACTACCCAGGCAGAAAAATACAATCGGCTCAGCGTCCTTGACGGTCGGTAATACGTTGGCAGAACGTGGGATTAACAATATTGACAGTACTGTCCTGTTACCCGCTTTATAACAGTGGCCAGCCATTAAATTGAGCGAAATTGGACCCCATTGGCAACATGTTGGTCATCCATAAAATTTAGTGCTTCTAAAAGAGCTAAAATTAAATTAATTTTGAGAAGTATGTAACACATTTAAAAAGCTGCAATACAGTTTGGTATTTGTCTTATACGTCATAATTAAATGTATGAAGTATAATAAAATATTAAAAAAAAGCTTATAATTGGTTGTAATATTGGTAAAAACAAAGTTCGCAAAGAATTTTGCTGGTGGTACTGGCAAAACAAATGCTTTGCAAACAAAATAGTGTTTTCCTAGTACAATATTATTTGTACAAGGTGGCGCAAAAGTAGTCCTCCTATCAGAAAATGCTATAAATTTTGCGATTGGCCCCTAATGTCAGTTCTGTTTTGACATTTGTGTAGTAAACACATGCGAAATACACGTTAATAAACAATGTTACGCTACACTGCTCCAGAACGCGGAATATTGGTGACTATTTATTTGACCAATAATCGGTCGGTGACTTTGGCACAACGTGAATTTCGTCGCAGATTTCCTGGCCGTCCAACGCCTACTGGTGAAACACTGCGACGTTTAGCCGCTCGCCTCGAAGAGACTGGCACAACACGAGATGCTGCCAGGCATGGCAGACCCCGGAGTAGCCGTTCTGCAGAGAATATTGCTGCTGTAGCCGAGGATGTCATGGAAGCGCCGTCGACATCGACCAGACGACGTGCCACGCAAATGGGTATCAGGCGACGGTCTTTACAGCGAATTTTGGTACAAGATTTGAAGATGTTTCCGTACAAAGTCCAGACGGTGCATCAGCTGTTAGCTGCTGACCGCCAATCGCGTGTAACATACGCTCAAGCCATCCTTAATCACCACCAAGAGGAAGATGATTTTTCATCAAAAATAATCATGAGTGATGAGGCCCATTTCCATCTTAGCGGGTACGTAAATAAGCAAAATTTACGCTTCTGGGGCACTGAAAATCCGCGTGTAACCCACGAAGAGCCATTACACCCGCTCAAAGTCACTGTATTGTGTGCTGTTTTCGCTGGAGGAGTCATCGGACCTTTTTTCTTCGAAGACGTCGCGGGCCAAACGGTTACTGTGAATGGTGAGCGCCACAGAGCAGTGATCAACGAGTTCTTTTTGCCGCAACTTGATGAATTGGGATTGGAAAACATGCACGTGCCACAACCGATATGCTGAAGGATGCATTTCCCGGGCGCTTAATCTCCCGTTTTGGCGATTTGCACTGGCCAGCAAAATCGCCTGATTTGACCGCTCCAGACTTCTTTTTGTGGGGCTTTTTGAAGTCGCGGGATTATGTCAACAAGCCTCAGACTCTTGCAGCTCTTAAAGACAATATCCGTCAAGAATGTGAGGACCTATCGCCGGAAGTTTTGGCCAAAGTGATGGAAAATGCCATAAAAAGGGCTCAAATGACAATCAACTGTGGCGGCGGCCATTTACATGACATCATATTCTCGACTTGATGTAAAAAAAATTAAGATACCAAATAAAAATAATCCACAAGAAGAATCAAAGTTTTTCATTTTTTTTTAAATTACAGCCAAAAAACATCGGAAGGTTATGTTTGCGCCACCTTGTACTTTTGGTTATTTCTAACACTTTGGGTTTACAAAAATAGCAGTGGTTTGCCAGCACTATTTTTTTTTTTTTTTGTAGTACTGTTGGCAATTTCTGCCTGTGTATTTCCTTATTTTTATAATTGTTTTAATATTCCTATTTATATGGATTTCTAAAGAGAGTAAACTCTCAAAGGGTTAAAAAAGTGTACATTTAAAGTTTGCATACAATCTTTTTACTCCAATGTCGCTGGAAACCAATTCAATTTATTATAATTATATTTTGTTGCAATTTCAAACTATCTTCTTTAAATCTTATCACAAAAACTTGATATGATTTTGTCATGCTACATGATCTCTAGTTAGATAACAAATTTAATCTTTCTATTGCAACCAAATAATATACTTGTCAAAATAAATAGAATTGCTATGAAATCTAAAAAATTGCATACACTTGCAAAAAAGCAAACCCACTTATGTTATCAACATAGTTGATTGAAACAAATATTTGACTTTTAACTTACAAATAAATTCATAAACTTTTTTTTTTAAGAAAACTTTTTGTTTTTGGACCCACAGAAAAACTATATGATTTGTCACATTTTATACAAGAAACTTTAAGAATAAAAAAAAAAACAATTGTCAAAACAAAAAAAATACGAACTTTGCAAAGCAGAAACCATAAACTTTACATATTGAAAAATATAAACAACTATAAAGTTTACCATACCAAACCAAACTGTAATACTTTTACATAGTAATAATAAAAAAAAATATAATAAGGTGGTTTTTATTTGAAGACAAAAAAATTTAAAATAATTGTTTAATCGTGATTGTAATAAAACTAGGCTCGGCATTTTTCGATTTTCGCAAATTGCGAAATTCACACAAAATTATACATATATAATTATAATTATATAATGGCTTATTTTTATCATTATCCTTCGGGGGGAAAAAGTCGTTTGATTTTAAAGGACCGATTCCAAGACAGGACCTATTCAATGATAGACCTATTCAATGACATATTACTGGACTTTACATATATATTGATTTTTCCTTTTGTTTCTTTTAATTTCTTTAATTAAATGTACACGCAATAAATATAACTATGCTGTTAGCCAGCCAATATGCCCGAGCAGCATTAGCTGTTACGATAGATCCTTTTGCCTTGCAGGCAGAACGTTCTGTGATCGAGCACTACAGACATGAGATGATCAAATACTAGGTACAGGGTATAGTGTTCTAAATTGTATTTTAGACACAAAAGGACACATAAATCCGAATTCGCTCAAATAATTAGCAAGCAGAACTTTCTGGGATCGAGCACTACAGACAAGTGATGATCAATTACTAGGTACAGGGTATAGAGTTCTAAATTGCATTTTAGACACAAAAGGACACATAAATCCGAATTCGCTCAAATAATTAGCATTGCAATGCAAAACCGCTATAGAAAACATATTGTAGACTTTAAATATTAAAAAAAAACTGTTAAAAGTATCGAGTATCGAAATTTAAAATATCAAGCAGTATCGAGTATTGAAAAAACCCAGCACTACTTTAGATGTCTACTAGATTTTTTAAAGTCCGATGAAGGACCTTACCACAAAAAAATTTTCAAATAATGATGATTTGAAATAAAATTTGATTTTAATAAAAAGTTTAAATACAAGTTTGATAAAATTTTCATTAAAAATAAAAATTATGTTTTTTTTTGACTTTTAATTGTGCAATGAAAATGAAAATTATTCAAGTTCGAGGCCATACTATATATTTCTTTATTAGGATATTGTCCTAACAAATAATCTATAGAGTTTTTGTTTTCCAATTTATTAATTGACCACTTTCAGGAATGTGTTGATAGATCTATTTCGGGTATTTTCTAGGATCCTATCATCAGAACACGTTTTGAAAGAAGTGACAATCCCATGCAAACATCAAACATTCATATAACCTATTTATCCCACTCAATGAGAACTAATATGAGCTCGAAGTTAAAGATTATCACCATTGATAAAAAATAAATAGAAAATTTGTTCGTTATGAGCAAGCTCTACCTTTGGAAGATATACAAAACACGCTTTTTGTTTTTATTCTCCTTTTTATTTTTACACTTGTTTTGTTTCATTTAAAAACATGTGGGTTCTACATTTTGGGTTCTTATATCTTTCAGGACCTTCATGATATTCGCGGAATGAACCCCTGGACTTTGTTGACTTATATCACGACTTCAAATTTGAATGCATGATTGGGTACATTGTTTTCGAGGAGGAAGAAGGACAGCGGAAATCATAATTGACCTTTTCGCGTCTATATGGGCGTATATACAAAATATATATCTTTTGAGATCTAATTAGATCCAATTAAATTTAAATTTATCCCATGGAACAATTATATTAATGAGATATTATTGGATCCTCCAATTTTGAGACAAGTTTTTATCTAATTTAGTCCAGTAATATATGTGAGGGGTCTAATTGGATATTACTGGATACCCAATTTTGAAATGACTTTTATCTTCTGGGATCAGTCTTTATGTCCGTAAGTTATTATAGATCAAAAAAATTTGCTAAATACTCAACATTTTCAACAAAAGGAAAAAAATCCCTCGATATAAATTGAATATTACCCCACTTCTTAAATATGCATAAAAATTTAATAAAATTGTAACATAGTCACAAATCAATACAGTAAACACTTCCAATAATGGTCACTCCCAATAGCGCACACCATTGTATAACTTTCGGTTTTGTACAACTAAATTTAAATGTTAGTATAAACTTACCTCCTACAAACAGATAATTTGCCAACGGACAAAATATATGCAAAGATTGCTGGAGGGTTTTTCTTTTTTTTAGTATAGATCTACAAACACCAACAACTCACTCCCTAAAAGTAGGGTAGAAGGGGGAGGTTCCGCCACTGGGGCAAATATGCACTCGCGATTTTCGCTGTATTTATAAGAGTTATTAAAATGTTAATTTCTATAATTTGTGCAGTTATTGATCATCTTTCATTTCAACAAGTTTTACACTTGTACTTCCCACGTGGTCTATGATATATATGTTTTTGCGTTTTCTAGGTAACAAAAAAAATTATATTAGTAGAGTGGGTGAACTTTGTTATTGTTATTTCATGTATTAACACCAAATACCCGTTAAGATGTCCAAACGTTTATATTAATTTATAATAAAAACACTAATTTTTTACAATTCATTTCTAAAATGTGTAACAAATATAAAATTATGTAAGCAGCTGATCATGGGGCACATACGCCTAACCACCAGGTTTGGTAGTTCCGTAAGCAAAAATTGGTAGCACTTTATAAGACATATACGGGTCACACGAAGTTTTCCTTCAACAAATTCGAAGAAAACGAACCTTTTTAAAAAAGTTGTTGCTGAAGTTAAAGCTATTGCAATACGTGTTTATGATTATTTAATATAAAATATAAGTTTTTACCAGAACCGTTATATTTATAGTTGATAAATGTGCAACATCAACGAATTTACCCCATATGTGGGACAGTTAAGCCAATATGAGTTACTTTGGAAATCTTAAAAAAAATATATATGAGGAATAAAGATAATTTGCATTTTAAACTTACAAATTAAAGTTAAGATGTGTTAACTTTAAATAAAAATTATTTTTCTCAAAAACAATGTTGGCTGAGCAACGACAGCGCTTTAAGAAAAATGGCGAATGCTCCCCCATCTACCCTATGTTTTCTTTTCAAATACATACTGTTAGTTTGTTGAAATTTTAGCTAAAATATACAGATTTTTTAACCTTAAAAACTACATAAAGTGGCAAAAATAGGACAACAACAACAGCACAACTTTTGCTTAACATAAACTTTATGCAAAAATTATAATACATTTGCATATTTTTAATATTCTATGCTGTACTATACAATATACTCAAAACATACAATAATAAAACTACAAAAATTTTTACATATTTCTACTAGATATGGACACGTGACTCACGCTCACTCACGACGACGAGAGAAAAATCACTCACGCTTAATTCACGTGAATCACACAAACTCACTAAATAAAGCTACCGAAATGGCTGGTTACCATTAGTATAAGATAGTTTGTATGATTTGAAAACTTATTGTTATATATATATTAGGGCGGGTCGATTTTAAAATCGCTCAACGTTCAAGGAAAATCGTATTCTAGGGATCAAAATAAGAAACTTTGTCGAAGGAACCATACCTCTAAAACGAATTCTGATGTCCCGACTTTTGACCCGTAGGGTGAAATTTTGAAAAATCCATTTAGAGTGCCCCAATCGAATATAAGTTATGCATTCATCTGCTAGAGCGTATTCCGGAGAAGAAATAGAGACCCTAATCTTGGAAAGACTCCTCCTACTTTCTGAAATATCTCAATCCCGAGATTTGTCCACGGCTAAAAAGGACGTCTTTCAACTTCAATTTTAACACCTTAACGGGCACCTAGAATGATGATTTATGCATTAATCTGCTAGCGCGTCCCCCGGAGAAGAAGTAGCTCCCATAATCTTGGAGAGATTCCTCCTACTTTCTGAAATATCAAAGTGAGATTTTTTAAACTTTGACCCTACGGGTCAAAAGTCAGAACATCAGATTTCGTTTTAGAGGTATGGTTCCTTCGGCAAAGTTTCTTATTTTGATCCCTAGAATACGATTTTCCTTGAAAGTTGAGAGATTTTTTGCCTCCATACAAATCGACCCGGCCTAATATATATATTATAAAAAAAACTCACGAGTTATCATTACATGAATCATTTAAAATTCCCAGTGTACAAAGGCCTTACCGATATAAGTACATATTTGGTAATGGCATGTACATACTTACAATTGTCATTACAAATCTCATTTTTTTTAATATGGGGTTGTCGCTCAAAATAAGGACATATCATTACTAACAACCTTACGAAAAATGACAAAATGCATGGTTACCTATATGTATGGACAAAAATAATGTGTCCAGAAAGAAGTTTTCAAAAAAACTAAATTTAATTTAAAAATATTTTTTTTTTTAATAAAATGTGCCCACATACGATTCGAACATGTTTTCAGGCAACCGCTCTACCATCTAAACTATCTCGACATACTATGCTTGATAAATAAAATCATAAATGACCTGCTTGCACTAAATGTCATTATTTTCCAGAATCAAAATAAGTACTGACATATCGAGGGCTAATATTCAATATCATCTATCTTAAAAAACAGGAGAGCATAAAAACTACTTATTTCGCTTCTTAAAAGTTTTTTTTTTTTTAAATTCCATGTTTAAAATATTATTTTAAAGCGACTACTGAGTCTCACGTAATTTATTTTTAAAATTTTGCATTATTGGCAAGTTTGTGGAATATAGAGGATTTTGCATTTGAAAAAATCGATGTGTAACAATTTTTGTATTAGATAGAGGGTTTTGTAAGGTAATAAAAAACAGTAAAATGAATTAATTTATGACTTCCGTCAGTTATTTTAATTTTTTATTGAAGTTAACAGCTATAATACAACATAAGGCGTAAAATAATATTATCTAACAACGAAACAACTTGAAAATGATTACAAAATAACATTGTGCTTTAACTTTTTTTAAGCTTTTTTGAAGTTTGTCATAGTATAGCATAGAGTTCCCAGCAAAACCACACATTGCCAAATGATGGGTAAAGTTATGTATGGACATAGGGTTCCAGGCATTACATTACACCTTACTTCATTGATGAATTTTGGCCCAAAAGTAATGAGTGGACTCATTACCTTGTAGGGGATAAAGTAACTGGTTACTTTTATGTCTACTTGTTTTGAAAAAGTAAAGGGGCCATAAATAGATTTTCATAAAAAAAAATTTATAAAAAAAAATATTACAAATATTTTAATTAAATAAATAACGTGGTCACTCTGAGATTCGAACCTGGGGTCTCTGATTGTTCGTTCGTGATATCCAAATAATACACCTTAGACCCAAGATTACAAAAAATCACAAAGTAATGTGTCTATAAACGGATTTCCAAAAACATATTTTAGTAATTAATTTACGTTTATAATTCATTCACTATGTAATTGATGATCAGTAAGTCGTTATTTTAAGTTTTGAAGTAATGTAAAAGGTAATAAGGTATCATTACAAGGTAATCCATGAGTGGTCAATTATCGGTAATTCATTACTTTATGTTTCAAAATAATGCTGAACGTAAGGAGTATTCATTACAACGTAATGGATTATGTAACCCATTATTGGTAACTCATTACTTTTTGTTGGCAAATAATGATACAGGTAAGGAATACACATTACAGGGTAATGCATTACTTTATCGCAACCAAAGTTTTCCTGGGTTTGTCATGTAATTATGAAAAAATCATAATTTAAATATACTGTATCAAATGTTTTTTTTACGAACTTAGTATTGATCTTAACAGTTTATCTGGCTTCTTGAGTAACTCTAACATAATCGTTATAATTATATTAATAGATTTTTTAATTTAATCTCTATTTTTGTGCACTCCATTTGTGTGTGTGCCTTTTTCTGGGAACTTCTGTTCAAAAATTTTATTATTTTCTGCAGCAAAATTGGATAAAGCATTAGATAAATAATGGTTTCGATTTTGATAACCACAACCATCAGATACGTAAGGAAATATTAAAGTTTTGAAACCAAAAATAAAATGGGAGAAATTCCGATTTTCTTTTTAATTTTCTAAAAGAAACAATACTCAAATCAAAGGTAACCTTATGTTCTTTTAATATTTATAAACACAGAAAGTAATTTGCATCCGGATTCCAGGATATAAGGTCAGTAATAAAAACAAAATTTGTTCATTAAATATAATTCGCGATATTTTAAATACGACCTCCACGATTTAAAAAATTATGCCAGATTTGTGATCTGCATGTACAATACAGTAAGAAAACAATAAGAGTTTATTCGAAAAAAATAATTGTTGTATTATTTTATATGAAGAGATAGAGGATTTTTCATTGTTTCAGATAGAGAAATAACATAAAGCAAATAAAATTGGAAAATAATATATGCTTCTACTTTGAAATTGATACCATAGATGGGGCAAATTTTTTGCATATTTTGATATCAAAAACGCATTTCGTGAAAGTTAAGATAGCGGATATTGAATATAGACCCTCGTTATGTAATAATGAAAATATAATGAGTGTAAAAATAGATTTTCAAAAAATCCTTAAACCATTACATTATATTTTAAATAATGATAAAAAGAAGTACTTATGGGTAATTCATTATATTTTGTATTAATATAATGGGAAAATTAACTAGTTATTACTAATATTGTGTTAAATATCTGCTTATTTGGAATAGCAAAAATAATAAGTTACTTATTATCACTTATTTCAGACCTTTCGTAGTAATGACTATCCATTACATTTATTGTTATTTTGAAGGTCTGAAATAATACCTTACTGATATGAACATACATCACTACTTATTTTGGAAGCTAAACAATTATGTCTTACTAATATTGTGTTATATACCTGCTTATTAGGAAGGGCCAAAGAAATAAGGTACTTGTAAGGTAATAAGTAACTACTTTTTTGTAAGGTATATTTATAAAGATTCATAATTTATCATAATTAATAATTTAAATGCAATTTATTTAAGCAAACAAATATATAGTTATACATAAACGACTCTCACAAAACAAAAGCTTATTAAGTAAATAACAAAATTAAGATAATTGATATTAAGTAGAAATTATTAAATTTTATTTATTAATACATTAAGAGTTTTTGGTAATAATTTTCTTATTTTCGAAGAATAACCGAATATTGTCCTTTGTATGACATTTCCTTGTAATGACTAAAATCAGTAGTTATTTTAGGACCTATTAATAACTAGTTATAATTGTCCTTATTAATAACTAGTTATTTTATTGCCTATTAATACCTTCTTATTTAGGTACATGTTAATACGTACTTATTTTTGCACCTATAAATAACTACTTATTAACATCCTTACAAGTAATACGTCATATAATGACTTTAAGCATTACTTTTGATGCTACAAATAAGAAATGAAATAAGTACTTATGATTTGAATGCTTAGAAAATTTTAAATTTCTTCTTTCTTGTATTAAATAACTAACAGGTGGTTAGTTGAGAATTTTTTTGTCGTTATGCCACGAACTTTTTTTAATCAATTGAGTAGGTTTTTATCTTAAAATAATAATTGGGATATCTACTTTCAATTCCATTAACCTTTTGAGCAGGCACGTAGCTAGGAATTTGTTTGGTGGGGAGGGGGCTTCTTCGATTTTTTATTTTGATTATGTATTTTTTTTTTTTTTTTTTGTAACCCGGAGACACTTATCTATAAGCACGTAACGGGCAATAATGTAATATATATATAATATAATTCGCTTTTTCATGTCGTTTTGAAACCAAAAAATTTCCTCTTAAAGTGCATTTTCTTAAAATGCATTTATTTGAAGTTAAAGTTTTATATTAAAGTTTTACTATCTGACCAATAATATTGCACAACATATTTTAAATAACTTTTTGCTTATTGTGTTCGTTATTTTGCGAATTTTGATGTGTATATCGCGAAACAACATTTTAATCTCTTTTATCAAAATCCGCGAAACACGTCAAATTTTAAAACGTTTGTGATCGATCCTTAAGTTGGATATGCATCGTTTTAGTCTAATTACGTTACAATTTTAGCTAAATATTAATTTTTCGTTAAACTAAACAAAAAGAGGATTATGCGGAAAAGTTTTTGAAAACCGCGAAAAAAATAAAATTGCGTTACTTTATATTTATATGGACTAGAATACGGCTAAGGTAGCTAAAATTGTATAATTGCAAAAGAAAAAGTCAAAAGTTATAACCCTAGTGCACACAGAAACTTTCGAATTCTAATAAAACGATTAAACAAAAATTAATATGATGCTTTATATAATCATACGAAATGTAATACAAGTCTAAATATAGTTTTATCCGAGAAATGGGCCATATAATTAAATAAGTTTGCATTAGTTTAGTTTTAGTTTAAATTACATCCGAATAACGACGCGATAAAATTTAATCCGATTTTATATAGCGGTATAAATTTATATCTGAACTGATACTAATATATACAAAATAAGCTATAGTTGTATCCGGATTTTGATTTTAGAACTTCATTAAAATACGAAATATTTGCAGAAATAATTACTGTCAAATACGGGATTTGTTTCAATGTTATTAACACTTTCAGACTTAAGCCATTTGCAAAATTCTTTCAATTTGGACATTTTATTTTATTCAAACGTTATTAAGCCCTTCAGACATTACCAAAAGTTACCGACTGTATAATTTGTAGCAAACTCCATTTTATTTGGACATTTTATTTTTTTCAAAAAAATTCTCTTGAAATAAGTTGTTTGAGAAAACAACTTTGAAAATGATGATATAATGAAAATGAAGATTTTATGGAATTTCTAAAGTTCTTCTTTCTTGTATTAAATCACTAATATAATAATTGGGATCTCTACTTTCAATTTCATAAACCTTTGGAGACTTTATGTAAAAATAATATAGAAAAATTTTCAGAAAATATTTCTGTAATAACAAAATTTTATATACATTTTTTATTGTGAATAATTTTATATATTGTGAATTTTATTTTGTAATGAAACAAGTATATTTTTTTTTTTTAGAGAAATACTAATATTGTGTATATCGCAAAACAGTTTACATTTCACATTTTGTCCTATATCACGGCAGTGTGTATTTGCCATTCTAGGTTTTTAAGACTGAATAGTTCTTTATAAAAACACATGAAACAAACTTTAACTACACTTTAATTAATTTTTATTGAAATTTGCCCAACTTACAGTAGGAAACTACACTCATACTATAAATTTAGTAAATTTACCAGGTGTTGGTAAGTAAACATTGTGCGTTGGTGCACACAAAATGTGTAAATTTACATTGAAAGTACGTAAGAAATGAATGGAAATTGTAAATTGATAAATAAATTAATATAATCTGTAAGCAAAAAAAAAACATGTTTTACCTATAAATTTAAGTATAATATAATTGATAATACATTTTTATATATGTAAAAATACCCAAAAATGCGTAAATGTTTAAAATGTGACAATCGCATGCATGGAAAAAAGTTTTGTTAGAATTTTGAGGGGTACGGGTGGAAATGTTGTGACATAAGGCCTAAAACTCCAATACTGCTAATTTGAGCCAAATCTGACAACGCTTTTTTACTATTTATATGACATAAATAAATTAAAAGATACTCATATTAAAATACATGATTTGCAATACCGAAAAAAAAATTAAAGTAAACCTATGAAATATTTTAAGTGACCATTACAAACTTGTTTTGAGAAATATTAAAAAAAATTTATTTTGAAAATAAATATACTCGTATCTGACCTTTGACCTAGATGTGTGCCCCGAAAGCATGGCCCAATTTAGCTCAAATTGATAGCACTTAAGTTTTAGACCTAGTGTCACAATATTTTGATCTTGAGAATACAATATATCTGACCTTTGACCTCGATTAGAGTTTCGAAACCATTCTTCGATTTGGCTAAAATTTTCAGTTCTGATACATTTTAGACCTAGTGTCACAATAATCCAAACCCCACAAATTGAAATAAAAAAAAAAATCGGCTGCCACCCTTATAAAGGGTGGGTAAATTGTAAGGGCCGATGTTGAATGTGAACCACACCTAAACGCCAAGTTTTTTTCCGAATTTTATTTGACATTTCTCTATTTCAGACTTACTCAATTTGAACCATGGAGAGATACACAATCCAACAACGTGTTAAAGTTATCCAGACTTGTTATGAAAATGGGCGTTCAAATCAAAATGCATATCGTGCACTTCGTGATTTTTTTGGTCAATTTGATCGTCCAAATGTGCGTACAATCGCAAAAATCGTGGAAAAATTCGAGCAAACCGGGTCTGTAGAAGATGTGAGAACACCAGTGCATGCTCGTACAGCTCGTACTGCAGAAAATATTGCTGCTGTTCGCGATAGTGTGGCTGAAGAGCCGTCCACCTCAACTCGTCGTCGTGCCCAACAATTGCACCTCTCACGCTCGTCGTTGATGAACATTATGCATAAAGACTTGCATTTGCACGTTTACAAGGTGCATTGGCTCAAGAACTAAAGCCTCTTGACCATTCCAAACGTCGTGAATGGGCAGAATGGTGGCAAGAAATGGCAACAGTGGATGATCAATTTTCGAAGAAAATCATCTTCAGTGATGAGGCACATTTTCACCTCAGTGGATTCGTCAATAAACAGAATTGCCGCATTTGGGCGAATGAGAATCCAAGAACGATTGTCGAAAAACCAATGCACCCACAAAGAGTGACTGTTTGGTGCGGTTTATGGGCTGGCGGCATCATCGGGCCGTATTTTTTTCAAAATGAGGCCGGTCAGGCAGTTACTGTGAATGGTGTTCGCTATCGTGAGATGATAACGAACTTTTTATGGCCCGAATTGGAAGATATGGATGTGGACGATATGTGGTTTCAGCAGGACGGTGCCACTTGCCACACAGCTAACGAAACAATGGCTCTTTTGCGCAACAAATTCAATGGCCGTGTTATCTCACGTAATGGCGATGTCAATTGGCCGCCAAGATCATGTGTTTTGACACCGTTGGACTTTTTTCTTTGGGGTTATTTGAAAGAAAAGGTGTACGTCGATAAGCCAGCAACAATTCAAGAGCTAAAGGATGAGATAATTCGGCACATTAACGGCATAGAACCTCCAGTATGCCTCAGCGTCATCGAAAATTTGGACCATCGGATGGAGGTGTGCCGCCGTGGTCGCGGCGCCCATTTGGCCGATATTTTGTTCCATACATAATTGAGTAATACCAATATATCATAATAAAATAAAATTACAATAATTTCCTAAATAGTTTGTGTTTTATTCAAAATCAACATCGGCCCTTGAAATTTAACCACCCTTTATATATATATATGTATGCACAGCGCATACTTTAGGGACACGCCCAAAATTGTCGCCGGAATATGCGGTGTATAGAAAAAATTGTCCTCATCTAATACGCTAGATGTATGAAAAGGCGCGAAAACTTTGGGGACAGTCCCCAAAGTAAGCAAATGTCCCTAAACTATGCGGGGGAATGAATAAATGTCTCTAGACTATGCGCTGTGCATACATATATATATATGTATCATTAGAGGTGTTCAACCTTGTATGGCCGTTTTTCAAATTGAGTTCTAAAGTCAACGAATGGGCTAGTTTGGTTCCTTTGTACATAAAAACATTTAATATGAAGTTTGGTGCCGTTTTCAAAAAGATATAAAAATCCAAAATCGGTGCAGGATTAGCCCAGTAATAAATAATGCCCCAGACCACTAATGTGCCAAATACCACTTGATCACAAATTTCGAGCCCACATTCTAAACGTTTTCGAAATTAATTACCGAAATATTTTTTTTTTACTTAGTGGACTCATTAACTGTGAGATATGAAATATATTATTTTTTGGATGTCGGTTACCTGTCCTAAGGGGACGTCAAAAACCAAAAATATTTTTAGGGTATTTTTCAAATCTCCAAAATCAAATTTTAAAAAATTTTGTTCAACAAAAAATGGAAAAAAATAATTTTGCACACTAAGGTATTAAGCATAAAATTCTAAATTAAACTACCAAAAATTATACATATCCCCAGGTTAATTTAGTTAGGGCACCTATTTAAATTCGGCGGATTTCGAGGAAAATGGCGTTTTTTTCACAAAATTTAATATAAGGGTAACATTTTTCTACTTTTAACAAGTACCAATTAATGCTATTTGGGGTTTGATAACACAAGCTACAAGAAGTATATTCTGAAAATTTTGTCAAAATCGACCCACTCCAAAGGTCACAACACAAGGTCAAAGGAAAATTTTTTGGAAATTTTGAATATTTCATGAAATTGATAACGAAAAATCTTGTGGTATCTTCGTATTTTGATGAAAGTTGACTAAATTATTTTTCGTAGTTGGTATTTGTTATTTAAAAAGAAAAAAACCTAAATTAACCCTTTTGTGCACTTGGGGCCAAAAATGTCCCAATATTTTTTAACATTAAAAAACGTAGTTTCTTTTAAATATCTGCATAATAAAGGTAACATTTTTGAATTATAAAGAAAAAAATACATCATCTTTCTCCACCTTTCACCTAGCTACTATCCCCTTTTCAAAGAAAGCAACACATTAATTAATAGGAAGAATTACCTGAGTGTTGCTACTCTTTAAAAAAAAAAATCTATGTTTTTTAAGTTGGGTTTTTTAAAGTTGATTTTTTTTTTTTTTAATGAAAATTTTAAAGAAAAAATTCTCTTTTATATAAACAGTATTTAAATTCAGCTTAGTAAACTATTTGCTTACATGATACTGAAAGATTTTCCCCACAAGTTTTCAGATTTTGGAGGAGAAAAATGACTGTAGCTCCCAGGTACCCGCATATGCGGAGCCACAATGGGGTATATATCAAAATTAAAATGTCTAGGCTATGTAACCAAATACAACTGAGTAATATCTAAATTCAAGTTTAAATTTCATTAATTGAAAATTAACCTATAGTCCAACCAAAATTACCGCATTCAATTCCAAACAGAGAAAATATGGTCACCAAAAGTTTCAAAATTTATAAAAAAAAAATCTATGGTTTAACCTAAAGCAAAAAAATATATTTTGAATCACCGTGATCGCAGTGAAATAGATGATGCAGAGATTTGAGATTTTTTTGCTCCTCAGCCTTTTCTAAATATGCGCTACAGTGCGACGCACAAGAAAACCACTATAAAACATATTTCTGGTTGCCCTAGTAATAACGCACTTTAAAATACGTCCCATCTAACTAATCTGCATAGTTCAACAACATGATTGTTTTCTGTTGTTGATGCTGCTGTTTTTATTTATTTTGCAAGTAGATTTTCCTCTTTAAACTGAACTTTGTGTAATATATGCAACTTTTTGAAATATGCGATTTTATTTCTTTTAAAAAATTGTAATAAAGTTTTTTTTTTTGGCATATTTGGTAAACATTTTGGCAGTAAGTAGCACAAGTGCAAGCTAAGCAATATTGTTGTATTAAATCTCTTCAAATAGTAGAAAACATAGTATAGTATAAAGAAATTTTACTAAAACTTAGCATTAGATTTAATATAAAGGTCATATTAAAATATTTTTTGTTTGCCCTAATGTTCTTAAACTAAATAGTTTACTTTAAACTTAAAACTATTTGCCACAGAAATTTTATCTTATTTATTAAGAAAACATCTCTACACTCTTAAAAAAAAAAGTTTTTTAATCTTTCAAATAGTATTTTTTTTTATCTTAATATTTTTAAAACCCTCAAAAACCACAAATTCTATTTTAACTATTTTCCAAAACAGACTTAAGAAATGAATTAAATTATACTAGAGACACCAAAAACCCACAGTCCAACACAGGAACAATAATAAAAATAATGAAAAGCACTGGAAAAACTATCGCACAACTATTGCCACCACAATAACAAAAACGAACAACACGAACAAAATAATTTTCAAAATTGTCAACAGAAAGCTAAACAACATTCACACAGTTATTACTTATAAAACAAGTAAAATGCATTTGGCTTAATGCCCACTCACAATTTTTTTGTTATTATTGTTGTACTGGGTTTTAACTAAATTCAAACAGAAAACATACAGTCAGAAAACCAAAAAGTTAAATATATAAAACTTTATTGTACCGCAATAAAATGAAGAATATATCGTTGTCTTATATTCAATTGGAGCTATCTACATTAGGGTAATAACTTTTTTTTTTGGCGACATCGTCCAGTTCTAAAAAAGATTTAATTTTTTCGAACTGCGATTTCAATTTTTCGCAATCGTGAAATAAGTTTACGCTCCAAATGCGTTGAAGTTTTGTATATACGATTTATTTATTTTTATTAAAGACAGTGATATTTTACTCCAAATAACTAATTTTTTTGGTTTTCTTTTTTACAAAATCGTTATCCACATTTTGACCAATCCGCGTTATTAGCATTTTCTAATAAAAAAAATCGTATTTACAAAACTTCAATGCATTTGGTGCGTGAACTTTTTTAATGATCGCGAAAAAGTGAAATCGCAGTTCTCAGTTTTTTCTTCATGCCCTACACGATTTTGAAACTGGAGCTTGTATATTTGCAAAATATGCAACAAGTTATAATCCTAATCTACATATGTTCCTTTCCAAGTCAACTGCCCCCCTATAAGAGTAGGTATATCGCAGCCGTGAGAAACCAACTGTACACTGCGTTGCAAAATTATAATTACATATTGATTTCACTAAATTTCGTAAGTTAAAAAAAAAGTAGAAGAGTTTAAAAATCATATATGTAAATATTTATTCATTTTTTATTTTACTATTTAAAATTAGTGTTTTATAACTGTATTAATACACTTAACTTAATACTCGTATTTCAAAATTTATAAAAAAATTAAGAGAAATATTTTAAAGCAGCAGTTTCAACAATGCCTGTGGCCTCCTTTTTTTGAATCAACTCGAAAATTTAATCAGACATACTGTTTAACAGCCTTTATTGATCTCCACGCTTCAATAACTGTTTTTTGTTAGATGAAAAACGCTTTCATATTGACGGTTTTCTGCGTAAAATCGACGCATTAATACTCCCCAAATATTCTCAATGGCGTTTTGATCCGGAGAACATGCGCGCCATTCCAATGCTCTTATATTTTTGATGACAGCCATTCCATCGTCTGACAATTTACATGTACTGAGGCATTGTTTTGTCGGAAAATTCTCTTCTAATACTGTAATGTACGCAGAATTCATTTTGGAACTAATAATTGCCAAATCAACCATACCGTCGAAACAAAAAGCTACCCAAACTATTAAGGATAGAAGACAGCTAAGGGCTGTAACTCTAACCTTATCACAGGTCTCAGCACTCTAGGTAAAATACATGGTTCGAATTAGATTATGGTCGGATGATACATGTAGTTGGTGCAGAGAATCTGTCGAAGACAGTTTCCACTTCATTTGTGAATGCCCTGCACTATCCTTTAAAAGATTTAAAATTTTTGGCTCTTATTTTTTTCAGAATCTTAACCATATTAGGGGAGCAGATCCACGGACAATATGTGCTTTTTTAAAGGCGTCAAAATGGGAAATCTGTTATGATTTTGCTTGGGGAGGGATTAAATCATCAGCAGGGATCATAATGGGCCACACACGGACTCTATGGGCGTCATTTTATTCTTGAATGGCGTCATCCTCAATAACCTAACCATTAATTATCCGCCTCTGAAATTTCTTTTTCAGAAATATCGTGGTTCCTTACGCAGGTCTCTCTAATGGTTGTTAAATCCACCTGGATTATCAATATTAAACTTTTTCTCATCGGAAAATATCGTCTTTAAAAAAAATGTATGTTTAAACAGCCCTACCAACAATAGCGATTACCTTTCTCCAGTTGGTTAGTAAATTCCTTTTAGGGTATTCAAATCGAGCAGTTTTGTGGCGCAGTAATAACCTTGGCACAAACATCAGATTTTGGCAAGTTATTCTCTTAGAATTCTTTAATAGCCTATTTATGGTTGATTTGGACACATTAACCTTACATTCATCGATCAGCTGATTGAGACTCTTCATTGAGTTGCGTTCACAGTTGATTATTTTACGAAGGTCCTAATAAGAAAGCTTTTTTTTTTTGGGCCGCATGTTTTATTTTTACCATAAGCACTCGAATTATTTGTGAAATTTGTGGTAACCACATGTAAACGGTTTCTTTTTCTAGCAATTTCCCAAAAACTTAAGCCACATTTTAAATAAGCTGAAATTTGCTTTTTAAAAATCATTTTGATATTAACCACGCGTCATTTTATTGCAAATTGATTAAAATTGCATTAAAAAATAAAAATAAGTCTTTAATTTTTCTTTATTTGTTATGAAACACTAACAAAATATAATTACACATTTTTTCTCTAAAAACAATTAAGTAATCTCTTAAATCTTACACAATAAGAGATCAGTTGTCATACTCTTAAAAACAGTTATACGTTTTAAAAACATGTTTAGAAAAAATATCAAAAATAATTTGTAGTTATAGTTATGCAACGTAGTGTATTAGTTCTTCTATAAAATACAAAGAAAATATGGAACAACTTTTTAAATTTTTCCAAAAATGGACGTGGTTCAATATTGACACATTTTGCGAAAGGTTTTAGTATAATGTTTATTACTCTTTAACTGAATTTGGCAAATGCTAGACATTTTACTACAAAAATATATTTTTTAATTTAGAATTTGAAAAAAAAATTTTAAAAAAATGTATATAAAAAAGTTCGTATTAAAGCTGAACGAATACAAAAATTAAAAAAAAAGCCCAGACACCCCCGCGATAAAATTAAATAAGCATTATTCTATGTTAATTTGAACTCAAGCCAACAACAATGTGGTATTCGAAAAAAATCTTTTTGGACACGCACGGACATGTTTTATATACCAGTGGATGCGTCTTTAAAATACCTTTCATTTTATACTCATCGCTATAGTTTAGTAACTTATATAACAAAAATATTAAAAAATCGTCAAAATGGGTAAGTTTTTACCCCCCTTTTTAACATCCAACACATGCGATAGTTTTCCTAAAAAGAAAAACGTATCTAATATCTGCGGATTCACCACTAGGTAGTTTCCTTGTTAGTAAATATAATATTAAAAAAGTGCTTTAGATAGCTTATTTCCATTCAAAAATATACATTGCTGTAGATAGCTCAATATAATTTTTCAAAAAAACAGTGTTGGAATGAACTTTTGAAAAAAGAAATTAATAATTTGAAATTAATAGTAAATATTTTGCCATCAAAACCTCATTTTCCAAAAGAAAAATGTACACTGAGTGAATTCTCTGCATTATATCAATGAATTTTTGCATTATATCTATAAAATGTCACTTAAACTCGTCCATGGAAACTTTTTATTAAATTAACACAGTTTTACGCAAAATTTAATAAAAAATTTTATTTTATTTATTAAAAATTTCCTAAATTAAAAATTTTATTTTATTTATTAAAAATTTCCTACGACTAATGAACAAGCTTCATTTAATATAGTTTCATTAAAACTATAAAGCTTTTTCATAAAGTTTTAGAAATTGTTCATTCACATTGTGAAGAAATCTTCACCAGTTTAGTGAAAAAATTTCATTAAATCTCGTCCAAGAAATTCTCTCTCTGTGTAGATAAGTCCGTTTGAATATAAGACAAAGATATATTTTATAAAAGTTTTAACCAAAAACAACAAAAAAAAAACAATATTGCGTTAAGAAAAATAACAACAGAAATTTTTAAAATAAACAAATAAAGGAAATTTTTTTGAAAAGAGAAACTTAATTATAGAAAAATACGTCTGAAAAATTCAGGAAGTATCTGACATTTTAACACTTTGAGTCAATTGAGAATAATGTTTTTATTCTGTTATTTTCTTCCAGGGTTTTGTTATTTGTATCCAGTGTATTTAAACACACAAGTAAAAAATATAAATTTTCTGTTAGCCAGCTAATATGCAAAAACATTTCAAGATTTTTTTTTTTTGCTTAGGTGCATGTAAAAATTTCAAATTAATATATAAATATAAGGGAATGTTCTATAATTTGACCTGTTTGCTAAAGTGTACCCTTCGTTTTTGTGGCTGTGTTGTTGCATGAATATGGCACAACTGTCAGCAAGTTAAGGGCGTTTCAGCATTTATACTTTTTTGGATGTTTGCAACACTTTAAACGGAATATAAATACTAATGGTCCAAAAGATTTTTGAGAAATTTTTTCAGATTTTTTGGAGGGATCGGTCGCTGAAATGGATTATGTGCAAAAAAAGAGGTTATGAAACAAATTTTTTTTTAAATTTTTTTTCTCTTGCTCTTTGTTTTCAGAAAACCATATAAATCACTACTCAAGAGCTATAGACTACTAAAAAAAATGATTCGAGTTAAAAATTTTAGTTTAAGAGTCATGCAATAACTTCAGAAATAGGCATCGTATTGGAGTGAAACTAAATTTGTTGGAAAGGTCTTTCAAATACCTTTAATTTAATATCAATCCTGCTTCTGACACTGCTGGGCAAAAGCATTTATTTTCTTATAGCTCACATTAGATTTGGCCAACAACTATGGACATTTCACAAAATCAAATTTGGTATCAAATTAAAGGTATTTTAAAGGCTTATCCAACAAACTTTGTATACGCTTATACGACGCCTATTTCTAAAGTTGTTGAGGTTTAAATTTTGAAAATTTGTTTCCCTTAAACTAATAATGTGTACCCCGAATAATTGAAGTATGCTTAAAAATACTACTTTAAGCCATGTAAATAGGCTGATCAATACTTATATAAAAATATATGGGATGCCAAAAAGCCTAAAAAAAATAAACTGTTTTTTAAGCTCATTAAAAGAGAACGGCTGTAAAATAATGACAATTTATTTGTTTGTTTGTCATTGTATTATTGCAAATAAAATAAAATTACTTTGGCATAGTTTTGGGCGGCATGAAACTATTTACAGTAAAAAAAGCTACAAAACCAACAACAATGTTACAAAAGTTAAATTAAAATGGCAAATGAAAAACCAAAAAGATTAAAAAGAACAATAATATAACCCACATATGTGGGTTTGTCATTTTCCAAAGTCATTTCGACCTTAATTATATTGTTGTTGTGCAATAATATTTATGTCATGAGGTTTTGTAAAAATAGGCCAAAAATATGACATTTAAAAATTTAGATAACAATACAAATTATTTATTTGAATTTTTGTTATATAAATACAAATTTCTAAATTTATTTCAATTAAACTAAATTTAGTTTTATCAAAATCCCCTAAAGTATGCTTTATTTGTTTCATATTTAACACAAGCTAAAGTATGCTACTATACTTTTTCTTATTCAAGCAGTATTATTTAATATCATTTAACTTTATTAAATATTTTCGTTTTATTCTCTGTTTATATAGTTTTAACAAGAAGTCATGTGTCAAATAATAAGAAAGTAAAAATTTTCATGTTTAGCTTATATTAAAAAATATTTACGGAAAATCATGCGCTTAATGTATTTTTGTTGGGAAAATATTTAAATATGTTTTGTTAACTTCACGTTAAGGAAACCTGGCTTAGAAATAAAGGCTTGAATGCAATAAAATCTGCATTTGAACTATTATATAGAATGTTATATAAAAAGTAGAAAAATTATTTGAATGACATTTTAAGCAGGGTAGTGAAACACCTTGTACGCATTTAGGCTTTTAAAAATGTCACAAAAGTACATAAAAATTTTTTTAACTATACCAGAAAAATTAGTTTTGCCTACTCAATAAAAAAAGTTATATCTTAAATATAAAATAATATATCATTTGATAAAGAGATCGATATTTAACCTTATACAAGTTCATCTTAAAATTTGTTTATCCAGAAATATCCAATTAATTCCCTTAAAGTTGGGAGATCCAATAATAACGGGTCCGCCAAATAACTTCTTTTTTTTTTGAAAATGCTATAAAAAAAAAAACTACTGAATATTTTCTCAAATTTCTTTTTTTATTTGAAAGTACAATCCTTCCGGTTAATAATGGAAAATAATTTCATTCAAATGTCTGCCTCGGCTGGCCATGCAGTAGCCTACACGATCGGTCCAATTATTAAGCACATTATCGTTTGTGTGCAGCTGTATTTCCTCCTCTTCAATTTTTATGAACAAAAATTCGTTCAACATGGCCCGATAACGATCGACATTGACTGTAACGGCCACTCCTTGCTCATTTTCGAAGAAAAATGGCCCAATTATGCCTCTGGACCAAAATTCGCACCAAACAGTGACTCGTTTTGGGTGTATCGGCACACATTCTGCAACATTACCATGATTTTCAAAGTAATGTCGCAATATTTCCCAGCGTTGTTCAAGCGTATACACAACCATATTCGTTCAGCGGAAGGATAAAACTATTTATCTGTCAAATCAGACATGAGCTAAGTGTTACCATTCACGAAATAAGCACTAGTTGAAAAAAAAGTTAGATGGCGGAACCTTTATATAATTAAAATTCTTATAGATCCCAAAATTCTTATAGATACAATGTGTTTAATTTAGATCTAAATGGCTCTAATTAGATTCAAAAACGTAAGTAATTTTGGGATCGAATTAGATATTTTGAGATTAGATTGGATCTATTGTATGTATTTGTTTAGAATTGGAATTTAAAAAAATTGGTTTTAGTTGACAGAAAACTCATTTTTTTCAAAAACTTTTAAAAAAAACATTTTTTTCACACACAATTACCAACTGAGAATTGGTACACAAATTTTAGTTTTTCAGGCCACTTTATTTCCTAAACAGGAGAAAAGTTTTTTAAATAATGTTCGGTGTAGAATCGAAAAGGTGAATTCCAATTTCATATAAATACAGCTCTTTTTGCTCTGTATGAAAAGGTACTCTAAATCAGCATTTTGGTAGCCGAGCGTATTTGCAAGGATTAGGAATTTTAAAAATAAATAAAATTATTTTTTAAATTATATTATACATATGGCACCATATATAAACAAATCTTATATCATACAAACAGATATTTTTTAAAAGACAGTATATGTTACGAGTATTATATCTTAAATTATATAGCTTATATGATTACCATATATGATTACATTTGATATTATGTATGATAGTCAGGGACAAGAACTTTATGCACTACACACAGAAAACAGTTTTGTAGTTGCAACCAAATTTTTTTACCAACCGAATTTTTATGGTTCCACGTACTATCACTATTATTAAATTTTAATACTATTGCAACAACCGACATTTATGTACAAATTTCGAATTTTTATTGTAACAATTGATGATTTTATGATTATCGATTATAACACAGTGCAGCATTTTTAAGGTCATCGTTTGGTTCCTCCTTCATACCCGTTTTTTTTTTGAAGTGTATATCGAAACTAAAAAAAATCCGCAAATGACTTGGCCAGATTACATCGAAATTTTTTTTTTTGGACACCCTAAGTTTTTGCACCCAAACATGATTTTTTTAAAAAAGGAAAATTTTTATGGAATCCATATATCATAAACCGTTCGGAATTTTGTTTTTATGTCTTTGGCAAAGTTGTAGATCCAAACCAAAGCAAAAAAATTCTCATATGGACCGACCCAAAAAAATTGCATCCACTGCATCAAAATTGCAAAAAAATTGGGAAAAAATGCTATTTTTTTATGATTTTTTCATGATTTTGTCCTGAAATGGCTTAAATACTGGGAATTTAAGAAATCTTTCTTCAGCTAAATTATATCTAACAACAATATAAACAACTCTCTAGTACATGTCATCTTAATACGAAAATTCCTTAACCCTAGAAAGCACATCTTTTTGCTCACACTTATTTTGCATAGCCAATGTTTGTCGTTTCGACAAAGAAAGACTATATAGGTTAATGCCGTTTTTGTTGTTACTTGTTTTCAAATTTACTATTTAAACATTTTATTGTTGTAATGCGGATATGTTTTTGAAAAAATGAATATATTTATTTTATTAATAAAAAGTAATTATTTTATAACGCAATTAACAATTTCATAATTTTTTTTTTATTTTTTGTTTTAAGTTTTTTTGTTTATTTATACAAAATTTATACAAATTATATATTTTCTTATTTTAGTTCTGTTCGACAAACGTTACCTCGCGAACCCGCTTTGACTCCATCTTACCAAAAAGCGTTTTTATTAACAAAAATTCGGTAAATGAGAGCGTGATAAGAAAGTAATTGTGTTTCTCATTTTACCAGAAGTTACTATACTTTTTTCGGGTAAATTCGTAGCAGAATAAAATCATCGGCAGTTAATAATACACATGTTTTGCATTTGTATAAATAAACAAAAAAACTTAAACAAAAAATAAAAAAAAAAATTATGAAATTGTTAATTGCGTTATAAAATAATTACTTTTTATTAATAAAATAAATATATTCATTTTTTCAAAAACATATCAGCATTACAACAATAAAATGGCGATCTTTAGTTTGTATGGCAAGTACTTTAACACCTTGCATAGTTTCTAGTTTCAAATTTAAATATTTGTCTAAAAATAGATTTGTATGTACAACAGTAATTCGGTTGATAATCTCAATATTTTGTTAGAGTTACCAAAATTATAAAAAAAAATTATATTATTTTAAAATTATTTTATTAATAAAAAATTCTTATGCCGCGAACTGCGCTCGAACCGGCGACCTCCTGCTTGTCAGGCCATTACTTTAACTCTAGCCTAAACTCAATTTGAATTTGTATTTTCAAATTTTAACCTTGAATGTTGTTTTGTTTTAAATTTAAATATGTATGTCTAAAAATAGATTGGGATAAAATCTCTTAAAAGTGGTTGGTATTTAAGGTAATGTAGAAGATAATATTTTTCCAATATTGATTAGGAAAACCAATATTTTGAATGATGTGACTGTGTTTTGATTAATTTCATGTATTTTCTGTTTACAATAAAGTTTACTTATTCTGATGATGGATTGTAAGTACTTACAATGAAAATTATGAAATAATGATTAAATTTTGTTGGTAAGAATAGAATTCCAACCAATTTATTCTCTGTGTGTAATAAGGAGTGTTTTAGGAGCCTACTACATGGAGTGAAAAACTCTTGGCCTCAGATACAGGTGGCATGACAAGTGCAATATTTTTTGTTTATTCAGTAGGGCCAACTCTTAGAAAAATTGTGTCAAAATTTCATGACATTTCATCAACTAAAAAAAAAAAGTTACCGTTATATAATTGATGCTGTTTTTAAAGTTTGAGAAAAATGGATTCCAAAGAGTTGCGTGGTTTGATTAAACATTCTTTTTTGGTGTGAAAAATACTGTCTAAGCCAAAGAATGGATTGCTAAACATTATGGTGACTCTTCGCCATCATATTCAATGGTTAAAAGGTGGTATTCCGATTAACAAAATAATAAATTAAAAAAAATATAGTTAGTGTGTGTGTGTGGAGCGCTACTCATTTCAGGACATTTCGCGATAAATGATTATTTTGTCAAAAGTGGAAGTAGAAGTTTGAATAATTTTCGGAAAAATATAACTTAAATTTGATTTGACTAAAATTATCTTTACTTTTATTTAAAAAAAAATCTTTAACCGTTTGTGGCCTGTGTACAAAAAGACCCATAAGACGTAATTTATATTATGACTGCAAGAGTGTTAAGTTTTAAATTGATAAAAAAAATTAACATAATACAAATAATTATTTCATGAAATTTGATCAATATAGGGTTAAGGTTTTAAAAAATTAACAGAATAATTTCTTTCAGATTTTGATTAAGTTTGGATATGGGATAAATGCAACTGAACTAAAAAACACGTTTAAGGGTCTTTTCTGTCCCCAAGCCACAGTCAATTCAAATTTAAGTTATATTTTTTTCGAAAATTATGCAAATTTTGATGAAAATATTTACATTTTATTTAACATTTGACAAAATAATTAAGTATCACAAAATGTCCTGGAAATAGTAGCTCCATACATAAATATGAATTAAAAAAAAAAAAATAAATAAAAAGTCTGAATATTTATCAAATTCGTTGGTCATTTTTGAAACGAGGCTTAATTCTGATATCCGATGAAGTCAGAATTTTATATCTGTATAATTTTGAGTATTTTAATTGAATAAATGAAATAAGAATTTTAAATTTCAAAGTTTCAAATGTTAATATACACTTTTTTCTAAACAAAAACTCGCCATTGTCATCCGAAATTCGGCTCGGTTTAACTTTTTCCAAAAAAATCGAATTCTTCGACTGGGGGTATAATGAACGAAAATCGACAAATCGTTTTTTAAGGGACATCACATCCAGCACCAACCAAAAAATAAGTTTGTTTATCTCTGTATTGAGACTTTTTATTTTCATTTTCTAGCTATATTTTTATTACAGTAAAAAAAGTGTAAGTTAATATCGTACAAATGTGAATGACATGTTTTGCTGAACAAAACTTTCTATACATTTTCTATGCCAAATCCACTAAAACTTTAATACCTTTAAAAATCTTTTTCTGAAATTACTTTTTTATATAAATTTAAAGTTTCAAATATGAAGTAAATTAAGGAGCATTGAAAGTAAAAGTGACACTAGTTTTAACAGATTTGGTGCAGACTTACAATGCAAGTGCATATTTACGTGTTTGGTGTTTATTAAAAAAAAAAGTTATGCAGATTCTTTTTTAGTTTACTTCGCTATACAAACAATATCAGAAAAAAAAATAGATGTTTGTGAAAAAAGAAACGGAATATTATAAAAAAAAAATTTTGTTATAGCAAATATTGGATATAAAATTTGTATTAAAAAAATACAAAAGAATTTAATAATACATTTCAAACAGATTATAATAAAAAATGTATATTTATAAAAAAAATCCATTCTCTTTTTATAAAATAAATTATTATTTAGTGTTCTGAATGCAATGAAAATATAACTGTTAAGCAATCAAAGCATACTTTAAAAGTTTTATTTTAATAAAAACTAAAGTTTGTTCTGAAAAGTATATTATTAATAATATAAAGCATACTTATGATTAAATATGATATTAGTTTATATTATTACGACAGTATAAAGAGATGCTAAAAATGTAATTCTTAAAATTGGTTCAATTAAAATTTTTTATTTATTCAATTTTTGATTCTGAATAAAATTTGCCTTAAGTATTGTAAACGAAAGACAACAGCTTTAGGCAAATTGTGTCATTACAATTTATTGCATTAACAAACCAAAACATTGGTTGCCAATACACCCATTTTTTAATTATATTTTTCTGTCATTGTCGTCTTCTCTTTTGTAATATACTCCACGAAATTCAATTACGATCAACTAATATAAATAATAAATTAGAGCCATGTTTTATATAATATTAAAATTTATAAATAATAAAGCAAAGTTTAAGGAGTTTTGTTTAAATACATTTTGTAGCATACCGAAAAGGCGTAATTTTCCAAATCATAAATATGTTTATTATGTTATATATATATGAAATATAATTATATAACGGCGTATTTTTTAGCATAATAAAACATATGAAATATGTTATTTTATTATTTGGAAAATTATTCCTTTTCGGTATGCTATAAAATGTATTTAAACAAAACTCCTTAAAGTATGCTTTATTATTTATAAATTTTATTAATATATATGATATGGCTCTAATTTATTATTTATACTAGTTGATCATAATTAAATTGATCTTAATTGAATAATTATAATTATACAAGTTATAAATAATAAAGCATACTTTAAGGAGTTTTATTTATTTATTTCTTGTAGCATTCTGAAAAGCAGGGACCGTAAATAATGATTATTGTTCGTTTTTTTTAAATCAAAAAATCAATCACTTAGAACAGACATAAAAACGAATTTATTGCACCATTATTATCATTTTTTGACAATCTTAGCATAAACGTCATGATTTTTAAAGTTTTCTTCAATGGTAATGATTATTTTTGAGTAATAATAAAACAAAATCAGCTATAATCATTATTGTTGAGCAAAAAAATAAAACTCAAAAATAATCATTTTTTAAGATTTTTATTTTTTTCGCTCAAAATAAAACTAACTTTCAATTTACGACTTTATATATGATGTACTTACATATTTTTATGCATATGTATATATATTTACACCTAAATTGAAAGTGAGTTTTATTTTGAGCGAAAAAAAAATAAAAATCATAAATAATGATTATTTCTGAGTTGTATTTTTATTTTGCTCAAAAATAATGATTATGGCTGATTTTTATTAATATTACTCAAAAATAACCATTACCATTGAAGAAAACTTTAAAAATCAAAAATTTTTAAATCATGACGGATATGCAAAGATTGTCAAAAAATAATAATAATGGTGCAATAAATTTTTTTTATGTCTGTTCTAAGTGATTGATTTTTTTATTTAAAAAAACGAACAATAATCATTATTTACGGTCCCTGGAATTTATTGTACCATTATTATTATTTATTGACAATCTTTGCACATTCGTCATGATTTTAAAATTTTTGATTTTTAAAGTTTTCTTCAATGGTAATGATTATTTTTGAGCAATAATAAAAAAAATCAGCTATAATCATTATTTTTGAGCAAAAAAAAATAAAACTCAAAAATAATCATTATTTAAGATTTTTATTTTTTCGCTCAAAATAAAACTCACTTTCAATTTACGACTTTATATATGATGTACTTACATATTTTTATGCATATGTATATATATTTACACTTAAATTGAAAGTGATTTTTATTTTGAGCGAAAAAAATAAAAATCATAAATAATAATTATATTTGAGTTGTATTTTTTTTTTTTTTTTTCTCAAAAATAATGATTATGGCTGATTTTTATTAATATTACTCAAAAATAATCATTACCATTGAAGAAAATGCTTAAAATTCATAATATAATCATTTTTGTGTAATTTTTATTATAAAACTCATAATGATTACGGTGATTAATTTTATAAATCATTCAACAATGGATTTTTTATAATAATTTCGTATAAATATATCCCAAAATTATGTAAACCTTTAACTAACTATCGCTCACTGTATTCGCATATTGACAAAATTAAATTATTTTACAAAGGAAGTGCGTGAATATGATGAAAATACAAAAAAAAAGGAAGCATCTTTTGTTACATAAAAAAATAATATTGTAAATGTCCTTGTGAGTGTAGTGCAATTCAACAAAACGTGTAATAATGATTATTACCACAATTCGTTCTTTAATTTTTCCATACAAGATTGTGTCACACATAATAAATTTGTAAAAATGAAATTTAAATAAAGTTAAATGAACTTTAACATCAATCGTAAAAATCATCAATAAATGAATAACGTTCATATTATGGCGGTATACGGTAAATTGACATTTTAACATATTCTCTTTTTTTATCAAGGATTGTATTGATAATGAAGGATGTAAACAGTTTGGACAGGAAGAAAACGAAGAAAAGATATTAAAGATAAAATTTACAATATAAAAATCGTTACAATAAGTCCAAAGATTTCGTACTCTGTTAACAAAATACAGTCACAAAAATGGAAAAAGTCGATTTCGCTTGAATAATTAATAGATTTTGTCTCGCTGATTCCAAATCTGGTTTCCAAATTTTTCCATCAATTCACAATTTTGATTGTGTTTTTAACCAAAAAAAATTTACTTACTTACTTTATTTTTATTAAGATAGGATACATTGAATTTATCATTTTAGAGGAAATGAGTTAACATTCGTTTCAAATTTAAAGGTTAAAATTGCATTTGAAAAATGCTCCATTAAAAAATTACCAAATATTACATTTTTAAAAACAGCCTAGGCCATGCATCCGACTATCTTAATTTTATTTTAGGCCCACGATATAATTATTACACCATTTGAAATTGGTTAAATTCTATTTCAAATTTATGCTATCTTGATAATTGTACGAAATCATATCCTTTTTTATCAAATATCATACTAAAAATGTATAGAAGGCATGTGATTAATGTATCTTTACGCTTTTTTTAACAAATAGGTTTAGAAAATTATATCGCGGTATCTTCAAGAGTAAAGTGTATTCCAAAGATTATATTATTTTTATTTTGAAATATTAGAAAAAGCGTCAATCGTGCAATAAAAAGCACCAAAATAGCAATTTCTTGGAATTTTTAATAGCGGTTTTCTGAAAATTGTGATCAAGTAGAAAAAAAATTTAAATGGGCTTTATAATGTTGAAGTCATAATTTAAATAAAGTTTCATGGGTATGTTTTGTCCCGGCCAATAAGGGTTAAAGATTTTTTGAATTAAAGTAAATATAATTATAGTCTTTTCAAATGTAAGTGATATTTTTCCAAAAATTATTAAATGTGTTATTCTGTAAATTTCCTAGTGGGACTTTTTTTGGAAAAAAGTGTTAAAGTTAACCCTATATGAAGCAAGTTACATAAAATAACTGTTTTTATTAAGTTGAGATTTTTTTAAAGCTTTACAATTTTGTAATCATAACTAAAATTAAGTTCCATGGGTCTTTTTTGTCCCCAGACCACTAAGGGGTAAACATTTTTAAAATAACAATATATATAATTATAGTCTTAATATATTAATGCGACATTTTTCCAAAAATTGTGCAAACTTTTATGAAAACATTCAAATTTTGTTCAATTTTTGACAAAATATGCTATTTTCATAAAATGTCCTGGAAAGGAGTCGTTCGAAATACAAACTCGAATCATCATTCCTTCAATTTATTATTCAATTCATTTCAATTAGCTTAGATATTAATTCTTATTAGGTATATTGTTAGATGATTTAGTTTAAGTTGTTTAAATCTGAATATTTATTTATTCTAAAACATTATCATAAAATTGCTAATCTACTTTTTAAAGTTTAATTTTGTTTAATAAAAATTTAAAAATTTGTTTAAGCAGAAAAAATGCAAATGCAAAAATTATCTGATCCCCAAAAAAAGCTAATTTCTGCAAAGAATAAATACAAAAATTTTTTGTTAATAGAAAGAAAAAAACTAATTTCTGTGTAAATGTGTTCACATAATTATACAAAAATCTGCTAACTAAATGAGAATTTCATGCCGCTTTAAATTCAAGTTCATAAAATTTAAGTTGCAAAAAAACATTTGGTATGGCAACAAAACATTTGGTATGGCAACAACATTTTTATTTTTATTTTTTTTTTGGTTTTTGGGAAAGTATACGATATTGATCAATTTTTAATCAAATGAGTATAATTGAAATATAATTCGATTAATGGGCTATTAATTTCTAATTGAATTGGCAATTTTGGGTGTTGGCGGAATTTCAGCATTGAATCGGTGGTTTTCGTGATTGAAATGCGGTTTTTTTTTTGTGTGCACCCAAAGTCAAAAATTTAGTTTTTTATGAATTTTTCACGTTTGTGTTTTTGGCTTTTATAATGTTAAAAATTCAGTTTTAAGTTTATACAAAAAACAAAATTAAAACTTAGCCAAAATCTTAACCCATTAAAGAGTGACAATCTATTAATCATTTAGCTTAAGAACCATATCTCTGCGCCAAAAGTAACACAAACTTTATCTGGTCATGAGCCCAAGTCTCCATGAAGTTTCGTCAAAATATATTCAGCGGTTTAACTTCGGGGATTAAAATATGTCAGTTTTGCAAATTTATTTATATTCGGAATATTTTCTAATCGTTTCTAATTTATTCATTGATAACTTTGTTGGAATTAAAAACTTTATGCTTAAAAAGAAAAAATAAATAAAGGGTCCGCCAAATACCTTTTTTTTTTTAAAATGCTATAAAAAAAACTACTGAATATTTTCTCAAATTTCTTTTTTATTTGAAAGTACAATCCTTCCGGTTAATAATGGAAAATAATTTCATTCAAATGGCTGCCTCGGCTGGCCATGCAGTATGAGCTTCATCTGAAAAGATAATTTTTTTGGCAAAATCGGCATCGGAAAAAAAAACGTTAGATGGCGGACCCTATATAAGCATTATTTTCAATTAATATTTCATTGAGAATGTTTTTTTTTTTTTTATTAATTTAGTAGCTCTATTGAACACAAATTTATATAAAAAAAACTAGATTTTATACACTATTGGACAAAATAAAGTGCAATTATATTATTGTTGTGTTTCGTAAAGGAAAAATTATTGAAAATAGTATCGAATATTAAAAATATGACTAAGTCTATTTATTTTATACACAATGCGATACAAAAACCTACAAATCAGACATATTTGACTTCAGATTTTTCAACATGCAAACCAAAAATTAAGAAGGTACAACATTTTGTTGGACAAAATAAAGTGCAAATTTTATAAATTGTATTTAAAATCCTAAAATAAGATAAAATAAATACTATTATGGTTTTTTGTCACATTATTGGTTTAACTTGACATAAATTTTTCTAAAATAATTTTAGCAACTTTGCCCCTCTTTCGTGTAATTATTAATGAGAAAAAACATTTATATGAATTCTTAATAAGAGTTCTAACCTGAGAAATCTAGTTAAAAGTTATATTTTACGCTTAAAATAGCAGTTTAGAGCATTTCTCGCATGGTTGCGGTCAGTATACTGTTGGAGATTTAAGACAACTTAGCTCAATTTCCCATCGAAATAGTCAAACTTTAATTCCGAAATTATTTTAAAAGCATTCATAATTATTTTCAAGTCATTTTCGGCTCGATTCTCTCCGGACAAACCCCTTCTGCGGACGAAAATGACCCCCAAGACATATAACTTATTGCTGTGTGATAAATAGTATTGCTGAAGATTTCGCATTTCCATCATAAAAATATTTAAATTCGAAATAATCATAATTTCTACTTTTAATAGTTAGAATTTGTTTCAAAATACCACAACCGATTTAAATAAAATAAAAACATTGTCACATAAATTCCATCAAGAATGGATTGCTCTAAGGTCAGATGTGCTTATAATTGCTATGCGGCAAATAACATTGTTCGGTTGGCATTATCGTCTACAGTAGAGGAGTTTTCGGTGGGATTTGAATTGAAAACTACTTAAAAGTAAAAATTATTATTTTAAAAATATTTAACAAAGAAAATGTTCAAATTGAGTTGAGAAAATTTGCTCTAGTGATCTAAACCTCCAGCAGGGTACTGGCTGCATCCTTATGGAAATAACTATTTTAAGGGTAAAACTGAATTTTTTAGCTCAATAATAATAATAATAATAATAATAATAATAATAATAATAATACAATACTAACAATAATAAAAATTTTTTGAGTAAAACTATTTTGAAAATTTTGAAATAATGTAAGCGAAGGATCAAAAACGCTCTCAATATAATGGCCTCCAAACAAAAGGTAATAGCCACAAATGTTTTTAAACAAATTTATTTTATATATTCAAAAAATATTTGTAGATGTCATATTTAACACAAAATATATGATAAAAAACTAAAACAGTATTTTCTTTTAACTTATTTTAAGTTTTTATTTACAATTTATAAAATTTGCACTTTATTTTGTCCAACAAAATTCTGTACCTTCTTCATTTTTGGTTTGCATGTAGAAAAATTCTAAGTCAAATATGTATGATTTGTAGTTTTTTGTATCGTATTGTGTATAAAATAAATAAATTTAGTCAAATTTTTAATATTCAACAATATTTTATATAATTTTTTCTTCACGAAAAACCACAGTAATGTAGTTGCACTTTATTTTGTCCAATAGTGTATATCAAAACATAAAAGAATAATTTTTATAGCAATAACATAGCATTTTTTTTAAACACTAATAAAAACACACAAAATCAATCTGATAAATCAAAAATGTTATTTTTTTTAATATTTAAACTACTGCATGATATAAATCAAAGTAAAAATTTATTTTTTGATGTCTTGCAAACTATAAAATCTTCGAATATATAAAACTGAAAAAAAAACACGACATATCGATTGTGGTGCAAAAATATATATTTTTTGTTTTTTTTTTAGAAAAAAAAAATCATACAATGTTTCCGGTATTGAAAAACTAGTGGCATAAGTAGAACTTTAAACTATGGCATGCATCGGTGTACATTATAGGGAGTCCCTTAAAATTAGATTTTTCATTACACCCCCAGTTTTATTGCAAATGGTTCGAAATGGAAGAAATCGATTTTTTTTTTTGGAAAACGTTAACAAGTGCCGTATTTCGGCTAAACATGGCCCATTTGTGAAAAAGTGTATTTTTAATAAAAGTTCCAAAAACGCGAAATTTTAAAAAATAAAATTTTTCATTTAATTTAGCCTGGGGACAAAAAATATCCATGAAACCTAATTTTAATTATGACTACCAGTTTGTAAATCCTGTAATTTGATAAAGAAAAATCTCCACTGGATAAATATCATAATTTTTTTTTTTATTTTTTATTTTATTTATTTATTAATATCAATACAAAGAAAGCGTTCATGGCCAATTATTTATGTATTGTTAGTCAACTTACTATGTACATTGATAATACAACTTAAATTTAAATACTTATACAAATATTCTAATATTCGGTCTATATATAATTTAATGTAACTTGATCCATATAAAAATATAGATAGAGTATAAGGACCTAACAATTGGCAGAAAACCTAAACGAGTAACACAAACACAGAAAATCTTCCAAGACCAATGAAGAGGAAAAGATTTTGAGTGCTGATCCAAAGGTTTCTGACCGCGAAGTACCGCGACGCGTGCAATGTTAAAAACATTTTGTACGCCAAGTTAAAAAATTGTTTTAACTAACATTTAAAGTTCCATAAGTTCACCAACTCTCCGTCAGGTGGAGAGCAACAACTATTCTAACATGGGAGGTATCCCGACCCGGACCTGCAGATCTTAATGAACTTTGGATATGTTGTAGAGAATAAAAATTTAAGGGACCCGTGCTCTTTTTTAACTGCCTAATCTCATTTTTAGTGGTTACTAAAAGGGGTCAAAATTTACCCCATTTTACGATTATTGCGGTTTATTTAGTTTTATTTGAAGTAACTATAAAAAAATTTGGTATCAAATGCAAGATTTTTTGAAGACAAATTATGTTCAAATTATGTCTAAAGACTTTCAAGTAGTTTTGCTATTCAAAAAAACGTGTTCCGAGTAACATTAAATGTGGCTGTAAGGCATTGTAGTGGCATTAAGCTAAAAATAATGCACAGTAATGCTAATTTAATTTAATCGAGGGCGTGTCGGAGGTTTTCCCGATATTCGAAATCGTTCGGTTTTTATGCGACTTTCCCCAAAGAGCCTATTTTTCAAACAATTCACAAATTTGACAACTCCGGGTCCACTATATAAGCAATATGGGTATACAATTTTCTGGTTTTGAGTACTTTAAGCCCAAAGTTAAAAAATATGAATATTTGTTTCATAATTTTAAGTACATATTTTCTGGTACGCTATTGGACATAGGGGATCGAACTTTTGGTGGGGCACGGTCCAACTTATATTTGGTATTTGCTATTGATTCATTGCATCTCCTACAGGACACTGACATAATATTGGAGATATATATTACCATTTGTCGTCAAAGTTAAAAAAAAAACAGCAGGTTTTTATTCAGTTTTTTATGTTTTCTTCGTATAGAAATTTTAGGAATTTTTGTTTGATTTTATTTGAAAAAAAAATTATATTTATAAACTTTCATCTTATGGTTCCAAATCTGGTCTCCAAATTGTTCTATCCCTGCACAATTCGAAATATCGTATAAAGCGGATATTTAAGGACTACAATCAAAACTCGATTTACGACTAAAGCTATTTTAAAAATGTTCACATATTCGTGTTAAGCATAGCAAAATAATAAAAAACCGTGTGTTAGTTATATGACGTAAACAGCGTCTTTCGCTATGGGTGAGGTATTTGTTCACTAATTTGGACCGTTGACGACTAGTGGAGTATATATGTCCCATTGATTTTTTCATAGAAGGAGTGGCAAAAATATATTTTTGCTGACACTTATCTGCATATATGTAGAAAATTAAATAATACAGAAAACAAAATTTAAGAAAACAATTATGAAAACGAATAAAAGAAAATATAAAAATTCCTTATATTTTTACTCATTTCAATTATATCGAAATAAGTTCAATATTTCGATTAAAAATCCAATCTTCATTTTTACGACTCTATATCATCTTGCAAATTTTGTATGAAAACACTATATCAAAGTCAATATCGACTTCATTGTAAGAAAAAATAATTATTTTTCTTTACAATTTACAAAATACTGGGCACTGTTGGTTGTAATGGATGAAAATTGAAAAATCGATTTTCAAGGGACATCCTAGTGTACATATAACCTCATACACGAACTGATAGACCAAAAGTATCATGTATACAACACATATAAATATAATATTCTCACATTAAGATATATTTAAGTTAGGGTGGGGCGATTTAAACATATTGATGGGCGCTCCGCGTTTCTGATTCTTGGGATTGTACTGAGAAAAAAAGTCCACTAGACCATACGTCTACGGTGAATATCGAGCTTCCACATTTTGACTTTTTATCCGTATTTTGTGAAAGTAACAATGTGTGGGATGGACATATCTCAGGAAGTAGGAGGAGCTTATCCAAAATTATGGTATCAATCTCTTCTTTGGAAGATTCTCTAGCAGATTAATGCATCAATCATATTTGTGGATGGGGGTTTAAGGGCTTAATTTTTAATTTTAAAATAGGGATTTTTTGCCGTATTTTGTGAAAGTAACAATGTGTGGGATGGACATATCTCAGGAAGTAGGAGGAGCTTATCCAAGATTATGGTATCAATCTCTTCTTTGGAAGATTGTCCAGCAGATTAAAGCATCAATCATATTTGTGGGTGGGGTTTAAGGGGTTAATTTTTTATTTCAAAATAGGGCTTTTTTGCCGTAACGTCAAAATCTGGAAGCTCGATTTTCACCGTAGACGTATGGTCTAGTGGACTTTTTTGCTCAGTACAATCCGAAGAATCAGAAACGCGAAGCGCCCATTAAGACTTTTTTCCTTCCATACTAATCGCCCCACCCTAATGTAAGTACATAACAGGAATAGAATATATAGACAATTTGAGAATTTTTTCCTTAAGGAACGAAAAAGTTTATGTTTTATATGAATTTTCCATCCCTGATATACATACATAAATACCTACATATAAACATTTCCTATAATGACTTCAATATCAAAAGCTAACAACATTTGGCGCTTACTGGCTTGTAAGTCACTTATATACAGAGTCTTACATTCATACATACGTATGGTATGTATGTAGTTACAACACACACATAGGAAACATCACGTTTCAATATAATGTTACATAAACATACTGACAGCTGCAATACTATTACAATTTGTATGAGTTTTAAAATCTAGGAATAAAAAAAAAATTGTAAAAAGATTCCCTAAAAATAATGGCTGTTGCCATTTTTGTTTTTGGTAATTTTATTTTGTTTGTTTCTGCTCCTTGGTATATTTTGGTAAATTTTGTTGTCTTCTGATTCAATATTGTGTATATTGAGTTTGTATCTTTCTATATTTTTTTTTTATAAAGTTTAAAATCTTTTTTATTTTAACAAAAAAAAAATATTTTTTCACTTAGAAGTCATGTTTTTACTTTCAGTTTGTCAAAGTACTGGTTAAATATTTAGTTTTTAATGGTTTGTTGTTGTGCTTTCATGCCCAGCAAAAAATTTCATTACCACGAAGTGCTTATATAAGGAAAATAAATATCTCAACATCTTATAGTTCAGCGTGAGCACTAGTTATTTTTGTTTGACGAAGTCGTTTTAAGCGCTACTAATTATTTTATTATATGGATATATATGACACCATATATGATAATATATTGCATGTACACTCACAATATTTTATAGTTAGAAACAAACGAATTTGTACATTAAAACTATAGAAAAAGTTGTTAAAAACAGGACTACTGATTTTTCGTTTAAAACAATAGTAATTTCCAATTATTTTTAATTGTTAAAAAATTAACTAAAAATATCGATAAAAACAAAGTACTTTCGTTTATTTTAACTATTCAAAAATAATTGCTTAATCCGTTAAAATAAACGACGTTCGTTTTTTTTGACTATCAAAAAATTACCGAAAATCCATAAAAATAAAAGATTTTCCATTATTTTGACAATTAAAAATTTAACTCCCAAAACTTAAAAATAAACGATTTTCCTTTATTTTAACCATCAAAATTTTACCCCCAAAAACGTAAAAATAAACGATTGTCGTTTATTTTAGCTATCACCAAATTTAATTTAAAAGAAATAAAAATGTATTATTTACATAATGTATTATATACTTAATAATAATATATGTTAGGATTTATTTTTAAAACTTAATAATAAGATTAATTGAATAATAATTAATTGAGCGAATGGCGCCTAACATTTATATGGCAGCATAACGAAAAAGGATGACCTTTGAGTTCATCTTTTACTATAATATGCAAATAACTTAAAAAACTATGTGTTTGTAAAATAAAAGACAATTAAAATCTAAAGAAAAACTATAGTGATGGTAAATAAAATATTTGGTTTAGTACTAAAGTAAAAAGCACTTTTGTAAACATTTTGGTACCTTTTGATTTAATTTAATTGTTAAGGTACTCTTACAATACTATTGCACATATTACTGACAATTTTATTATCATTCAATGTAGCCAACTCAATATTAAATATTTAACACATATCTTGTGCAGACACAAAACCTTTTTGATTTTTTCTAACCTTCCAATATGACATACACACGGGTAATTTGTTGCAAACTAGCAAAAGTTGCACAAGAATATTGCTTAATTTTAAATTTACATTAAACATTGATGCGCTTTATCTTGTTTACCTAAAAAACACTAGACTTTTACCATATTGCTAATTAATTTTCTTGTATTCAAATAATCAGCTAACACATGTTCTATACTGCGAAAATTATAATCCTAACTTTTCGTTTTATTTTATATATATTAAACTTTGTTATTTGTACATGAATAAAGAAACTCAGAGTTTTTACTCTATCTCTAGCATGCTGTCTCTTCATCTCCTAGATGTCATCTAAAAGATGTGCTTTAACATATAAATTTGGAACAGTGAGGGAACTCCATCTCTGTTCTAATATGCACATTATGCACCGTCAATACTGCTCAAGGATGAGAAAGTGCAAATTTGCATCGTGTGCAAATAACCACGCTGAATACCCTCAGTAAAATAAAAAAGTAAAACAAAATTTACTGAAACAAAGCACTTAATCGCCAGCTGGGCCACTTTGGTACTTTTTGGACTGAAAATGTAAATAAGTAATTTATTTACCATCCCCAGTTCATGCATATGAAAAACGTTTGAGAGAACTTTTAAAAAAAAGATTACTGTGATTTTTGTGTGATTTTTTTTTTAAACAAGTAGATTTTTTTTAAACATGTAGATTTTAAACGAAAATATTAACTGCTACAGAAAATCCGTATTAATTCATAGTTTGTTTTTTAAATAACAGGCAAAAAAGTTGAAAAATATGTTTCTTTGTATTTTAATAGTTTATTCAGTTAAAAACAAACTTTACGGATTACTTTTTAAATAAACTACAATCGGTAACGGAAAATATATTGTGAGTGTACCCTTTTACATATGGCATACGTATATATTCATTAGAGTGGTTTTATAAAATGGATCTTCGATTTTTATAGGTGCTCAGGTCTAGGATTGTGTCATTTAGTGTAAAAATGCTATTGTAAAAGTTTTAGCTCAATCGGACTATGCCTTCCCGACCCGAAACAGCCCTAAAGTTTAGAAACCGGAATACAAGACGAAAAAGTCACTTTTTTTTTAGTTTTTGTCAAATTTTTTAAATGTCGTAAAAGTTTTTACTAAGTTTAGCGACACAAAATCGGTTCAAAACTAGCCCAGTAATAAATAATGCCCCAGACCACTAAGGTGGCAATTATTACTTGACCCAGAAATTCGAGCACACATTTTAAAAATTTTTTAAATTGATTATTGAAATATATTTTTTTTACTTAAAAGACTCAAATTTGTGAGATGTGGAATAAGTTTTTTTTTTTTGATGGCGTTAACCTATCCTAATGTGATGCCAAAAACGGACAACATTTTTGGGGTGTTTTTCAAATCTCCAATTTTAAATTTTAAAAAAATTTCTTTAACAAAATCACAAAAATTGAGATTTGGACTCCAGTGACTTGTTTAAAACATGTTAGAGATCGAAAATAAAAAATTTTAAAAATATCCATTGGCACACTTGGGTAGGGCAACGTTATAATATTTGCAAATTTCGAGGAAATTGTGTTTTTTGGTAGTTTTTGGCTTATTTGTTGTTATAAAATATTTAAAATTGAAAATTAGCTACTTTTGTACCGTTTGCTGTTTTTTTTATCGCCATGACTTAAAGTTGAAAATAAAAAATTTTGGACATCATTAACCCATGTGGACCAGAGGCCACAAGAGACCGCACACTTATATATTTCTATTTACAAAAAACGTTGAAGATTTTCTTACTACATTTGAATTTTAATAAACGTGATGTAAAATATAATAACACAATATTTGAAGATTCTGTGCCAAAAGTTTTGGACATATTAAACAACGGTAACCCTTGCCGAGCAGCATTACGGTCAAAGAAGTTACTGCGAGAATTTATATATATTTGAACAAAGATATTTAAATTATTTTTTTTTACAAAACTGGCTAAAACCAGAACTTTTATCATTTAACATATATTTTGGACTAAATTAACACTTAGATGCTCTTGGTGTCAAAAAGACCCATAGTTGACAAAAACTTTAGAAATATGTTGTGTTATGTTAACACAAGCATAATAATATTACAACGTTCTAAATTTAGAAAGTGCAAAAAAGTTACAGCGACAGTTTTTTCCCAACACATTTCTCTTTGTGACAACTAAAGCGCAGTATCAATTACTCCAAAATGTACATCAAATAAAAGATTTTAATGAGCTTAATACTAAAATCGAAAAGACAAAATTCTAAGGTCTTCAAGCTTTATGGAGCAAACATAATTTTCATAACCTCAAAATACATCCTTGTAAAAAATTTTTAATTTTTCGAATTCAATTTTTTGGTGGAACAGTTTTTTCGGAACAGACTGATTAGTTCAGTCTAACTTTTTCATTAATTGTCATAAAAAATAAAAAAAAATCGAGAACTTTAGCTCTTATTTTGGTACTACTACATTTTTTTTATTAGCAACACTGGAATTTTTCTAATAGATTAGCAACATGTTTATATAGATTGATTGTTTTATTTAATTTGTAACTTGGGTATTCTAGTTCATTTGAGTGAGCGCTCTTTCTAGTTCAATTGATTTGAATAAACTAGTTTGGTCTTCTAGTTCAATCGCTATTTCTGCAATTTCGTTAAATGGTAAATGTGACAATTTTTTAGATAGTTTGTTTAATAATTTTATGGCGACCTGTTTATACTTTGTACCTTATTTTTAATGCTTTTAATTAATAATAACATTAATATTATAAAATATATTATAAAATATATTATATAATAAAATAAAATAAATTTAATAATAAAAAAAAAAAAATAGTTTAGTCATAATAAAAACAATATAAAGAAAAATGTGTTTGGTAAAAAAATATTTTTTATGTACTTCGTTCCATTTGGATCTCAAATATTACTTTAAAAAATTAGCTAACCTGCTAAAAAAAAGTTATTAAAAAGACATAAAGTTGTTCCATTAATTAAAACAACGAAACGAACGATTGAACTAGGTCATATCGTTCAATTGGGTGAGTAGTTCTATTGAATCAGGAATTCAGAAAATATCAGCTGAAATTCAGAAACTCCATTTGAAATTCAGAAATCATCAATTGAATTGCAGAATTTCTATTTGAAATTTACAGAACATCAATTGAAATTCAGATATTCCATTTTTAATTAAGAAAATAGCAATTGAAATTCTGAAAACATCATTTGATATTCAGAAAATATCAATTGAAATTTATGCAGAGTTTAAGCATATAAACCCGAAAAATTAAAATTTTGAGTTGAGTCACTTTTGAACTGGGTGTGCGATATGTTGGAATGTGATAAATGCAATGAGATCTATAAATTGATGTAGCTTTTATTAAATGTAATAAAAATTTGTAATTTTAATATTTTTAATTTGTTAGAATCTTAAAATCACCATGATTTTTGCACCGTGAAAGATAAATGATTAATGAATTTAGAAGGCTTAAAAATCGGCTAACATATACACAAAAGGTTATAATATTTTTATTGTATGACATAAATACAAAGTGACGAGCATTTTTGAAGTTTCCCATAAATACATTTATTAAAAGCAAAAAAAAACAAAAAAAATAGGTGCTTACAAAAAAATGTCCTTGTATGGTGTAAAATATTATCAGTGTACCTATTTTATGAAACATTGTGGCATGAACAAAATTTGTAGAATGCTAACATAAAACTGATCTGTTTTTTTTCCCCATTTGCCAACTGAAAGTTGGCACAACTGTTTATTGGGTTTGTCCACAAAATTCGTTTGACACAACTAAATTTTATTTCCAATACCCAAAATGTTCAGAAATCATATTAAAATATGGTTGAATTAACTGAATTTATTAGTTGTAGCAAGCAAAATACACATTTTAATTCGATTGGAACTTTATTTTTCTCTGTGTAATTATTGTTCGTCCCCCAGGGGATAGTTTGGGCAGCGTTGCTTTAATGCAATTTTCCGACAAAACTGGCTCATAAGTGAAAAAACTGTATACGCCATTAATATTAGCTTTCCTAAAATATTAAGGATCAATGGTCGATATTCTTGTTTTCTGTGTTATTTTTGGCTATGCATGACATCATATATACATATATTAGGATGGGCCGATTTGTAAGGACAAAAATTTGTCGATATTGTGCCATCGATTTTTCGTTAGGTTTTGGCATGAGGAAAAAAAAATCCACTACGACATAACGAAAAAATCATTTTCGAGGTACCCAAATTAAAATTTTTTTACATTTTCTCAACTTTTATTTTCAAGGTTTTTTTTAGTAGGTAATAAAAGAAATCGTTCGAAAGTAAACACCGTAATTGAAAATAATTCATATTTTGCACATTGTGATGTTGTTTTGCTCAGAATGCGTTTCGACGATCGACAACATATTCGGAAGTATGCACTGGATAAAATTTTACATTTTCGTAATGATCCAATATGCGTACCTACGTAAAACCGAAAATTAATTTTGATTCTACTGATTACGTTCATATGATTGATTTGGACGACGATGAAAAGCTGTCAGAACCACCATTCACAAGAAGCATACCATATGAACATTTGAAAACTTATTTTGATGATGACAAAAATGAAGATCTACCGCTAGACGATCCGACGATTCCATGCCATATTTAAAGTACCGAGCGGTACGTTCAACTACTAACCAGCGTAGCTAAACGTGCAATTGATAAAAACCGCGAAGGGATTATGGCGACTACGTTAGCTAGCCGAAGTAAAATGAGTCGAATGGAACCCAAGCAAGATTTGCCAGGAAATATCTGAATTTTAAAATAAATTCCCATATTTTTCACAATTTTTTTTTTCCTATTGGCAAATAATAGCAAACCGTCATTTTCTTTAATAAATAATTAAAATTTGCATTAATTAATAATTCAATTTCATCAAAAATAATTGAAATAAAGATTCAATCAAGAACTCAATACTCAATTAGTATTAATGGTGTTTTTACATAAAATTTACGCTGACAACTGTTAAATGATGGAATTAATTTTGAGTGACGCTTATCAATATTGCAAATGCTTTTTATTTGTCAAATAAATGCTGAAATTGAGGTTCGCTTATGAAAAATCGAAAGAAATCAATTTTTCGACCAAAACTCGTTGAAAATTATTTTTTTTTCGAAAAACTGATATCACCATCGCCTTTAACGTGCAAATTTCTTTAGAAATGAGTCATTTGATACGGGAGAAAATACATAAAAATTGGCTTGAAGCCTTAAAAATAACAAAAATGAGTAAAAATCGAAAAAAAAACGTTTTTTCGACAAAAACGTGTCTAAAAACCCAAAAAAAATGATATCGTCATCGTTTTAAGCGTACCATTTTACTTTGGATAGGATATATTTAAAAAATTTGAAATCGGCGAATTTTTTTTTTAAAAAAAAAAATTAAAAAAACTGCTATCGCCATTGTTTTTAGCGTACAATTTAATCTAGGAAAGGTAATATTTAAAAAAAATTGCGAACGGTAGGCTAGTTGGTAGCGTGCTGGCTTATCAGTGCGGGGGTCGTGGGTTCGATTCCCACCAGAGGCACGGATCTGTTTTCGCTACAACGCGCCGAAGGCCATAGTAGCTAGTGCTCGGTTAGGGTAATAGTATATAATTTGTAATTATATGATTATTAATTAACAAAAAAACAAAAAAAAAAAACAAAAAAATTAAATCAGCCAATATTTTTTTATTACGTACTAAAAAAACCTTAAAAATAAAAAAGGAAAACAAGTCAAAAAAATTGAAATTTGGGCGCCTCAAAATAATTATATTGATATGTCTTAGTGGAATTTTTTTTTCTCATGCCAAAAGCTATCGAAAAATCGATGGCACAATATCGATTGCTAAATCGACCCACCCTAATATATATTTGTTTTTTTTTTTTATTTTTTTTGGATCTACATAGATATAATAGATCTAAATGTTTTTAAAATTAATTAAGATTTTTGGTTAGAATTTTTCTCCACTCCATGCAAAAAATTATTTCTGAAAGAAAATTACCAAAACCGAGGAACCATTACGCGCTAAGCTTTAGCAATTTTGAGCCAAGTTAACCGAATTCTATTTTGTACAAAAAATAAAAAAAAATATTAAATTTATTATTATACATTTCTTATCAGAATTTACAACACTTTTTAAATTGTATTTTCTCTTTAACTTAAATTCGTGAATGTTGGATTCCTTATCAAAAATTAAAAATAAAAATAATAATTTTAAAATCCCATAAAATTGTAATTTCTTTTTTATGTCAAATATGAACATGATCATTTTAAATTACAAACGTGTTCATATTTTAGATCTAATTATTGTATAACACTCCGAAACATTTCTTACCCCAGCTGTAGCTATAAATATCATGACAATTTTTCTTTTAAATTATAGTTCTTTCTTAAACGTGTTCCAAGGCAAAAATTAACCTAAGAAACAAAATAATGTTTTTAATACTACTTTTTGCTTTTGTCATGGCTGTTAATGCCGGACTGATCGATAATTGTGATCCTAAAATACGTAAGAGATTAGTTTTTATTAAGCTATAAAATTGAAGCTGTTTTCGTAACGAATTTGGTGTACAACAATTTTTGTAACATTTATTTTACAGAAAAAATTTAAATCTGTATTCAATTGAAGGGCTTATTGTAAAAACTTGATAAGCCACATTTAATTTTTAGCTGGTTTTATGCCATTAAGGTTTTGATTTAATGCAGAAAGTAGAACTTTTGCAGGACTTTGTACTCTAAATACTTGTTATAAATGTGTAAGCAATACTTTTATAAAATATTCATCATAATATGACTTGAAAACAGCTAAAAATCAGCAATAAAAAATGTGGCTTATCAAGTTTTTACAATAAGCTGTTCAATTCAAATATTTGTAAAAAGAATTCAAAACTAAAATGAATTTGGACCAATTAAACTTATAATGATTCTGATAAAATGTTTAATTAAATTTTTTTCTAAAATTCAATCAAAATTGTAATTATATCAATTAAAAAAAATATTTTTTTTAGAAATTTTGAAAAATTCCGATGAAATTAAAAATAATGGATAAAAAATATAGAAAAATTTAAATTAAATTAGCTAAGAAAACGAATTAAAAAATTTTTATTTTCAACAAAACTTTCAATTAATACCATTAAATACTTAATTAAAAAACGAACGAAAAACCCGAATATTTAATTAAACTTACTTCTAATTCATAGTTTTAGACAATACTTCCAAAATCGAATCGAAATAATGTGTGTATACAATTTCTGTTTTTAGTTCAAACTCTTCAAGATTCGGTAAATAATCAAAATTTAAAATTTATAGTAGTTGTTGTTGTGGATGGTAAAATTACACATGTGTTAACACAACAACAATACTATAACAATATTAACACCCTAAATACGGTAACGGCGGCAAATTCTTTATTGGCACTATCCGACAGTTTCGGGACAATTTCCGATGTGCATACTATATTAAATGAAGCTGATATATACCATCAACATGAACCATTCATGGTAAGTTTTCTACAAATTGTAGCTTCTATTCCCATTATTAATCTTTTCATTTTTAGATAGTTTTAACTAGAAATGAGCCGACTAATGGTTCCAATGGCGTCTCTGTAAATCAAAATGAGTGTATATATAAAGAGCCTATTCAAGAAGCCAAACAAGGTCTTGGTTTAATCGGCAACATATATTGGTATCTTAGAGTTATAACTGCTTTGGAAAATGTCTGTAAGGTCGCTAACTTTAATATATTAAATGATTCTCTCAAGAATTTTTCAGTTATCGGTTAAAAAATTATATTACAAACAAAAATTTTCAATGCATCCTTTTGATTGAAGATATATATATTTTTTTGCTATTTATTGTACTTATTATAACCTTTTGTTTAAATTCCTAAATACTTTGCACAGTAAATGCAAGTTCACAAAACAAATATTTAATATTAAATTTACGTCATAAAGTATTTACGAATTAGCACTATATTCTATAAAAATTATATAACCACACATATTAATCAAACAATATTAATCAAACAAATATATTAATCGAACAATATTAATGCACTTTATTATGACTTTATTACTTGTATTTAAAACATACGAGATTTTAATGAAGCGTGATCGCACGAAATAAAATATAAAACTGTTTTTCAAAATTGTCCAAATACATTTTTGAGATATCCTACATTTGGTCAAAGACGTCCTATTAGATCACACTAGATAGATTCATTACACACAGAGAAAACTGTAATGTTTGGAAATTCGATTTTATTATTGAATGATAATAAATATGATCCTAACTGATCATATTATAATCACTGCGGCTAGTATAATGATAATTAATGATCATGTTATTCTTATTGGGAATGTGGGAAACTCTGTAAATGGAACTTTGTGAAATCATTTTTTGTCAAATAAGTTTAAATGAGTCATTTGTAATTTCTTTCAAGAATCAGCTTGTTTTTTAAATAAAAAAATATAAAAAATTAAAATTTCGTATATGTCACAATTTTATAGGACCATAGAGTATTTACGTCTATTTCGTAATCTTAAACTGATGTTATTAATCCATACTTTTTTCTCTGTGCGTAACTGAACCAGGGCACCTATCTATGTCGGGCCACTAACATACTAAGCCATTCCTCGCACACTAATTAGCTAACTCATTTCGCATAAGTCCAACATTTGCCAAACATGACTTAAATAAACTAATTAATTTATAATATCATTACTATTGCTAGTGGTTTGGCCAGGCCGCCGTGGGGGAAACTCTTTCCCTCTTTTACATCTCCGGTCTATACAGATCTCTACTCTTGGGTAGAAACCCACACACCAAATTCTAAGTTTCTCACTTTAACGCCAATTTTAAAAAGTCCGTTGTATACAGAAGTCTATTTCTGAATGGGAACCCATATACCAAAGAGGAACCGAAAACTGTATAGTTTTTGTTACCCATTTTGGGTCATCGAAATTCATACCGATTTTGGTATCAGACGACACATTATTAAGAAAATTTCACCATGTGAAAAAATTTGATTTAGCCGATTTATGCTTTTTGAGTTATATACGCCGAGAAATACAGCGCCAACCTAATGAACTTTAATAGTAAAAACTTATAATTTCACTATGTACAATGATATTTACATTAGATTTCTGAATATTTTGTGTGATGCAACTAAAATTAAGTTAAATTATCCGAACTTTGTTGTGAAAACAACAGAGTGAAATTCATAATAACCAAATTTGAGTCGAATTTTATTTGGCAAACAGCTAAATTTTTCTCTGTGTGTAGGCTTTCAAAGTTGAAACTTTTTGCACAATGCGATCGTTGACAGTTTTTCGAAAGTACCTTTGTTCTGTATTAAATTCTTTTCCGATTTTCATAAAATTTGGCACTTTACTAAAATTTTTGCTTTAAAAGTGTTCTACACTTTAAAAATGTAACCACATCAAATGACTGTTTTATGATTTTACATAAATTGTTTACAATATTTTTTTTGTTATTTAAAAAAAAAATTTTTTTTATTTTTTACTAACATGTAGTTCATTTTTACTACAATTGTGATCCATTTTTTGAACATTAAAAAACAAATGACAATGTTAGCTGAATTTACTCAAATGTAAGTCGTCCTTTCTTTAAGTGAAATTTCATTTGTTTTTAACTGCAATTGCAGTGGTCTTTACCTACATAGCATTGAAACCAGAGCTGGGTTCGAGAGCAGAATTTCGCGTGATACACGCGTTATCATGAGTAAGTTAGAGTGGAACCTAAATTAACTTAAGCGAGCGTAAGTGAGTGTGAGTAGGAAAAAAACTTCTTGCGTGAGTCGAAATTTTGCATGCTTCCTTTAATTTTTTCGCCGATAAAATCTTTCTATTTAATGCATAAAATAAATGACAAAATTTAATATGCATAGCTATTTTTTGTTTAACAATCACAGTTTATCCAATTTTTACGTTCAAATTTACTTTTTTTTTTAAAAAATTTAATTTCATAAATTTGCGTGATTCGCGTGAATTACGAGTGATTACTCGGGAGTGTGAGTAAAATCTAAATTTACTTACGGGAATGGGAGTAAGTGTGAGAAGAAAAAAAACTTTTGTCCGTAGAATTTTGGTCTTGTGAGTCAAAATTCACTCATGCCTATTTCTACTTGAAACAATAATGTCGACAATAACGAGTTATTACACAAAATAGAAGTAGTTTAAAGAGATTTTTAAATATTTTTTAAAATATTTCTGTTTAGTTTACTCTTTTTGCCGATTTAAATGATGTCAAAAACAACCCGAGAACAAACTGAAAAGCTACTTTACAATTATCGTACAATATTTAAATGTTGGCAATTATTTATCAGTTGACAGTTTCAAAGGAGTGTAGATAGCCTTGAAAACGTTATTGTTTCAATTTGTATTACAATTGAATGAAGTATAAAATAATGTAGTACACGTTTAAAGCATTTTTGGCCTGAACGCACAGGTATCTTGGATGGGTGTTTTTTTTTTGTTGTTTTGCAATGAAACCTTATATTCTTTAAAGAATTATATATAGAGCAATTCCATATGAAAACGATCAAAATTGGCAAATTTTTGGACGACCCCTCTCCGATTTTAAAATAAATAGTCTCAATCGATTGCCCAGCAAAAAATAATGTACCTACATATTTTTTTTTTTTTATAGTGACTGGTTTAGTGGTGGTGTGCACCACTGTCATGTGACAAAATTGAAGAATACTTCATAAGGGACCTCATTGAAAGTTGTTTTAAAAAAAAAAACTACTAAAGCGATCCCAACGAGTGATAGCTCGTTGGAAAGGTATTGAATCAGGCTTTAATTGAAAAATAAAATTTTCCTAATTTTTCTCAGAAATTTACCTTTTTTCCCATGAAAATTAAATTTTCCCATGAAAATTAAATTTTCCGATTTTCCACAGAAGCTCCTAAATTTTCCGGCTAATTTTATTTTTTTTGGATTCCTCATAATTTTTGCTTTAAGAATCAGCAATAAAAAAATGGGCCCGACTCCTTGTTTGGACAGGAGAAGAGCATTTAAGAGACCACCTTGTTCTCATTGTTTTTATATTTTTTATAATTGAATTATTTTTAATTATTTAACAAGAAAAATTAGGAAAATTTTATTTTTCAATTAAAGCCTGATTCAATACCTTTCCAACGAGTTATCACTCGTTGCGATCGCTTTTTGCATTACATTATTTTTTGCTGGGCAATCGATTGAGACTATTTATTTTAAAATCGGAGAGGGGTCGTCCAAAAGGTGATCGCTTTCATATGGAATTGCTCTATAATCGAATTTACTTTTTATTTTAAACATACTTACAAGTAAAATATCCCAACTGATAGTCTCAGATTTCAATTTAATTTGAAAATAATCTAAGATCGCCCATATCGATGGTTTAGGGGTTAAAAATTACCCCATTTTTTGTTTTTTGCTACTTTTTGATATTTCTACCAAAGGAACAATTTGCAAATGTGGTATACACTGAACGGGATTTCAGAGATGCATCTGCTGAAAGTAATTTCAGAGATGCATCTGTATCGTTTTTGTAAAATTACACGTTTCTGTTATTGCTATTGTAACAAATTTAGTAATTTTTGCTTATTTTATATGAAGGAGTATACCAGTTTCATGGCCAAATTTATGTATAAAAATCCCTTTAAATGGACACATATTTTTTCTTTTTTTGAGTATCCATTTTAGTGGTTTTATGAGAGCTGTGTGAATAAAATATAGGTAATAGGCATATCAAACTTCATATTTTTATGAGTACTTTAAAATTGTATACACTTTTGTTTTTGTTCTGTAAATTTGAAACATGTTCCCATACTAAAAGTGCAAAAAAAAAAAAAAACAGCGCTTTCCATAAATCTTATTATTTTTATATGAAGCATTATATTTATTTCTATATACAATTACACACAGAGAAATATTAAGCTATTTACCAACTAAATTTCGGGTACTTCGACTCAAATTCGGTTATTATGAATTTCAGTCGGCAGGTACAATTGAACATTAGTTTTCACAAGAAAGTTAGGGTAATTCAACTAAATTTTAGTTGCAACACCCAAAATATTAAGAAATCTAATGTAAATATCGTCGTACTAACTGAATTTATAAGTTGTCACCATTAAAATACGCTTTTCAATTCGGTTAGCACTTTATTTTTCTGTGTGTAGGTAGTTTTTTTTATAAGCTTTCTATTTATGTGCAAAACTGTACATAAATATGTACAACTTATATCAAAATTAGCAAAAATGTGTTTTTTGATGTGTTTTCTTCAAAAAAAGTACCAACAAAATTTGTGTTCCAAACATAGGTAATATGCATCTTCAAATTTTTTAAATTACATTGAAATCACATACGTTTTATTTATTATTTTTTTTAATTTCAAATAGGCTCAGATACAAAAAATGTCAAAAAAATGGGATTTTCCCATGAACATTTTTTTTTATATGAAGCATTAAATTTATTTCTATATAATGTTATGTAGCCTTTAATTAGCTTTCCACAAATGTTGGAAAAATTCATCGAAATTTGGACCTCCAGATTAGACTACGTCCGAGCCAGCCATGGCGGTTATATGCCAGAAGTCATATTTAAATTATAATGCCAGAAGATTATCTTTCGAAAAAAGTAAATTTCATGTCAATTTAAAAAATTCATCTTTGTTTTATTAAATTTCAATGTTCTATACCTCTATAACAAAACACCGATTATTATCAGCTGTGCTAATTTTATTTGAAAAATGGTTAATGTCTACCGATCTTTTTTAAAGACGAACATTTAAAGCCGTTTCTCCTAAAATGACGGACCTATTATCGTAAGTGTACTGACCGACTATATTTAATCTTCCCTATTTCTAATATTTTTGTACTTTTAATATTTCTCCTTATCATGTTGAATGTCGGTTTGTAGGTATAATGGTGGCATTGGTTGTTAAAAGTAACGAAATTTCAGGCAACAAACAACAACAATATTGAGTATCAAAAAATGCATTTATAACACAAAAACGTTTCTGATTATTTACAAGTGTTATATACGTGACAGTGGTAAATGTCAAATGTTGTCATTTACACAATATCACAGTAATACATTTTCATTTTTTCTGTATGGTATAGCTGTGGCTTTTTGAGAATTTTGTCCTGTTGCTAATGGTTATCAATAGAATTTTATTGCAATTGTAACATTTGTTAGAAGAGAAGTATGAAACAGGGCAGCATGAAGTAAAATAAAATTTTTGTGAAAGCAAAAATCCGCTTACACACAATCTTATAAAGAGATACAGTATGTGGAAAAAAATAAGTTTCCAATGTGATATATTATATTTAACAAGTTGTGCGCACCCTAATACTTTTACATTTGAACGAACACATCATTATCATTTTAAAAATGACTCTTATATAAGGTTATATAAGAGAATTTAAAGAAGTTTTGCTCTTCAATATAAGTAACGGTAATTCAAATTATACAAAAACAAGTAATATGCTTATAGAAAAAGTAAGTTTACAAAAGACAACATGTAGTGATTTGTTACATACGAGGGCGGCTATAGAAGTCCGTGACTTTTTAAATGAAACACAGTTTTTTTTTAAAAAAAAAAAATTATTTTTGAACATAATCTCCTTTTAGCTCAATACACTTAGCCCAACTTTTCTCCAATTTTTGTATCCCTTCCAAAAAATTGTATTTTTCGAGGTCCTTAAAATAGGCATTTGTTTAATCAATAATTTCATCGTTGGAGCAAAATCTCTTTCCACCGAGCTATTTCTTTAGGTTTGGAAATAGGAAATAGTCACTGGGGGCTAAATCCGGAGAATATGGCGGATAAGGTACCAATTCTGGCTGAAAAACAGCTGTTTTCTTGGCCATATGGGGTCGTTTTTTTTATACTCGTTAAATCGGTCAAATAAATATTCGCCGTTTATTGTTTTTCCCATTTGAAGGTAATCGATGTACATTATCCCATGTGCATCCCAAAAAACTGTTGCCATCACCTGATTGGACGACAAACTTACCTTGGCCTTCTTCGGAGCCAGTTCACCCGGAGAAACCCATTGTTTAGACTGCTTGGTCTCCGGATGGATCCATGTTTCATCCACAGATACAAAACGTCGCAAAAACTCATTGGAATTGCTGTTAAACAACTCCAAACAATTATTTGAAGCCGTCACACGATTACGTTTATGGTCAATTGCGAGCAAACGCGGAAACCATCTTGCACACAGCTTTCTTAAACGCAACTGATCATTTAAAATCGAAACCACACTGCCATATGAAATGCCTATGGCATCAAAAATCTCACGCACTTTTAATCTTCGATCGGCCAACACCATATTTTTCGACATTTTCGGCCGTCCAGAACGTTCAGCGTCATTTGTACTTGTGCGACCACAACGAAAGTCAGTTAACCACTTTTTTACCATTGACATCGAAGGTGCAGAGTACCAGTATTTATGAAGCTTTTCCTTGGTTTGATAGACGGTTTTTTTTTTGCAAAAAATAATGTTTAATGAGAAATCCACGAGGTTGTATGTTTTGAACAGCTGTTAAACGCAAAGTAAAGGACGGAACTTGCTCAAAATTTGACAGTAGTCTATTAACAGGTGGTACTTGATGGGAGCAGTGTTGCATTTAATATAACTACGAGGGAGGTTCGAAAAGTCACGGACTTATTCATCCGCCCTCGTATTTACAAGAGTTTCGTAAATATTTTAATTGTTTTCGACCAATTTAGTTCTAATAGTGTACTAATTATCAGATAGAAGGTAAAGTTAATTTTAATTTACTTAATATTTTTGCTTGTTTTCGAGATATTAAAACAAATTTAATATTTTACTAGGACAGAAATAATGGGTAAATTCAAACAATTCATTACTGAAGAACGCAAAATAATTATAATTGGTAAGTCGCATACCGCAATACGTTAAATGATTGTTGCGTATAAAAATGAAAACAGAGTTTGTGCTAAAAAAGACACCAGGACGTCCTAAAACAACAACGGAGAGACTTGACAGAAGAATACTTGAAATATCTGAGGCGAACTCAATAAAATCTATACCACAGATTGAGATCTCAGTTGATAAACGAATGTAGATGAAGGCACCATCAATATTCACAATGGGTAATACACTCAGACAATGGGTAATAAGCACATTTTTAACTAATTTTTATTAGCCTTTATTGTTATGTTTGCAGGTTTATTTCTATGAGTGTAAAACTACTTTACTTAAAGGTTTTTAACTTAAACGGACCAAAGAAGCGTATTCAATAGAGTGGTAATTTTAACAGTATAACGGACTTATTATTCTGTTTTCACTTTGTAGGAGAGTCTAACAAGGAATTCTCTCTGATCTTCATGAAACTCATATATATGATAAAGGAGAAACAAATAACACGTATATTTTCATCTTGGGATTAATAAGTGGGGTCAAAAGTTATCTGATTTTTCGTTTTTCCGTATTGCTTCGTTTTGTTTCAAACAAATATTAGACAAATGGGATACCAACTTAAAGACATTTGAATAAGAATTACCTGGTACCTAAAACATGTCCGATAACTTTCAAGTAATTATGTTTTTAAGAAAAGTTTGATTTGAGCGACTTTAAAATTGTCGTTTTGTTAAGAAATTATGAGTGATTTAAGCTAAACATTTTGCCAATTCAATTTAACAATGGAGTGTCTGAGGTTTTTCCGATATTCGTAACTGTTTGTATTTTATGCAACTTTTCCCGAAAGGTTCTTTTTACATATTTAATAAATATTTAAAATAATTGGCAACTCTAAGTTAGACAATATGGATATCAACATTTTTGTTTGTTTGACTGCTACCCTGCGTACAAGTATAACTGAACTTCGTTAATTTCAGACATGTGTCCATACAAAAAAGTAATATTTTTGACCCAACATTTTATCCATGAAAAAATATGAGTACCTTATTTTGTTCTTCTTTGTCACATATAAGAGTTTCATTAACATCGGATAAAACCCATGGGGAGACTCTGAATGATGTATTGCAAAGAACTGACAATTTTCTATAAATACTTACAACACAAGATTTAAATTAAGAAATGTCAATTTCAACTCACCTGCAAATAAAAAGAAATAAATTTATTATATTTAAATGAATATAAAATATTTTTTTGTAAAATTATTATCAACTATCTACTGTATTTATTTTTACATATAAAATTATATATAAAAAATATACAAAAATTTAAAAAATTATTATTTCTCTCTTTTTTGCATATAGAGAAACGGTGGACGGGAGGGCGTAGGTAGATTATACTTAACCTTTTGACTACCCGTGTACACTATAGTGTACACAATTTTCAAAAATATAAAAAATATGCTAATAAATATAAAAATATGATAAACAAGTTTGATATAATTTTTATAAAAAATAAAAATTTTGTTTTTTCGACCTTTAAAACCACTTCCAAAACGTGTTCTGATTTTTAATAAAAATTATATCGAACTTGTAAAAAAGACAAAGTACGGTCTTAGTTTACTTCCCCTTTACATCTTGTTTATAAATAAAACAAAACAAGTGTAAAATTAAAAAGGAGAATGAAAACAAAAAGCGTGTATTGTATATCTATCAAAGGTAGAGCTTGCACATGACGAACAAGTTTTCAATTTATTTTTGATTAATGGTGATAATCTTTAACTTTGAGCTCATATATTAGTTCTCATTTAGTAGGAAAACTAGGTTATACAGATGTTTGATGTTTTGCATGGGATTGTCACTTCTTTCAAAACGTGTTCTGATGATTGGAACCCAGAAAATTTCCGAAATAGATCTATCAACACATTCCTGAAAGTGGTCAATTAATAAATTTGAAAACAAAAAAAAAACTATATAGATTATTCGTTAGGACAATATTCTATAAAGAAATATAGAGTATGGCCTCGAACTTGAATAATTTTCATTTTCATTGCACAATTAAAGGTCGAGAAAACATAATAAAAAATTATATCAAACGTGTATTAAAGACAAAGTACAGTCTAGTTTACTCCACCTGTTTTTGTTTATAGACAAAACAAAAAATAAAAAGGAGAGAAAAACAAAAAACGTGTATTGAATATCCGCATTGGACCTTGCTCATAACAAACAAGTTTTTAATTTATTTTTTTATCAATGGTGATAATCTTTTGCTTCGAGATCATATATATTAGTTCTCATGTAGTGAGTAAACTAGTTTATATTAATATTTAATGATTGGCATGGGATTGTTACCTCTTTCAAAACGTGTTTTGATAATGGGAACCTAGAAAATTCCCAAAATAGATCTATCAACACATTCCTGAAAGGATCAAATAATAAATTTGAAAACAAAAAACTCTATAGATTATTTGTTAGGACAATATCCTTATAAAGAAATATAGAGTATGGCCTCGAACTTGAATAATTTTCATTTTCATTAATATAAATTAACTTTAAAGTTAAGATAAAATAAATTATTTAAAATTTCTCTCTTTTGACGTTTTTTTTGCTACTTTTCTTTGAAACTCTCAAAGATTCCAGTTTTGTGTTGGTTTACCTCAACACATTGTGACATAAACTAATAAAATCGATACATAAAGGAGTTAACATCGTTTCACCATGCACCGATCACAACCGTCTACGTTGAGTTCAAATAGATTAAATTTTACGTTTGAAAATAAAAGTATAAAAAAATATATGAACTATTTATTTTAAAAGTGGCATGAGTTCATTTGTTTCTAAAATTTAGGAGTTAAATTTTAAAATTTGTTAAAGTGTAAATGGCATCTTTTGTACCATATTTTTAAACACAGCTCATCAGACACTTTAAGTTTATTTATACTTAAAAAAAAAATACATATTTATTGCGAAATCCATGTTTTTCCGTATTGTTGTTCTTAAAAAATATTTTAAATAAAAACTTTTAAAATATTGTTGTACATAAACTCACACTCATAACAGTTAGTTCAAAAGTATGTTAAACGTGAATTCAATTGAGCTAATTTTTTCTGTTGTCATCGTTTATATCAGTTATTTAGCTTAAGTTTTTAGTTATATAATTTTACCTCAAGAACCCATATCATTTATATTTAAAATAATGATGAAAATAAGTAGAATAGACTGGGGACCATTCGCCACGTTTTTATTTGAAGCGCTGTCTTCACCAAACCAATAAATTTTTCTAAAATTTTTTACTTAAACATCTGCTAACACATACACAACAGTTTATTTATGTAATTTTTGCAAATATTTTGTTTGTGTATAAAATATTTGTATATAATTTGCCCCAAACTGTCAACATTTTCTCAAATTTTTATCTTTTTAGTTTGATTTGGTAACATTTTATTAAATAAAATTTTCTTTTTTTCTACAAAAATATTCCTTTTTGTTCTTTTTAATATTACAATATTACTTCATTATTGCCATTTAAATTTTAAATATACTTTTTAGTCCAATCTATTGACTTCTTTTGTCGAAAATATATTTCAAACACAATTGAATTATATAATGTAAGTCTATTGTTTTTCTAAAGAATAAAATATCAAATTTCATGCAAAAATTATTTTTTTTTTTGTGTTCTTTTGAAATTTGGTAATTAAATTAAATTTGTATATAAAAGTCCATTAATAAATATTAGTTATAAAACTTTATGTTCGCTTTATATTTGAATATTGGATTCAATGGAATTTTTCATAAATAACAAGAATAGTAGTTAAAAGTTTGACAAGCATAGCGTTTGATATAAATTGTAAATTATAAGTACGCGAGTAAAAAAAAGTTATATAAAAAATTATATAGTTTTACATAGACACATATTATTATATACATATTCAAATGTGGTACTATATTTGTGTGGATATAATTACGTATAATTTTCAGTTTTTTAACCATTTCAAATATGCCATCATAAATAAAGAAATATGAAGAAGTATGTTTCCATACATATTTATATGTAACATATCGCTCATATTTATATGTAACATATCGCTTGTAGTAAACAAGACTGTCATAAGTCAAAAATGCGAATTTTGAGTTAATGATGCAGATTCATTAGTTATATCACGCTTTGTACTGTGTAAAAATGTCATATTAATATCATGTATAATTTTCGAGATAGAGGATAATATATTTTATTTTTTCTTTAAAGTCGGTGCAAAGAGTATATATTTCATAGTGAAACTGTGCTACTCACGGGTCTCTCGATAATTAGCGAATTTGCACACAACTCTCACTAAGAGAAAAATTCATTAAAACCCCCTATTTATAAAAAACGAGACCAAATAAAAAGAGAATGGGTCGAGCGAGGCAGATATGGATTGAAGACTTTAAACTAGTTTTCTGCAAAATCGTGTTTTTTGAGTTATGTCAGTCTTGCAGTCAGTGAGCGATATGTAGTTAGATATGCTCGGAAGTTTTTAGCACAGTATCATATATAATTAGAAATTGTTTCATAGTAAACCATAAAAAATGTTATACCCATAAAAATGCTATGCTAATTTTTATATAAATAGACTTAGAAAATATTTTTAACATGGTGTAAAACATTTTGTATCAACCATATGTTAAAAATATTTTCCAAGTTCATTTATATAAAAATTAGCATAGCTGCATGTAAAAAAACTTTTAAGTTCATTTATATATAATTCAGCATAGCTTAGGGTTTCCAATTATTCGACCTTGGCGGTTAACCGGTTAAGTCATTATTAGAAAAATCGATTAAATGGATTAACCGGTTATTTGGGTCAGTTATTCGACAAAATTGGCGATTAATCGTTTAAAATGCATTTCTTTGGTTTTTTCATCAATAAAACCAAGAAGTGTTTTTTTTTTTTGTAAAATATCAGCTAAATTTGACTGCATTTCGTTATAAAGTATTTGTTGAGCATGATTTAAAGCAGCCTGCTATGTTTTAATGAAACATGTCTCAGAATCTTAGGGGTTTCATTTTAGATAAATCTAAAGGCACTTGAAAAATAAAATGTTATCAGTAGGGCAAGTTTTTTTTGGCATTTGCCACTAAATGGCATTTTGCCACTTTTCTAATTACTTTGTAAAAACCAGATTTTCTGGAATCCTTACGATAAAAAGCCACTATGGTAGAAATTTCCTACCGTACCAAAAAAATTGTACTGGCAAACCACTGCTACTTTTGTAAACACCACTGTGTTACAAGTTACCAAAGATACAACAAATATTGTACTAGGAAAACACAAATTTGCTTGAAAAGCATATGTTTTCCCAGTACCACCCGCAAAATTCGTTGCTAAAATTGATTTTGCCAATATTACAACCAATTAGAATAATTTTTTTAATATTTTATTATATTGCATACATTTAAATATGATGTATCTATATGATTGAGACCAAATGGTATTGCCGCTTTTAAATGCGTTTTATTATACATATTTCTCAAACTACTAACGTTATGCCAACGGTGGCAAGTTCGCTCAAACGAACGGTTGGCCAGTGCTATCAATAGGGTAACAGGACAAAACTGTGAAGATTGTTAATCCAACCACAGACTAACAAGACCCGACAGAAGTGACAGATGCCAAAATTGCCTATAAAAACATAACTGTTTTTTCGAATGCCGTGTGAGAACGGGTATGCACGTTGATTTTCACACTAGTTATTATATACACTGTTTTGTATATATATTTGTTTCATTCTAATACGATATTTTGAATAGTTGCCATCAACGGTATTTTTAAGAATATCTGTCAGTACCGCCAGTTTTTAAATTTTCGTGTCCGGTCTAGTTAGTCTATGGCCAGACACTTTCTGCCATCGCCGACGCTTTGCCAACACTTTGCCGATTGTATTTTTCTGCCGGGGCATTTTTGCAGATTTTTTAGACGTTTCGTTACAAAATTCTGTGCAATAAAGTTAAAACCCCAATTTGTACATATCTTTTAGGAAAATTAAAAAAAAAAAATTTAAATGTTTGTAAAAATTAAATTTCGGAATATTTACTTTTAAAGCAACGACAATTTTAAACTTTTAAGTTCACTTTAGCACTTTAAGGCCCGATTACTGAATGTTAAATAAAAAATGTATATTGGAAACAACAACAAATGTGCCGGTTTAAGTCCAAGTTAGTAGCTAACGGGACATTGTGAACATGAGGCTGAGAGTAAATTTCTTCTTTATTGTATTTTATTAAAAATATTATAGAAAAGCTTAAATCAACTGATATTTCAAGCAGTTTTTGGAATTGTCATATAATTTTCGGGTTTTTTCGTGCCAATTTTGCTTTCTTTTGTGACTTTTGAATCCGTAGAGTTACACAGTTTTTCTTTTAAAGACTTAAGAATCTACCAGTCTAACCATTTTCAAAATATACGAGTTTCAAAGAAGTGCTTGCTGGTAGAACAAGCAAGCCCGTTCTAGTGTCGTTTTTTACACCGATTATTTTTGTTTAAATGTACTCCAAAATCAACCGGTTTAACTGCTACGAAGTAGAACAGGTACGTTCTGAAACTGGATTAGTTTCACTAGAACATATTGGAAAAGTGTTGTGGTTGGTTCTTTAGAGTTGGAAGAAGAAGTGTATAAAAATAAATGCATATACAAAAGTTGGATAAAAATGCATATACAAAATTTAACCAATTTCAACCGATTATTCGAATAATTATTCGTTTTTAAATTATTTGTTTCAACATTAACCGAAATAGACGATTATTAAGGCGATTAATCGAGTAATCGGTTAATTGATTAACCTAATGGGTAACACTAGTATAGATCTATGGAAAAAAGTAATTATGAGTTCATTTATATAATTAAGTATAGCCCCATGTAAATGCATATTCGAAGTATTTCTTATACATATTTCAGCATGCTTACAAGGACTTTTTTTATTTTAACTTAATGGAGTTTATGATATTATTGCAGCTTTAAAAATATTTAGTTGTTTGAGTTGTAATACAGTTTCCTTATTTTTAATGTATAAGTCAGTCATTTGTAGAAAAATCAAATTTTTTACTAACCTTGTAGTTCATTTAAAAAAACAAACCACATCAAATGACTGTTCTATGATTTACATTCATTTTTTACAGTAGTTTTCTGTTATTAAAAAAAATAAAAAATAATTGTTTGTTTATTTTTTACTAACATATATGGTTAATTTTTACTACAAAAGTGGTTCATTTTTTGAACATTAAAAATCAAATGGCAATGTTAGTTAAATTTACTAATATGTATGTCGTTCTTTCTTTAAGTGAAATTTCATTTGTTTTTAACTACATTTGCAGTGGTCTTTACCTACATTGTATTCAAAGTGTACAATATAACATTTAAAAGGAGACAAATGCAGCAACGTATTGGCGAATTATAGCGAAATGATTAGATGATTAGAGTTTAATAATGTTAAGTTTTCTTTGATCTTCTTTCATTTAATTCTTCTTAGTTTACACGAGCTTAAGATCATTTATTTAAAAATAATTTTTTTCTACCCTGAAGAAGTCACCCAATGTGGAGACGAAATATTGGAAATAAATAATTAATAAATAAATTATATCAATCTCGTTTAAACTAAGAAGAATTATTTCGTTTAATTTTGAAAAAAAAAAAATATTTTTAAGATAATAAACAGTCGAGTCCATTTAATTTAGGGTAGAATTCGTTATATGACAGTAATAATTACATTTTTTTAAATACGGAATTATTTTGTTTATGCAAGTATTTTTATAAAATTTACAATTAAATTTGTTTGATTCTTTTGTTCCATTAAAACACAAGCTCGCAATTTTACTTTTCAATCAATACTAAATTTGAGGTTTTGTATGTGATATAAAATTTTTTTTTTTTTTTTTTTTTGAAAAAAAACTAAAAAAATTATGTCTTTCTACATCAAATGAGATGTGATTATATCTTGTAAAAATCCGGATAAAATTTTATAAAATTAAGTATACATATATCCCTATAATTTTTCGGATCATAATATATCTCTCGTTAAATGAAATGAGATATGAGGATACATGACATCATATTATTTTTTTATTCGGGTATCTAAGGGGATTAAACAAATTTTAAACAAATCAAAATAAATTGTTTTCAGAAAATGTAATAGATTGCAAAAAGTCTACAAGGAAATTGAATTGTATGAATAGAAAGTAAAAGTGACTATTGAAAGACATATAAAAATTTTAATAAATTCAATTTATATAAATAGAATATACAACGAGGCATATTTCTGGGGGTATAAGCTCATAATTTTTAATTAATAATTTAATTGCTTAAAGTAAAGTAATTAAGTAAATTATAATTTTATTGTGGATATAAGACAACAACTTTTAAATTGCCTTAAATGGTAATTTGAAATATATTTCCAAAGTAAAATTGTAAAATCCAAATAACAGGTTGCAGAACAACTTATAGTGTATTATAACAGGTGCTAATTTCTGTTCTACAACCGACTCCTCTTGTATAGAGTTTGCCCTATTTGCAGTAGGTTCTTTACCTCCAAACTAGAACAGGTTGCTTTAGAACCGGTTCTAGTTTGAAGGTTTAGGGAATTGGTTCTTGGACAGTGAAAACTTATATTTTGACTCCAAGGAACCTGTTGTAGAACCGATTGTGTTGTACAACCGATTCTTTTTGTATGGAGTTTGTCCTATTTGCAATAGGTTCTTTACCACCAAACTAGAACAGGTTGCTTTAGAAAGGGTTTTAGAGCCAGTTAGAGAATTGATTCTGGGACAGTGAAACCTAATATTTTGACTCCAAGGAACCTGTTGTAGAACCGATTCACTGGAACCGTTGGTAAAAGAAGCTGTTTTAGAACAGGTTCAAAGGTAAACTGTTTTAAAATATTTTTCTGGGTCTATTCATTTGAATAAATACTGATTACACTCTAATGTTCTTTATTTAAACTATTTTTCCAGATTTGTTGTGAAATAGTATTTGCAATAAGCATCCTACAACATAACTATAGTTTAGCAAGAAGGAATATGTATTAAAAAATAAATTATAAAAATTGCATAAATATAAAAACAGTAGAAAAATTGCAGCATAGTTTACGGATGAACAAAATGTATTGCCATGAAAATGAGCAATCGAAAATCAAAAACAAATTAAAATTATATTTGCAAAATAGCTAGGAAGATGAACAATATGAAATTTCATAAATGAACGTTACAATTTCTATAATAATAGAAATAGTTATAATTTCTATAGTATACAATAGGGGTATACAATCAAAGGGTTTAATAGAGCATACTTCTTTGGGAAATTGTAAAAATACATGAGGAATTTCAAAAGTTTTCGACACTTCCCAGTGTAGAAAAACATGACAATATAAGTGGTTAAAGAAGTACATATTTGGCAATGACAAGTAATTACAATTGTCATTACAAATCTCATTACATTTATATAAGGATGTCGCTCAAAATAATGATATATCATTAGTCAACCCCTTACGAAAAATCAAAAAATATGTTGTTACCTATATGCTTACTATCATCAATTACAAAAATAATGAGTTTAAAAATAAATTTAAAAAAAAATATATATTTTTTTAGTGGAAATTTTTTTTTAACCGGCCAGCAAAATCTTTCATTGCAGTCAACCGGCCAGCAAAGTCTTTAATTTCCAAGTAAGTAGTTGTATAATGAAAATGAATATCTTAGCATATTATAATTTGGAGTCAGCACTAGTTATTTTTGTTTGACGAAGTCGTTTTCATTAGCAGTCAACCTTACACGCGATTACTTATTTCATTACAAATATAATGTCTTATTGACATCAGCTTATTTTTTAATTATTTTTTAGTATAAGGGTATGCCATATTATTTACACACTTGTAATTACATTTTTTTTAGTGGCTTATAAGCATACTAATATCCAATTATTTTGGTAACCATTTATTTTTTAATTTATTGTTAACAAGTGAAAAAATTTTGTGCGTTTTTTCATGAAGCAAATATGTAAAACTATTTACAAAAACGAGCTCATCGAACAAACCAATCTTGACACCGAATTATATGAAGTTGGCCTTATTTCTACTGCTTATTATTTAGATACTGATAATGCCCATTACTGAGATCTTGCTGGGCGATCTACCATCTGAACTATCTGCACATCTCATAAAAAAAACATCAGAAAAATATATATATAAGCAATACATTTCAATGATTTGGATTTCGATGTTACGAAAATCGGATCGGAACCAATTAATTTTATATGGGCTTATCATAGGGTGGAAGTTCTCTTTTATGATCCTTATTCATTGCACCTTATGGTATACTGAAAGTTTAATTCTTTTGATGTTCACAAGTTAACTACTTAGGAGAGAGTCCCAATTGTGATGGACTTTCATTCTTTTATTAACTTTTGCGAAAGCATTATTTCATCTAATTAATGGGAACGCTGTGTTCAGAACAAAGGCATTTTAAAGTTGGTTCCAAAAAATTTTTAATTTTTTATATTTCAAATATACTCCTTTACAAAAAAAATGTATAAATATTTTCCCCTCCCGTTTTTACCTCCTAAGTTTAAGATTGGGCTGACTTAGATATACTAGATTTGGAATAATAAAATTTTGTTCTAAATTACATTTTCGGAAGTTGTGAAAGGGGACTTCTGTAGAAGCGGGAAATCACAATGAATTTGGAATCAATGAAAAATTGAACCTTTTGGAATCACCTATTTTTTTTGGTGGGATGTCATACTTGATAGATAAAAACATAAATGACTTGCTTGGACAACTACAAGCTAGCTACCAACAAATCAAAATAAGTAGTTATATATGTACGTACTTGAAAAAATCGTGAGTCTAAAAATATATTTTTAAAATTTGTTTAGATCATTAATTTATATTTAAAATAATGATAAAAACAAGTACTTATGGGTAAACTATTATTTTTTGTTGAAATAATAGGAACATTTACTAGATATTGGTAAGTCATTATTATTCGCTTTAAAGTAATGTAGAGAGTAAGGTACATAACATTTTCTTACGTATAAGGCGACGTTTAAGCATGCTAATTTTAATTATTACATTTTTTGACTGGATTTAATTAAAGTTACATCAATAATTCTCATTAGATATCATAATACCATCAAAAAATATTCAAATACATTAAAAAAACATTTTTTGACAGCGATTATTTTGAAAAACACGCATTTTTGGCTGTTTTATGATACTTAATTGGGGTTAGGTTTATTAGTTTGCAGGAAATCATATTAAATACATTTGATTCGCAAAGTTCAAAATGTTTGATATAATTTTTATTAAAAATAAAAAAAATAAAAATTTTATTTGAAAAACTAAACACTATTAATTTTTAAATCAGAATAGACTAGTATCTGCCTCTTTTTATGGACAGGCGTCATCAGTGATTTTCCATTTAAATTGTATTATTATTTGTGTATTTATAATTTTCAGATTGTCTCTATATGATAAATTTTTCAGCAACCTGCGTCTGTAAGAATAAAACCTGCGCTCATCTTACATTACAAACGTAACAATACCAAGTCATGGCCGTTTAGCGATCACACCCAAGTATGGCCTCGAATATAATGCAGCTAAATTGCAGTTTTCTTTCCTATTAGCTTTTCTGTTATTGTATATTATACTCAGAAGTTACTACACTAACAACACAAATATTCTATTTTTAGATTTTTGTTTATTTTTCTAATCTCCTCCGTCTCTATTTCACAATGTTACCAGATTGACGTAAGGTTTTTACGTTCAGTGTTGACAACTTTTGCGTTTCAAGTTGAGATATCACCACAGGGCAAATTTTATAATGCATTTTAGTACAGTGTTGTTTTCATGTCATATAGACAGGATGTTAGGTTGCTTTTTGGGGTTATGACAATTTTCTTTGCTCCATAAAATTGAAAATCCCTAATATTTTTTGATTCGTTTTCGATGTCTGTATTAGGATAATTAAAATATTTAGTTAGAACAAATCCAAAATCTTTTCACTAATCGAAATGTGTATGGAAAGAGTTGACGCTGTACACGATAGGAATGCAAAAAATAAATTTTTTTAACAAGTCACAAAAATATGAACGTTAAAGTGCTGGCAAAGCAATTACGACGTTGGTACCAGAGTTAGCATAACGTTGGATTTCTGCAGATTTAACTGCCTTGCAAACCCAAAAGTGATAGCAACGGGCGTGCCAGCTATTTTTTTACATCGCTTTGGAACGTCGGCGAAACACTGTTAAAAACAAATAATAGTTAGGTGCTATAAATAAGATTTTCCACAAACATTAAAAAAAAAACACAATTTTCCAATTTTTTTTTTAACAAAAAGTCTAAAAATTTTAAAAATCAAGGAAAATCATGCTTTTTGTACTTTTTACTAACGTTGAAAACGATTTCAAAATCAGGGCTGTGCCAGTGCAATCATTTTTTCACGGTTGTAAATTTTATAATTCAAGTACTGGCAAAGCATACTTTGCCAAAGTTGGGACAACGTTGTAAATCAAGACCTTGCCAGAGCTTTAATTTGTTTTATAAAAAAAAATAATTAAATTTCACAAAAACTTAAAAAAAAAGTGGTGATGTTTACTGAGAAACTCAGTTCAGGCATTACGTTGGCCAATTCCAAATTTAACTCTGAATGTTCGTATCCCGTTTCTGGTGCGCTGACATCAATTTGGTATTCTACAAACTGTATAAAATTACACCATTTTTTAAATATTATTTTCTGAACTCTATACCATTAAACAGAGCAAACCGTATGGCAAAATCTGCGATAGTTAAAATTCGAAAAATTTTGGATTCATCAATTTTTCACCAAGTAGCGACATGGATTTACAGTTTTAGTAAATGTATCTCCCAAGTTTAGTGACGTTATTTTGTATTGGTTTGAATCTGAAAGCAACATCGGATCTTTAGGCGACAACTTTTCAACGTGAAACTTTGCATGTCATAGATTTTTAGTATAATCTACCTAACCCTGTCTCAATTCAAACACCTTGAGAAACTAGGGACATCTAAAGTCAGTTTCAACAGGTGTTGCACGTTTTGAAAATTACTCATATATGATATGAAATGTCCATGTTTGTATTTTAAATTATTGTTTATTGAAACGTTCTTATATTAATATTAAAAAGCTACTGTGGATTCTAATTATATCCTAGAAAATAATTATGGAATCTGTCAATTTTGAAATGAAATACAAGACTCAATTATCTATTAAAAAAAGTAAACTTTACGAAATCTATACCAACTACTATTAACCCATTAATGCCCATTGGCAACTTAACTTGCCAGTAGAGTTGTTACAATTTAGCATGATCTGAAAAAAAGTTAAAATGCTCAAAAATTTTGTCTCAAAATTAAAAAAAAAACGTCTGGGCATTAATGGGTTAAGCAAAATATTTTCTGAAATGAAGAAATATGAAACATACAAAAAGGATTGTGTGTTTTTTTTTTTGTCTTATTTTATGGTTGATATCAATATATATAAAATTTCATAAATCAACATTATGACAATGTTTACTGATATAGAAAAAAATATAATTTTTTTTTATAGTATAAAGAAAATGAAAATTGTTATCTTTTTCCCTTTAACCAAAAGTAAACTCAAGGGTATACTTTTTTTCTTACGTTTTTGCTTTAAATATAAAATTAACCCTCAAATAAAGACAGGATAAAATGGAAACTTAAATATAATAAAATTATGTTAAATCTGAGGAGAACAATAATTTTTTTAATATTTTAATAGTATTATTGGGGAAATTATTAAAATCAATTTGAGCAGTTTTAGAGTGAAAGTTATGTTGTGTTAGTAGAATAGTTTGTAAATGTGAAGTTTTTTATTTAATTTAGGAGACCTTAAATTTTAAGAATTCCATAAACTGCATAATGTCGAGAGGGCTGTTTACTTAAATTGTGCAAACATAAAAGCTAGGTTTTTCACCTGTGACCATTGTGACTCCGTATATTCGGACGAAGATTATATTTTTTTTTTTTATATACTTGATTTATTAATTTGTTCTTTGTTTTTTCTTAGTTTTATATTTTTTCATATCTTCTTCTTTTATGTTTATCTGTTTATAATTCTGGTACTTTTTTCCATATTACCACTTCCCCCCCCAATTTCTCACTTCACCCCAAAATATCTTTTTGGGAAAAATGCAACTTGCAAAAGGGTAAGTTGGCAAGTTAGTTGGAAAATAAGTTAGTCCACTAGCAACTCTGTAAGATCTGTCTAATAAACGAGTTTAAATAAATCGTTGGTGTGATATTGTAAAGTGCTATAAAAAGTGTGTTACCATATCACCCGAAATTTCCGTAATAGTTCTCAAAATCCAAATATTGTAAAATATTTCAGCGTCATGATTAAAACTTAATAAAAATCTTAAACACTTATACACTCAGAAAAAAAATGAACTAAAATTGACGAAAATGAACTAAAACTGAGGAAAACTGATAATGATTTAGTGCTAAAGCCATTTTAACTCAGAATAAGTTCATGATTTTACTTGCATAAATGATATTTATTTAACCTAAAGCTGATATTCGTTTTGTTATACTAACTAAAAGCTTATTATACAGGAATAAAATTGAACTAAAAAAATTAAAAAATTCGAAAAAATTAGTTTACTGCCTTGTCAAAATTGTTGTAACTCTAAAGAAATATTGCATTAAACCAAGTGTCTATAAACTAAAATGGAAGATAATTTTACTGAAAATTGGATTATATGTACTAATTTGTAGTTAACCATGTCTTACTTTTTTTAGATTTAAGGTAAAAGTAACAACATTTAGGTTAAAGAATTACTGAAAAATATCACTCATAACGAAAAATTACTAACTTTTAGTTAAAATATAACTTCGATGTAAGACAAAATTAAGGTATATATCCTTTTTTTTTAGTTTATAATTTTACTATTTAAACTAAATTCAAGGAAAATGTACCGCTCGTAAATTCATATATCTAAAAATTTAATTAAACGGTATTACGCCAAAGTGCATTTTACCTAACTTTGCTATATGTTTACTCCTTTTAAGTAAACAATGAAACAGTTCAGGTAAATATACTGCACTTTAACAAATAGGTACTAAGCCTATGAAAATAAGTTTTACTTCTTAGTTTAAAATATACTCCAAAGTAAGATACAATTTCTACTATTGAGTTTATTTATGACATACGCTAATAAATAATACTACTACTACTAGGTAAATAACATTATGTTTTACAATAAAAATTGTTTTTTCGAGTATGAGAAAACTTAAATGTAATAAAAATTGGTTTAATTAGGTTCATATTTATTTACAATATTGTATTGTTAGTACTCCAATAAACTTAAATGCACTCTCTTTACTAAATTTATGGATCTTATTTACTCACAAATAATGTTTTATTTGAAATAAAAAAAAACTTTGTGGGTAAATAAAATCATTGTGGTGCAATTAATTCATGTGTATTAACAAAATTGTATTGTAAATACGCTCATAATAATTCATGAGTAAAAACGTGAAAATAAAGAATACATTTTTCAATTATTTTAAAAAAAGTTTTCGTTATTTTAACATTAATGTTTCATGGAGAGATTATTATGAGTTTGCCAAAATTAATGAAGTTGTACATATTTTTCTAAATTTTCTAAATTTAATATACTCACATAAAGAATTTTATAAAATTATTAACTAAGCAGTAGGATATTATTTGAACTAAAAGCATTAAAAATAATTATTGCAACCAATTTCTTTTTAATTTTTTTATTTGATCTTAAAACATTTAACATGTTTATGATTTTCTTAAAATTAATTTAAGAAGACTTAGATTTGCACACTTTTTCAATTATTGTTAGTAACTTAAGTATACCTTTTGAAATTGTTATATAAATAATTTTTTACAAACATTTTTAAAACAATATCTTCGTTAAATAAAATTCTATTGGTTTTAATATATCTTAAAATCTTAAAATCTTAAATCTTAAATTCTTAAAATCAGTAAAATATTCCTTACATATAAAGCAGTTTAGAACCATTTTAATTGTTTTTAATAAAAGGATTTCTTTAATTATTGATTTAAAAAAAATATATATATAAAAAATTAATTAATTAAACATAAGGTTAATTAATAAAATTAATTATGAGTCTTCTTGACTAGAATGAACTATAAATAATGATAAAAATTATAAAAATTGTGGTTAATTTACTGCTCTAAACATTTTAACTCGTTTAAAACAGCAACTAACAACGCACTCTTTTCAAAATTTTTTAAGGGAATTTCATAAAAATACGATTGTATGAAAAACCAAATTGATTTGCAATTATCAGGGTACTTTAAGTTTAACACATTAAATAACTTAAAAGCTACATCTACACTAGATATAATATTATCAATTTTATAAAAAGTGTTAGCGTAATAAACAAAAAACTCCTTCAGTTCAAGTATTGATGATCCTACAGCACAGATTACTGGTTGTAGTGTTTCTTTTGTTATGGCCAGATTGTCGATTAAACACTTAATTTTAGTGGTTAGCTCAACACTAGTTGGGGCCCATAACAAAAAAGCATTTCTCGAATCGGTTATTGATGATTTGGTGTATTTTCGTTTTTTTGTTGTTTCATCAACAATACATTTTCTGTTTGTTGGTTTTATTATCGCATGTAGAAGGTAAAGAATTACGCAATTTCGTTTATCTGAAAATTAAAAATAAAATAGTTTTTTATAATTTTAAAATAATGTATAGCTGAGTTTTTTGAATGTGTATTAACTTTAAGCATAGTTTTTCGAAGTTTTAATACTAGAACACTGCTTTCGAAATGAGTTTAATTTTAATTTATTTTTTTAATTTTTTTAATTTTAATTTTTTAATTTATTTAAATATTAGAAACAAAAAAATGCTGTTATGCAATAAATTTGTTTATAAATTTATTAATCGTTGATAAAAATTTATTTCAATTAAACAAAACTTGATATTACAAATATATAAAACAAATTTTTAACAACTTCAAACTCTGCTCGTCCTTTAGTGTTTTCAATTGTGCTCAATCAACATTAAAGTGTGTTAAAAGATATTTCAGACCGTAATACTTAATATATTTAAATTTCGAATCTGATTTTATTTGATGCATTTTACTTAGGTTTGTTTTTTTATCATACATTTTCTTAAAGTTTTTTATTTTTTATTGTACTCAATTTTGTAAAAGTTTAAAAATAAAACGATGTACGTTAGGCTTCCCTACAACATAATAAGTTGGGACTAACTCCAGTCTTATTTTGGTCAGTTAAACGCTATCATATATTTACCAGTCACATTTGTGACCTTGGCTCATTGACATGAGCAGATTTCATTAATTATTGAAGAATACTACCACAAGCCAGGCTGAACTTTCGACTTATTTTAAAAATGTAAGTGTAAAATGAGTTTATGTCAAAAGTCAACTTGAGAAATAAAAATATTCTCCAAAAATAAATGCAGTATCCACACACTCTCATAAGAGATTCTAGGTTAGCCATGATTTTAGGAGCGAAATGTTTCTATGAACCGCGTCCTTAAGCTAACCACAAACTCAATGGCCGAATGTAAATTCTGAACCTTACAGCAAACTGATCCAATTATAAAAACAAACAACATTATTACGCTAATGCTCAACAATTATATTTCTAAACTTTTACAAATTAAGTAAAAATAATAAAAACCTTTTCTAATATTAAAGATAAAACCTCTAAAAGTAAAGGACGTAACAGTTTTAATTACTTGAAAGTTGTTTAATTAGTATCAAATATAATTTTGTTATTAAAACTACTAGTTGTTATACTAAAATAATCTAAATCTACCAATGTATCAAATTTTATATTGCTACAGTGTTTTTCTAATTTAATATTACCACAACTAAATTGATTATTTAAATCTTTTAGCATCTCCAAGCTTTGTGCATCCTTAACTTGGCGTTCAATTAACATTAGAATTGGTTTGCAACAGTTTTCCCATTTTGCAAATAGTAAATTTTCTTTTGTGGGAAAAATGTGATCAAAATCTGCTAAAATCTATAACAAAAAAACTTTAATAAAAACAGCAAGAAGTTCGAATAAGTGACTGACTAATTTGTTTCCAAAGGATTGTTTGTATAAAGGCCATTCATCTAAAATTTCTTTTAAACTATTGTCTGATTTAATGTAATTAATTCGTATACGTTGGGTGTGTATCCATTTTGTTAGAACTTCGTCCATTGGCTCTATATTATATTTTAACCATTCTTTATCGGCGATGGTATTTTCGTCTGATAATATTATATACATATAAGTAGAAAGAACGTTTTCAATTTATAAAAATAGGATTTTACTTGATATATTAATTATGAGAAATTAATTAGTTAAATAATTAATTAATAAAAGAATTTTATCCAAGTAATTATTTTATCCAACTTTTGGAATAAAATTTAATTACCATGCGCCCGAAACCCCGTTTAAACAAGATTTTCATAATATAGTAAGCTACATTTACATTTACCCTCGATATCTAGTTAAAAGTATATTTCGATCATATGGTAGCTTATGAAGTGTTACAGGAACTAGTTCTCGAAATCTAGCTTAACTGGATTTCGAGTATAATGTAAATGCAGCTCCAGCATATAATATGATACACAAAATAGATTTTGAAATCTAGTTAAAACTGGATTTTGATCGCAATGTAAATGCTACCTGAAATTTATATGCAGCAAACTTTTTACCTGTAAAAACAACTTCTACATTTATCAAGGATTCTTTAATGCTATTCTCCTTTGACGTGTATTCAAGTACACCTTCTTTTCTTAATCGCGATATTGCATTGTGGTATTTACTATACAGATTACCACCTGGTTTTCTGTGTTTTATATGAATATAATATAATTCCTGGAAAAAAATAATTTTTATATACAATCAAATTAAAACTTAAATAGTTTTATCAGACAGAGATCTTACTTTATTCTCTGTTGGGAAAACTTTTATTACTTCTTCAGCCAAATGCTCAAAATAATTTGGCGAAGTTGAAACTTTGTGTTCAATCAGAAACTCTACTAAACAACTTGCTATAATTTTACGGTAACGCGCTTCCAGACGTTTGTTGTTCTCATAAAACTTTAACACAGATTTTCCGTTTTGGGATTTTTTAAGAATTTCCTCTATCGATATCTATGTTCAAAATAGCAGAACGTATGTTTAATTTATAAAATACAATTTACGAGCATTAAAACAAACCTCCTCTATAACATTATTGTCCCCAACAAGTGGGTTTGAGGTTGGTCCAGGAGTAGAAACTTGCACCATGGTATGAGTAGTGTCTATTCCCTATTTAAAATATGTAGTTAAAAAATGCTACTTATTTCAACAATTGTTAACTTTAAAATAATTATAAAAAGGCTATACATTGCCTTTAAGCCCAAATATAAATTGTTAACAACATAATTCAATTACCTTTTCAATTTGCCATTTTTTTAAATTGTACTCAAAAACAATTCTCGGTCCAAATAGTACTTTTGGTACTAATGTGTCCAAATGTCCAGGATTCATGAATTTTAAAGAATCTTCATCAATATTATGCTCTGAAACAAAATAAATTAAAAATTTTGTATTGTCAAAGCAATTACCAAATGATTAACATTTTGACTAACACATAAAATAAATTTTACCTTTGAATATATCATAAAACTGCTCCCCGTTAAGGATTTTTAGTAGATTTAATAAAGTATCCGAATCCATTAGTGAAGTCTATAAAAAGTATTTAAATATAAAAGCACAGGGCCTTACTAGAAATGAAAATTAAACAATTTTTTTCAAATTTTGTAATACAGAAAATATCTAAAACATGCCTTAAACATTTGTTTCACATTTTAAAAACATATTGAATGTATAAAACTTTATTTTAAATATATTGTTATGAAAAATTTAAAAAAACTATCTGGTATGTGATGAGTTTCACGTTTGATCGAAATCAAAAAATTTTATTATTTTGCAACATTTATTTAAAACAACAGTAATTGTCATAAATTGAAATATCTGATTTAACTAAATTGATAAACTTTCAGTAGAATGTGTTTCCTGAAAAAATTAAAAACGATTGAATTTTTGATTTCTTTCGAAATTGAAATTCATCACATAAAAGTTTATTTTAAATATTTTGTATAGTACGGACATAGACAAGTCTTTTTTTACAAAAAGCCGATTTTAACAAAACTGTACTTTGTGAAAAAATATAACAACGCTGATAATTTTTAAGTGTAAAACTTTTTTGTAATTTTAATTACTAACATTTTTAAACATTTGTAAAAACTATTGCTATTGAAAACGTTTTAACAACTAATTATTATATACTAAAAATTGGTAATTGGGATATAAAGCATTTTACACTTTTTTTACTAACTTTTTTATTTGAGTGTACCGCTGGTAGTGACAGTTAGAACAAACACTCAATTTTTAATAAAAAAATTTAAAATGTAAACTCTAAAAAAAGACAGTCTACACTCACGTGCACTTTAAAATGAGTATTGAAAAATATTTGATTGCATGTGTACAGATTACCGTCTATTTTCTAGTTCACTGCTTACTCCTACTTAGTTTAAAATTAATAATATTTAATTTGATTTTCATCTACATTGTTTGCGTAAGTACGTGTAGCTTTTCGTGTTTTTTTTTAAGTAAATTTTAGTTCAGGTTAGTTAAATAAACTGAGTGCCAACAAGAATCATATTAAATATTATTAAATGTAAACTAAGTATGAGCAAACCGTAAACTAGAAAAAATACGTTAAGCTGCACACATGCAAACAAATATTTTACAATACTCATTTTTTAGTGCATGTACATGGAGAGATTGTTTCCACACTCTCACGCACTAAAAAATGAGTATTGAAAAATATTTGTTTGAAAGTGTGCAGCTTAGCGTCTTTTTTCTAGTTCAATGTTTACCCCTACTTAGTTAATATCTAATTTGATTTTGATCTACAATGCATACATACTGTTTGTTTAGGTATGTGTAGCTTTTCGTAAATTTTTTGTTCAGGTTAGTTAAATAAACTGATTGACAACAAGGATCATATTAGATATTGTTAAATGTAAACTAATTAGGTGTAAACAGTAAACTAGAAAAAAGACGCTAAGCTACACACATGCAAACAAATATTTTTCAATACCATTTTTTTAGTGCGTGGCGTGTAGAAACAATCTCTACACGTACATGCACTAAAAAAATAGTATTGAAAAATATTTGTTTGCATGTGTGTGTGTAGCTTAACGTCTTTTTCTAGTTTACTGTTTACACCTAATTAGTTTACATTTAACAATATCTAATATGATTCTTGTTGTCAATCAGTTTATTTAACTAACCTGAACAACAAATTTACTTAAAAATTTAAGAAAAGCTACACATACATACTTACACACAGTCATGTTTTTTTTATCACTTTTTAATCTTGTTTTTAATTGTTTATTTGTTTAATTTGTTTAATTTTAATATTTTAATATTTGTTTAATAATACTTACCAATTTAGTTTCTTTTTTTTTAATAAATAAATTATTTATTTTCTATTTTTAAACTTTTTATTTAACACACTCGCGGCCGTTGTTTATTTGGCAAAGAAAACTTGCAAACTACTTTGTTTTATTTATTCTCTTTGCAGCGACGCAATTTTTTTTCTTTGTAATTTTTTTTGTTGTAATGTGCTTAAACACATATATAAAAACCAGTTTAATTGAGAAAGACAGAAATTATTCCAACAAAACTCTTTCTATTGTAGTTTGTATGCACTCATTTCGAATAGTAAAGGAGTTTTTCAAGTAAAATTATTTTTAGACATTAACTATTATTAGGAAAATTTTTAATATTACAAGTAAAATTTTTGTTAATTTATTATTTTTATTTTTAAAAGATCTTTTTAGTTTATTTTAACTAAATCTGAGAAAAACCCAGTTTGATTTAAAAAATGGTACTTTAATTTTTAGTTATTTTTCGCTACTTTAAGTAAAATTTAACTTATTTCAATGAACATTTCAGGAGTTCATTTTGAACTATATTTTAGTTCACTTTCGTTCAATCTTTTTTTTTGAGTATACTTAAATTTTTTTTAATAGTTTTATTTTCAGTACTTAAGTTTATTGATATACTTCATTTTGGTAAATTTATGAACTAGAATCAATTATCCTTTACTTAAATTAAAATTCAAATTTATTTTAGTTTATGTTTACTAAATCTGACAAAAACTCACTTTACTTCAAAAATTGTTAGTTAAATTTTATTTAATAGTTTTATTTTCAGCACTTAAGTTTGTTGATATACTTGATTCTGGTAAATTTATGAACTAAAATCAAGTAACCTTTACTAAAATTAATATTTTACATAGATTTTTTTTTTTTTTTTCACAAAGTAGTATAATTTACTTAATAAAATTAAAATTGTATTATATTCGAGTAAAATAATTTGAGTAAAATTTTAAACTGTTTCTGAGTTTATGAACTATTGTTTTTTACTTAAATTTAATAAATTTTATTACTTTTTAGTTATTTTTCCCTAATTTAAGTTAAATTCGATCAAATTTTTTTGAGTTTATTTTGGACAATACTTTAGTTTATTTTAGTTCAATCTTTTTTCTGAGTGTAGGGTTAAATATATATCAATAAAATTTTTTTTGAAAACTAGGAGTAAAACAAAATGTAATTTCATGGAATATGAATTTAAAAGAGCAAACAAAGATTTATGTATAAAAATAAAACAAAATCTATTATATATAATTATAAGAAAAGAGAAAAATTTTGACTCACAGTCACTCACGCTCACGAGAGAAAAATTCCACTCCAGCACAACCACTGCAAAAAATGTTTTATCGACTCACACTCACGTGATTGCGTACTCGCACTCACGCGTGATTCACGCATATCACACAAATTCTCAAAATAAAACATGACCGGAAAAAATGTAAATATTAAGATAAATTGTGACTGTTTAACTTAAATAAAAATCTTAAACACTTGCGCGGAATCTGTAATTTGGCCATTTTTTGTTGTTTTAAGCCCACAAACTTATTTAATCTACGAAAAGTTAAAGAAAACATTTACTAAAGCAAAAATTAAATTTTTTGGTGAAACTCCAATCACGCACACTCATGCAAAATTATGACACACGCACACACACTCACGGATAGTTTTTTTTCTGCACACACTCACTCACGTGTGTGAAAATAGGTTTAACACACACTCACTCAAGATCACGTGTGCTCACGTGTCCATCTCTACGCAAGAATACACACACTCATAGAAATAAACATGTGAAATTAGCAAAAACAAAAAAAAAAAATATATAAAAAATTAGTTAAAAATTACCTTGCAGAAAAAACTGTTGAATTTAGCAGATATTTTTGCTAAATATTAATAAAATAAGAACAGCAAAAATAAATCTTTTAACTTTACAAAATTTTAGTTATATTCGATATTACTTTTAGTTATTTGAAAATAGCATTTTACTCTGTAAAAGTAGCAAAAATTTTTACTAACTGTTTGTAGATTTGTAATTTGTAGAGCAAAGAAAAACTGTAATATTCACTAAATGTTTCTGCCATATTTATATTAAATATAGTAGAAAGCAAATAACAGTTTATTTTGCTAAAATCGACAGAAAACTTTGCTAAAAAATGGTAGGCTGCTGATTTCATAAGAGCAAACTTTCATTCGCATTCAAAAAATAAACTTAAAAAATTTCACATTTTTGAATGATTTTTTTGTCTACTAATATTTAGTAAATGTTTTTTGCTGATTTTAACAGATTATTTCGCTATCTTCAATTAACTAAAATTTTGCTCAAATAGAACTAAATATTTGTAAGTTCAACAGATTTATTTTTGCTATTTTTATATTACTAATATTTAGTAAAAAAAATATGCTAATTTTAGCAGTTTTTTCTGATTAATTTTTAACAAATTTTTAGAAGCTGTTTTTGCTATTTTTATATGTTTATTTTTATGAGTGTAGCGATATTGCAACAAAGAACTTACAATCTGAAAATATATGTATAACTCTCTCAACAAAAAAAAAAACTGTTGCTTTTTACGCCTAAATATAGGCTACAACAGTTTCTTTGAAAACTTCATTTTCGTTATTCTTTATTTCCCTTTGTTAGAAATTTCCTTTTCAGTTTATATCATGTATAAATAATATTTTTACTTCAAGAAAACTTAAGAGTTTGAATAGTATTATTAAAGGAAAAAATCTTTTATAAAATATAAAGAAAAACAGTTTGTAAGTAAATTTATGTATAAGAAAATTTTAGAAAAGGAAACCAATTTGTATAAAAAAAAATAGTATAAAGATACACTGAAAGCGAAATTTGTAGTGCTTTCAAACAAATTTTGTATTAATTTTCGTCCCATATCATCATTATAAATATGAAATAGTTAATCAAATTTCTTCATATGTATCAAACGTTTTGTTAATATGGCAAAACTTTTAATTGAATGAATACTACATTTACTTAGAAATATAATACAATTCATTCTTTAAGTGTAAAACTGAATAACAAAAAATCAACCCCACGTATATAAGCATATAAATACAAACTCTCAAGAGTTTTAAATATTCGCCAGAATTACAAAAAACACTGCATATTTTTAGCATATAATAATCATAACACTAGTTTACAAAATTAAATTTTTTTCATGTACATTTGATGATAGATAGATTTCCTTATGTGTTTTCTCCCGCTGCATTCGAAAATTAAGGTTAACTTTTTTTTATGGAACAGTTTTTGAGATATTGTAATATTTGCATTTTTTTAAAAAACTTTTTTCACTTGACAAATCATATTTCAAGCTAGAAATGACTGATTGGGTCATTCTTGGTACCCAAATGCAAGGTATTGAGTTGACGAAGAAATATGCATAATCGGATCTTTGATTTTTAGAGCGGTGCAAAATATATCCATGAAAATAGGGCACATTTTCAAAAAATCATATTTTACAGTGATTCTGTGCCGACGGAAAAGTACAAATCGTTAAAAAAAAAAAAAACGTCTAGTTTCACTTCATGGACGTAAAGACGATACTTTTACTTAATAACTAAGACCAACCAGAAGAAAATCGACCGAAAAATGACAAAGTTATAAGCAATTGAGTGAATAAGTCCAAATCTCGTATTTTCCGAATATTTTATTTTTTTCGACAATTTATGAGTTCAATCACCAAACTACTGCTCAGTATAGGCTTCTAACCCTGACATTTTGTTTTGACAGCTTTTATAAAACGTAGTGTCGGTTGTTTGTATATTACAGGAACTCACAAATTTATATTTCATTGTGTTCACCAAAATGCCTAAAAGAGAACGAGAATCTAAATAATTTCTGTTACGTGTAGGCAATTTTGATTCATTACCACAGAATTATCTGCAATATTTTGGAATGGTACCTGCAACTTTTCATGAGCAATGGACACCAAATAATGTTTGTTTATCGTGACATATAACTCTTGCCGCGTGGGCTTCTGGTTCATCACAGTAAGATTAAATTTATATATACAATTGAATTAATAATAAAGTCAATGTTTATTCCAAATTAGACGATACATGAAATTCGGTGTACCGATGATATGAAGAGAGCCGCTCTGCCATTCAGTTGATTGTTACTTTTGCCTGAGCAAATCCACTGGTTTTAGAAAGAGTGCCAACTGGGCTTATGCGACAGTAGCATCTGTTTCGCTTCCAGTTCCACATTCAAGTGAATTTCCTCATTCTAAGTGCCCCGGTTCAACGATTGAATCTTTCGCATCATCACAAGAGACAGACACAAGTAGTGACAATGAATTTCAACAGGAGTCGCAATTGCAACATTTTACGCAGCCTGAACTGAATGATTTGGTGAGAGATCTCGAGCTGTCAAAGGAAAAAGCGGAGTTACTTGCATCTCGCCTGAAGCAACGGAACTGTTTGGCTCCGGGAGTAAATGGAACATTTTACAGAAACCGTGATAAACCTTACGCACAACATTTTAAAAAGGAAAACGACATATGCTACTGCAGCGATATTCCTGCATTGTTTGAGCAACTCGGAGAGCCTAATGATCCAAATTAGTGGCCTTAGTACATTGACGGTAGTAAGGAGAGTTTAAAAGCAGTCCTACTGCATATTGGAAATGAAAAACCATCTATCCCCATCGCTCATGTCATCAACACTAAGGAATCATATGACACAATGGCCAGTTTGCAAAAATACATTCAATATGAGCATCACAATTGTAAAATATGTTCCGATCTCAAACTCGTCGGCATGTTGTGTGAATTGCAGGGTGGATATACAAAATATTGCTGCTTTCTTTGCCTCTGTAATAATCGTGCTCATTATAGAAGAAAATACTGGCCAGAAAGCGAGAACGTCACAGTGGGCAACGACGTGCCTCTTGTCAAAAACGAAAATATCATCCTTCCAGCGTTGCACATTAAACTTGGCCTCATTAAAAATTTTGTGAACGCCTTACTATTTGAAAACAATTGATAAAAAGCACAGCTTTTCCAAAATATTTAACACCCGTTGAAAACGAGGCCTGGAATCCATTTCAGCGGGTTGTTACCGATTTGCTGAAGAACTACAACAAGATGGGTACGGAATGCCATTATTTAATTTCATTCCTGGTTCTTTTCTATTGTATTGTCTTTACCATTTTATTTATTTCTTACAGGTGTAAATATGTCTCTAAAAATCCATTTCTTGCATTCGCATTTGAATTTCTTTCCGGACAATCTTGGTGACGTAAGTGACGAACACGGCGAAAGATTTCACCAACAAATTAAGACCATTGAGCGGCGCTATCAAGGATTTTGGGATGAAGCAATGTTGGGAGACTATGTATGGTTTCTCACTAGAGAAACGGATCCCAAAAGCAACCGAAGACAAAGCAAGAGAAACAACTATTTCTAACACACAAAAATGTCAAGAATATATTGCAAGCGTTTAACCTAATAAATTGTTGAAAAAAATAAAATATTCGGAAAAAATGAGATTTGGATTTATTCACTCAATTGCTTATAACTTTGTAATTTTTCGGACGATTTTCTTCTGGTTGGTCTTAGTTCTTACGTAAAAGTATTATCTTTACGTACATGAAGAGAAACCAGACGTTTTTTTGTTTAACGATTTGTACTTTTCCGTTGGCACAGAATCACTGTGAAATATGATTTTTTTGAAAATGTGCCCTATTTTCATCGATATATTTTGAACCGCTTTACCAATCAATGATCCGATTATACATATTTGTTCGTCATCTCAATACCTTGAATTTGGGTACGACCCAATCGGACATTTCTAGCTCGAATTATGATTTGTCAAAGGAAAAAAGGTCGAAAAAATTAAAAAATTACAATATCTCAAACACTGTTCCATAAAAAAAAATAACCTTGATTTTCGAATTCAGCGGGAGAAAATACATAAGGAAAATCACATCTCATCAAAATCACATTTTCGGTGTAAACTAGTGTAATCAGAGAAAATTTCAAGACAAAAAGGCTTTCATAAATACAATAAACGTTAACGGATAACAAAGGGAAACATTTAAAGGTTTTCATTTGTGTAAAGGACTTCCTTTAGTTCGAATATTTAAAGAAAATTATAAAATTTCATACATGAATAAAAAGGAAATAAAACATACAAAATTAACCCTTTATTAATCCATGCATAAAAATACGAAATTGTTGTCAAAACTACAAAAACTTTGTTATTGGTTATTTTGACATTTTTTCGTAATTTTACGCATAGATTATTATCAGTGTCCCGGTAAAATGTTGTCATCCCAAATTTGTACTAGACTTCTCAGAAGTATTTTCTAAAACATGTTACATCTGATCTACTTATTTCTGATAGTACAAATGTAAACTTCCACCGTCCCATAACCAATTCTATGTCTGGTTCTACAACCAGTTTTAAAGCAACCAGTTCTAATTTGAAGCTTAATTCTGCATAACTAATAAGAAAAACTTTTAAATTATTTTTCGAAGGTTGAAAACTACCCAGTGTTGCATACACACAGAGAAATAAAGTGCCAACCGAATTGAAAAGTGTATATTAATGGTAACAAGTTATAAATTCAGTTAGTACAACAATATTTACATTAGATTTCAAAATATTTTTAGTGTTGCAACTAAAATTCAGTTGTAATGTGTTGCATACACACAGAGAAATAAAGTGCCAGCCGAGCTGAAAAGTGTATATTAATGGTAACAATTCAGTTAGTACAACGATATTTACATTAGATTTCTAAATATTTTTGGTGTTGCAACTAAAATTCAGTTGAATTAAACGAAGTTTGTTGTGAAAACTAATGTTAAGTTGTGCCAACCGTCTGAAATTCGTAATAACTGAATTTGAGTCAGAGTAAAGAAATTTCAGTCGGTAAATAGCTTAATTTTTCTCTGTGTGTAACTACAATTACAAATGAATTTTGCTATTTCTTCTAATATTACAACATTTTTTTAAAACTGTTTTTAAGAATGTGATAACTGATTTCTTATTGTGTAAAATTTAAGAGATTACATAATTGATTTAAGAGAAAAATTGTGTAACTTTTTCAGACTTTTCAAGTTTTTCTTAAAAGTTTAACGATAAATCGAACATAATTATAACTTATCTACACCGACAAGAAAATAAATACATAAAAAACGCTAAGAAAATCGTCAAAACTGATTTGTAAAAAATAGATAGATTTACCGCTAATAATAGCTAAATCATGTTTTACCCTGCTAAATGCATTTACAAATCGCTAGATTTGACGAGAAAAATAGTTAAATTGGCAACAATGCAGAAAGACGCAGTTTTAAATCGAGTGTAAAAATTGCATGTGAAAATAAAATTTTGTAACAAAATTTTGAAAATCGTAAAAATGTAAGTACTTTTGTATGAAATTAACTGCAAAACGTGTAGTGAAAAAATGGCTAGGGAAAAATTTAATGGCTAAGTCTTCCGGCTAGATACAATCTAGTCATTTTTTATGGTTAAATAAAAATAAAATGGCTAGATCTAGCCTGAAAACGGCTAAATTGGCAAGATTGTTCATTACACAGCACAACACATGACTTTGGGACACAATTTTGAGAATTGCAAGTGAAAGTAACATCATTCGTTTTGTCAAGTTGGCTACAGTCATAATTTAATGGCCATACGAATTGTTTGGCTTAAGGCGGATTTTGTAGCACTTTTTCTATATTTTAACACGGTTATATCTCGGTATACCGTACGGAATATCTCTTTTGTGTCTGAAGAAAGTTGCAGATATTGAATAGGAGAAAAAAAAAAATGCGAAACAATCCTACGCGAAAAAAGTGCATCCGGTGCCTTAAAAATTGCAAAAATGCCCATTTCTCACCGTTTTTGCTCAATAACTGGATTACAAATCCACAAATATGATGTTTTTTCTTTATAAACTTTATTTTGCATGAAAATAAAAATTCCGATTCATATTACAGCTGTTTTTACACAGAAAATATGAGAAACAAAATTTAGAATATGTTCTATTTGTTCATATTGTGTGCGAAATATTTAATCCAAAAACATGCACACACTTGAAAATTTTTGTGTTTGAGGTTGTTTGTTAAAAAAATCGACACAACTACATCAAGTAAATGCTACGTACATGCAGTACTATTTGTAGGTTGTTTAAAAATACAACTGGCAAACACATGTGGGCCAGAGAGCGAAGCCGACATTAAATTGTAGCCGGCGGCGGCTAATCAAAAATATACTCGGCGGCGGCTGAAAGTCGACTTAAGCCGAACAATTTTTGGCGGCGGCGGCTAAACGAAAAAATACTCGGCGGCGACTAAAAATCGACTAAGCCGATGGTTAAAAAATGTGTTATAATTTAATTCACTTATTTATTTGTAATCTAGGCAAATTTTACAAAATTTCATGTTTTCCAATATGTGTCTATCTTTTATGTATAGACTACCAAAATACTTCCAACATTCCGATAAACCCGTTAGGTTTACTTAAACCTTTGCCATTTTTTTATATCATCTTTTCTTTTAAACAAGTCTTCATAATATGCTATATCGGCAGATTTTAAAATAAATGTATTTACATCAGTATAAGCATCTGAGTTAGAATCAGAATTAGATGAAATTGTGGGATTAGCTTGTGTAGTATGAAAAAAGTTTTTTATATTTTTTTGAGCCATTGTAAGATTTGGAAAATTTACTTTTTCTTTTTCTAGTGAAGCGCAATATAACGGCACATTTTGCAAACGCTAGAGAATTCATAAGGAAAACCTATGGTTGCCAGGTACTAAAAGCCGGATGAAGGCGGAGGATTCTTAAAATAATATGATATTTTAGTTAAAATGAATTTAGATAATATCGGCTAAGCTGATATAGTCGGCTCAGCTGGTATAGTCGGCTATTATTTTGTAGCCCGAAATTAGCCGCTCAGGTAGCCGGCGGTTCGAGTACCTGAAAAGTGATCTATTAGCCGATCGGCTTCGTTCTCTGATGTGGGCATGCGTTAACACGTTGCAATGTCACAGAAGGTTGCAGGTTCAAACCACAGCAACAGTTTCTGAATGGATTTAAATTTGTTTAAGTTTTTCTTTCCTGGACAACATTTAACAATGAAGACAATAATATAAATAGTACAAAGAATCAGTATGGAGCCAGAATCTTAACATGAAAACAAGGTAACTTTTCAACAAACAATTCATGAATTTACTCTAAAGTTGTAGAAAATTTATTAAAGCTAACAGAATGTAAAAAGTAAATATAAAAATTATATTGTTTGAAAAAAAATATATATATTTTTATCTTATATTTAATAAACAATAGTTTCTAAAAGGTGTCAGTAAAAAATATTTTTTTTAACATTTTATTTAATTTAATTTATACTTTAAGAAGTTTAGTATAGAAATCTACTAATATAGACTTAAATGTACAATAAAAAACTATATAGGAAATTAAAAGGAAATTAAATTCTATGTATAAAATACAGCCTAAAGTTATGCTACAGTTTATAAGCAATACCTAAAAAAAAAAAGTTTTTTAATTTCTTATTTTAAAAGAAATTCTTTAATTTAAGCACAAAAAGTTAAATAAATTACCTCAAATGAAAATTTATAAGAAAATTAGAAAATGTTAAAACACAAAAATGGGTATTAAGTATACAAAATATAGAGCATATTGTTGTCGAAAAAAGTTAAAATAATGTCATAAAGTATAAAGTTAGAATCTAGGGATATTTTTGTTTTTAATTTCATACAAAAAGGAAGAATAATAATTTAATGTATTTTAAGTTTTTCACAAGCTTTTTTTTTTTCTTTCGTTTGTTTTAATATGCATGACTCTTTCCAAAATGATATATTCTTAGCACGTAATTTACCACAATTACAGATATTCCTTTTACAAGTTTTATTATTAACCTCACTGATGTGTTTATATAAAACAGTTTTTAGTTGATTTTTTTTTTATTTTTATGAGCTAGTATATATAAAAAAGTAACATTGGGTAAAGTGGTCAACGTGATTTCAAACAGTTTTTGTGTTTAGAAAAATCAGCAGCAACCAACTAATTTGTCATTTAATTGGATTTTAATACAACTTTCTGAAATAGTTAATTTTAAGGGTAAAGTGGTAAGTTTAAAAAAAAGGTAGGAATTTCACAAAATTTTACTTAAATGCAAATATTAACCCTCAAACCGGCCTAAGCTTTTTTTGCAACGAAATTTCTGACACTTGTTGGACACGAAAAATATGTTCTTTTACCAAATTTTTTTTCTTTGCCAATTTTGGACGATATGGTTCAAAATAGGTATAGAGCGAATCTCAACAATTAATCCATAAAAATGAATAACTTTAGGCATAAATTATTCCCCTTACCAAGATATAACTACTGTCCAAAAATTACACTGTTTTGCTTTTACTTAAGAAGATATGGCGATTTTCGTTTTTCGAAAAACGCTAAATTAAGCGCAAACGCAACTAAACTTCAACGTAAATTGATTACACTTAAAAGCTTTGCTAATACTACTTAATGTAATCTTTCTGCCAAATTTCATAAAAATCAGTCAATACGATTAAGGCTACTTCATGTATGTCCTTAGATCAAAGATCGAGTTTTTTTAAAAGTTTGAGCTTCAATCTTACTTATTGTTTAGTTTCAAGATAAATATATTTTCAAGGTTTTTGAAAATTGTGTTCATTTAAAAATATTTATTTTTTGAAATTTCATGCAATTTTAACTTTAACGCTTTCTCGCTTCCAAACCGTGCCATGCACACAAAAAATTACTTTGTAAAATATTTTGCAAATTTAGTTTTCTATCGAAATAGCTTAAATTCTTTTTATAAAAACCATATTTGGCACACTTATGGCCAAAGGAGCTTTCTTTGCCATCTTTAGTGCCCTAATTGATAGAAGCAGACCATTTCCAAAAAAGTGACAGTATTGGAAACTTGCTTTGTAGCCTTCATCAAGAAATTAAAAAAAAAATCTCAATATAATTTAATTTTTCTGAGTTCTGAACAATTAAGCATATTTTTTTCTACGAAATTTAAGATTTTTTTTTTGCAAAAATGCTAATTTTTTTGTTTTCACTTTTTGTTCAAAGTTCATTTGTAAACAAGGCAATGATCGCATTTCGCTAATAATTTATACACATCATCTGGCGACTTTTTAAAAGATAACTTGATTAAAAAAAAAGTTCACTTTTAAACATAAAAAAAGATATAAGTGATAATCTGTGTTAGGATTTATTCGATCTCACTCTTTATATGCAGTGATCTTTACCTACATAGTATTCTAAATGTAGTGATTCCAAAAACGGTTAACCGATTAACCGAAAAAGGGGTTTGGGTAAAATTTCGGCTTTTGACATATCATTTGGGAAGCAAAGATGGTATAAAAACTTGGTTTTTAAGAATAGCAAGTTGTTGTTAACGTTACAATTTTTCGCTTGAACTTATAATGCCTCAAATCGTAATTAAAAAAATTAAAGTGAACGAAATTTTTTAAAAAAAATTCAGTAAAGTCAGCAACATTTGTGTTGGAAGGAAACTTGCACAAAAATTGCAAATATTAGCAAAGAAGTTAGTAAATTCGTCAAAAATTTTGTTGAATTTACTTTTTTAGTATACCTTTTATTATATCTAATTGTGCTACGTTTATTTCGGAACCAAGCCGAAAAATCGACAAATTAAAATTTATACAATTTTCTAATCCTTCGGTATGGTACTTAAGAAAAATGAAAGTTTACCTTGCATTTTTTTAAACATTCCAATTTCACCCGCCTGGAGTCGGTCTTGCCTGCTAGGAAATTTTATTAAAGGAAATTTTATTAAAGGAAATTTTATTAAATAAATATTAATTAAATCGAATCAAATATTGCTAAAATTAAAAAAATTTAAACTCAATTATATTTCCAAATTTTTCAAAATTCAAAAATGTTTCTATTTTTTCTAATTAAATGACATTAACCCAGCAATGGTAAGGACAGGTCATTACTGTATAGATTACCAAGCAATGATAAGTAATTACGTATTAAATTACTTTAAAACATTAGATAATGGATTACTGATAATGGGCTATAGAAGTACTTATATGTTATTGCAATATATTTAGTTACTGCACAGCAAAAAATAACCTGGATTTGGTAAGCATTAACTACCCAGCAAAAAAATTTCAAAAAGGTAATCGGTTTTGTAATCAGGAATTTTGGTTAGAATGCCTTCCCAACCTGATTACCAACCTGATTCTTTTAACAGGGCGTGAGACTGAAAATAATTGATTCTTTAGATTTGATTATATTTTTCTTTACAAGAACCAGTTACCTTATTTTTTTCAGAACTACTTCGTTTGTTAAAAAAAGAAGGAGTTCTTTTATTAAAATTGTAAGTATTTTTTTTAAGAAGCACTTCTTTTTTACAAAACTAAGTATTTTTGGCTAAAATATTAATGAGCATTTTTTTAATTATAATAATTTCTCATTTCTTATTGGGTAACTAGTTCTAATAAGAGTTTTTATAACAAAATGGTAATTGGTTACAAATTGAACTAAAATTATCACAAATATAAGTTACAAATAGTTTGTTAGTTCGTAAAAGAACTAATTATATTTAAAAAACCATTTTGTGTTCGCTTTCTTACTTTAAGAATTGGTTACACAACTGTTTCCTTTTTTTACTGACTGATTGCAATGTGTTTGGTAATGCAGTTCAGAAATTTGGCAATCAGAAACGTAAGCGATTATATGGCAATGCCTTGTTTTGGTAATGTGTTTTTTTTTCCTGGGTACATTTGTATGCTTCCAAAATAGCGTTTCACCGCCTTGCATACAATAAAGCAGTTGGGGAAGGCATTCTGTTGTGCTTCCCAAAATGCAATAAAGAATGCATATTCTAAAGCAATTCTGTTGTCAACATACATAAAATGCGCTTCTTATTGCCCAAGAAGGCGTGAATGTATTGCTTCTAAGAGCACATGAAAGAAGGGTTTTTTTTTTTGAGTATAGAAGTATTACAATATTTAACATTACACCTATTTCCCACTATATCCCTTTGTTCTCTATATTTTTGTTATTGTCCATTAATACATATTGAGTTCATTTTATTGATGTCATTATATCCTAGTCCTTATATGTATGTGTTTAAATGTAAATTAGGAAGGCACTTATTAACACACAGAGAAAGCTATTTTCCAACTAAAATTCGACTGATCTCTGTTGGTACAAATGAATATTTGTTTTTACAACCAAATTCGGTTAGTACAACTGAATTTTAGTTGCAACACCCAACATATTCAGAAATCACTTTTGCTTATGGTTGTACTTACCGAATTTCTTGGTTGTAGCCACCAAAATACACTTTTGAATTCGTTTGGTACTTAATTTTTCTGTGTGTAGATATGCAGTAGGTTGTCCCTTAAAATATATTTATCCTAACACCCCCAGGTTTCGTTCACATGTTTTCAAATGGAAGAAATCGTTTTTTTTTGTGGGGAAAACGTTAACTCGAGCAGAATGTCGGCCGAAAATGACACATTTTTTTTTTTTTTTTTAATGTGTATTTTGATTAAAAACTCCCATAATTCGAAATTTTAAAAAATTTTATATTTTTATGTCATTTATTCATTTAACATATGCAAACTTTGACGAAAAATTATGCAAACTTTGATGAAAGTATTAACATTTTGTTAAATTTTTGACAAAATAATCAATTTTCATAAAATGCAATTGAAAGTTGTCGCTCCATACTCTAATACAAATTATCATATTTTCATTTAATTTTGTTCTTTAATTTAAACTATGTTATAATAAAAACAGCAATCGGTATCGCCAATTAAGACATTATAAAAAATCTTTGATTTGGTAGCGTGCTGGCTTATCAGTGCGGGGGTCGTGGGTTCGATTTCCACCAGAGCCACTGGTCTGTTTTCGCTACAACGCGCCGAAGGCCATAGTAGCTAGTGCTCGGTTAGGGTAATAGTATATAATTTGTAATTATATGATTATTAATAATAAAAAAAAAAAAAAAAAAAAATCTTTGAAATTAATTTAAACAATTTTTTTTTAAATTTCGAACTTTAAGAATTTTTAATAAATCTATTCTTTTTTCAAAAATGTGTAATTTTCTGCCGAAATTCGGCAAGGTTTAACTTTTTAAAAAAATAAATCGATTTCTTTCATTAGGAACCATTTGCAATAAAACTGTTGGGTGTAATATACAAAAATCGACCAATCTTTTTCAAGAGTCATTGCAGTGTGCATATGAGGATAGATATTTAATTTAATTCTAAATTGATTGATTTGATTAATGCTAAACATTTATTGCCTTACTATAAATTGTAAATTGTTTCAGTTTGTTTATTTTTAAAATAAACAAATATAAATGTCATCCTAATCTATTTTCATTAGATTGTATTTGTTTGTGCTTGTGTGGTTTTTAGTTTCTATTTACTATTACACGTATCATAACCACAATATACGTATGTATCAATGGCGTGGTTATTATTATTAATGTTTAAATGAAGGTTTGAATACTTTTCCATTAAGCGAACGTTGATTTTTAGTGTGTTTATGTATGATTTTATATGTATTTGATTTGCTATACATGGTTTATAGCCAAAAATAAATTCTATATGTATTATGTGTAACAACCCAGTCAGAAAAAGACAAACGGACCACCGCTGGCAAGGCGCTACAGCAGGTGGTAAAATTGCTGGCAACAAGTGCTTTCCTAATCAGCAAATGATCATTAGACAAAATCAAATCAAAATCATTAGACAAAATGTTCGTCTGTTGAAAAAGTGTCGGAAAAGAACTGGGTAAACAAAATTTACAACATTGGTAAAATATTGACAAAACCATACAATAAATAGGGGGTCTAAAAATAGATTTTCTAAAATAAAATCACAAAAAAAATATTTTATAATTTTTTTGGTCCAGTAGGGATTCTAACCCTGAATGATGGCCGACAGTTCTGCCTAATGAGCTAACAAAATATATCCTAATTGATAACTTGAAACGCATGTGAATAACAACTACTGGATAACCACTGGTTGATCAAATGTGCAAGCACTGGCATAAGGTAAGCTGGAAACAACTTGATACTGTTGAAAATAACAAAAAAAAAATGTTGGTCTTAAAAGAGCATTTACAAAAACCCAAAAAAATTATTTTATATATAAAAGTATAAAAAAAATTGCAAAAAATAGTGCCCGCAATCGGGCTCGAACCCGTAACCTTCTGACTACAAACTTTTTTCATAATTTTTATAAAACAAATGTTAGGCCTTTGAGCCTTTGGCAATTGCTGACTTGATAAAACTGGTAAAACACTTTTTACCAACGTTGGCATAGTGATTTCAGGCAATTCTTTGCCACTGAAATTATTATAAAATAAATACTGGTAAAACGATTTTTGGAAACTCTGGTAAAGCGTTTGAATCAAGTGTTCTGCCAGTAATTTATTCGCAATTCCTCGGTTAGCCAGTGCGTGATTTTTTGTACACTCAGGGAACTTCTGCTTTAAAAATTTATAGTTGTTTGGGTTGTAATACAGTTTCTTTATTTTTATTGTAAATGTCAGTCATTTGTAGAACAAATTAAATTTTTTACTAACCTTGTAGTTCATTTAAAAAAACAAACCACATGAAATGACTGTTTTATGAATTTACATACATTCTTTTACAGTCGTTTTTTGTTATTTAAAAAATAAAAAAAACAAATGTTTGTTTATTTTTTACTAATATATGTGGTTCATTTTTACTATAATTGTTAGTAATTTTGTGAACTGTAAAAAAATATGACAAATATTAGTTGATTTTAATGAAATGTTAGTCGTCCTTTCTTCAAGTGAAATTTCAGTTGTTTTTGACTACATTTGCTGTCGTCCTTACCCACATAATATCCTTAGTGTACCACTGTCAGTTTCTGACTGGGAAATTGAAAATGATATTGTATAGCTCACATCGGTGTGTGTTTTTTAAAACGCCACAAACTATTCACGGGGATTTTTAAATTGCATAGTGAGTTTATATTGTGCAAAAATTAATGTTAATGAAAATTGCAATTTGCAAAAATATCGTAATTACAAATATAACAAACGAAAATAAGTTGAAATTTAACTTAATTAAAAAACGAACACATCAGCATAAAATTATGTTATAACCAGGGATCGGAAGTCCGTGTAAATGGATGTTTTTATACCCTACATACACTGTGATGAGGGCATAGACTGAAAATATATATCACTCCTTCTGATTTCAACCAAACTTGGTATAGAAGAAGTACATCATATAGCTATGACCTAGTCCAAATGTAGGACAGGTAAACACAGCGGATTTTGAAGTATCGCATTTTAAACTATGACAAACATTCGAAAACTTTAAAAAAGTAGGCGTACATAATCCTATTTATCTTTTTAACGGCTTACGCTACGACAGTTATTGATATCTAATTTTAAAGCTACAAAGTCAGAAAAAGACAAACGGACTACGGCTCTACGAAACAAGACCCCAATGAAATGAGTCCCCAAACCAAAAATGAAATAACTCCCCATTTTTTGGGGCTTTATTTCATTATGAAACAATACCGAAAAAAAAATTAAAAAAGCCCCAACAAAATGAAACAAAACCCCAAAATAAAATGAAATAACGCCGCAATTTTTGGGGCTTTATTTCATAATGAAGTAAAGCCTCATTTCGAAAATGAAATAAGGCAACAATTAAAAAAAAAAACTAAATTATATATTACATTAAAATATTTTTTATTCCTAAATAATACACAGTTTTTGTGTATATACCTGCAAAGAGTCCTCAGCTGTTTGACGACAAGAACATAAGAAAAATTAGTAAACGAAACCTGTTAATATGAAAATTAAAAATATTTCACTAAAAAACAATTCTAAACAATATTCACTGGAAGATTATTCTTGTACCCAAAAAAAAATATAGCAAACGAATTGATAGTTTGTTTTTGTGTCGCACGCAGAAAAAACTTTATTTCGCGTATCCGCTGCCGCGTTCTACGGAGGAAAAAATCCCTACACAGAAAAACTTGTTTTTACAAATCCAATGTCGAATCCGTTGAAATCTTATTTTTAAGACAATAAGTAATATAATTTGACCAGTCATAGCTTTGTCATTTAAACAGCTAATTGATTGTTTTTTATCTTCTGTTTATTTAACGTTTAGGCACTAATATATACGTAACATTTTTAATAAAATAGACTTTTAAAAAAATAATCATTAAAAAACAATAAATCTTGGTGTGGGTTGGTATTTTGGGACATTAAAAGTTATGACAGGTCAAATAAATGTTACTTGATGTCTTAAAAATATAAGATTTCAACGTATTTGACATCTGATTTGAAAAACAAGTTCTTCTGAGTGGCGGCCTTCGGCCGCTCTTAGGGGTTTTTTTTCATCCGTAGAACGCGGCAGGCGGCTTCGCGAAATAATAAAGCAGTTTTGTTTATTGACGTATCCATTTAAATAAAAGTAAGCTTCATCGCGATACGTATTTCGATACGTATTTTCAAAATAGATTTGCACAATTTGGAAGCGTTGTTCAGGCGTTAGTCTAGTCATGTTTAAAGACTAAGACTGAAAACGAAAATACAGAAAAATAATGGTGTGAAAACAATTGTGGTTCAAACTAACTGGCAAGTTTGTAAATTTTAGAATCACGAATTAATAACCCAGGAAAAAATTACACATTCCAAAAAGAAGGTGATGCCCACATTTGCTTACATATCTCATTGCCAAATTTAGTAACTGCAATACCAAACTCATTCCAACGATAGAGTCAAAAAAGCAACTAGTATTGTAATCAATTCTTTAAATTTAAACCAGAAAGCATGAACTCAATAACAAAGTAATTATTTACTTAAAAGAAAATAACAATGTTATTAACTTATATGTATAACTTTTTGTACTCAAGAAGTAATCATATACTTTTTCTTAATAAAAGGACGTTATTGGAAGTAGTTCCTAATTTTGAAAAAAGTAGTTATACAATTTTAAAGAATTTATCTCATATATTTTTTCAAACAAATTTTTATTTTCAGGAAAATAATACTAAAAACAGAAATTGCATGTTGCCTAAATTTTGTTAAACTGTGGTTAGGTATAAATTAGGGAAGCGCACGTGAGCAGAAAATTGTGAGTGGAAGTTGAAATTACTGACGTTATCGTGAGTGAGTGTAAAAAAAATTTTCGAGGGTGATGGTGCATCAGTCATATTTTTGTTTTTCAATTTTGAATTGTTCTTTTTTTTTGAAAAATTTATATTTTCGTGGTTTATAGCTCCAAAATTATGACAATATCATATCAATTATCATAACAATTTGATGTTTCACTTTTTAGGATTTTATTTCCGTATGAGTTTAGATCGTTATATTTGAGTGACCTAGGAGAATCACGTGTGAGTAAAAGTTGAATTTACTTATGGAACTACTTTTTTTTTTTTAAATGTAAGTACTTCTTATTTTTATAGGGAACTATTTATTTATTTTTTTTTTGTGTAAGTACTTCGTAGTTTTACAATGGAACTATTTCTTTATTAAAAAATGTATGTAGTTCTTAAAAATATAAAGTAAATGGTTCTTCGGTAAAAAAAATAATCAATTCTAAAGAATCAATTATTTTAGTCTCACGCCCTGTTAAAAGAATCGAGTAGGTAATCTAGTAAGGAATGCGTTCTGCTCAAAATGCTTGATTACAAACCCGCTTACCTTTTTGGAAATTTTTTGCTGGGAAATATTAGCTTGAAAAAATTAGTTGAAATACATATGAAATCTGTTCTTGTTGTTAAATGAGATAACTAATAAATTAAGCTAAATTACTGATTTAAACGTTAACAACAGAAAAAATTAATTCAACTGAATTGAAAGCTGTTTAACAGAATTGCGTACTAACTTTTTTTATGAGTGTACTATTAAGTATGCCGGATACCAAATTAATTGGTTAATGAATAATTGTTCAAAAACTTGTTTTATTGTAAAAAAAAATAGAGAAAATTTTGCAGAATAATTTCGGTGGTTTCTAATAACTACTCTCGCAATATTATTACTTTAAAAACTGCCCAAAAAACCTATTAAGTTTAATTAAAACACAATTAAAAAAAGCATTTTTTATTATACACGCAGAAAAAACTGAGGGAATATTATCGAAGTTCTTACTAATTATACGTACCACATAAGTTTAAAGTTAGTTTTACAAAGTTCTAGTAAAATAGTTACAAATTTTTGTAAAATATATACAAGCCTAGTAAAAAATTTCTAAAAAAAAAATTCAAATATTACACAAGAAATTTGTAAAACTAAGCTTATGTAGTTGTATAGTTAGTAAGCACTTTGCTAATATTCCCCCCGTATGTTTTCTGCATGTATGCAACTAAATTTGATATTAATTTTTAAACACAGTTTAAATAACCGGTAAAAGTAGTAAAAAAAACAACAGAAAGCAGGGACCGTAAAAATTATTCCTTTCTTAATAAAAGTCAGATGATAAAAGTTATTTTTTGATTTTTATTTTTTCGAGCAAAAATAAAAGTTATTTTTTGATTTTCATTTTTTCGAGCAAAAATAAAAGTTATTTTTTGATTTTTATTTTTTCGATCAAAAGTAAAAGTAAATATTTGATTTTTATTTTTTCGAGCAAAAGTTAAAATTATTTTTTGATTTTTATTTTTTCGTACAAAAATAAAAGTTATTTTTTGATTTTTATTTTTTCGAGCAAAAAATAAAAGTTTTTTTTTGATTTTTATTTTTTCGAGCAAAAATAAAAGTTATTTTTTGGTTTTTATTTTTTCGAGCAAAAATAAAAGTTATTTTTTGATTTTTATTTTTTCGAGCAAAAGTTAAAATTATTTTTTGATTTTTATTTTTTCGTACAAAAATAAAAGTTATTTTTTGATTTTTATTTTTTCGAGCAAAAATAAAAGTTATTTTTTGATTTTTATTTTTTCGAGCAAGTATAAAAGTCATTTTTTGGTTTTAATTTTTTTTTACCAAAAATAAAAGTTATTAGCTTTATGATTTTTCAGTGATGATAGATATACAGCAAATATTTTGCAATGTTATTTTTTGTGATAACTGTATTAATATATATTATTATACATTTTTTAAGTATCTAACTACAAGGCAAACATGTCTATTTGTACGAGCAGTGCGCCAATTTTTGGAAACTAAAATCGTCATTTTTAAAACAAGAATTCTTCAAAAAAAATCGTCATATTAAAAATAAGTTTTACTGATTATAAAACTCGAAAATATTACAAAAGGCAACCATAAAATTTATATATTATATGTATATATTTATATATTATATATATAAAATATAACTGCGTTATTTGTTATTTATTCGTTATAAAAATAAAAATTTATAACTTATGGAATTTCAACTCAAGAAATTGAAATAAATATCAAAAATAACTTTTATTTTTGCTCGAAAACATAAAAATCAAAAAATAACTTTTATTTTTGCCCGAAAAAATAAAAATCAAAAAATAACTTTTACTTTTGCCCGTAAAAATAAAAACCAAAAAATAACTTTTATTTTTGCTCGAAAAAATAAAAATCAAAAAATAACTTTTATTTTTGCCCGAAAAAATAAAAATCAAAAAATTACTTTTATTTTTGCCCGAAAAAATAAAAATCAAAAAATAACTTTTATTTTTGCTCGAAAAAATAAAAATCAAAATATAACGTTTATTTTTGCACGAAAAAATAAAAATCAAAAAATAACTTTTATTTTTGCTCGAAAAAATAAAAATCAAAAAATTACTTTTATTTTTGCTTGGAAAAATTAAAATCAAAAAATATTTTTTATTTTTGCTCAAAAAAATAAAAATCAAAAAAAACTTATTTTTGCTAAAAAAAATAAAAATCAAAATTTTAAAAAGCAATGCATTTTATTATAGACTAGTTCATAAGGATCACTTGAAACAGTTTTCCGACATTTACTTGTAATTGCTTTTTTGTTTGAAAATAACTGTTATTTTCGGTCCCTGACAGAAAGTCCGTCAAAACGACATTCATTACAATGTTAGAAAGAAACGATTTCTTTGGTTTTTTTCGAACTTAAAGTTTTTTTTTTTTTTTGTAATTACAAAACAACACATACACAACAGAACGCATGAGCAATAAGTTGGATCGTTTCAGAAAAAAATGTTAGTGGCCTCCTGAAAATAAAATTTGTCATTTTCTGAGAATATTTCAGAAATATTTAATGTTTTGCGCTAACCGTTTTTCAGCCTTAAAGGAGATTTTAGCTTTTCGAAATATTGTAATTGGGTCACCCTGTTTTAGTACATGGTTTACTATGGAATCCGGAGTAAATTTTTGATAGAATCTACACGTGCGTTAGTTTGAAATTAATGGCACATGTTTAGTCAAGCTAAACAAAACCTCAATTTATTTACAAAACAAGTACTTAAGTTTTATTATTGGCCACATACCTACTACATACACATTAGGGTGTCCCGACAAAGGATGTTTTACGAATTTGCTTGAATAACGAAGAATACGAAGAACTTCTTCTTTAAAAATATTTTGTTGTTTGGGCTGTAATACATTTTCATTATTTTAAATGTAAATGTCAGTTATTTGTAGAACAAATCAGTTTTTTTAAAAACTTGTAGTTAATTAAAAAAAAACAAACCACATCAAATGACTGTTTTATGATTTTACATTAATTTCTTACATTTGTTTTTTTGTTATTAAAATAAATGTTTGTTTATTTTTTACCAACATATGTAGTGCTTTTTTACTACAATTGTGGTTCATTTTTTAAACATTAAAAAAGAAATGACAATGTTAGTTAAATTTACTGAAATGTAAGTCGTCCTTTCTTTAAGTTTGTAGCATCATATGGATGCTGCAAAAATTTCAAAATGCTGTTTTACAAAAAATTATAAATATTTTTCTCATAATAAGCTCTAAAGGCCTATTTCGATAAAAAAAAGTAAGACAACTTTTTTTGGACAATAAATACATATGTACATACTATTTTTGACATATTAAATCGCATGTCGGAACCTAAAAGTACCTTAAATAAAACTGTTTTATGTTCCGTATTCAGCTCTTCAATAATAATCATTTGAGTGATATTACTCAATTTTTTTTTGACGGGACACCCTCATACACATATACTTAAGTAAAATACACGTATTGATTGTTGACAATAGTAAACAAACAACTACAAATGACCAAACACTACAAAGGATATAGTTAATATTTTGAAAATGTCAGCATAATTATGTAATTTTATGTGGTTTGTATTAAAATACATCATATTCGAGTATAAATGACGGTCACGTTAAAGCTGACCACACCAATTTATATAACCCAGCATAACAACAACAACAACAACATCAACCAAATACCAATACCACACTCTCAACCATTTACAAATACAATTACAAAATCCCAGTCAGTTTATACGGTATACATAAAAAGGGTTACTATGTAGGATATTAAGAGAATTTTTTTTTTTTTTTTAAATCTACAACTTGACATAGTTTTTTTTGTACACCTAAACTTTATTATTTCATAAAAAAAAATAAAACTTTGTTGTCTACTTTTAAGGGTATACGAAAAATAACAACCAAGTTTTCCTATAAAATTTTGTTTTTCATGTTCTTGCTTATATGGATTGTGTGAAAATGATCAGAAATAGTTTTCAGGCGCCAAAGTCGATATATTATTTTGTCGATAAAAACTATCTTAAATTGTTAAAGGAATGAAATTTTTTGTTGGATTTTTTTTTGCCAATTATTCTATAGTATAAATGAAATGATGGAATATATAGTTTTGATCATCAATCACAACAATCTTGAAGGAAAATAGGGTAGAAGGAGGTGCATTCGCTAATTTTTTAAGCGCTGCCGTTACTTAACCAATTATTTTTGAAAAAATTATTTTTCATCAAAAACTTTACAAATGTTAAAACATGAATTATCTGTTTCCTTATATTTCTTTTTTTCTTTTTTAAAGATTTCAAAAGATGCACAAGAAATAAAATTACGTCTGACCCGTGCAACAAATATACACCAAAAATAAAAAAAGTAAAATCTACACAGATAGAATTTATTGGACAAGTTTTGAGGAAGTTTTCTTTACAATGTGAGTGAAAAATGTCTTAAAACTTTGTGATAAAGCCTCATAGTTTTAATGAAACTATTGTTAATGAAGTTTTTTCATTACTAGTATGAAATTTTTTATAAATAAAATGAAATTTTTCATTAAATTTTATGAAAAACTGCATTAATTTAATGAAAAGTTTCAATGGACGAGTTGAAAGGACATTTCATAAATCTAATGCAAAAATTCATTAATATCATGCAGATAATTCTTTCAGTGTAGTTTCCATTAAAATATTTGTTAATTCAATTCAAAGTTAAATTGAAGAGAATTGGAGTATCAATTAAAATAATTTGTAACTATTTAATTGATTAAGTTTTAATTAAGATTTTTATTATATCTATTAAAAATTTAATTGAATTTTCTTATTTTTGTTGTTTGGCCAAGTATTCAGTATTTAAATTGATTGATTTTGTTAAGCTAATAAGGCATAACATGCTTAGTGTAAATAAAACAAAGTCTCTTATATATTTTTCCGACGTTTCGTCTATATTTGTAGACTTTATCAAGGAAGTCGTAATATGAAACTATTTTACTTCACATTAGAACCGCATTGTACATAAAACCAAAAACATAAAACATGAATTTAAATTAATACACAAAACTTAAACTAATATCACAACTCTATAAAAACCAGTATTTAATAAATCGCTGAGATTGAAATAAACGCCAAAAACTGAAAACACAAAAACCAAAATTGAAAAAAAAAAAAAAAATCGATAAACTTAAAAAATCGTCAAAAAATTGTATGTATGTTTTCATACAATCATATACAAAAATGTAATGTATCAGTTCACATATAATTGTATATTTCAAAATCCGGATACAATAATATCTGGTTTTTATATAATTATATCAGTTTATATTAAACTGATACAATCAGATACAAAACTGATGCATTCTAACACAATTCTATCGCGCTATAATTCGGATAAAATTGTACTGGACATTTATCTAATTGCATCAGATTAGATATAAACCCCTAAAAATATATGCAATTATATAGGCCCATATTTCGGATGAAATTTAATAAGATTACATATCGTCACCTAAAATGCAAAAGGACGTAATTGACATATTTCCTTTTTTACAGTAGAAGCAAAAAACGTCCACATATATTTTAACAATATCGTTTATAAAACTGATAGTTTTAAACAAAGAACCGAACAATTTTGTTGAGAAATGTAGTTCGATGCAGTGCTTCATAATCACTAAACCCTACTTTAATATTTTACAGGGCAACCAAAAAAATACGCGAAAACAAAAAATTTATAAGACTCGAACTTTATTTATAAAACCGCTACTTTTATCGTAGAAGTCCAACATGTTGTGTAGGCATGTAGTTAAGCCAAATTAATCATAACACAGTGCAACACATAAATTGGTTCCTCTTTCGTACCCGGTTTTTTTTGAAGTGTATATCGAAACTAAAAAAAATCCGCAAAGGACTTGGCCAGATTACATCGAAATTTTTTTTTTTGGACACCCTAAGTTTTTGCACCCAAACATGATTTTTTTAAAAAAGGAAAATTTTTATGGAATCCATATATCATAAACCGTTCGGAATTTTGTTTTTATGTCTTTGGCAAAGTTGTAGATCCAAACCAAAGCAAAAAAATTCTCATATGGACCGACCCAAAAAAATTGCATCCACTGCATCAAAATTGCAAAAAATTGGGAAAAAATGCTATTTTTTTATGATAATATGGAAATAGCCAAACTTTAAAATCCAATTTTAAAATCCTGTTTAAGAAGATGAGGTGTTGTAAAAACCCAGTTCCACCTAAAAACCGCAACACGAAGATAAAACACACATGACAATCACACCCACTCAGAAACATTTTTTAAGAAGTTTTTAAAAAGGGTGTTGTAAAAAGGGTGTTGGGACGCTCTCAAAGCTGTAATTCAGAATGTTTTAGGAAAGGATCGAGCAGAGCCAGATAAAGCAAAGAAATTAGTGGCAACAATTCTGCAATATTTTGAAAATATAAATGTATCGATGACGCTGAAATTGCATTTTTTGCATCATCATATTGATGTTTTTTAAAACAATTGCCCACCGAATCAGATGAGCAAGGGGAGCGATTCCACCAGGTCACAATGCCAATGGAAAAAGATTCAAAGGCAAGAAGCTGGACGCAATGCTTGCAGAGGTTTGTTGGTGGAGCCACAAGGTGTGCCTGTGTGAGGATGGTGATATGGAAGACCCAGGAGACACTGGATTTAGAGATGTGCCTTTGGATCCTCTTTCTTCTTGTAGTAGTGCAGAGTCAGATCATGACCTTGAACCACCACCAAAAATATTTAAACCTTAACAGGCGTGAGTAGCAATGGTATGTTATTTATTTATTCTGTTAAAATTATATATTTTCTTATTTTAGTTCTGTTCGACAAACGTTACCTCGCGAACCCGCTTTGACTCCATCTTACCAAAAAGCGTTTTTATTAACAAAAATTCGGTAAATGAGAGCGTGATAAGAAAGTAATTGTGTTTCTCATTTCACCAGAAGTTACTATACTTTTTTCGGGTAAAATCGTAGCAGAATAAAATCATCGGCAGTTAATAATACACATGTTTTGCATTTGTATAAATAAACAAAAAAACTTAAACAAAAAATAAAAAAAAAATTATGAAATTGTTAATTGCGTTATAAAATAATTACTTTTTATTAATAAAATAAATATATTCATTTTTTCAAAAACATATCAGCATTACAACAATAAAATGTTTAAATAGTAAATTTGAAAACAAGTAACAACAAAAACGGCATTAACCTATATAGTCTTTCTTTGTCGAAACGACAAACATTGGCTATGCAAAATAAGTGTGAGCAAAAAGATGTGCTTTCTAGGGTTAAGGAATGTTCGTATTAAGATGACATGTCCTAGAGAGTTGTTTATATTGTTGTTAGATATAATTTAGCTGAAGAAAGATTTCTTAAATTCCCAGTATTTAAGCCATTTCAGGACAAAATCATGAAAAAATCATAAAAAAATAGCATTTTTTCCCAATTTTTTGCAATTTTGATGCAGTGGATGCAATTTTTTTGGGTCGGTCCATATGAGAATTTTTTTGCTTTGGTTTGGATCTACAACTTTGCCAAAGACATAAAAACAAAATTCCGAACGGTTTATGATATATGGATTCCATAAAAATTTTCCTTTTTTAAAAAAATCATGTTTGGGTGCAAAAACTTAGGGTGTCCAAAAAAAAAAATTTCGATGTAATCTGGCCAAGTCCTTTGCGGATTTTTTTTAGTTTCGATATACACTTAAAAAAAAACGGGTATGAAGGAGGAACCAAACGATGACCTTAAAAATGCTGCACTGTGTAATCATCAATAAAACCGGTTTTGGAAACTTTGTTAGTTACGCCCTTTTGCATTTTAGGTGACGATATAGTGTCACATAGTAATTGAAATGGAGCTTTATGTAGTCATAAAGCTCCATTTACATTTTTTTTAGTCGGGAATTAGTGTTCTCTATTTACAATAACAACATTTCAATTATGATCTCAAACCTGAAAATTCAAAATGAAATATTCACCATCCAAATCACAAATATTTGAAAAAAATCGACAAAAAAGTCCTTTTTTATAAATTTTAGTAATATTTTTTTTTTTTACAAATGTTTGTGTTTTTTTTTTTTTAATTTTTGGTGTTTTTTTTTTTAATTTTTGGTGTTTTTTTTTAAATTTTTGGTGTTTTTTTTTTAATTTTTGGTTTTTTTTTTTTTAATTTTAGAGATTTGTGTCAATTTTGGAAATATTTTTTTTTTTAACGATTTTTTTTTTTTATCAATTTTGGATGTTTTTTTTAATTAATTTTTTAAATTTCAGATTTTATTTCAATTTGGTGGCTTTGGTTTCTTGAAATTTGTTTAAATATTAGTGATATTTTCAAATTTTTAAATTTTATCCAAAATTTTTTTTTAATTTTTGCGTTTTTTTTTTTTTAATTTTGGCATATTTTTCAATTTGTTGTTACTATGGGTTATAAAAAATGTTGTGTGCACCAAATTAATATTTAATTAAACATTTAATATATATTATTAAACTTCTAATTGAAAGAGAATTTATTTTTACACTTTTTAGAAATATATTTAGAAAAAAATCGTCTTTATATTATAAATTAACATCAATGCTTCGATATCGTAGAGGGTATTTTGTTTTAATACACGAAATGTAAAAGTTATCCCAAATATTTTAACTCAATACTATTTTTTTTTTCAACCAAAAAACACAAATGTGTGAAGTGCATGTGTAAAACTGGTGACATGAAAGATAATCAATAACTGAACAAATTACGGAAAGGAACATTCTTATAACTCATTTAAATACAGAGAATATCAGGGGCGACTTATGTGCCCCCCACGAAGGGATTTAAAAATTTAAATATAAAAAAGTCTCTAAGAACTGTTAGTTTTTTTTCAGAACAGAGTAGATAAAATAAAAATTAATTTTCTTTAGCAAACAATTTTCTACTGAAAATTGTTATTTGTAAAATACAGATTTTCTAAATGAAAAGGCTTTTGAAATCTGAAAATTTTTCTATAAAAAAATAATTTAAATCTACCCAAACAAAAAAAGTTATGTATCAACTATACAATCATATCTTATTTTGCATAGATCTATATTTAATCTTATCCAAGTCCATCTCGAAATTGTGTCCCAAAGTATCCCATATGTGTAATTTAGATCTAATAGAATCTAATTATATCCAAAAAGATAAGTAGTTTCTACTATAGTTGAAAAGCCAGAAATTACAATTACAATTTTATATTAAATTGGAACTACTTAAATCCCATGAAATATGTTTCAATTTAGAAACTGCCAGTGGTACAAAAAATCAAGCACTGGCATTCCACTGGCTAAACGAGGAATTGTAAATAAATTACTTTCCGTGCAGTTGTTTGAGACACTTGCTAGTATTAGTTTTACAATAATTTCTGTGGTCTACAAAAAAAAAAACATTTTCAAAGAATCGGCTGAGAGCACTATGACACCTTTCTTATCTCCAAATTTTCGGTCAATATGTGATATAACTATAGCACTTTTTGAAATGTCTATTATTTCAGCCAGCTTACGAACGCCGACGATCATCCAATACCATTTTGTTTTCTTAACCGTTTCTGTGGTGGACACCTCAATTGGTTGACCACTACGGTGTTCGTCTTGGCAGCTCCTACTGCCTCCTTTAAACTCTACCACCCAATATTTTATAGTCGTAAACATCAGATCAGACTTCCCCAGAGTAGAATTTAATATTATTTGGAATCATACCTTTACAAATTCACTGAGATCGTTTTTTTTTTTTGATGGCTCCAAAAAAAAATACTATACAACATGGGGCCTTGATTTTTAAAACATATGTTTTATAAGATTGACACTTTTAATCAAAGTAATTTTTTCCAAACTCCTGCCGCCATACATACGACTGATAGGCCAATTTTAGGACAGCCCTCTTATATATAGCACCATATATAAGCATATCTAATAACACACAAAGAAAAATTTTATTAACGCATTTTTGAGCCAATATTTTTGTTAAACTTTTAATATTTAAGTATAAATGAAAACTGAAAATAAATTGATCAATTCCCCGTGCGCTAATCTCATCATTTTTGTCGTATTGCCAAGGGTATTCTATATTTTTTGGTGCGTGTGCTTTGTTTTACTTTTCTCTTTTGTACTTCAGCACACACACGCAAAAAATATAAATTTGCTGTTATCTGGCCAGCTAACGTTTGTCTTGTAAACAGAACGAAAATCAATTTTTATACAAATCAGCTAACACACCACACTATGTATAAAAGATGCTAATTGACCGCCTCCTATTACAATATAATGTTAATGTGACCGGTCCCTTTCACATTGAAAAGCCGACCTAGGACTGGACCCTGCCACTAACTTTAACTATTTAACAAAATGTCCTGAGAATACGTCTCCAAAAACCCTTCAAATATTCGGTTTTCATTAAGATCGCAGAGAAACAATCGGGAGAGTCTAATTGTCAGACATAATTTTTCTGTTTTATTAAACAGCTTTTGTGGAATACCTCGTATATGTACCTACAATATAACCGCTGCTTTACGGTTAGAATGTTATTTACTAAAAACAAAAAATGAAGTACGTGCTTTTGTTAGCGCTATTTTCAAATAGTTGATTGTATGTTATTTCAACAACAGACACATGCCATACTCTTAACAAAATAAACATAAAACCAACTATTTTCAAATGTTTTATACACACAAAATAATATGACAGTGATTTTAAAAAAATGCTTAAAATAACAAAAATTTAACAGATTTTTAGTAAAATATGCACAAATAAACTTAAAATAATAACAGAAGAATTTGTTAATTTAACAATCAGTTTTTTCGGGCTTAAAATAAGAAAATAATTTTTGGTTAATGTAGGAACGGAAATAGCATGCGTTGTGGTGTAATGGTTAGCGCGTTGGACTGTTACACAGATGGTCCCGGGTTCGATTCCCGGTGACGACAACATCAATTTAGAAAAATAATATGTATGATTTTTCTATCACTTATATGTATCGCTGCGCCCACCTTCGGTGTTCCCGTAGCACTTAACCCCACCGAAGTAAAATAATGAATCAGGGCTATGAAACAAAAAGCTTCAATAAATTCGCCAACTCTACATCAGGTGGCGAGCAACAACTGTTCTAAGACTTATCACTAAACATTAGTTTTCACAACAAGTTCGGTTAATTCAAATAAATTTTAGTTGTAACACTCAAAGCAATCAGAAATATAATGTAAATATCGCTGTACTAACATAATTTATAAGTTGCTACCATTAAAATACACTTTTCAATTCGGTTGGCACTTTATTTCTCTGTGTGTGCAGATTTTAATAAAACTTCAATATGTTAGTTGCGAAATCACATGTTTCGGGGTTAAAAAGAGGAACTTAAAGATTACATAATTTTTGTATGAAAAAATGTCTAAAATTTACGAAGTCTACATTTACTTGTAATCAAAATAAAATATTGATTATGTTGCCCAGGGATGCCACTTATTCGAAATATTAAAAATATCGATTACGTTAATCGTAAAATGTCCAGTTAACTCCTCAATAATATTAAATAAGCATTATTATATGTTTTTTTGATTTCAAACAACAAATTAACATACAAATGTGGTATTCGAAAAATATTTAACAAAAATGCTCTGGAACGCTTGGACATGTTTTATATATCGGTATGTGTCTTCAAAATGACTTTCACTTGATACCCAATTTGCTTATGGGTTATTAGTTTTTGTTAGAAATATATATATAAAAAAAACATTAAATCATGTAAATTTTTTACCCCACTTTTTAGCCCCTACAATTTAAAAAAAAAAATTTTATTCTCCACAATATAGCCAAGATTCATTTAAATATGAGGGTTTACTACTGTGTAGTTTCCTTGTTAGTTAGTTTTTAATCGGTTTTTTTATTTTTTGATAGTTTTGAAGAGACTAATATCCTAATTTTGTTAATCACCTGAGTTCATCTCATCAAATACACTTCCCTCACCTAAAGCGGGTACTAGCAAATCATATTTTACAAATCCCTTGAGTTTTATGTTATCACTTGAATTGTCAACTTTTTACATTTTAGAGTTGCCATTGCCAATTTTTTGTAGGAATTCTTATAATTTACTATTGGCAACCCTAAAAATTTATTACAAATGTGAACAAAGAACAAAAAACAAAAGAAATAAAATAAATTTATGATTTCTCAATGAAAATGAAAATTATTCAAGTTCGAGGCCATATACTCTATATTTCTTCATTAGGATATTGTCCTAACAAATAATCCATAGAGTTTTTGTTTTCAAATTTATTATTTGACCCTTTCAGGAATGTGTTGATAGATCTATTTCGGGAATTTTCTAGGTTCCCATCATCAGAACACGTTTTGAAAGCGGTAACAATCCCATGCCAAACCTCAAGCATTCATATGAACTAGTTTACTCACTACATGAGAACTAATATACATATGAGTTTGAAATTAAAGATTATAACCATTGATCAAAAAATAAATTGAAAACTTGTTTGATGTGCAAGATCCACCTCTGGTGGATATTCAATACACGTTTTTTTGTTTCTCTCTCCTTTTTTATATTTTGTTAAGTTAGTTAACAAAACAGGGAAAGTAAACTAGGCGGTACTTTGCCTTTTTCACAAGTTTGTTATAATTTTTATTAAAAATAAAAATTATGTTTTTTCGACCTTTAATTGTGCAATGAAAATGAAAATTATTCAAGTTCGAGGCCATATACTCTATATTTCTTCATTAGGATATTGTCCTAACAAATAATCTATAATCATGTAGTGAGTAAACTAGTTCATATGAATGCTTGAGGTTTGGCATGGGATTGTTACCGCTTTCAAAACGTGTTCTGATGATGGGAACCTAGAAAATTCCCGAAATAGATCTATCAACACATTCCTGAAAGGGTCAAATAATAAATTTGAAAACAAAAACTCTATAGATTATTTGTTAGGACAATATCCTAATGAAGAAATATAGAGTATATGGCCTCGAACTTGAATAATTTTCATTTTCATTGCACAATTAAAGGTCGAAAAAACATAATTTTTATTTTTAATAAAAATTATAACAAACTTGTGAAAAAGGCAAAGTACCGCCTAGTTTACTTTCCCTGTTTTGTTAACTAACTTAACAAAATATAAAAAAGGAGAGAGAAACAAAAAAAAAAAAAAAAAAAAACGTGTATTGAATATCCACCAGAGGTGGATCTTGCACATCAAACAAGTTTTCAATTTATTTTTTGATCAATGGTTATAATCTTTAATTTCAAACTCATATGTATATTAGTTCTCATGTAGTGAGTAAACTAGTTCATATGAATGCTTGAGGTTTGGCATGGGATTGTTACCGCTTTCAAAACGTGTTCTGATGATGGGAACCTAGAAAATTCCCGAAATAGATCTATCAACACATTCCTGAAAGGGTCAAATAATAAATTTGAAAACAAAAATTCTATAGATTATTTGTTAGGACAATATCCTAATGAAGAAATATAGAGTATATGGCCTCGAACTTGAATAATTTTCATTTTCATTGCACAATTAAAGGTCGAAAAAACATAATTTTTATTTTTAATAAAAATTATAACAAATTTATGATTTCTCTTTAAACGAGCTTAAGAGATTTATTTATAAATTATAATTATTTATTCTTAATATTTCCTCTTCACATTGGGTGACTTCTTATAATAATTGTTCCCTGAAGAAATCATCCACTGTGGAGACGAAAAATTCGAAATAAATAATTATAATTTATAAAAAACAATTATTATAATTGTTCCCTGAAGAAGTCACCCAATGTGGAGACGAATTATGGTAAATAAATAGTTATAATTTATAAATAAAAGATCTTACACAGAAAAAACTAAAAATGGGTTTCAATTAAAAAAATTATTGAATCAATTAATATTTACCCACAAAAAAAGTGTTTGATCTATACGTTGGTATGTGTTGTTTTTTGCAATGCTGAGTGTGTTTGTGTGTGTGCTTGTTTTGTTTATTAACTTCAAATGTATTTGGTATTTTATACTGTAAATTTTCTATTTATGCATACAGTGTATGAAAAAACAATATGATAATTGCGTCTAAAATAAAATATGTATTTATATACTTAAAAGTCAATTAAAATATTAATTGATTCAATTAAATCTTTGTTTAGAAACAAATTAAATTAAATTAAATTCAAATCAAATCTTTAATTAGATATTTTAGGTTGATAATTTTTTCTGTGTAAGCTCAGTTAAAGAAAAATCATTAAATAAAAGAAGATCAAAAAAAAATTAACATTTTTAAAATAAATTTATTTTAAATTCACGGAAAATGCAAACTTTTTAAATTTTAAGGAACAAAAATTTTAAAGAAATGTGTTTAATTGTGTATTTGTGTGATTTTATTAATTTTTAACAATAAAAATATAATTATCAGTGTTTTAATTCTGCTGTCGATGATACTCTTGCCTAATTAATTATAATTATCGTTAAGTATTTATTTGTGTGTTTTTATTTAGGGTTTTTGTATCCAAATGCAATTTTATTAATTTAAAAAATGCCAGTGATAAATTTGACAGTTCAAGTGATTGAAATAACCCTCGGGTGATTTCGTAAATTCCGAGTTAATCAGCTACACTCATGAAAAAAAATAATCTGCTAAAATCAGCAGAAACATTTACTAAATATAAGTAGACAAAAAAATCGTTAACAAATGTGAAATTGTTTACGGTTTATTTCATTTTGAATTGTTAGGTTTGAGATCATAATTAAAATGTTACTATTACAAATAGAAAACACTTATTGCCAATAAATGTAAGAGAAGATGAAAAAAAAAATTGTGTGGAGATCAACGCTAGAGGGAGTGCTGCACTTTCGACCTAAGCGACTAGGTCATCTTCAGCCTCAATCTAAAGTTAAAGTTTTATTTTTGATGCGAATAAAAGTCGACCATTATAGAATCAGCAATCTACAATTTTTAAGTAAAAATTTATGTTGATTTTATCAAAATAAACTGTTATTTGTCAACTATTAATATTATAGTTTTTGAGATAGGCGTGGTAGAGAAGATTAAGCATACTTTTCTAAAAATCATAACTACATTGTAAATTTTTATTGAATTAGACTGCGCAGTTTCTGGTAACACAACCTTCATCAGTAATCCTTTTGACAATACTGTAATTATTTGTTATGGTTTTTATTGTTTGATTGCATCTATATGAAATGTTTATTTATAAAATGCAATTCTGACCGTGGCTTGAACCTGCTTTCTTTGCCACATGCACTTCGCACTACACTTTAGACAGGCGCTTTAACCACTTGATCTAAAGTCAAGTCGATTTTTGCTGTGGCTTAAAACCAGTTTCAATTACACGAGGTCGATTTTACATTTAATTGCAATTGCAGAAGATAGCTAAGACAAACACCACAACAATCCATAATTGTTAGAAAATCATATGTTATCTAATTTCCACTATTTTCCCAAATTTTGTGAGTTGGCGACAACTATGATGTATTTTTTGTACATACGGTAGTTTGGCTATTCACGTAGTTAGGGAAGAGTTGCCAGGGAGCAAATTTTTGATATATTTTATTGGGGATTTTTGATATTTTGATATTTTGAGTCTACAAATATTTTGTAAAAGTTTGTGCTAATTTTACAGAGTAAAATGTTATTTTCAATTAACTAAAATTCACATTGAATATAACAAAAATTTTGTTAAGTTAACAGATTTATTTTTTTGTTCTTATTTTATTAATATTTAGTCACAAAAAACAAAAATTTGCTAAATTTAGCAGTTTTTTCTGCAAGGTCATTTTAAACTAATTTTTAGTAGCTTTTTCTGCTACTTTTACAGATTTATTTCTAAGAGTATATGGAAATTATAGACATTTAAAAGACGAAAAATTAAAAAAAAAACTGTTTTCGCTACAACGCGAAAATTTGTAATTATATTATTATAATTTAAATGGTTTTCAAAGCAACCCAAAAGTTTCACTGTTTTTATTGTAAATCAACCACATTGGAAATATTTCCATGGAAACTGCTGTAGCTGCTGGATGGTGAATGTACCGCAGGTGCAAGCACTCCCACAAAACACTTTTCCAAAACTTTTTGTATAGCCCCCATTGTAATTTTTTTATTGAAGTCCACACCCCTAAAAGATATATATTGAAGTCCACATATTAAAATATATATTTTTAAAGACACCAACTGGAAAATTTATCACAGAATAAATTTACTTTTATATATTTTAATCCGTCTAAAAACTCAAAAATGTGTTCGTCAGCTACTGCCTGTATAGCAGTGGTCTTCACAAAGAGAAACACACTTAAAATGAGAGCATTACACTGAAAGAAGTGATGAGTTTTTCTTTTGTGGTTTCTTACAAGATTTGTTTTCATTGTTATAACAATTATGAAATTATTGAATATGTTGCGTTAAAAAAATATAAATTTTAAAAATATGTATGTACATTAGGGTTATGACTTTTTTGTTGCAAAAAAATTACGGGACAATATTGTACTGATAAAAAACAATATTGTATTGATAATAACAATAATGTACATCAGTGGTCTTCATCCATATCACCCGGAAAACGTTTTATTTTTTGTTTTTATCAAAAATAAATATCAATAAAATTTAAAATGTTTTTATAAATCAATAGAAATGAAAAAAATTCAAATATACTTTAAATTACAAATATACCTCAAGTTGAAAATCGAAAAATGTCTTAGTGTATAAATATTAAAATAAAAAAAAATATTTTGGAAAATATGTTTTTTGAACAATAAAACGTTTTAAAACGTTTTTTCTTTTTTTATTTTTAAAACTAATAATACAGATATTTTTGTTGAATGCTGGTTTGGTTACTGTAAAAACAATACGATTTCAGTGCAATTTTTTCTGATAAAATATTATTTTGAATTTTCATATTCTGGCAAAAAAAAAAGAGCAAACAAAATTTGCGAAACTATTTATATCAATTTATTTGTTTACAGAATGTAAATTAAGGGTTAAGTTTGAATATAAATTAATTTTAAATTAAAAACTAATGTGTTCATAGAAAATATAAAAAGGGTTTCCCACTCAACATCCCACATATTCATTAAATATTTTAATTTCAAATGCTGTAAAGAAATATATATTTATACGAAATATAAACAAACATGCATGAATTTATGTAGCTTGTTATCAAAACTTCTCAGTGTATCAAAGAAAAATGCAGCTTTCTTTAAAAACGTTAAAACATAAAAAGATCCGCTATACTCCGACTCTGTTGAAAGCTAACTAGCTACTGAATGAAACATTTATCTCACATACATATTTATTGTTGTAATTATGGTTGCCGTTCAGTACGATGCAAACAAAGAGTACGGATTTTTTTTGTGAAAGATTTTGTAGCGTTGTTAATTTATTACAATTAGTTAAGTTTTTGATAGGAAAATAAAACAAAAAATGCTTTCTGAGAGTTATAAGAGCAATATTGGTAAATACAGTACGATATTAAATATTTAAAGATATTGTAATAAGGATTAGCGATACAGGTAGTTTTGGTACATTTCAAGAAGCTGTTTTGTAGGATTTTTTTTACTTTGAGCAACCCTGGTTATAATATTCACGAAGAGAATAAATAAATACCCGAAAAACTTCGTCACCTGGGTGATATGGATGAAGACCACTGCTGTATAGTAAACCCCTCAAACTTGGAGGTAAAAATATGATTATAAACTGAACTAATCGTCATTTAAAATATTTATTATCTCCCTTAAATTCAGAAATAATAGGGGATGGTGTTTGTTCCGCACTGGTAACAGCCCTTCCTTCTACCATACATCAATTTTTTTTTTCGTTTTATTATTGAATTGCGGAAATTTTTGAAATTGTGCTAACGAAAAGTTTCTCTCTTAAATTGTTTAATCTTTTTGATTGTACTACTAGGCGTATGAGTGTTACTTAATATTAAATAACACTCATACGCGTAGTAGTACAATACATGTAGTACAATACATGATGTAGTAAATATTTCGTATATAGAATTAGCTATAACTACCAAATTAATTAATCCATGATTTTTTGTAATATGTACCATGATATCTTTTTCCAAATACAGTGGAATACGGGTATAACAAACTCGCGGGGACCAGACCATTTAGTTCCTTATAAGCAGGGATGTCCAGGTAATACCGCTACAGTACCGTTATCGATTCAAAACCCTTTCAACTGACTATCGTTATCCCTAAAATATCGTTACCGAAATAATTGAAATACCGTTATCCGAAAAATACCATTACCGATATAACTAAAATAAAAATATCCTTAATATACCAATACCGAAGTAACTAAAATACCGTTATCGCTAAAATACCGTTGCCGAAATAATTGAAATACCGTTATCCATAAAATAAAGTTACCGAAATAATACGGCAAAATCAGAAAAAATAAACGGTGTAAATATATATATATATATACTTTCCCAAAGCTTCATCATAAACTAACTAGTCATTAGAATTATCGATGTGCTTTGACATTACGTGAATAACTTAAATAACGTTATCCTTAAAATACCATTCACGAAACAACTGAAAAACCGTTACCAAAATAAACGAAAATAGCGTTGCCGCTAAAGTACCGATACCGAAATAAGTTTAATACCGCTAACGCTAAAATACCGTTAATTGAATAACTGAAATATCATTAACCCTAAAATACCGTTACCGAATTAAACGAAAACAGCGTTATCCTTACCGATGCCCGCATCGAATCGGTTAGCATCCATGGTTATAAGCGATGTTCGCTATAAGCGAAGTAAAAATTCTTTCTTCATTTCAGAATTTTTTCATTAATTCTCCTAGTTTTAAAATATTCGTTTGTAGTTATGGAACAATTATTTCATTAAATTACGTTTAATGCTGGTTTTAATTCATTTAAGTAAATTTGTAATTGAAAAGCTAAACGTTTTAAGATTTGCAGCAGAATTTCCATTTTACAACCTCAATTTTTTATGTGTTCGTTATAAAAGTAAAAATGTCCCTGAAAAATCACAAAAGGGTCCAAAAACTTAGTTCGTTTTATAAAAATTTTGTTATAAACCATGTTTGTTATAACCGAGTTATTTTGTATGAAACATGAACTGTATTATCTAAACTCGTGATACAAAATCAATTCTTTTGACGACTTACATTTTTTTAATGTTTTCCTATTTCCCTTAAACTACTTATTTGATAGAATTAACAAAAAAAATCTATTCTCTATAAAAAAAACTATTGAGTTTTCGTGTTTATCAGGTAAGAAAATGGAAAAAAGATGTGAGTAATTTCAAAAATTTTCGACTTCTGTTGAAACTGAATTTAGATGTATCTTATTTCTCCAGGTTTTTTCTTTTGAATTGAGAGAAACGATGGACAAGGTTAGGTATAATAAAACATTTTGACATAAAAAGTTTTACGTTGAAAAGTCTTCACCTGAAGAATTGATGGCCATTTAGAATTCTTAAAATTAAAAAAAAAAGTTTTGAAACTTACAAAAGTTTTTTCGTTAATTTTATGGTTTTGCTTATAGTTTTTAACTTTCCGATTCAAAACAATACAAAATGGAGCCACTAGACTTGGGAAGTACATTCACTGAAAAAGTACAATAATTTCCATATCGCTGCTTGGTGAAAAGTTGTATGGTGGCTTACAAGCAAACCCAAAACTTTCCGATTTTTAAACTTTCGAAGTCTTTGCTATAGTTTTGAGAACAGTATTTAAAATTTGATATCAAATTTAAAATACTCAAAACATTTTTTTTTGTCATATAGAGAACTTAAAACGAGAACAGAGTTTATTTTGGAAGCACACATTTTTTTTGCCGGTTTTATTATATTTAGTTGGATTTAGGTCTACTTATTAGCAGGAATTTATATTAAAAACTCTTATAAATAAAGAAAAAGAAGAAATTAAAATAATATTTAATTCGCAAAATTAAAAATTTTATAAAAGGACGCTTTCTGAGGTTATGAAAATTTTGTTTGCTCCTTAAAATAGTTTGATGCCAACAACTCATTTACATTTTAAGCAATAAAATATTATATGTATCGATAGCTCAGTTGGTAGAATTGTCGCCTAACTAATTGTTAAATACCAGAGACCAAAGGTTCGAATCCCAGCATGACCACGTTATTTATTTAACAAAAAAAAAAAGTTATTTATTTAATTAAAAAAAATATCTGTAAAAAAAAATTTTTATGCATTTTTTTTATGAAAATCTATTTATAGACACATTACTTCTTCGCATCATGTAACCATATAACTAAACAGGGGGTAACCCTGCAAGATAATGAGTCCAGCCATTACTTTTAGGCTCATAGCCTCTAAAATTCATCAGTTAAGTAACGTGTAAAGTAATGCATGGAGCCCTATGGCGATACATTACTTTATCCATATTTTGGTATTGTGTGGTTTTGGCTGCGTAGGAATGAAAAAAATTGTATTTTGTTTTCAAATATAATTGTAAAAGTCAAACGCAAAAAGCATACACTTAAAAAAAATCGCGTCATTGCCTTATAAGTTTGTGATGTTTGTAACCCGTTATTGGTGCGCAGACATGAAACTCGGCATATCACAAACTCTATCAACCTGTATTATTTGTGGTATAATATATATTTTGAAATGCTATATAAACATTGAGATCTATAAATGGATGTTATTTTAATAAAACTCAGACAAAATCTGTAATTTTAATATTATTAATTTGCTTTAAACTTAAAACCGCCATCATTTCTGTTAAAAATAAATGATTGACGCGGTTGGATTTGGCATGCTTGAACATCGGCACAAAAGGTTATTCATATAAACAAAAACAAAAAATTTAAGATTTCGTCTTTTCAAAATTCGTAATATATATAGGAAGCCTAACTATCTGTCTTTTTAAATCCGTTTAAAAATTAAAAATGTGCTGTCACAAAAAATAGTGTTTTAACAAAAACTATAGATTTTGTGGGTATATTAAAATATCTAATGATTGATCATGGATCTACTCAATCAGACACATTACCAAGAACTGTCGTTTACAACGTTTCTCAGAGCAATAACATTTCAAAATAAAGAAACATCGAAATAAACGACAACAAATTTAACTACCCGACTTGAACTAAATAATCACATTTTAAGGCCTTAAAACCGCAATGACATTGATCTTTTAATTGAAATTACATTAAAGTTTTATCCATAACAAAATAAAATACTAACAAATTTTAAAATATATTACAAATTTTAAAATATATTACTAATTTTAAAATTCAGTGGTAATTCAAGTCATTTATGACGAACAAACTGTTTTTTTTTTCATATTTTCGTAAATATTATTGTACTGAAAGTTTTCAAAAGAAGATGTTATGGCAACCAAACACCGTACAATCGGCTAACCTTTATAATTAAACCATGATCAGACACACAACCTACACTAGCCAATAATTTTTTAATTTTTTGTGTTCAGTTTTGCGTTTTTTATTTTCTGAGTGTACGCTCAGGGCACTTCTGCTTTAAAAATATATAGTTGTTTGGGTTGTAATACAGTTTCTTTATTTTTAATATAAATGTCCGTCATTTGCAAAACCAATTAAATTTTTTACTAATCTTGTAGTTCATTTAAAAAAAAAAACAAACCACATCAAATGACTGCTTTATGATTTTACATTCATTTTTTTCAGTAATTTTTTGTTATTTAAAAAAAAAAACTAAATGTTTGATTATTTTTTACAAACATGTGGTTAATTTTTACTATAAGGTGGCGCAAAAGTAATCCTCCTATCAGAAAATGCTATAAATTTTGCGATTGGCCCCTAATGTCAGTTCTGTTTTGACATTTGTGTAGTAAACACATGCGAAATACACGTTAATAAACAATGTTACGATACACTGCTCCAGAACGCGGAATATTGGTGACTATTTATTTGACCAATAATCGGTCGGTGATTTTGGCACAACGTGAATTTCGTCGCAGATTTCCTGGCCGTCCAACGCCTACTGGTAAAACACTGCGACGCAAAGCAAAATTTACGCTTCTGGGGCACTGAAAATCCGCGTGAAACCCACGAAGAGCCATTACACCCGCTCAAAGTCACTGTTTGGTGAGCCATTTTCGCTGGAGGAGTTATCGGGCCTTTTTTCTTCGAAGACGTCGCGGGCCAAACTGTTACTGTGAATGGTGAGCGCTACAGAGCAATGATCAACGAGTTCTTTTTGCCGCAACTTGATGAATTGGGATTGGAAAACATGTGGTTCCAACAGGACGGTGCAACGGCACACACTGCACGTGCCACACCCGATATGCTGAAGGATGCATTTACCGGGCGCCTAATCTCCCGTTTTGGCGATTTGCACTGGCCAGCAAGATCGCCTGATTTGACCGCTCCAGACTTCTTCTTGTGGTTCTTTTTGAAGTCGCGGGTTTATGTCAACAAGCCTCAGGCTCTTGCAGCTCTTAAAGACAATATCCGTCAAGAATGTGATGACCTATCGCCGTAGTTTTGGCCAAAGTGATGGAAAATGCCATAAAAAGGGCTCAAATGACAATCAACTGTGGCGGCGGCCATTTACATGACATCATATTCTCGACTTGATGTAAACAAAATTAAAATACCAAATAAAAATAATCCACAAGAAGAATCAAAGTTTTTAATTTTTTTTTTAAATTACAGCCAAAAAACATCGGAAGGTTATTTTTGCGCCACCTTGTACAATTGAAGGGCTTATTGCAAAAACTTGATAAGATACATTTTATTTTTATTTTATGTTAGCCGTTTAAAAGTTAACAAAAGCAAAAAATACGATTTCTGCATGACGTTTTTATTCTATGTACTTTTAATAAGTGCTTAAGCAAGACTTCTATCAAATATTAATCAATTGATGTCTAGAAAACAGCAAAAATCCATAAAATAATAAATGTAGCTTATCAAGTTTTTACAATAAGCTCTTCAATTGTTAATCATTTTTTGAACATTAAAAAACAAATGTCAATGTTAGTTGAATTTACTGAAATGTAAGTCGTCCTTTCTTTAAGTGAAATTTCATTTGTTTTTAACTACATTTGCATTGGTTTTTACCTACATAGTATTCTAAGTGTATATTTGTTATACATAAAATATTTATATTTATATTCTGTCTGCTCTGAACGTATACTACGTCACCACGAAAATGCCAAAGGACATTTTTTCACTATTATATGTTGGGGTAGTACAAAAATAATATAAAAAAAACACAAAAAAGTGAATGATAAAAAAAAATATAAGCAGAAAAACAAATAAAATGCAACTTTAGTACAAGAAAAAAATTCCTTTTTTTGATTTTAGAAAAATATATAGTAAGTATACGTGTAAGGATTGTTTCTCTTTTCAAGTTGTTTAACAAAAACAGCTAAAGATTGCATTTTCTGGGTCATTAAACTTTTACATGTGAGTTTTTGGAGAAAAAAAAAAATAAACTTGAAAAAGAAAAAAGATTATACCTATGGGAATAAAGAAGTTATTTTTTTTTGTTTGCTAAGATTACAAATTTTATGCATACTTAGAAAAAAAATAAATAAAATTCTTAGATAAAATGAAAATTTAGTTTTGTATAAATTAAATTTTTCTTTCAAAGAAAATTGCCTCTAAACTAAGATGTCAAAATGCGTTGAAAAAAATAATTAAATTTGACCAAATGTAATATTGTAATTTTTAGCCTAGACTTTAGTTTTCCAACATTATAATTTCTCTTGTTTTTTGTTAAATACCACATTAAGGAATACATTTTGCAAACTTTACTTTTGTATGTAACGGAATGTGCTCTAATGTGGCCTGTTTGGTAGAGTAGACCTTTTGTTTTTTTCGTGTTGTTCCATGAATATATCAAAACTTTCAACTGGCATCAAGTTTAGTTTCCGCTATCTCCATTTGAAAAAGGTTTAGACGTGAATACACACGTTTTTTCTGGTTTTATAGTGTCGCTGCAAAAAAAAACGCTACACTCAGGGAAAATTTTTCATCATATTTATGAAGTTTTCATAAATATGATGAAAAGTTACACAACAATTTTTCACAAATGTTTCAAAGACCTGGATCATTCCATCAAAAAGTTTTATAAACTTCGTGAAAATAAATTTTAACTTTTTATTGAATTTTTTTATTTTTTGAAATTTAGAAAACATTTTATTGCAATTTAGACTTTTCAAAACTTAAAAACTACCAGAAATTATTTGAAATTCTGAAACAGCAGTTTAATAATATTTGATGTGTTTTTAACCCATTATTTACCAAGCATAGATTCCGTGCAAATTTCTTGACAAAACTTAGCCTAATCACGCCTTCTAATAGTGGTCTAATTAATTAAATTTGAAACTTTGAAGCTTTGTACGCACTTAAAGGGTTAATATTTTTGAAAAATCTATTTTTAATGTATTAACAAGTCAAATTTCTTAAAAAAATATTGCGAAAATATTTGATTATTGTTTTTGGACTATTTTTAAGAATTTTTTAAAAGTTTTATTAATTTTAGACATTTTTTGCAAATTGTTATTTGGCAACTCTAATTGCTCACATTTGGCAGGTTTAGAGAAACTGACTTATTTTTTGATATTAAAAAACAAAAACGGATTAATTTTCTACATACTTCCAGTTTTACAACAACGAAAAACTCTCGATTAGATCAATTAATTTGTTTTAAAAAATATATGTTGAATCAAAATTTTTTCATTTCCAAATATATTGTTATTATGTATCTTCATCTAAATTCTGTTAAATTTAATAAGCCACATTAAGGAATACATTTTGCAAACTTTATTTTTATATGTAACGAAATGTGCTATAATGAGGCCTGTTTAGTAGAGTAGACCTTTTGCTTTTTCGTATTGTTCCATGAATATATTAAAACTTTTAACTGTCATCAAGTATAATATCCGCTATCTCCATTTTAAAAAACTTTAGACGTGGATGCACATGTTTTTTTCTGGTTTTGTAGTGTCGTTGCAAAAAAAACGCTACAAGCAGGGAAAAAATTTATGAGATTGTTTCAAAAATCACTTTTATTACGCCACACTTGCTTATATTTTTAAATATTTTTAAAAAATGAGCTTTTAAAAATAGTTTTTTTTTAAATCATTATATGCAACCCCGGAATTAGAAATTATTTTTTTTGTTGCGTCGTTATAGTGAATTTCTACCAGAAGTAATAGTCTTTAACGACACGTTGTGAAAAAATGGGTCAATTTGAAATATAATTTTTTGAATATAATATGAAACGTTTCATAATATTTCTGAAGCATTTCATAGAAATTTATAAAACGTTCATAAAAGTTTATGAAACTCTTCATCCCATTTATGAAATATTTAATAACATTTAGGAAGCATATCAAAAAAATATTATGAAACTTATTCGTCAAATTTATGAAACATTACATAAATATGAAGAACCCTGTCATCAATTTGCACTTTTATGAAACAGCTTCATCATATTAATGAAGTGTTACATTGGACGAAAATTAATGAAGTTTTTCATCATATTTATGAAGTTTTTCATAAATATGATAAAGCTTTTTCCCTGAGTGTTTATAAAGTACAATTTTTCATTAATATAAAAAGTAAATAAAAAGCCAGTTTTAAAGAACTTTCCTAATCGGAATTTTTGAAACGGTAAGAATTTTATTCACAATTTTAAAAATAAAAAATAGTATAAAAATATATGTTTACACTACCAAAAAATTTAAAATACACAAACAAATTTTTTTCTCATATATTAGAACTTGGAAATAAAAACGGGATTATTTTGGAAAACGCTATTTTTTGCCGGTTTTATGATATTTGCAGGAAATCATAATAAATACTTTTAATTTTGCTAAATTTAAAATTTTACATAAGGATGCCTTTTGAGGTTATGAAAATCTTGTTTGCTCCATAAAATTTAAGATCGTTAGAACTTTTTGATACCTTTTCGATTTTAGTATTAAGCTCATTAAACTCTTTTTATATGATGTACATTTTGGCACAATTGATGCAGCCAGCGATTTAGTTGTCACAAAGCGAAATGTGTTTGGAAAACACTGGCGCTGCAGCCGCTATGAATGAAAGAAAACAAACTTTTTTGCACTTTATCAATTTAGTCCGTCATAAGGATTCTCTCTAGATACCTAACAATGTTCTGAAACCATGCTTTTTTTTATAAAAAAAAAAAAGTTCGCAACAAATAATTAAATTTCGCAAATTTTTAGAAAGTTCATAAAATCTTTGCGTTTGCATTTTTAAAAAGGCCCTTTTGACTCGGAGGTGCCGTTTACAAAGTAAATCAGTTAGCTCAATACGCTAGCCAATTTCAAATATAATTGTGAATGTCAGACGCAAAAGACATACATATAAACAAAAAATTACGCTAATAACGTATATATATATTATATTTTCCCAAAGCTTGATCTGAAACTAGCTAGTCATTAGAATTCAAATTAATGAAAAATTCATTAATTAAATGACATCTTCATAAAATCATTTTGGTTAATACTTAAAATATGCTATTATTGTACTTATATAACGCATTATTTCTGGAATATTTGTCGGATTTACTAGAAACTTACAGTACATTCATGGAACAACTTTTTTAATTTTTCAAATAACTGAGCGCAGTAGGCGTGGTCAAACTTCTGAAAAGTGAAAATGTTCGAGGAAAAGCATGTTAATATTTAAATTAACTGTGCTTAACTGGAACAATGAACAATTTCTAAAAAAAATCATTGTCGATAGACTTTTCGACTGGTGACATCTGTTTTTTAAAAAACAGTGTCTAAAACTTTCTAATAAAAAACCTTAAAATTATTTTCCAGTATATATTGAGAGTGGGCGTGTTCTTACTTGGAATTTAATCAAAATCCGCAAACTTATTTTGAATGACATATTTATTATATATACATATTTTCGTAATATTAAAACCATTTTTTTAGATTTTATGTAATTTTTTAGTTCAAGGATATTTTCGATCTTTCCTTGTCCTTCCTCGGAAATATACAAAATTTTACACATACAATTCCAAATGCATATCTAAGAAACATACTAATTTTCTTCACATTCCAATAGTATACGTAGCTTTTATTGCATTTTTAACAGGATATATGACACCAAGGTTGGTACTTGCTGCGATTTGGAAAACTGTTTGTATTTTTATATGTGTAAACAATATATACTCGTGTAGCAAGTTTCACTTACGTACGACAACTGGCTCTATTTTTGGCCACTAGTTATATGTATTGACGACACAGTGTGACACAAATTCATAATTAAATAGTTCAAAACACTTCTCTGAAAATTTGTATATCGATTAAAAAACGTAAGATATTTTGTTTAAAAATATAAAACTAAATAAAAAATGGACATGTTTTGAGTTATAACGATTTTTTGTTTGATGTCACCAGTCGATAGCGCATAGAAAAGTCTATCGATAATGATTTATTTAAAAATTTGTACCACAGTAACTTCAAATTTTAACATACATTTCGTCAGAAATTTACACTTTTTAGAAGTTTAACCACGCCTACTTCGCCCACTTATTTGAACAATTAAATAAGTTGTTCCATGTAGGTCTTATATTTAATAGGACAACATTTGCTGTAAGTTTCAAGTAAATCCGGTAAACTTTTGTCTTAAGTGGAAAAGTTTATAAAATAAAGCGTCATATAATTTTTTTTTGTTGTACACTTTACATTTAGTTCCATCAAATTTCCACAGGAGGTGCCTCAACTATTGGAATAAGCTGTTTTAAAACAAAAGTCTATACCATCATTTTATTTTAGTTATTTAGGCCAATTGGTAACGTGGTACTGTTTACATGTTAGTGGTTGCGGGTTCAAGTCGCGTTCAGGGAAATGTGAAAACAAATAAAATAAATAAATATGAGCACAAATATAAAAATCTAAACAAATATGAAACAGGAAGAAAATAATGTTTTCCATTATATCATCAGTTAATGAAAATAATTCATTAATCCAATGAAACTTTCTTTGGCGACTTTTTAATGCAAACAATTCATTGTCCTAATGATAGATTTCATTAAAACAATGCACAAAATTCTATCAGTGTAGATGTTAAAAAGTCGGGTCAAAAATGACAAAATTTTACTGTTTTTAAAATATATTTCTTTTATAAGTTGTAAGAGATTAGATTATAGTCAAATTGGATATAAAATAAAAGGTATTTTAACGACGCATTCACTTTTATATAAACTGATACAAAAACATGTCCGTGCGTGTCATTACATTTTTCTTATTCAAAAAACAAATTTTCGGATACCACATTTCATATATGCGACCAATTAATTAAATGGACTAATTAATTGATGAATTCATTACAATTTCATTGATATAAATTGTAATGAATTATATGCATTACCTTACAGTGCGCCCCGGTAGGCTAGTTGGTAGCGTGCTGGCTTATCAGTGCGGGGGTCGTGGGTTCAATTCCCACCAGAGTCATTTTTTTGTTTTCGCTACAACGCGACGAAGGCCATAGTAGCTAGTGCTCGGTAATAGGGTAATAGTATATAATTTGTAATTATATGATTATTAATTATTAAAATAAAAAAAATATTTTCATTACCATTTTTTTACGTAATGTTAATGAAAAAAAAAATAAAAAAAAAAGTTTTTCATATAGAGCAAATTAACAATATAAAAATACTTTGTTCAATTCACACATAAATTAACCACTGACGAGTCACAGGAGGGGGACGAAACTGCGGCAGTCTGGTCTATCCCTTGTGTCCGTAAAATGTTTCAATAAAAATGTTTTCTTCTTCTTCTTCCTGTAAAGAGACTAACTAAATTAATGAATTTCATTGATTTGATTTCCTTTCACTGATTAAGGATAATGATTTTAAATTTCATTGCCATTAGAAGTGAATCAATTAAATTAAGCAAATTATAACTGACAGAATACAAATATGCTAGGTCTGGGAAAGATTCCGATAGATTAATTTTTTATGAAAAAAACACAGGGTCTCAATTATTTGTTTACTCAAATACGTAAGTGAAAATACCAATTTAATCACTCCGATAATAGAATGGAATATTGGTCTAAAATGAAACGATATGGAATTAAACGGGGAACGAGTGGAATCGGAAGACTTAACATATTCATGTTGTAGGAAGTGGACGCGTTTTTTTTTTTTTTTTTTTTTTTAAGAGAAGCAGCACTCAGGAAAATCTTACTATTAATTAATGTGTTGCTTTCTTTGGATAGGGGATAGTGGAGAGATGAAAGGTGGTGAAAGATGAAGGGCTTCAAACATGGCAACACTGTAATTGCGCGAGTAGATAAGTCTTAGAACAGTTGTTGCTCGCCACCTGATGTAGAGTCGGCGAATTTATTGAAGCTTTTTGTTTCATAGCCCTGTTCACTATTTTACTTCGGTGGGGTTCAGTGCTATGGGAACACCGAAGGTGGGCGCAGCGATACATATAAGTGATTGAAAACTCATACATATTATTTTTCTAAATTGATGTTGTCGTCACCGGGAATCGAACCCGGGACCATTTGTGTAACAGTCCAACGCGCTAACCATTACACCACAACGCCCACTAGTTTTTTTTTTACCAATTTTTACATTTGTTTCAAAATTTTTACTTGCAACTTCACTAAAAAGATTAACAAATGGCATGAAGCGTAATTTAATCAAGCCGTTTCCAACGCTCTCATCGAAAAATCTGAACTGATTTTAAGAGTTTTGAAAAAAATGTTTTAACAGTGGTACTTTCAATTAATTCATTTTCAGGTTTTTAAGCAATTTTAAAGTTAATATGTGTTGTTTAAGGTATTCTCTAAATAAGTTTTGTATAATTAACACAAATTATATATAATTAATGCTAATGAAAAATCCCAAGTATGCCATATTTGTATGGGAACTTGTTGGTTTTAGTGCCAATTAACATATAATAATGCTTATTAAGTTTTATCGAAGGTGTGTCTGGACTTTTTTCATTTTTCATAATCAATTGTACATTTGCAACAGTTTTAAATAATATATTTTCCACATTTCTTAATCTCTTTCCACATTTCCACATTGCATTTGCAAATATTTAATCTCACAGATATTACTCGTATTTTGTATTTCATTATTAACTTTTTTACCATTTCACAGCATACAGTTAGGCATTTGACATTTGGTAAAATAGTAGCATAACTTTAGGCTCTAATTACTGTCAATGTAATAAATTAAAGATAATTTTTATTCGAATGACTTCCTTTACCAAAACAAATTAATTTTAAATTAACATGAATTTATAACAAATCTTCTACATTTGCACTTGAATCATAAATAATTTATTAGACACATTTTGCATAAATAATGTTTTAGACATATTTTGACTGCATACAAACTTTCTCTTACTAATTGCATGCTAGAATATGAAAGATTCGTTACAAAATATTGAAATATTATCAAATACAAAACATCATTTCATACAATTCCTCAAAAACAAAGTTTTATAGTCATTATAATTATTTTTTTGGTTTTTTTGCAAATACTTTTCAGCAAATAATTTTAATAATTTGCCATAAGGAGTGAGATCGGTCAAACTAGTGCACGCATTATACCTTGAAAGTTCTGTTACATACTTTAATGAAATATTTTTTTTTTATATAAAGTAAGCTTTGAAAATATACCTAAATTTTTTTGTAAAAAGTATCAATCAAAACGATTAGTTATGTAAGTCTGTCAAAAAATGGATAATCAATAAAAAGTAAGAAAGAAAAAAATAATTGAAATTTACAAAGAAAAATCAGATTGTAAATTACAGAATTTACGAAATACGGGTTTCAGCGTTGTGAAAAAATATAATGACACTCGTATTATTAATAGAAATCCGCGAACCGATGTTAGAAATGGTATTTCTGATCCAAATAATGCTAAGAAAATAATGGGCCTTTTGAAGAAAAGTCCTAGCCTGTCAAAAAGAAAATCAGCTGTTCAGAGTTTTTGTTCGGAAAAGGTAAAAAAGTGAAAGTAAAAAAAATTAAAAACATATAAAGTGCAAAAAGTGCCGACCCGAAATTTCAGGGAGAATGAGTAGGTCAAATAACGTTCCAGAAAAAAAAGTTAAAAACATATTAAATGCAAAAAGTGCCGATCCGAAATTCCAAGAAGAATGAGGAGGCCAAATAACGTGCTAGAAACTGTGTCGTCATTTTGTAACAAAATATGATTGTTGTATAATGGATAACGAATCCCACGTGCTTGGTGATTTTTTCCAGCTTCCAAAGCAAGAATTTCATATAGCGGATGTAAAAGGAGATGTGGAGGACACAATATGGACAAAAAAAGGCAAAGTTTACAATAAAATTTTTAGTTTGGGAGTACTTTTCATATAACAACACGCACTATAAATACCGGTTTGTACATAAGAGAGCGTTTGAAAAGCGGTATTAGTCATTTATTCAGGAACATGATGTATCTACTTTCTTAAGGCCTAACATTACATCTTGTGAATATAGCAAATCAGCGGTAGAATGGTACCAAAGGCATTATGCGATTTTGGTACCAAGAGTGTGGCGAATCCGCTTAACTGCCCATAACTGAGACCAATAGAAATGTATTGGGATCTGGTAAAAAGAATTATGATAAACACAAAAAAAAAAAAAACAAACGCGAAAAACGCTAAAACTTTTGAAACTATATCATCATTTCACAGCAAGAAGGCTACTGATGAAACAATAAAAACATATTTTCTTGAATTTCTGAAAAAGTTAAAATATTATTAAAAACAAAAATAAATAGTACACTTAGGAAATTATGTTGGTAAAGACGACTGCAATTGTAGTCAAAAACAAATGAAATTTCATTTAAAAAAAGGACGACTTACATTTCATTAAATTCAACTAACATTGTCATTTGTTTTTTAATGTTAAAAAAATGACTAACAATTGTAGTAAAAATGAACCACATGGTAGTAAAAAATAAACCAAAATTTAATTTTTTTTTTTTTTAAATAACAAAAAACAACTGTAAAAAATGAATGCAAAATCATAAAACAGTCATTTGATGTTAGTTGTTTTTTTAAATGAACTACAAGGTTAGTTAAAAATTTTATTTGTTCTACAAATGACTTACATTTACATTAAAAATAATGAAACTGTATTACAACCCAAACAACTACATATTTTTAAAGCAGAAGTTCCCTGAGTGTACTGGTAAACCCCTGCTATTTTTGTGAAACCCATCGTGTTAAAAATTACCAAAGGTACAACTAATATTGTGCTAGAAACTACACACAGAAAAAAATTTAGTTATTTGCCAACTGCAATTCGGTTGGTATTACTCAAATTCGGTTATTACGAATTTCAGACAGTTGGCACAACTTTACATTCGTTTTCACAACAAAATTCGGTTAATTCAATAGAATTTTTGTTGCAACACCCAAAATATTCAGAAATCTAATGTAAATATCGTTGTACTAACTGAATTTATAAGTTGTTACCATTAATATACACTTTTCAATTCGGTTGGCACTTTATTTCTCTGTGTACACTATTTTATTTTGCAAATTATGTGTTTTACCAGCACCAACCGCAAAATTGTTTACCAATATTATTTTTACCAATATTACAACCAATTATAAGCATCATAGAAATGTTGAGGTTAAGAAGAAGAATAAACGCTTTTCATTAAAAATTAGCTTTTCTGTTATTGTATATTATACTCAGAAGTGACAACACTAACAAACACAAATATTCTATTTTTAGATTTTTGTTCATTTTTCTAATCTCCTCCGTCTCTATTTCACAACGTTACCAGAATGACGTATTATTTTTACGTTCAGTGTTGACAACTTTTGCGTTTTAATTTGAGACATCGCCACAGGGCAAATTTTATAATGTATTTTAGTACAGTGTTATTTTAACGTAATATAGACAGTAGCAATTAATTTTTAATTAATATGCATTTGACAAATTTAACTTAGAAATGTTAAGGTTAAGAAGAAGAATAAAAGTTTTTCTCTAAAAATTATCAACACTACTTATTAATTTAAGTCAGACTAGACTAGTTTCTGCCTCTTTTTATGGACAGGCGTCATCAGTGATTTTCCATATAAATTGTATTATTATTTGTGTCTTATAATTGCCAGATTGTCTATATATGATAAATTTTCAACAACCTGCGACTGTAAGAATCAAACCCGCGCTCTTTATTCATCTTCTTTTTAATATTTTATTATATTCCACACATTTAAATAAATACGAATTAAAATTCGAAGACCGAACTCTATTACCTGATTTTTAAATGAGTCTTATTATATATATTTCTCAAAATTAATTAAAGTTAATATATTTTAAAAGCTCAAAGTTGTTTGAGTTACGAACGTTATGCCAACGTTCGCTTTAACCAACGGTTTTCCACTGTTATCAATCGGGTAACTGGGATATACTGTCAAAATTGTTAATCCCACGTTCTTCCAACATATAACCGACCGTCGCCGACGCTTTGCCAACACTGTGCCGATTGTAATATCAAATTGTATAAAATACCATTTAATAAACCGCTATCTTTATTGAAATTGATTGACAAAGTCAAAAGTTATATTGTATTATTCGTGCACTAGTTTGGCCGATCTCACTCCTTATATGTTAAATTAACCAACTGAATAAATATGCAGGTACCCAGGAAGAAATTGCCAACCGTACCAAAAAAATATTACTGGCAAACCGCTGATATTTTTGTAAATCCTACCAAAGGTACAAATAATAGGAAAACAATATTTTGTTTGCAAAGCACGTGTTTTGCCACAAGCAAAATTCTTTGACAATATTGTTTTAACCAATTAGAAGTATTTTTTTCTTTAATATTTTATTATATTTCACTCATTTAAATATGATGTATAAGATGAAGACCGAACTTTATTAATTTAAGCTATTTTAAAAACACAACATTTTTTGAATTACCAACGTTATGCCAACGGTGTTAAGTTCGCTTGAACCAACGGCTAGCCACTGTTCAGGTAACAGGACAATACTGTCAAGATTGTTAATCCCACGATCTGTATTTTTCTGCCTGGGTATGTATAAATAAAACTGATAATATAATGTTAACATATATGCAAGTGATGATATTAATTAAATTATTAATTTAATAGATTTTGTATGGACAAAAGAAACGTATTAAAATTTTATTGATACATTTCAACACTACAATTGATTGATATATAGTGCAGTGTTAAATTATGTGTCAATAGTAAATTGATTTATGCAAGGGAATGTTCGCTATGTAAGTTAATGTTCGCACCTTGTAGTTGGGCTATATAACAAAAATGAAGTGAAATATTACAAATCCAAATATATCAGCTTATAGGATAACTCGATGGAAATTAAGCAAGAACAGTAAAAGTGATGCGTAGACCATTTAAAAAAGACTAAAACTGAGAGAAAATAAAAAATCAAAAAAATAAGAAAATATATTAAAGGTCCACTTTAGGAAACATTATGAAAATGTATTTCTTGACATTTTTGTTTTATTTGTTATATTTGTTTATGACATCAATTAGTTTTATTAAAATTGTGAATAATATTCTTACCGTTTACAAAAGGCGACTTGGAAAATAACTTAAAATTTGTTTGTTATTCACTTTTTATGTTTACGAAACATTACACTTTATATTTCGTTTTTTTTTTTGGAATAGCACAATAGTTGCAACAAAAAGACGACTTTTCGACTTTTGTAAAAATTTAAAAAGTCGACTTTTCGACCATTCGACTTTGTAGTATGTTTAAATGTCGACTTTTCGACTTTTGTTAAGTAAAAGATCGCGGTGTAGGATAGCATTACCATAAAAGTGGCTATACTAGTACATATTTGGTAATGGCAAGTACTTACAATTGTTATTACAAATGTCATTGCTTTTACGCGCAAAATGTTGACATAGCATAACTTAACACCTTCCAAAAAATCAAAAAACATTTGGTTGCCTACATGCTTACTAGTATGGACATAAATAACGCTAGTTTCTTTTATTTCGGTAACGGTGTTTTAATGTTAACGATATTTCAGTTATTTCCGTAACTGTTTTTTTTTAGCGATAAATGTAGTTAAATTATTTCGGTAACGGTATTTTAATTTATTAGTTAAAGTTATTTTCGTGATTTAGGGGTTTTCAGTAATTTGGGTAACGGTATTTTAAGGGTAACGTTATTTTAGTTATTCAGGTAATGTCATATTTGGGATTAGTTAGTTGAATGCACAAATTCATTGACGATTTAATTGGCACTGCTTGCTGTTAATGGTAAATACATTTTTAGCTTAAACAATGAAAATTAAGTTTTGTTTTAATTGGTACTGATCAATGACAACGCTTTTAACAGATAATAATAATTGATTATTATAATTGTTCGTTGCAATTGTCTACAAAAAAATGTATTTCCAAATTTAGAAAAAAAAATCCTTTATTTCACAATTTAAAGAAAAACTGATATGGGGCAACACCAAATTATATACAAACTACATGCGATTAGAACATATAATTGTATCTAAAATACATCCAATTGTAGTAAATTCGATGCAATCGTTCGAATTATAACGAATTTGATGAAATTAGATACAAATTTGTACAATTTAATTTATATTAGATACAAGTACATCCGAATTTTGTCCTAATACAAATTTTTTGGGTATTACATATAACTGCATCAAATTAGATATAATTTCATATTATTGGATAAGAGTTGACAAAAACAGGTTTTTCTAAATAATTGTATCAAATTATATCTAATTTCATAAAATTTTCTAAACAATTATGTGTAATTTGAAACGACTATTTGACACAGATACCGATGGTCCCTAAAAATGTAACTTAAAAATACTATCGTTAACCTTATGCTACATTTCAACTGTACGTTTTTATACAAAACATGTTTTGGTGAAAAAAATATATATAGAAACCCTTGTCCATTTCGGTGTTCTCATAGCACTAAGCCCCACCTAAGTAAAATAATGAATCAGGGCTATGAACCAAAGAGCTCCAATAATTTCGCCAACTCTCCATCGGGTGGCGAACGACAACTGTTCTAAGACTTATCATCTCGCGCAATTACAGTATGACCATGTTTGAAGAATTTCATCTTTCCCCACTTTTCATCTTTCAACACTATACAATTTCCAAAGAAAGCACCACATTATTAATTAGAAAGAATCTCCCGAGTGTTGCTTCTCTTTTTTAAGAAACAAAAAAAAAAAAAAACATGTTCAGTGGAAACGAAATCGTCAACAAATGCTTACTTTTACATTTTAGAGATAGTCCCTTCATAACATAACAAAAGTTTGATTTTTTAAATTCCGAGTCCGTAGTGGTATATTCTTATTTTGCGGAAATTCATAATTTGCGAAAAGTAGATCAGCAAAAAATAATTTTTTTTTAATTTTTAGACCCTGAGTTTCTGCCTGACAGGGGCAGGCTTTTCAACTAGTTTATAATATATGTTTGAAGCCCTTCACATTAATTAATAGGAAGAATTTCCTGAGTGTTGCTTCCCTTTTAAAAAAATATATATATATATATTCCGATAGAAAACTAAATTTGCTAAATATATTGCGAAGAAATTTTTCGTGTGCCGTTCACGGTTTGGAAGCGAGATAGCTTCAAAATCAAAACTTCGTAAAATTTCAAAAACTAATTATTAAAAAAAAAAAAAATAGTTTTCAAAAATCTAAAAAACCAATTTAAGTTACTTAAAAACTCTTTATAATAAAATATAAGTAAAATTTAAGCTTTATCTTTAATAATAAGTCCTTACTTTAGTCCATGGACTCACAGGATTTTATCAGGATTCCTCTAAAGGACATCGTCTAAACTTATAAAATAATAGACGGATTTTTATGAAATTTTGCAGAAAGAAGACATTAAGTATTAATAGCAAAGCGTTGAAGTTTGACCAATATAAATAGAAGTTTAGATACGTTTACGCCTAATTTCGCTTTTTCCAAAAAGCGAAAATCACGATGTCTTCTTAAATAGGAGCAGAAAAAAACTTCTCCAAAACTTCTCTTTTATATGCTTTAGTTTCCAAAATGCACTTTAAAATATTTTGGCTCATATCGCCTAAATTAGGCAACGATAAACAATTTTGTTGAAGAACTTATTATTTGTTTTTCGAGTGGAGCATATGGTACGAATTTCGTTGCAAAACATCGTTTGCCAGTTAGAGGGTTAAATTTGCAAATACATTTTTTGTAGTCAATTGTAAGAAACACTTATAACAATCAATTATAATGGTCTGTTAAAGGCATTGCTTAATGCCAATTGAAACAACATTTCATTAGCATTGTTTTTAAGCAATTGTAATGCCAGCAAATTTAATTACCATTGTCAACAACCAATGCCAATTAAATCGCCAATTAATTGGTCCATTCACTCAACTAGTTCCAAGTATGGTTTAAAGTCGATTTATAGAACCCTAGTGAATTCAAGTGTAGACTCTTTTCATAGAGTGATAACAGAAATTAAATTCGATGACAATTCACAGTTTTGATATAACAACAACAATACCAAAAAAAAAAAAAAAAAACAACGAAAGGACCACTTTAGGGGACAGGTCTCAATAGGGAGCATTCCTTTACATATTAATATTTGTAATACATCTTAAATTATTTTCTTGCATTATTTTCTTATAATTACTAAGTACTGCAGTTAGAAATTTAATTTTATTCCTTAATACATTCAGCATCATATTTGCTATTATATAATCCTTTAAGAAATTTTAATGAATATTTAATATTTCTTGTTGCATACCTTAAGGCCTGATATATAATTTACAAATGTATGAACTTCTTAACCCAGATAATAACAATAACATAAATTTACATAATTCATAGCATAATTTGTTAAGGAACATTTTGGAATATTAATTTAAATAAATAGAACTCCGACTTTCAAGCATTTATTAATTAAATTTTAAGCCTTAAGATACGCAATTAAATATTTACCTAATAGTTTTACCAGATTGATAGCAGTTATATAACACATGGTGTTGTATATTTTAAGGGCTGAAATTTAATTAAAATATGTTTGAAAGATCGAGCCGTACAAATAAATGAATAAAAAGGTAAAAATTGTTGCCTGAAAGTACACACAGAGAAAAATTTAGCTATTTGCCAACTGAAACTCGGTTACTACGACTCAAATTCGATTATTATGAATTTCAGTCGGTTCTCACAACTTAACATTAGTTTTCACAAAAAAGTTCGGTTAATTCAACTAAATTTTAGTTGCAACACCAAAAATATTCAGAAGTCGAATGGAAATATTGTTGTATTAACTGAATTTATAAGTTGTTACCATTAAAATACACTTTTCAATTCGGTTGGCACTTTATTTCTCTGTGTGTAAGGATCATGCTTATAGTCTTTAATTTGACATATTTTAAAGCATATGTTTAGGGATTCCACCAAATTCGATTTACTCAAGTTTTTCTTATTCAATTTCTTATGTTTAATTCTTTAATTCTTTTGTTTATTCTACTTGACCATAGAAAGTCAACAAATATACAATATTTAATTAAAAACTTTTTCTTCTTTCCAACTCATGCTAATTCAAACCCTACCATTTCAAATACTAATTTTTACTGAAAATGTTATAGTATAGTTACACAATACAATAGCTTATTGTCGACAATGAACAAGTCCAATTTATAATTTACTCAATATTCAATAAGTCGTAAATTATATATTTGAGTACACAAATACTCTACGGGTAATGAAACACAAACCTATGGACATTTCCAAACCAGCTTGAGTAATACTCAACGAGTATGTGGTGGGGGGTAAGGATGTGTGAATAGTTTAACACGAACACAATAAGAGACCAGGAAGCAATCATTTTGAGTGCGCAATATAAAAAGAGCCCCATGAAGTTTTAAAAACTTGTATGCCAACTCGTAAAGTCTAATGTCTTTTTTTTATAAATATGAAATTTAAAATATTTTTTATTTATTTTGTTTTTTAAATCGAAGAAAAAATTAAAAATTTTCAAAAAGAAATTTATAAAAGCTCTAAACTGGAAAATCAGTAGCTTATTTAAGACTATCATATAAAATTATATCACAATTGATATAGATCGATATTTAATCTTAGCCAAGTTCATTACAAATTAATTTATTCAATATTATCCAATTAGATCCCGCAAATGTAATATTGGATTAAATTAAAGGATGTAAACGATTATTTTACAAATTTAAACGCTAATTGTAAAATCTATAAGCGCTAGAAAGAAAATTCAAATACTCTTTGAATCTTTGAACTTTAGACGTTAAAAAATATAACATTCCCGAGTAAAACATTAATATAATAAAGGGTCCGCCAAATAACTTTTTTTTTTTAACTCCTGAACCAATTGGACTTTGTATGGCGTCATAACATGGTCTTTATGCAAAATTCGTCTCAATGATGTCTCCGAAATGTTCAATTGTTGAGAACGACGGTGAATTGATGTTGATTTCGCTTCACGCACACTTTCTGCCACAGCAGCAATATTCTCGGGTGTACGCACTGTTTTCGGCTTTTCACGCTTTGGTTTATCGATAAGGATGCCAGTTTCTTTCACTTTTTTCACAAGATAACGAACATACGGACCATATTCGTTCAGCGGAAGGATAAAACTAATTATCTGTCAAATCAGACATGAGTGTTACCATTCACGAAATAAGCACTAGTTGAAAAAAAACGTTAGATGGTGGACCCTTTATTATATAAAAACATATTGTTTAATATAGTGTAATATAGTGTAATATGGAGTTTATGTAGTCATATCAATTTCTATGTGACGCTATATGTAAACTTATTAGCTCTAATCTGATGCAATTACATAAATGTCCAGTACAATTTTATATGAATTATGGCCCGATAGATTGTATCAGTTTTTATTGTATCAGTTTTGTATCTAATTGGATCAGTTTTTATCTAAACTGATACAGATAGATATAATTGTATAAACAACAGATATTATTGTATCCGTATTTTGACCTGATATAATTGTATATGATTTTATGTAAACTGATACATCTAACTATAATTAGATCCGTGTTTTAGTCTGGTAAAATTGCACTAAATGTTACATTTTTGTATGTATATGACTGCATGAAAATATACACAATTTCATACAAATATATGATCATCTTATCATATCCGTTAAGTGCATAAAAAAATTAAGAAAAATATTACTTTTTTGCAGGTTCCAAAAAAGTTACAACATAAATCTTTTTAAGCTTTAAAGCTCATTAGAGTGTACAATTTTATGTAATAGTGCTCAAACGATAAGTATTAGCCAGTTGATTGAATAATAAAAAAATTGTATTTTTTAGATTTTTGTGCAAAATTGATATCGAGTTAGGTAAAATGCTGAGCATATTTTTGAAAATATATTTATAATATTTTAATTTAAAACAAGTAATAAATAAAATTACTTGTTTCAAACAAAATGATGCTGTGGTGGACCAAAATTAATGTATGGAAATTTTATAAATGTTTTCCCATAGTAAGGTCAGCATTGCCAAAATTTTAAACTCTTCTTTGCCCAACAATTTTTAAAATACACTACGAAGACAGCGGGTAGCATAAATATGTGCCATAAACAAAATTTTGGTTTTTATCCATAAACACCTCAATAATACCTATCACATAAGTACGTGACGAAATTCGAAAGGCTTCAAACATGCCGACACTGTAATTACACGAGATGATAAGTCTTAGAAAGTTGTTGCTCGCCACCTGACAGTTGGAGAACTTATTGAAGCTTTTTGTAAAAATATGTATTTATAGAGATATTTGGTTAACTTTGCCCTCTAGCTAACGACAACAAACATGTATTTACATGAACTTCGGTGCCCTAATGATTACATGTGCACGCAGAAAAAAAATTTGATTGAACATGATTGCGGACACGACATTATCATATTATGATCCTAATTATCATACATATGATTCTGGCTGATTACGTAAAATGATTTCATCGTCATTTAGAATCATAATATGATTGCTATGACCATAACATGAGTGTGAGACACTGTAATCATAACATGATGCTTCTAAACTACCATAACATGATGCTCTTTTCTCCGAGTGAGTATATGAGAATGTATTATTATATGTATTAATAGACCTATCTTATTATATCATGCATAGCATATATACTTAATATCTAATTTTTAAAGGTCAATATATAAAAATATATCGTTATATATGTTATTACATTATCACATACTATAAAAAGGGCAAGTTTAAAATGGTGTCAAAAATAATGCCAAAAATGGCAAAGTAAAATTTCATTGTATTTTAATTTTTTTAATTTTGATTCCATGCACTGCTTTAAAAATATGTAGTTGTTTGGGTTGTAATGCAGTTTCCTTATTTTGAATGTAAATTTGTAGAACAAATTAAATTTTTTACTAACCTTGTAGTTCATTTGAAAAACAAACCACAACAAATGACTGTTTTATGATTTTGCATTCATTTTTTGGAGTAGTTTTTTGTTATTTGAAAATAATATTTGTTTATTTTTTACTAACATGTGGTTTATTTTTACTACAATTGTAAGTCCTTTTTTGAACATTAAAAAACAAATGACAATATTGTACTGCGTAATATAATAAGCACTTCAATTATTGTTCTTTTGGCTCTAATGAGCGACTGTTTATTATATATTTAAAAACTCTTAATCTACCTTAAAATATTCTGTGGGTAATCACAAATTGAGTGATTCCCACGTTCATAAATATAAAGGTGTCGTATTAACGAGTCAACAAAATACGGTTCTTAGCCAATCACAATCAAGTGTCAAATGACAGTGATGGCATGACAATGGCATGACAATGTTGACTTGTTAATTACACTACACCTCCTTTTTTGGGAAAAAGATTGATCAATGTAGCTAATTGATCAATCTTTTTGTATAACTTAATTAGATAAAAATTAACCTTTCGTTTTATTTATAATTTCAAATTTTGTTTGAATGATTTTATCTTAAAAAAAATTTTTTGTTTTTTTTTTTTTTTATTTTTATTTTTTTTTAATTAATTTTAATTATAATTATAAATTTTCATTGTTCTCCTTTTTTTTTTTTAAGAATAATTTTTAGATTTTATTTAATTAGTTAAAGTAATATTTTCTTAATCTATTCTTATGGATCAAGGATGACTTATTATTGTCATCCTTAATCCTAACGTTATTTCTGTTATCTACCTCGATTACCTCAAATGGTCCATTGTATAATTTGTCCAACTTATGTCCAGTATCGTTCTTCACTAGTACGTGGTCACCAATAGATACGCTTATCTCATTGGAGTTGTCCTTAGAATGTTCACCTCGTGTTGTCTTTGAATTGCGCAGTCGCTCTATGGCTCTCTTGTGAGCCGTTTGCAATCTATATTTCACTTCTTTCGCATATGCGTCAATATTATACAGAGGGTCAATGTTACCATTGCCCAAAAATTCAAAATCGGTAGGGATCTTCCCATATACTAGTTCAAAAGGACAGTATTCATGAACCGCTGACGGTGATGTATTGTAACAATATACAAAAAATTTCATCCACTCGTCCCAGTCAGACTTATCATTTGAAATATATGATCTTAGATACTCGTTAAGAGTCCTATGTGATCGCTCAATGGTTCCCATTGTTTCATGGTGGTATGCAGTAGATGTTGCCTTGTCAATTTTCAGGGTTACGCAGAGTTCTTGGAGAACCTGGTTGATATACTCAGTGCCCATATCGGTGAGTATTTTACCCATTGGGCCGTACGTAAGTACAAAGTGCTCCATAATAGCTTTAGCTACTACATTTGCACTTTTATTCGGTACTGGTATGGCGACCAAATATTTAGTAAGGTCACAAATTATCGTCACGGCGTATTCGTTACCATTATTCGACCTGGGCAATGGTCCAATTGTATCGACAAGAACTATGTCAAATGGTTTAGCCGGGGTTGGTGTCAAAACTAAGGGTTCCCTGATCTTTAATCCAGACTTATTCCGCTGGCATTTATCACATTTTCTAACATAGCGAGTGACATCCCTCGTTATGCCCTTCCAGTGATATTTCAATCTGATCTTTCGCAACATGCGAGTTATGCCCGGATGACCTCCACATAGTGGGTCATCATGATACCTTCGCATGATTTTCAATTTATCCGAATCGTTTTCGATTTTTATTAATGCTGGAGTGAGTACTATTTTTAAATCCTGCAGGATTTTATTTCCCTTACTTATAAAGTCACTCTTCCCATGGGTTCTGAGCAAACTGTCATTTAGTGACAGTTGCAATGTTGTCAGACCTATGTTACCAGCTACTTTCTCAAGCTTTGGAAAGAGTCGACCTAAGTCAACGATTCCATTAGTAACTAAATCATGCAACTTGTAGTCGGAAAGTTTATACTTTCCCTTTCGGATAGTAAATTTATCCTTTGAAAAATGCAATCGTGGCGTTTTTCTGTACTCTTGTGCATTAATTGCCTCATATACTCTTACATTTATCGATTCGTTACGTGTGCCTGTTATCTCGGTATTCACACTTTTTTTCTCATTTGCAGCCTGAAGTCTAGTTTTAACCTTCAGTATGTTATTAACACCTATGTTTCGAATGTCCGTGAATTCTATCCGCGACAATGCGTCTGCCACGTGATTTTCTTTTCCCCTGATATACTCGACCACGAAGTCGTATTCTTCCAAATCCAGTCTCATGCGCGTCAATTTTGACGATGGATTTTTCATCGAGAATAGATAGGTTAGTGGTTTATGGTCACTTCTCATCAGAAATTTCCTACCATAAACGTATGGTCTAAAATATTGTATCGCCCAATGAATAGCAGCTAATTCTTGCTCTATTGTCGATTTATTGCGTTCACCCTTAGTGAAAGATCTGGATGCATAAGCAATTGGCAACTGCATGCCCTTATAATCCTGGCTCAGAACAGCCCCACATGCATTTTTGCTAGCATCCGTCGTTATACAGAATTCTCTGTCTAAATCCGGATATTTTAGAATTTTTGGATTCAATAATTGGTTCTTAAGGTACCTAAAGGAATTTTCACATTCCGCAGTCCATTCAAAAGGAACATTCTTCTTAGATAACCTAGTTATATGCCGAGATGATTCTGCAAAGTTCGGTATAAACCGTCTGTAATAGTTACAAAATGCAATAAAGCGTCTAGCTTCATCACCGTTCTTCGGTGTAGGATAATTTTCAATTATCGAAAATTTGCTATCATCTGGCAAAATTCCCCTGTCGGTACATTTATGTCCGAGGAATGTCACTTCACGACAGAAAAATGAACACTTATCCGGGTTGTAATTTGAGATTGTATTTTCGGCACATGCCAAATACTTCTCTTAAATTCTGTAACAACCAATGACGACTAAATCGTCCATGTATAAGAAAGCCTGGGCTGGTGACAGCCCTGAAAAGGCTAACGACATCATTCTTTGGAATGAATTTGGTGCGATTTTTATACCATACGGTAATCGTTTGAATCTATAGGAACCTTTTTCAGTTGAAAATGACGTTATGTCCCTAGATTCTTCTTCCAATTCTATCTGATGAAAACCTGATATTAGGTCCAAGCATGAAAAAAATTTTGCCCTACCTAATTGATCTAAAATATCATCTATTCGAGGAAGTGGAAACTTATCGGCGATAAGCTTCTTATTAATTCCTCTATAGTCAACCACCAATCTCCATCGTTTCTGAGTTGTACCCGGTAAGGGTTTCTTCGGTACCAATAAAATTGGACTATTATATTCGGAAACTGACGGTTCGACTATGTCATCATTTATGAGTTTATCCACCTGTCTATTCACCTCTTCTTTATGAGAGTGTGGTATCCTATAACTTTTTATATATACCGGTTGTCTATCGTTAAGTCTTAGTTTTTGCTTGTAAAAATTATTAGGACTGATTTTCTCAGTTTCCAATGCAAAAACGTCTATGTATTCGGAACACAATTTCCTTAACCTTCCGTCCACAAATTCCGTAAAATTTTTAGACAATTTTTCCAATTTTTCCTTATCATTTCGCGATTCACGGCCTGGTCGGACAAATTCATAGTCGTTAAGACTCTCCGTTTTTATTTGAACATTTTGTATAATTAAATCTTTGTCCGTTGTATTGACAATTTTAACCAGTGGCCTTGATCCCAATGTCACCGTATTAGCAACATAAACACCATCTTGTAGCGTTTGATGAGGAATCAATACCTCTTTTTCAGTCGATTGAATACCAACTAATCTAATTACTTCTGACCTAGAAGGAAGTGATATGGAATTAATACTAGGTGCATTCATCAATGCCATCTTCACGTAATATGGTAAATTATCCGGCCTCAAAATGATAAAATCAGTATCATCTTGATAATCCAAAATGCATCTATATTTCCTAATGAAATCCATACCTATAATTCCATTACACGGAATCGGAAAATCATCCTCTACAACATGAAATTCATGTCCGATAAGGAGATCTCCAATTCTCAAATCCGCTTCGACTTTACCTATGGTATTCAATAATCCCTGGCCTATACCGCTAATATTCGTACATATACTCTCATCTATTTGTTCGTTAAGAACTTGACCGATTTTGATTACAGATATATCGGCGCCTGTATCTACCAGAAATGTGGATTTACTCTCATTCAGTGACGACCTAATATTGATATAACTGTAGAGACTTAAATTTATATTAAAAATTTTACTTTCTAATGCATATTCAGGGGGTCTTGTGCGTTTCCCGATTCATTGTCGGTTATGAGACGTATGTTCCCATTTCTACTCCGGTTATTGTTGGAGTTATTGTTACGGCCTCTATTACGGTTATTATTACCGTTGCCATTACGATATCCGTTACCATTATTGTTATTATTACCGTTGCCATTACGATATCCGTTACCATTATTGTAACGTCTATTATCGTTATTCCGATTAATATTACGGCCGTTCCCGCCATCACGACCGTTGCCGCGATACCGGTTATTATTACGTCCATTGGAACCGTAAAACATGACCGAGTTAGGTTGGCCCGACACCTCGGTACAACTGGTGATGAATTTTGAAACAAGTTCATTCATGTCAGCAAATTGGCCTGATTCTATGATCAGTTTTACCCTTTCGTTTTGGGCATTATTGGCCATAGCCTTCACCGCTTGTTGAGTTGAATATTTGCTCGCAACTTCTGCCGGTAGACCATCAGAAATGTAGGCACTTTGTAAGGCCTTAGTAAGGTCTTCTATTTCCCTAGCATAGGCATTAGCGTTTTTGCCAGATTGCCGTATGTTCATAAGTTTTGCCGTCAAAACATTAACTGACTCTCCCTTTACGGAAACCTTCAATCTAGCCACTATATCCGCTAGCGTCGTCTCGGAGTTTATCAAGTTCCTAGCAGTGCCTTTTAATTTAGTTTTTACTAAACTAACAGCCACTGCTTCGTGGGTTTCCTTAATGGAATCCACTAGACTAATCGCGTCCAAAAAACCTCCCAGATTCTCCGGTCTGCCGTCAAATTCAGGCAGAAGTTTTGAGGCCAACCCAAGGAATTGGGTTACCGTTTGAGCCATTACCGTTTCCTCAGGGGTAGCCATAACTCCTTGGCCCACCGTGTTATATATTAGGTTCTCGTGGAGAGTGCTCGGGAGTTTTACGTCCAATCCCCTTCGTGACAAAATGCTGGCAAGTTTACCCCGAACGTCTGTAAAGAAGTTTTCGGCGGCTGCCTTATGAGAAGGTGTGAGCCGATGGTAATGTACGTTAAGTAGTACTCTAATTTGCTCGATACGGTCCAATAATACATCCACGTGTTTTACTACCGTCTCTTCCCTGGTAGGTCTGTCAGTGTTCAGACACTTGTAAGACCTATCAAAGTGTTCCTTAATTAACCTTAACTTGGTGATGATCTGTCCCCAGTCCATATAAAATTCAAAATACGATAGTCAAACCTCGCGTTATAAAATAATTAGACTAATTCATAATTGAAATTACAGAAAAAAAAAATTAAATGATTGAAAAGAAAAATATTCCCAATAGAATTGGTACTTATCCCAAAATATCGCAAATTGACTAAACCTTATCAAGGTTGTCGCTTCTGCTCATATATCTCTTGCGAAGAGATCGTTTGTGCAGTATGTGGAGCTTAAGTAATAAATTAGCTCCACTTATTAAAACCAAGCACAAACTGAGGTACCACAAGGAATCGATCTGGTTCGTGTGGTCGACAACCTCAACGTTGGTTATAACGTTCGCGTTGGGTTTTTCTAATTTGGACTCCGTCTTACCCATGCTAATTCAATTGAAAAAAAAACTTAAAGCATAAAAATTGCTACTATTTTATCAGTTTTTTAAAAAAAAAATTGTTTTAATAAATTGTATTTTTGTTTTCCATAAAAAATTTTCTTTCTTTTCTTTTTTCTTCTTTTTTTAACGTAGCTTATTTTTCAATCGCTGTAGTAGCACCTGATGCTGATGATTCCGTATTTGTCACTCCAACAACTAAAGTATCAAAAGGGGGCTGCCGCTGCAGCTTAAGTACCTGATGTTGTAGCAGTTGCCGTTATGTAAACATAAGCTGATGTTGTGGTGTTACACAAATCCAATAAGGGCGCTGGCGGTAATGATAATTGTTGTCCGATTGGACTAAGGCCGCCTCAATCCTTCGGTGCATTGGCCGCACCGGTACTTCTCTTTGTTCTGTTTCACTATTCACCATTTCAAAATCAAATTAATATATTTAAAGTTTGTTTTTAATTTTGACTTATAATTGACATAAAACAATTTATCATTTTATTTTTCAATTTATATTTTACAGTTTTTTTTTTTGTAGTGTTTGTGGTGTGTCGTTTTACGATAACAATTTATAAGTTGAAATTTAGTTTATTTTGTGTCCATTACAAAGATCTTTATTTATTTTAACTTTTCCACAATTTTGATATTTATAGTTAACACTTTTTTTTTTAGTTTATATATTTTTTCTATGATAAACTCCTGGCAGGATCGCCATGTACTGCGTAATATAATAAGCACTTCAATTATTGTTCTTTTGGCTCTAATGAGCGACTGTTTATTATATATTTAAAAACTCTTAATCTACCTTAAAATATTCTGTGGGTAATCACAAATTGAGTGATTCCCACGTTCATAAATATAAAGGTGTCGTATTAACGAGTCAACAAAATACGGTTCTTAGCCAATCACAATCAAGTGTCAAATGACAGTGATGGCATGACAATGGCATGACAATGTTGACTTGTTAATTACACTACAATATTAGTTGAATTTACTGAAATGAAAGTCGTCCTTTCCTTGAGTGAAATTTCATTTGCAGTGGTCTTTACCTACATAGTGGTCTAAGTGCAGTACAATCATGTGCTTTTATCAAAATAAGCGATCTATTAATGTCACATAAAGCAGTGACTAAAATAGAAATACATATTCCACTTCAAAGTTTGTAGGCTATTCCATTTCGATTGAAAACTTTATTAAATTTTTCAACAATTTCATTTTTTTTGCATTATTAATATTTCCTTCAGGCGGACTATTACATCTAAATTTTCGTTTATAGAAAGTCTTTTTGTTTTCAATTTTGTAATCCTTAAACAAACACAACCGAAATTTCTTTTTATATACGATAAGTCAGATTTTATACCAGGCTTTTGAACGCTATTGTGTATAGACTCTGGCATCATCGTTTAATCCAAGTTTCCCATCTAGTTATGCATGGTGCTGGTCGTTTACCTTAATTCGAATTCATTGATTGCAACACAAATATCAAAAAGTCGATTAAAAAAAAAAAAAAAAAAATACGTTCTGTTAAACAAAAGTGTTGTCAGATTGTAAAAAAATAATTTTCAAGAAAAGGGTCAAAAAAAAAGTATTTTTATTGAAAAGAATTCTGAAAAGTTTTGCAAGTCAGTAGAAACTGGCAGTTTATGGTCGGGCAGGGCAAAAATGGCATTTTTATTTAATAATTGAAAAAATGTCAAAAGGAGTATTTTGTGGCAAATGACATAAAAATGTACCTTAATTATAACATAATTTATGATTAAAATACATAAGCCTATATTTAACTTATTTTTACTAGTGGTAATAGAGAAAATTTATTTATTTAAAGAGCCCCCAAATAACAAAGAATCCTTCTTCTCCAGCAATCAGTTAATAGAATTATAGAATAACGTACAAGTATTACAACAAAAGTAGAAAATCTTATAAAAATTGTAGGGATTCTGCATTTACGACAACATTATCATGATGCAAGTAAATATATGGAGGGGTTGGTAAAAAAAATCGCAACAAATGGTTTGGACATATTGAACAAAAAAAATTTTAAAAAATGAGGAAGAGGAAACACAAACTAACATCAACCCACAATAAATGTCACCTGCAATTAAACACACACATACTCCACACTTACCAAACATTTGCAATAGCATTCGCACAGAACTAACTAACAATTGTAAATTGAAAAAACTCTGTATGTGTGTATATGTGTAGGGAGTATGAGGGCAGAAACCGCATTACAATGATTTTAAACCAACCATACAAGAGTCATAGCATCTGTTTCCAACAATGAGCATTCATTTATAAAGCTGCTCATCATGAGTTTATTTATTTTTTTTTTTGCTTCTTCTTTGAACCCTACATAGTAGATTTGTGTGTTTTATGTCTGGTTTGACTTTAGCTAGCAGATAATAAAGCTTTTACAACAGCAATTGCAACATTTAAGCAAGCAACCAACTAGCCTTACTGTCATACCTGTTCGCTCATGGGTCATATTTGGTATTAGTTTATTTCGTTTCTCACTTTGTGGTAAGAGATTTCTTCATACCAAAACACTGTCCCTTTGCAGTAGAGTATTTTCGTTTTCCATTTCCCTGTTTTGAAATAAAGGCCTTTACCTCTATAATCGATTTTTTTTTTTGTTCTCATAGACCTGCATGCTGCTTTTTGACTTTAAGCTGCTACAAATGCCCATGTATGTTCTAGTAATATGGAAAAAATGGCACAAACTATTAAACCAAACGAATTGGAAGTGAAAAAATATGCTTTAGCCTGGTAGGTTGATGGGTCAATGGAGTTATACTTTATACTACGTCATATAGTTATAAATAGGGCAACATAAAATCTGCAATAACAATTTTTTTTTCCGGAAATTCAAGATAAACTCCATTTAAATCAACCAATTTAGACTACACTTTCTAGGGCTAATTTTTGCTAGTTTTTATGCTTAAAGCTTCTTTTTGTTATTTTTATGGAAAACTGATAAATTTTTGATACTTTTGTTATTTTTTGCTTATTTTTTTTTTACACGTTATCAATTGTAGCATTGTGTTTCTATCCACCTCAGTATCTATCAATCTGTTTATTTGGGCTCTATGAAATAAGGCCTTAATGAAATAAGTCCCCAAACCAAAAATGAACTAAGGCCCCATTTTTTTGGCTTTATTTCATTATGAAACAATGTCCAAAAAAACAAATGAAAAAAGCCCCAAGAAAATGAAACAAAACCCCAAAATAAAATTAATAACGCCGCAATTTTTGGGGCTTTATTTTATAATGAAGTAAAGCCTCATTTCGATAATGAAATAAGGCCCCAATTAAAAAAAAAACAAAATTATATATTACATTTTATTATTTTCTTATTCCTAATTAATACATAGTTTTGTGTATATTATTGCAAAGAGATCTTAGCTGTTTGACGTCAAGAACATAAGAAAAATTAGTAAATGAAACCTGTAAATATGAACACTAAAAATATTTCACTAAAAAACAACAATTTTGAGGCCCTATGCTCCTTATAGGAACGACGGGAATATATATAAAAAACAATTTTAAACAATATTCACTGGAAGATTATTCTTGTACCCTAAAAAAATATAGCAAACGAATTGATAATTTGTTTTTGTGACGCACGCAGAAACAACTTTATTTCGCGTAGCTGCCTGCCGCGTTCTACGGAGGAAAAAAACCCTAAGAGCGGCCGAAGGCCGCCACACAGAAAAACTTGTTTTTACAAATCCAATGTCGAATCCGTTGAAATCACATTTTTAAGATAATAAGTAATATAATTCGACCAGTCATAGCTTTGTCATTTAAACAGCTAATTGATTGTTTTGTATTTCAAATAAAAGAGTAGAGCATTGGCCTTCTGTTTATTTAACGTTTAGACACTTATATATACGTAAAATTTTTAATAAAATATACCTTTAAAAAAATAATCATTAAAAACAATAAATCTTGGTGTGGGTTGGTATTTTGGGACATAAAAAGTTATGACAGGTCAAATAAAAGTTACTTGCTGTCTTAAAAATAAAGGATTTCAACGGATTCGACATCTGATTTGAAAAACAAGTTCTTTTTGGTGGTGGCCTTTGGCCGCTCTTAGGGGTTTTTTTCCACCGTAGAACGCGGCAGGCAGCTTCGCGAAATAAAGTTTTTTCTGCGTGCTTTGAATGAGATTGGTTGCTCACATTCCTTAAAAATTTTGATTTTTAAGAAAATGAAATAACATCCCAAAAATTTTATTTGGCGACTTATTTTATTTCTCAAATTGGGGCCTTATTTCATTATGAAATAAAATCCAAAAAAAAAAAAATTAAATAATGAAATACGACATCATTTTTTTTATTAGAAATTTTTGGGACCTTATTTCATTTTTGGTTTGGGGACTTATTTCATTGGGGCCTTATTTCATAGAGCCGTTTATTTGTTCGTAAACACGCACTGAGCAAATGAAAACATGTTGCAGAAATTTAAAAGTCTAAACTAATTTTTACCATGTTTTTGAATAATAATTTAATAAAATTTTTATTTCTTTCAAATATTAACGCTAAAATAAATCAAGATAAAAAATTAAAATACATTAAATTTTAATAGAAAATAATAAAATATAAAAATAATAAAAGCAACAATTTCTTATCAACGTACTGCAATTATTTTTTAGAGTAAAAAAAAATGTTATCATTTGGTTGTCCGAGTTCGCTATTTTGTTCCTCTCAGCAACAAAATACCGAACTTTAGAAGTATAATCTTTATATTTGTATACTCTTTGATTGTAATTTACCTGCACACAGAAAACAATTTAGTTGGAAATTTATTAGAATTTCCATGATATTATTAATTGCACTAAAATGTACAACGCTGTGGCGAAATACTACACAAAAAACTGTGGTAAACACGAGTGATAAATTTACCAGCAAAAAAAAACAGCTGACTGTTCTGCCTTCAAAAAAATATATTTTGTGTTAACTATTTGGAAAAACTTAAAAATTAATAAAAATATTGAAAAACCTCAGTTTAAAACGAAAGCATTTTGCATTTTGCAGTAAAAAATTTATGATTTTTTCTTTTCCTGTAAATTTTGGCATTTTTCTCAAATTAAAATAATTTTTGGTACATATGTGGCGAACATTAAAAAAGACATTCACAAACACAAAGTAAATATAACACCAAGAATGAACAATGCTATGATTTGTAAAAACCAAGTTGCAACAAATATTGTTCATTAACTTTCTGGTATGGAATTTAGTACTAACCCAGGCAGAAAACTACGATCGTTAAAGCAGTTTAAAAACACTTCAAAAGTTGGCACAAGCGTTTTCAGAACAATCCGATTTACAGGTTCAAAACGGTTTGAAAACGACCTAAACGATAACCATGTTTTACGGTGTGAGGATGGTATTTTATGCCGTTCTCAAAGCGTTGTCGAAACAAACTTTGGAATGCTTTTTTCACCGTCGAAAAAACAATCGTATAGCATTCTTGTTTACAAATTAAGAGCGTGGTGAAAAGAGAAAACGACCCAACTGATAACCATGATTTAGCATTTTAGGATGGTATTTTATAACGTTGTCTAAACGTTGGCAAAACAATTTTTAAAGTCCTTTAACCATGGTCTGTAAACGTTGTATGAACATACAAATTTACAATTTTAAAGTTGTCAAAGCGTTAGAAAAGCTACAAAACGAGTACTCTGCAATCGTTTTAATTGCATATATGTAAGAATATTTTTTAAAATAATATTACAGATATGCATTTTTTCGTGCATAATATTTTATTGAATTTTAATTAATGTTTATTTTAAAATTATGGAAAATAAATTTTAGTTTACAAACTAAAAACACAAAAATTATTTTATGCATTATATTACACAGGAAAAATTTGTCTTAAGTCTCTTATTTGCAATTACAAGCCCTTTACGGAAACTTTGTAATCTTTGCGGCTGCGATTACTAACATATTTCTATAGAACTAATGCTTTCCAGCCTTATTTATTAATGAAGACAATATTGTAAAAAAGTGCTCTGAAAGCAAGTTTTTGGAACATTTTAGACACGCTTTAAACCAATGTTTTGACAGCGTTTTTTTCAAATGATCAGATATATATTTTGTGAAGGAAATTTTAGCTTAAACTAAAATTTAAACAAAAGAAAATGTTTTAATAGGCTTCTTATTCAAAAAAAAAAACCTTAAATGTCAATATTAATTCCATTTATTAGAAATCAATAAATTTAAAATACACTCCAAAATTTAAACTACACACATCCAACATTTTAAGATAAATTTTGTTTCGGCTTTTGACATCAAATAATGATTGTTTGAGAGCTAAAAAATACGTTTTTAGTGCAATTTTTATGTTGCCCTAGTTATATGTGATATTATATACATTTACAAGCACAAATAAAAAACTACCACATTACTTTTCGATTGCATGTCTCATAGGTAGCCTTAAAGTATAGTTAATAGGGGAAACAAAAGATAGGTCAGGTAGATTGAATGTTTAGTTCTGACATGTCAAAAGGTAGTAAGAGTTAGAATACAAACAAAAAATACAATTAATAAGAATGTTATATTATTAAGTTAAGACCAAAGTTTTTAAGGTATAGAAATAAAGAAAAACACGATTGATTTCAAATTAGACATATTGTAGAATGAGACAAATCAATGAAAACTATTAAATACATTCCAGTGTAGGTAATTTTGTAGTTTTTGGGATCGGGACTGGTGCCATGCAGGACAAGCCCCAAGGTCGCAGGGACCGGTCGAAGGTCGGAGAGTTTATATGAAAGGGATCGTTCGCACTAAAATGGCATTGCCATACGCTGGCTGGAGTGTCCTAATAATCCTTTTGTTGAGCTACTCAAAAAGATTCTTCATTACCTAAAATATTCTTTAGAAAAGTTTTCAATCCCGAAATTCTTGCTGAATACAAAATTTAATTTTCCTCGGTGTTCCCGTAACACTTACCGCCACCCGAGTAAAACAACATAACTTGGCTATGAACTCAAAAACATCAACTCGTTCGTCGAATACCCATCAGATGACGAGCAACAGCTGTGCTAAACAAACAGTATTGTCTCGCGCAATTACATTGTTGCGATACCGTCACCCGAGTAAAACAACATAACTTGGCTATGAACTCAAAAACATCAACTCGTTCGTCGAATCTCCATCAGATGACGAGCAACAGCTGTGCTAAAAAGTATTGTCTCGCGTAATTACATTGTTACGATATTTGAAACCCTACATATTTCGCCACCTTTCATCTCTACTCTATCCCTTTTTCAAAGACAGCAACACGACAATTGAAACAGAACAGAGCCTCTGGTGGCAATTATACCCACGATCCCCGCGCTTAGTTAGCAAATTATCAACTATAACCTATAAAAGTGTATTTTTTAATATTAAGTTGGTTGTTTTTACATTATAAAATGTTGAGCTGAACATTTGAACTGTATATTTTAAAACTAGCATGAGTCAGCATGGTTTTAAAGTGAGTTAGAAATCGTTTTGCATTTCAAAGTTTTTGAAACTTTAAATGTCAACTTTTATTAAATTTCTTTACACACATCTCATTAGAGGTCATAAAATGTATTTACACTTAAAAAATGCGTTGGAAAATATAAGGTAAAAATTATATAAATTTTTAATTTGTGTGATTAAGTTGAATATAGATGCGAAGGAAAAAAAGAGTAAACGGCACAATGCTAGCTGTAAAATTAGGATTAATTAAGAACAATTCGAGTATTGCAATAAATTTGACACAATCTAATAGTTTTGCGATTGTTGCGATGTTTTATTTTCAATATTTGGAGCCTTGAAAATTTTCCTTTATTTCTGAGTGCGCCCCGGTAGGCTAGTTGGTAGCGTGCTGGCTTATCTGTGCGGGGGTCGTGGGTTCGCTTCCCACCAGAGGCTCTGGCCTGTTTTCGCTACAAAGCGCCGAAGGCCATAGTCGCTAGTGGTCGGTTAGGGTAATAGTATGTAATTTGAAATTATATGATTATTAATTAATAAAATAAAAAAAAAAAAAAATTAAACATTGTGAGCTATACTAATATTATTTTATGTTTATGTTTTTTATTTCTGAAAATCGGACCATTTTGATTTTGTATTAAATTTTTGTATTTGTGTATAATAAAGTATGTAATTATAAAAATATCTTTACAGACTGCTAAATGTGATATTTTAGGCATTGCTCTCAGCGCAGAACGTTTCCCTGCGGGAAATGGTCCCGTCTCCGGTATGGTCACGTGACTAGTCTTGGTGTGCATGAACCGGTTCCCGGGTTGGGACTTTTATATGGGAGGGACCGGTACTTTTAACATGGGCATGTCATAGGAGGTGGCCAATTGCTACCTTTGGGGAAACTTGTGACAGGGTGAATAACTTAAATGATGTAACCCATCACCGTACTAACTATAAAGAATATGTCGCAAGGCCAGTTAATAGGTGGTTGTGTTAATGTGGGACCACATTAGGATTTGTGTGATGTGCAATATGACTAGTTATAAAGTTGTTATCACATGACGGGGCTAAGGAGAATTGTCATGGAACTGGCGAACAATTTTGTATGAGTAACTAGTCACATATTGATCGCAATGTGGTCTGGCGTAGGGGCAGTTCGAATGGAGTGATTGTGTGACGTATCACTCATTTTTCAATAGGGGACATGTCACCTGACATGTTAAAAATATTTACCGAGTAACCTGTCCCTTTTTATTCACCGTGCGTCATGTTAGGGATGAGTTCCTAATTACTCCCTCTGGAACCAGTCACTTAACTTACCACAAATAGTATGTCACTGAACCTGCTCTAACAATATCTCAAAAGGCACAAAAAAAATATTTTACATCAATTTTTACTTTTTTCCCGTAAAAGGGAAACAACTTGAATGATAAATTTCTTGATAATTTAAATTTGGAAAAGTATAAAACTATAGTTTAAGTATAAACTATAGTATTATTATTAAGTTAAGTAAATTAACTACCCTGTGGGAAACGGACCTATCACTGGACACGTCATGTGGCTGGTTCACAAGAACCGGTCCCCGGACCGAGACTTTTATATGAAACGGACCAGTCGCTTTAATATGGGCTTGTCCTAAGAGGGGTTAAATTACGCTTTGTGATTTGCATAATTTGGTACTAACTGCCACATATTCTTCCACCGATTACGGTTTTGCGCCAGTTCAGTGACCAGTTACAACTTCTACTGCAACATCACTAGTTGCTTCAGCACTCTTTGAAGTTATTTGACTTTTTCTCTAGTTACATAATATATCTGGTACCAACCAGTCAATATTTTGTCACCATTTCTATAGTCACGTAATTGGTAATTTCTCCCAAATTAACACTTTTTGGTACACCAAAACTTAAATTTCACCAGTTCTATGACGTGCAACTCAATGACATATCACGCGATTGCCCCTTTCGATCAATCGACCCTTCATTTCCCGCAGGGTTTTTTCTGCAAACTTAAAATTAAAAAAAGACAAATATATTTTTATCAGTACAGTATTGCTCATATTGTGGTGCAACATAAAAAAGTTATAGCCCTACTACGCAAACATAATTTATAAATTAAAACGGTACTGACAGTTTGCTTTACAGTCAAAATGTAAAGTTCCACTTTCCCAGAACCAGTTCTACAACTGGTTCTAGAACCGGTTTAAAAGCAACCTGTTCTACTTTGGAGGTAAAGTACCTATTGCAAATAGGACATATAAAAAGAATCGGTTGTAGAACAAAAATTAGAACCTGTTATAATACAGTATAAGTTGTTCTGCAACCTGTAATTTGGATTTACTATTTTACTGGGTAGTTTTATATAAAAATAATCTTTTTAAAAATACAAAATAATTTAAGTTTTTTTATAAAACAAACATAAACCGAAATAGATCATATTTTGATTAACTCGATTAATCGACCAACATTGTTCAAGTTATTCGTTACTCGAAATAGACCATTTTAATTTACTCGAACAATTGTATGATTAAAATTCATCGATTAATCGACTAACAGTTAACCGATTGAATACCCTATTAGTTACCTAAAACAATAGATACAGAAATATAGTAATATATAATTGTTCTATATCATATAATTATAATTTTTTTAATATCACTAATACCACCACTACCACGTTAACCAAGTAACCGCAGCCATATATGGGTCCATTATATGTATGTGTGTGTGTGTGGTTTAATGAAAACAACAAACAAAAACGTACATATAAACAAATGAACGTGCTAAAATGTTCAATATAAGCACAACTACAAACATCTAAAGTTACGTACATAAAAAAAAAATAAAATTAAAAAACTATTAGGAAGGCATTTTTTCAAATATTGTTGCGAGTAAATTTAAATTTAATAAAATTAGTAAAAAATCATTGTTAAAGTATCAGTACCTACTAATTTATTTGTAGCTTGGATTTCATAAAGAAAACAAGGTTCAAGCCACGGTCAGGATTGCATTTAATAAATAAACATTTCATATAGATGCAATCAAACAATAAAAACCATAACAAATAATTACAGTATTGTCAAAAGGATTACTGATAAAGGTTGTGTTACCAGAAACTGCGCAGTCTAATTCAATAAAAATTTACAATGTAGTTATGATTTTTAGAAAAGTATGCTTAATCTTCTCTACCACGCCTATCTCAAACAATTGAAAATTATGTGCATATTAATTATAGTATTAATTGCACACTGTCTAAGAAGACGACGAATAAAATTCAAAAATCCCCAATAAAAGTTTTATTTCTGTTTCCAATATTGAAATAATATTGCTTATACGCCGTGTAGCAAAAATGAAAATTTCTCACATGAGTTCAACGTTTATTTTTTTCTATTATACAGAAGAATAATTAGCTACAACTTTAGAATTTATCCATAGTTTTTGTTTTAATAACATATAGTTTTTTTTTTGTAAAGATTAGCACTCTGCGTGGATATCAAGTTTAATTCTAAAGGTTTAAGAAATTCTATTTTTGATGTATTTTAAAAATTTCGACAACTGGTAAAACTGACTTTAGATGTCTCTTATTTCTCACGATTTTTTGAATTGATAGAATCGATTGACAGGGTTAGGTGGACTATATTTAAAAGCTATTAAACGAAAAGATTTACATTGAAAAAATCCTCCCCAAAAGAATTGATGGCAATTTAAAAGTCCAGAAAGGAAACAAAATTGTAAGCCAAAACATTTTATGAACTTTGTAAGAATTATGCAGAATTTAGTTATTTTTCTCCCATTTTTATTATAAAAAACATGATTTGAGAACAATGTTGGTGAAGTGAATCTCACTGCGGACTTAATTGGTAAAGCTCAAAATAAGTTTTTTTTCATTCGTAACGAGTACAGCTGCAGTTTTTCCCAAACACATTCCACTTTGGCACTTCTGAAGCGCTGTATCAGGCGTTTGGTAATAGCGCCCGAAACCATAAAGCACAAATACCGAAAAGTCATAGCATACTGCCCGAAATTGGGTATAAAAAATGCTATATTGACCAAATGGAAGGACATATTGCCTACAAATTTTTAGCAGTGTTTCTGTGTTCTTTACTATAGTGCGGTCGTGAATAATATGAGATGGAGAAGGAAACTTTTAAATACGTTATAAAAAAAATTTAATTTTATATCATAGAATAGATAAATATAAATAGATATAAAACTCTTTTTTTTTCTTTCCACAACAAGCAAATTTTTCATATACATATATTCAAATATTTTTTGTGTACGACGTATGCCTAACACATTCTAAACAATTACGTTATCTGACAGCAAATGTCAAAGAGTTGGATATCTATGTAATCTATGTTTTATGTTACCAAACTTGAGTGGGTATTCCAATAATCGAACTCAAGAAAATTTATTTAATAAACTAAAAGCAATTGACTCCATCGTACTTCTTAGTGATTCTAATGCTTCAAGCGGAATACGAAAAGTTTTTAAAAATGTTTGCGAAAGGTAAGCGGTTAATGTGCAATTAACGTATTGGAAGCGCTGTGATCTGTCGTTTCGCCGGACGGCCGCACAGTGCTTTGTTCCCATATAGCGAATGGACAAAAATAGAAGAAGTTGTCGTAGATACATAAAACTTGGCACACTATTATTTGGGACATATACTGAGAAAATCGGTGCAAGGGCACGCCTACTTCCCATATATCCCGAAATTGAAAAGGGTGTAAAAACCCGTTTCCAGGACTGTAACTTCTACAATTATGTACGAATTTCAAATATTTTTTCAGTAAAATAATGCATTAATAATAAGATAAATGAAAAAAGTGTTTTGTTTCACCAGACATTTTTTTGTTTTTGACCGATTACATTTTATTGAAAACTGAGACAATTTTTTTTTTTTAAATATTTGAGTTTACCAATAAAAATGGAAATAAAATTGTTTGTAATTCATGGGATTATCTTAAACCGTTTTGGAGTAAAAGACTGTAAAGTTAAAACATGAAAAAACAACTATTTTTACAAAATTTTGTTAAAAAGCTTTAACATTATTTTGCCGTTAAATTACTAAATTTGCTAAATATTTTGCTAAGAAATTTTTCGTGTGCCGTCCACGGTTTGGAAGCGAGAAAGCTTCAAAATCAAAACTTCGTAAAATTTCAAAAAATAATTATTTTTGAAAAAACATAGTTTTCAAAAATCTAAAAAACCAATTTAAGTTGACTAAAAACGCTTTATAATCAAATATAAGTAAGATTCAAGCTTATCATTAATAATAAGTCCTTACTTTAATCCAAGGACTCACAGGATTTTATCAGGCTTCCATTAAATGACATCATCTTAACTTTTAAACTAATAGACGGATTTTTATGAAATTTTGCAGAAAGAAGACACTAAGTATTAATAGCAAATCGTTGAAGTTTGAACAATATAAATTGAAGTTTAGATACTTTTTCGCCTAATTTCGCTTTTTCCAAAAAGCGAAAATCCTGATGTCTTCAATAGGAGCAGAAAAAAATAGTTTTTCGAGCGTGGTTATATCTTAGTAAGAGAAATATGTTTTGTTTAACACTTCTCTTTTATATGCTTTAGTTTTCAAAATGCACCCTAAAATATGTTGGCTCATATCGCCTAAATTAGGCAGCGACAAACAATTTTGTTTGATATGAATTTCGTTGTAGAACATTGTTTGCCAGTTAGAGGGTTAAGTAACTGATATTAATTTAGTAGAAAATTATCGGGAATATTTTAAATTTGTTGTTGCTTTTCTTTAAGACTGAAAATTATTTAAGACATGCATTAAGTTCCTGTTCCTGCTTATAACAGTTTGATTTTTTTTTTTATATAAGTTGAGAATAAATGCAATCCTAATATACACGTACCACAGAGTATCAGTACGTCGTTTTTGTAATTTTGTTAGTATACATTTAGGGGCTAATTAAAACGTTGTGTTTGACTTTAATATAAAAAATATATCCATATACTAAACACATCTAATAACAAAAAACAAACACCACTTCATTTAAAATAGTATCAAATTGTTAGACGGAAAAGTATAAATGTGAAACTTTTGAGTTCAGATAAAAAATAAAATAAAAATATTTAAATTTGTGTATTTTTATGCAACGAAAACAATTTCACAAATTTTACAAATTAAGCTGAATGTAGTAATTTTATTAGTTTTAAACTTGAATTTTTAGTTGTTTTTCATTACATATTTTTCAATTTAAAAAATTATTCTATGTTATCAAAAAAAAAAAAAAAAGTAAAAAAATATGAATAAATTTTTTATAATTAAAAATATGTAATATTAAATTTTTTTGTTTTATTCGATTACTTTAACAAACACTTGCAATTTAGTACGTGACAAAATGAAATTTTTGTAAAACAAAGACAAAAAAAAAATCTGAAATAAAACAGTTATTTAACAATGTTTGTTATTTCACAAAGGAGTTGAGTGTGTGTGTAAGTTGGTAAAACCGTTGCGGTTGGTTATACCGAATAACCTCCCTAACAAATGTTTAATTATCTAAAGTGTTTATTTGTAATGTCAAATAATTTTTATATAAAATTTAAGTATATAAAAATTTTAATTGCTAGAATTTATAATATACACAGTAGGGTTATAACTTTTTGCATTTTTGCAAATATCAGAAATTACATGGCATAGCAGTGTTGGCCTTGAAAAAAAAAATTTTAAGAACCATGATTTTACTTTTTCGCTGTCGTTAAAAAAGTTCCCGCTTTAAACGCAATGAAGTTTAGATTAAAATTTTTTAGTTTTATAATTATTTTAAAAACTTTCGACACACCTTTAAGATTCTTTCAAAACTTCATCCAACTTGGTAAAAGTGGAGTTTATGTATTTATTTTTTTTTTTCAAAATTCGCTATAATTCGCGTTTAGTCGCTGCTCCTAGTTAGAGGTTTTTAACAAATGTATAAGAAATATGCAATGAACTACACAGTAAGTATGTGAAAATTGCACACCAAAACTTCGGGACACGTAAACTTAATTTTGGAGCGTAGAATCCAGTGCTATACTCAAAATAAAAAATTCTTTCAATTTAAAGTTTGCATTAACTGAAGCTATTTTTTGAGTGTGTTCTAAGTAAAAGACATAAAAATCTTTTTTGAAATGCTTTTTTTTTTTTTGTTATTTTAGAAATGTTGAGGTTAAGAAGAAGAATAAAAGTTTTTCTCTAAAAATTATAAAAACTATTAATTTTTAAATCAGGCTAGACTAGTTTCTGCCTTTTTATGGACAGGCTCATCAGTGATTTTCCATTTAAATTGTATTATTATTTGTGTCTTATAATTGTCAGATTGTCTCTATATGATAAATTTTTCAACAACCTGCGGCTGTAAGAATCAAACCTGCGCTCATCTTACTTTACAAACGTAACAATACCAAGTCATGACCGTTTAGCGATCACACCCAAGTATGGCCTCGAATGCAGCTAAATTGCAGTTTTCTTTCCTATTCGCTTTTTCTGTTATTGTATATTATACTCAGAAGTGACAACACTAACAACACAAATATTCTATTTTTAGATTTTTGTTTATTTTTCTAATCTCCTCCGTCTCTATTTCACAATGTTACCAGATATTTTTTGTTTATTTGTCTAAACTTAAGTCTAACAAAGGTGACCGTAAATTTTTAGGAGGATACAATTCATTTATATACAAACCGAAACGTCAGGGCAATTACCTTGGACTTATACTGAAATCTGTTAGTTCAGTGTCATATGGTTCGAATCTTTAAATTTCACTAGAAAACACCGTCTCAAATGAGACGGACATCTTTGTTAGCTTATAGTTTCGACATATTAACAACAACCAAAGTAATTTCAAAAGAGATTTCGATATATTTTACTTAAAATATGTACACTAAAAAAATCGCTTAAGTCAATGCAAACTTTAAATTGAAATATTTTTTTTTATTTTGAGCTAACCTATTAAAACGGAGTATTTCACTGAATTCTACGACACAAAATTAAGTTTCCGTGTCCCGGAGTTTTGGTGTGTCATTTTAAAAGTTGAAATTATACTTACAGTGTTATTATAACTTTTGAACGCGTCTACAGAAATATAAAAATTTTGTGTCATTTTAAAAATCGAATCCTTCTCTTTAAAGAGTGTTTCACAAAAATTAATTGCTTTCGCGAAAAGCATAACGAAATTGAAAAAATTTCTTTAATTAGCGCATATCTCAAAAAACACATAATTAATTTTTATAAAATTTATTTTGAAACTAACTCAAAGTAACACTTACAACATATAAAATGTTAATGTTGGTCGCGATCAAATGACTCCATGCGTATAAGCCGAGCGGAGCAGGAAGCTTAAAAACAGACTAAAGAAGGCAGGATTCGTAGTAGCCAGAAGCAAAAAGATGCTTTACACATCATGTATGATAGCAGCATCCTTTATGGACCTGTCATCGATGATTCGGTGTGAGATAAGCCGATGAGACTACCTTATGAACGTTTTATTCTAAATTTGTGTTTAAAAGCTTTAAAGCGTTTTTCCCACAGCTCATGTTTCCAAAGTCGGTGCCCCTCATAACTTCAAAACTATTGCACCGATCCTTTTGAAAATTTGAACACTATTTCTGCACATAATTGACGAGGTAACACAGTAGAGGTTGTTTTTTTTTAAATTTGTTAGTATTTTCTATTTTACAATTACACATTAGCCGATTTTTTCGCAAAAATCGCGTTTTTTCACTTCAAAGTGTTCCCGAAAAGTGAAAAATGTATATTTCGAAAGACCACCCAGCATTACCTGAGAAATCGATTATCTAATTTAATTTATTTTAGCTGATCCAGCGCCGAGTTTTGAGGGTCACCGCTATTCTAATTTTTTCCGAGAAAGATGCAATGGTGCCCCAATAAGATTTTTCTATAGTTATTGTACATTTATTGAGCCCTCTTGCATGTTAAGATATTTTTAAAATTTTTATTTTTATTTTGTGCTATGGCAAATATATATCAAACTGTAATACACAATTTGATCTATCGGGTTTGCAGAATTTTTCAAAATTTTAATATGGCTACACTGGCGAATAAATTTTTTGTTTCTTGGAAGAAAATAGCTAATTTTATACATCTCAAATCAAATGGAGTAATTTTCTTGATATTAAAGATTTCACAAGTTCGAAAGTACCTGATCCGATCTTTTAATTTTACAAAAAAGCAAAAACTGCACAACAAATTGTTCTTATTCAAAAAATGTTCCCAAACTTCCGTAACCAAACCAGTATATAAACTTTTTAACACCGGTCTTCTTTCTATAAATTAATATTTGTTCAAAAAAGTGCTATGAAAAATGTCAAAAAATTTTTTTTTTTTTAATTAATTATATTACAACACTGGAACAATAGTTTTTACATTTTTATAAAGTCTTAGCAAAGAAAAGACCTCAAATTATTACATGCTGTTTACTGCGTTATTATGTCTATCTAATATCCAAAATTATCAGACTTTATAACGTAGGTGTTACTATAAAGCAACTGCAGTGCGATTTCTCCTGTGTAATTTCTCTAAAAAAGGGTTGTAATTTTTTCTTTTTTGAATGCGAATGGCCTGGAAATTTTAAAACGACTGAATGGTTGTAATATTAGTAAAAACAATAAAAGCAAATAATTTTACGTGTTATACTGTCAAATACTTCCTTTGCAACCGAAATAGTGTTTTTATAGTAGGTTAGAAGGGTATACTTTTTTTGTTGCGTTGTCGTTGTCATTACTCAATCAACAATATTTTTCGAAAAATTATTTTTTACACATTTGTATGTTTAAAACATAAATTATCTTTTTTCTTTATATTGCTTTTTTAAGATTTCCAGCGTAACTCAAATCGGCTAAACTGCCCCACCTATGGGGTAAATTCGTCAAGTTGATGTTGCTCATTTATCAGCTATAAATATAACGGTTCTGGTGGAAAACTTATACTTTTTATTAAATAATTATAAAAGTAGAAATACATAATTACTGTAAAATACTGTAATTTCCAGGGACCGTAAATAATGATTATTGCTTGTTTTTTTAATCAAAAAATCAATCACTTAGAAGAGACATAAAAAAAATTTATTGCACCATTATTATTATTTTTTGGCAATCTTTGCATATCCGTCATGATTTTTAAATTTTTGATTTTTAAAGTTTTCTTCAATGGTAATGATTATTTTTGAGTAATAATAAAAAAAATCAGCCATAATCATTATTTTTGAGCAAAAAAAATAAAACACAAAAATAATCATTATTTATGATTTTTATTTTTTTCGCTCAAAATAAAACTCACTTTCAATGTGTGGGATTGGCATATCTCAGGAAGTAGGAGGAGCTTATCGAAGGTTATGGTATCAATCTCTTCTTTGGAAGATTCTCTAGCAGATTAATGCATCAATCATATTTGTGGGTGAGGTTTAAGAGGTTAATTTTTAATTTCAAAATAGGGTTTTTTTTTGCCGTATTTTGTGAAAGTAACAATGTGTGGGATGGACATATCTCAGAAAGGAGGAGGAGCTTATCCAATCTCTTCTTTGGAAGATTCTCTAGCACATTAATGCATCAATCATATTTGTGGGTGGGGTTTAAGGGGTTAATTATTAATTTCAAAATAGGGCTTTTTTGCCGTAAAGTCAAAATTTGGTAGCTCGATTTTCACCGTAGACGTATGTTTTAGTGGACTTTTTTGCTCAGTACAATCCCAAGAATCAGAAACGCGAAGCGCCCATTAAGATTTTTTTCCTTCCATACCAATCGCCCCACCCTAATATGTATATATATTTACACCTACATGAAAGTGAGTTTTATTTTGAGCGAAAAAAATAAGAATCATAAATAATGATTATTTTTGAGTTTTATTTTTTTTTGCTCAAAAATAATGATTATTGCTGATTTTTTTATTATTACTCAAAAATAATCATTACCATTGAAGAAAATCATTAAAACTCACAACATAATCATTATTGAGTAATTTTTATTATAAAACTCATAATGATTACGGTCCCTGGTAATTTCAGCAAAAAATATTTTGAAAAGTGTATTTTCTTCGAATCTGTTCAACAAAACTACGTCTGACCAGTGCAACACAAATAACCATTAACCCTTTCGACATCAACTTTAAATGGCTATGAATTTTTCGATCAAACTTTGTGGAAACATTGATCTAAGGTAAAGAGATTTTTTTTTTTTTGTTGAATACCAGTAAGATACGAACAGCCAAAATAAGACTGTTATATTTAACAAGTTTAAGTTAAAGTTTAAGTTATATTTGAGCAATTTCATTTAATATCACCGGGAAATTAATCGATGTTTTCCGATTTTGATAAAATTTTGTGAGTGTGTACGATAGTGAATTCAAGTATTAAAAAAAATTTTTTTTTTTGGAAAACTCTGGCAACCCTATGGCTTCAAATTGTGGGGTAGGGACTTTACTTAAAAGGTCATAACTTTTAATGTGTAAAAAATATCCACAAATTTGTTTTAGCATAAGAACGGCTAGGTTATGGGGTATAAAAAAATAAATAACAAACAAAATTTGACGCATTTTTTAAAAATAAAAATTTTTGAAAAAAAAAACTTTAAAAGCGATTTTTGGAAAAAATAAATTTTTTTAAATTTTTGTAGTAAAGCTTTTTCGAGTTGAACATTTTTATAAACTAAAATTTAAAGAAATTGGCAAAAATACCCTAAATAAATTTTTACATTAAAAAATAGGAAAAGACCTAACCACGTGCTTGATTACTAAAAAAACAATAATGGAGCAAAGTTGATAATTAATAGGTTTTTTGTTAAAGTTCTGCCTATTATGGAGGCTCTAGCTTTTCTAAAACTTCGGGTTCTGATGAGATATTTAGCCAGATCGAAATATTAGTATCAACCTAGCTAATATGTTTGATTTGCTTTATTTTTGTAAATATACGGAGGTTAAAAGTTCGTTATAAATTGAAAATAACATAAAAATAATCTCGATGTATAGAAAAACAAAAAACTAATATAACTGTAAATAATTTACTACTTTAGTAAATAATAATTGCTAAATTCAGCAAATCAATTTGCGTATGGGTTTACTAAAATTCTACTAAATTGTTGTAACATTAACTAATTTTTCCTACTACTTTGACTGCTCTAAAACCTAAAAACAGCCTTTTGCTAAAATTACCTAAATGGACTTATAGTAGTAACTTTAGCGGATTAGATTGCTATATTCAATTTACTAAAATTCCACTTAAATATAACTAAAATTATATACATTTAACAGTTTTATTTTTGGTGTTCTTATCTTGCAAGTATTTGCAAAAAAAAAAAAAAAATGCTAGTTTTAGCAGTTTTTTTTGCAAAATATTGATTTCATAAATTTAGTAGATCTTTCTGTTATTTTTACAGGTTTATTTCATGACTAGATTTTCTTTAAAAAAAAAAAAATTTTCTGAAAAATTTTCTTTAGTATAAATCACATATCTTGATCAAGCCTACAAAAGTACAAAAATAATATTTAGTCCAACTTACCCCTAGTGTCATCAAATTTTAAAAAATATAATGAAAAACATACCTGAAAAGAAGAACAAAAATTGATTATTACTATTATAAAAAGATAAAGTTTACAATAGCGATCAATAAATATAGGAATGGTTTAACAAACAAAAAATTTATAAACAAGTTTTAACCGTACTTTTGACTGCCTGTACGTCAATCAGTCTATTGAAATCATGTCCCCGCCCCGAGAAGATGGTAAGGAAAGCTGATTTTAACACAATATGCTTAATACGTTTCTAAGCAGTTTGGTATTGAAAATGGAAAAAATTGGTAGAGGCGTTGATAAGTTGTGAAGACACCACCTCTTACATTGTCCATTTTTAAGTTTACAGTTATATAAACTATGACGTCATTGTTTAAAAAATGAATTTCAAGCACTTAAAAACCGCTGAAAAATATAACGATTATAAAAAACATAAATAAACTGTGTAAATTTTTTCGCGTACTTCGTCTCTTTCAATTTATATAATGCACAAATTCTAAATATCATATTAACTTTTTTCGATCAACAAAATTTTTACTTTGAGAAATTTGTGTTGAATTTGTATACAAAATTCTTTTTAAGAACTAAAACTTATCTTTAGCCCAGCTAAGAATTACCCGTTTAAAGTTGAAAGCAAATTTCCTAAACCTTTTGATTTTCCCAGTGTAGAAAAGTATGGCTCTGTGTAATAACTAACAAGTGAAAAAAGTCCCAAAAAAAAAAATAAGTCCCAAAAATTTTTCATACAAATTTGGGAGTAATTTCAAATGAAATAGTACCCAGTTCTTTTTCAGTTATTTAATTTTTTTAGAAGTTATTTCATTTTTGTTATTAGGTGTTATTTCATAATGCAGTAATTCCGAAATGAAATAAGTCCCAACGGAACTTAGCGTGGGACTTATTTCATTTTATTTCCTTGTTCGGTGTTATTTCATTTGCTGTGGGAGTTATTTAATTTTTAGTGGGAGTTATTTTATTTTCAAAAATTCATTATTTTTTTAACATTATTAATATTCTAAACGGTTCTTATAACGGGATCTTTCAAAATATTTTGATGATCTTCTTAAATTTACCTAACTTAATCTGTTCTTTAACAAATTTTGAAGGCGTAACGTTTTATTTCCTAAAGTCATATTGCCCAAGAAAAAAACGACATAGCGCCCAAAAAAATTATATGTAAGTTGTTGTTGCAAAATAAATTTGGGCGCTATGACGGTAAAAAAAGAAGTTATTGCCCAAAATAATAATTTATTTTTTATTAAATGTCATAAGACCTTAAATGTCAAGGCTGATTCATGAAATCAAACAAAAGAGTTTTAAGGAAACTTAAAAAATTACTTCAATTTTAGTTTTTTGTGTCGCACGCAGAAAAACCTTTATTTCACGTAGCCGCCTACCGCGTTCTACGGAGGAAAAAAATCCTAAGAGCGGCCGAAGGCCGCCACACAGAAAAACTTGTTTTTACAAATCCAATGACGAATCCGTTGAAGTCTTATTTTTAAGACAATAAGTAATATAATTTGACCAGTCATAGCTTTGCCATTTAAACAGCTAATTGATTGTTTTTTATCTTAAATAAAAGAGTAGAGCACAGGCCTTCTGTTTATTTAACGCTTAGACACTAATATAAACGTAACATTTTTAATAAAATAGACTTTTAAAAAAATAATCATTAAAAAACAATAAATCTTGGTGTGGGTTGGTATTTTGGGACATAAAAAGTTATGACAGGTCAAATAAATGTCTTAAAAATATAAGATTTCAACGGATTCGACATCTGATTTGAAAAACAAGTTCTTCAGGGTTGCGGCCTTCGGCCGCTCTTAGGGGGTTTTTTCCTCCGTAGAACGCGGCAGGCGGCAGGAGGCTTCGCGAAATAAAGTTTTTTCTGCGTGCGACACAAAAGACATTATGTCTTATGACATTTACAAAAAAATAAATTATGATTTTGCGCAATAACTTCTTTTTTTTTACCGTCATAGCGCCCAAAAAAAAAAAAGTTTTTTCAAAAAAAATGCAATAGCACCCAAATAAAAGTTTTGAATTTTCTGTCATTGATTTGGTCGTTATAACAATTTTGGGGGATATGCGGACATTTGGGCAATATTTAATTTTGGTTTTTGGGCAATACGACTTTGGGGAATATAACGGTACGCCCTTACTTCTGTTGTGTGTCATGGACTATTTTTGGGAGTTATTTCATTTTTATTCTTTGGAAATTATTTCATGATGAAATAACAACCAAAACCTAGGATTTGTTTTGGAAATTAATTAATTATTTTAGAATTTATTTCACTTTTTCGAGACGGGACTTATTTTATTTTTTTAGAATTTATTTCATTGGGAGCTTTTGCACTGGGACTTTTTGCACCTGGGACTTATTGCATAGAGCCGAAAAGTATTACCATATATGTAAGTGGTTATATAAGTACATTTTTGGTAATGGCAAGTAATTAGAATTGCCATTACAAACATTATTACTTTTATATGGGGATGTCGTTCAAAATAATGACGTATCATTACTTTACAAAAAATCCAAAAATATGTCGTTACCTATATGCCTACTAGTATGGACAAAACTAATGAGTCTAAAAATAAATTTTCAAAAAAACTGAATTTATTAAAAAATATTTTTTTTATAGAATTTTTTTTTAACAAAATTTGCCCACACGTCCTTCGAACTTTGGACTCCAGGTTGTCAGTTAAGCGCTCTCCCACCTGAGATATCTCGAAATGTTATACTTGATAGATAGAAACATAAATGAGTTGCTAACACAAAATACCATTACTTTCCCGCTTATAAAAAATCACAAATAAGTAGTTATATATGCACTTACTAGAGTAGGTAAAATAATGAGTCTAAAAATAGATTTTCAAAAATATTTTTAATCAATACTTAGTATTTAAAGAAATTATAAAAATATGTACATGGGTAACAAAAATTTAGTTTTGAGATTAAAAAAATAATACATTTTTTGTTTTTGTCAAAGACATGTCATTTATTTTTCATACAAGCACGCTCAGTTATAAAAAAATATTGTTAGTATTTCATAAATTTCATTTATATAAATGTTTCTCTTTTTTTTAAATCATTCTGTCATTTGCACTTGTGTATATAATGTTGCATTTTACTGATACTTTATTATAAATTCCGACATTTTTTTAATAAATACCCTACAGTTATTGTAGAACAAAGTATACACTTATAATAATTTATGTATAGAAATTATAGTCAATACAAAAAAAAAAAAAAACTTTCGTAAAATTAACAAATTTTCGTTTATTTTAGAAAAGTTTTGGTTATTTTTAATTTTTTTTGTATTTTTAAACATTGATTATTATCAGTGTATATTCGTTTTGTAGTACAATTTATGAAGTTATTCATACCAAAGTTACGCAGTTCCATTGTTAAGTGTACAACAAATAATGCACTTATTTAAGAGGATTTACGACTCTTGCTTCAGGAAAGGTAAAAGTTTTAAGTCACAAAGACGTGAGTTTAATTCCTCTTAATTATGTTGGATTTTTTAAATTACTTTTCAATCGTTTTTATTTGGATATTAACAAAATCCAAATATGTATTTTGATATTTTAAAAGCTTTTAAATAAAACGCTTGAAACAGTTCTAAAAAAATGCAAGTCAACTTTTATTTTTTTATAAAATTAAAGTTTTTTATTTAACATCATTTCAAAACCAAAAATTTGTTTTTAAGTTTTCAAATATAGTAACCAACGGTTTACAGCGACATATAACGTTCTGCCAACGCATAACCCATTGTCGCCGATGATTTGGCAACACTCTGCCGACCATATTTTTCTGCATGGGTTGTTAAATTCAGATAAATCAAATTCCCGAGTAAAAAATTTATATTTGGTCTTATGTTTTTCTTCTTACATTATATTTTAATATTTGATTATATATGCCCAGTCAGAAAATTCCAGTGGTACAAAACATCAAACACTGGCGTACCAGTGGTTAACCCCGGAATTGCAATAAATTACTGGCAGAACGCTTGTTTAAGACACTTTACCAGCTTTTTCAAAAAGCGATTTGCCAGTATTTGTTTTACAATAATTTCAGTGCGCTACAAAAAAAAATTACACTGGGAAAGAATTAACTTAGACGACTTAGCCAAAGTCGGCAAGTAGTGTTTTCCCAGTGGTATCCAGTCAGAAATTATCAACGACTCAAAAGTCTAATCTCAGGTAAAGCATATATTTTATAAAAATGATGACACTTTGTTTAAAAAAGTTTGTAGTGGGAAGGGGTCGAGTTCGAGCCCGGTTTCAGGCATAATTTTTTTTTGTATAATATTGATTATATAATATTATTTTTTCTTAGGCTGAGACAGACCGCTCACTACGCCAACGTTGGAAAAAAGTGTTTTGCAGTGCTAGCCTGTCATAAATTATCAACGACTCAAAAGTCTAATCACTGGTAAAGCATACATTTTATAAAAATGCTGATACTTGGGAAGGTTTGTAGTGGGAAGGTCCTGAGTTCGAGCCCGGTTTCATGCAAACATTTTTAAAAGTTTGATATAAGTTTTATTAAAAATAAAAATTATGTTTTTTCGACCTTTAATTGTGCAATGAAAATTAAAATTATTCAAATTCGAGGCCATACTCTATATTTCTTTATTAGGATATTGTCCTAACAAATAATCTATAGAGTTTTTGTTTTCAAATTTATTAATGGACCAGTTTCAGGAATGTGTTGATAGATCTATTTCGGGAATTTTCAAGGTTCGCATCATCAGAACACGTTTTGAAGGAAGTGACAATACCATGCAAAACATCAAACATCCATATAACCTAGTTTTCCCACTAAATGAGAACTAATATATGAGCTCGAAGTTAAACATTATCATCATTGATCAAAAATTTATTTTTTTTTATTAATTAATAATCAATGAAAAATCATATAATTACAAATTATATACTATTACCCTAACCGAGCACTAGCTACTATGGCCTTCGGCGCGTTGTAGCGAAAACAGACCAGTGCTTCTGGTGGGAATCGAAACCACGAAAGCCAGCACGCTACCAAATGGCCTACCGAGGCGCACTGATCAAAAATAAATTGAAGACTTGCTTACATTTTTTGTGATTTTTTTTTATACTTTTAAAATTTTTTTCAAATGGAATTGATTTTTTTCTTTCTGGAAAAACTCCTTTAAGACCACCTTTTTTTTTCGTTTTCCCAACGTTGCTAAGCTGTTTCGATCAAACCTTATGCCAGTGCTGACATATTTGAGCAGTCAACTGTTACCCAGCAGTTATCATTTACTAACGTTTTAAGCTATCAAGTATTATATGTCTCGTTAGCTCAGCGGTTAGAGCTGTCGGCAGTCAATCTGGCTACCAGGGTACGAGTCCCGGTGGAAAAAAAAAATATAGATGAACTTTTTTTTCATTTTATATTGGAAAACAAATTTTTAAACCACCTATTTCATGGTTTACCAACATTTTGCCAACGTTGAAAATTTTGTTTCTCCAGTGCTGTTCCGATACTTTTTGAACATACTGATGATGTTATTATTTTGGGGTTGGGAAAGCACTTGTTGCCAGCACTTATACCACTTGCTAAAGTGCCTTGCCAGTGGTGGGCAGTTTATCTTTTTCTGACTGGGTATGTACTGTCAAGTATTATATGTCTCGTTAGCTGAGTGGTCAGAGCTGTTGGCTGATAATATGGCGGCCAGGGCTCGATTCATAGCGGTACCAAAAAAATTATAAATTAATTTCTTTTAGTTTTATTTTGCAAAATCTATTTTTAGGCCAACTTTTTCATGGTTTTACCAACATTATCAATGTTGGCTCCCCAGTGCATTTTTTCCTATACTTTCTGAACAGACTGACCTTTTGTTTTACAATGTTAACATTTTGGGGTTGGGAAAGCATTTGTTGGCAGCACTTGAGCCACCTGTTAGAGTGCTCTGGCAGCGGTGGTCCGTGTGTGTTTTTCATTTGGGCGTTGAAAAAGTACTGTTAGCCAGTACTTTCCATTTTCGTACTTTGCCAGTGCGGGCGCTTTACATTTTTTTTTTACTTGGGTTTAATTCTTAATAAAAAAAAGTTCACAATACTTTTTGAACATATTTATTATATTTACAACATTTATTGAAGTACTACAAGAGTCATATTGTGATGTATACTAGATAAATGAAGAGTCATAGCGTATGTCATTATGTATTTTTATTATTTTAAATCGATGTAGATTTATTTTATTATATCGTCACCTAAAATCCAAAATGTTGTAAGCTATATAGTAATTTTTCTTATACACTGAGAGAACTATATTTACTTTATTAATGAACTTCTTCAAAGCTTTGCTGAAAGTTTAAACTTTTCATAGAAACTTTTCATAGAATGTATGAAACAGGTTTTATTAAAGTAAATGTTTATGAAGTAATTTGCTAAATTAATGAAAATCTTCATAAAAATAATAAATTATTCCGACAATGAAGGGTTTAAAGAATTCAGGACACAGTTTAATATAATTCTATAATATTAAAAAGTTTCATTGAATTACTGAAAACCTTTATGAACATCTTGAAAAAATGCATTCGAATTCAACCAATTCATATAATTTATGAAACAATTTCACAGAAGTCTAAAATGAAAAAAAAAATTCATTGAATGAAGAAACCAATTTATAAGATATATTGAAGACTTGAAAATTTAAACTTTAATATTAAGTTTGAAATGTATAAAAATTTATGAAATTGTTTCATTTTGAATTGTCAGGTTTGAGATCAGAGAAGATGACAAACTTTAACGGTTTAGTTCTAAGAACAATTTCATAGCTCTAAACAAAATTTTTCATTAAATTTACGAAGAGATAGTTTATGAAATCGGATAATTTTTTTTTTTTTAATTATGAAATTTTATGAAGAAAAAGTAGTAAACAAGATATTTATCAGTGCAGTACAAACTATTTTTTTTTTCGAGGTTATTTATGTAAACAAAATATCTCTCCTGATTATGAACAACGAATCGTTGTTCGAAATATCGAGATTTAAAATAAAATAAATGAATTGAAAATGAAAATTATTCAAGTTCGAGGCCATACTCTATATTTCTTTATTAGGATATTGTCCTAACAAATAATCTATAGAGTTTTTGTTTTCAAATTTATTAATTGACCACTATCAGGAACATCTTGTTTTTAAACAAAACAAGTGTGAAATAAAAAGGAGAAAGAAACAAAAAGCGTGTATTATATATCTACCAAAGGTAGAACAGGTTTTCAATTAATTTTTTGATCAATGGTGATAATCTTTAACTTCGAGCTCATATATTAGTTCTCATTTAGTGAGAAAACTAGTTTATATGAATGTTTGATTTTTTCTATGGGATTGTCAGTTCTTTCAAAACGTGTTCTGATGATGGGAACCTAGAAAATTTCCGAAATGTATTCCTGAAAGTGGTCAATTAATAAATTTGAAAACAAAAACTCTAGAGATTATTTGTTAGGACATTATCCTAATAAAGAAATATCGAGTATGACCTCGAACTTGAATCATTTTCATTTTCTTGGCACAGTTAAAGGTCGAAAAAAACATAATTTTTATTTTTATTAAAAATTATATCAAACTTGTATAAATGAATTGATTAAAAATAAAATCTAAATTGTTTTAATTGTCAATTATATGACCTCAAGCCGAACAATCAATTAATTACAAAAATGATTAATAAAAAATTACATAATATTAATTGAACTTCTTGTATATAATGAAATTTTACATTGAATCTAGGAAAAACAAAACAAATTCATTAATTGAAATTATTTCGTTCATATTATAAAGAATAATTCTACCAGTGTAGGGGAAGCGCAAAACTTCCACAGCCATTTTAATAATATTGCTAATACAGCAGCTGATAGTTTTAACCATAGAATGAACAAGTTTTGTAGAGAAATGTAATTCGATGCAGTACCCCGAAATCACTCAACCCCACTTTAATCTTTTACAGGGAAACCAAAAAACGCGGGAAAATAAAAACATATATTCTTATTGTATATAAACCTCCGATACTTGTTTTTATCGTAGAAGTCCAAAATATTCTGTCGGTAAGAAGTTTAGCCAAATAAACCATAATCATCAATATACCCTGTTCAAAAATGTGGTTCGCTAAGCTCTTTTGGATTTTAGATGACGATATATATTAAGGAATGTGTCTAGCCTTGGGTATATGCACATCTGTTGTATATCATTGTATTTATAAGACTTAGAAAACATGAACATTTAATGTTCATATGGTTTCCTTTATTTTACTTTTGTTTTAGAAAATTTATTTGTAAATTTCTACATTAAAATTTCCTCAAACAATTTTCTAGTATTAAAAAACCTTTTCTTCTTCCCATTCTGCTTATCCAAAGTATAAAGAAGATTTGTTTCCATAATAATATATGAATGCTATTTTTTTTTTATTTGTACAAGACGACACACAGTGTCGTCAATTCATATAACGAGTGGTCAAAAATGGAAGGAGTTGTCCGTACGTAAGTTGTCGTACGTAAGTAAAAATACAAAATTTTGTCAAAATCTCAGCAAGGACACCAATAGCTATCATATATCCTGACAGTTAAAAATGCAGTAAAAGCTACAGCTTTTATTGGAATGTGACGAAAATTTGTATGTTTCTTAGATATGCAGCTAGAATTGTGTATGTTGAATTTTGTATATTTCCGAGCAAGAATACGGCAAGCTCTATAATGTCCTTGAACTAAAAAATAACATATAATCTAAAAAAATGGGTTAAATGTTACGAAAATATGTATATACACACATAAAAAATTTCATTAAAACTAAGTGTGCTGATATTATTATTAAAATGCTATTTAGTAATCAGATTTGAACTAAACGTAGACTTTTTAAACAAAGTTTGTTTTAGAAATTTTTGTTGGCGTCCTGACATATAACTTATTCTTTAATATAAAAATATATGATCACATAAAAAAGCATATGTATTAATATGTATTTATATATAATAATAGTTTCAAAATGTTTTACCAAAAAATTTCATGTATAAGCACATTCAATCATGTACAAAAAAAAAATAATATTCTGAATTTTGTATATGATAATACATGATTGATAAATTTGATTAGTTTTATATAAAATTAGATATAACCCAATACATAATTATATATAATGCAAACATCAAAAACGACTTCTGACATTCCAAAACATATCCAAAACTGAAAAAATTTCCGAAGTCACTTTCTATGTAACTATATATAATTTAAAAATCTTAAAATATTTTACGAAAATAGTTTAAAATTTTGCGAAATCGATTTCCATTACAAATAAAAAAACCCTCCAGCAAAATTTTTAAGAACATATTACCTATGAACATGTTCTAGAACAGCTTCTTTTACCATCGGTCACATGGAACCGTTTCTAGAACAGGATCCTGGAAGTCAAATTGTAAGGTTTTACTGTCCCAGAACCGGTTCTAAAGCAACCTTTTCTAGTTTGGAGGTAAAGGACATATTGCAAATAGGACAAAATCCACATAAAAAGAATCGATTGTAGAACAGAAATTATAAGCTAGTATAAAACAGTTTAAGTTGTTCTGCAACCCGTTATTTGGATTTCACTGGGCCATTTTAATATTGACAAACATTTTTTTTTAAATTAAATTAAAATTAACAATTTCGTTTAAAATGAAAATGTGATGTCCTAAAAAAAATTAAATAATATTTAAGTTATTTACAAATTTAAATCATATATTTTGTGTTTGAAACCGTTTTATGTAGGTCAAATATGTGTAACTTAATATCATTTAATTTAAATATATTTGGATTATTATGTATCTAATTGTATCTAATTATATCTAATTGTATCAAATATAATATAATGAGACGTTATTATATCGGGAGAAAACTCGGATAGAATTGAAAAGTTTTTTATTAAATTGTATCTGCTTTAATATAATTATATCCAAAGTGATACAATTTAATAGAACCATTTTTCGGATCAAATTATATCCTCTTATATTTGCAGAAAATATCTCATCATATATAATTTTATACAAACTTTTTTACTCGGGAATATTGTGTACTAGTATCTTGTGCTAATGTGAATGATAAATATACTTGTAACACATTAATAGAACATATATTAATAATTCTGTTCCTCAAAAAATTAACGCGCTTTTGCACAAATTATTATTTTTTTTGACAACTGTTTTTTCAATAGCTTGCTATTTTTTATCCTTTATAAGTCCTGTTGTTTGTTGTTATGTCTCTTCAAATGTTGCTCTTAAAGGAAATTCTAATGTATTTTTTTTATTTTAGTAGCATAACTTAGTCTGAATCACCCGATCAAAAAATGTTACATCTCAAATACAAAATCATATCTCATTTATCTCAAAATTGGGGTATCCAATAATATTCGATTAGATTAGTATTGGAATAAGTTAGATAAAAATTGATCTCAAAATTGGGTCATCCAAAAATGTCTTATTGAAGATCCTGATATATATCGTGGCATTAATTTAAATCTACTTGGATCTAATTAGATCCAAAAAGATAAGTAATTTTTGGTTTAAAGTATGAGATATTTTGAGACTAAATGAGATTAAATATAAGGAAAAATAGTTTGGACATCTGCGAATATATAATTATGTATGGAATTATATATAACTCTATATAACTATGTCTTATACGCATAGAAAATATTAATAATGTTGGCCCATATATAATCATATCTCAAACCAAATGATTAATCTTAATTTATTCATATTCTTACAACAATATTTTTAATATGTCGTATATGTCACCATATACGATTACATATTGTGTTATATATGAGGATGTATTATTATATATGACAATATATCTCTCATATCTTATTATGTATAGCATTTATACTTATTGTCTAATTTTATAAATGTCAATATATAACAAGGTATCGTTATATATGTTACCACAAAATAAATATATTATCAGATATTGCCATGCATGGCACCATATAAAATCACATATTAAAATATATTTTACGATGAAAAAGCATAAGACCATGTACAACTTTTTTTACTCGGGATTTAAATAATCACATATTTTCATAAGAGTCGGCCCTAAGAAATGCTAAAAATTAAAGAGTGGCACCCAACGGCATCCTAAGTTGTGTTTTGTATATTGTACGTACTAAGTTTAATAAAAAATTAAGACAGATCTAGCGAGATGTTTTTTTTAGCTACTGTCAAAAATTTTGGTTTTCCAAAATTACAGAATTGACGATGTGGTTGATATTGAACAGTTTTACATATTAGTCAAAATAATCTAGTACAACTTTTTGTTTCTAAATCTGCGAAATTCATTTTAGTACCCTTGAAAAATTGAAGTTGTTAACAAAGTTCAACTTTGAGGCTTAATGACTTAGCAAAAATTAATATTTTTGTCTAATTCTTTCTGTTCATGCTTAGTTAAAGTATGTATTGAGCAATTCCATATGAAAACGATCAAAATTGGCAAATTTTTGGACGACCCCTCTCCGATTTTAAAATAAATAGTCTCAATCGATTGCCCAGCAAAAAATAATGTACCTACATATTTTTTTTTTTTATAGTGACTGGTTTAGTGATGGTGTGCACCACTGTCATGTGACAAAATTGAAGAATTCTTCATAAGGGACCTCATTGAAAGTTGTTTTAAACTACTAAAGCGATCGCAACGAGTGATAGCTCGTTGGAAAGGTATTGAATCAGGCTTTAATTGAAAAATAAAATTTTCCTAATTTTTCTCAGAAATTTACCTTTTTTCCCATGAAAATTAAATTTTCCCATGAAAATTAAATTTTCCGATTTTCCACAGAAGCTCCTAAATTTTCCGGCTAATTTTATTTTTTTTGGATTCCTCATAATTTTTGCTTTAAGAGTCAGCAATAAAAAAATGGGCCCGACTCCTTGTTTGGACAGGAGAAGAGCATTTAAGAGACCACCTTGTTCTCATTGTTTTTATATTTTTTATAATTGAATTATTTTTAATTATTTAACAAGAAAAATTAGGAAAATTTTATTTTTCAATTAAAGCCTGATTCAATACCTTTCCAACGAGCTATCACTCGTTGCGATCGCTTTAGTAGAAACAACTTTCAATGAGGTCCCTTATGAAGAATTCTTCAATTTTGTCACATGACAGTGGTGCACACCACCACTAAACCAGTCACTATAAAAAAAAATAAAATATGTAGGTACATTATTTTTTGCTGGGCAATCGATTGAGACTATTTATTTTAAAATCGGAGAGGGGTCGTCCAAAAGGTGATCGCTTTCATATGGAATTGCTCTATTATTAAAAACTATCAAAAATGTATTTCATTTCTAACTTTGCAAATATACCACTTTTGGCCACCCACACAACACTGTGCGACAGGTGGTATTGGATTATTGTATGTCCACGGTCATAACTTGAGACATCATAATTGACAATGAAACTACCACTTTAATTATGCATACAAATTACACTAGTCAACAGTCAAAATGTACTCGGGATGCGATAATTTTTTCTGTGTAGATAACCTTGACATGAGCTCGAAAAACGCAATAAAAATTTTTTTTTTCGTTTGGTTTTTGTTTTATTTTTTTTTTTTTAAATTTTAAAAATTTTTTTTTGGTTAATTTGTTTCGTCCGGCATAACTCGGGAACCACTAGCCCGATTTAATTGAATTAAATTTTAAAAAATTTAAAATTACAATTCCCTTAATATGTTTATATATTGTTTTCCTATACAAGCAACAGTTTCCAAGTTAAAAATGAATATATAAAGGAAAAAACTTATTTTTTGCCTAAAGATTTAAATTTTTTTTTTTTAAAAAATCCATAAAAAATCCCAAATGAAAAAAAAATGTCAAATCTTATTACTTTTACGTAAAGTCACATAACCTATGAGCAAAATGAGACAAAGATCATGAAAATCGATGCACGCGTTTCGCTTTTATTCGCAATTGAGTAAAGGTATGAATTTCAAAAATTTGCTCGACATATGCACAACTTTGTCTATGGTAAGGTTTTTTCTTTTTTTTTTTGATTCTCAGAATTAACAAAACGGAATAAACAAAGGGTTATTTAATTTTTATGATTGCGTAAGCAAAGTAATAAACGCTAATAAATGTGCGTGAACAATTAAAAGGAAAAAAGGAAAGGGGACTTTTTTAATTATTTGGGTTTTCCGGTGACTACCTGTATGATTTTTTTACAGAAATGCAACCCACATTTAAGGGTGGTCATTATTCGGAAAATTTAAGACTCACACATGGTGAAACAGGTATGTAGCCACCGTAAAAAAATATACACCCATTTATAAGTACCTGTCAGTAAAATACTAAACAATACACAGTATAAATGAAGATTTTACTCATTCAACAAGTGTCGACGAACGCGATAGTTAAAATGAGCAAACGTTCGCGAGTATTTGAATGCAATACCAATCCAAGTAATTTTTGTTACATGTGCGGAGAATACGTTTCTGAAAAAAACAAGCGCTGTTTTTCACCTAAATTGAGAGATTCATTTGAAGAGAGCTTCAATTTAAAGGTCTCAAACATAGATGAGCGGTGGACACCAAGTGCTCTATGTCCAAGGTGCTACGTACAGCTAAGTGACTCAAGGTAAGTGTAGATTACGAAATTCAAGAACATATATAACTTATTATTGAAATTCTTTCAGACGACAGCCGAGAATCATCATGCCAATGCTTTGGAGAGCTCCGCTTTGCCATGTAACAGATTGCTACTTCTGTCTTAGCAAAAAAACAGGCGTGGGAAAAAATATACGATGGACTTACGCTGCTGTTTCAATAGTGAATTTTCCAGTGCCATTTTCCGAAGAACCAGTGGACCCGCAACCGTCCGTTTCAAGATGGGCATCTAATAATGAGGCGATACATCCAACATCAGATCCGGAGACAGTAGAAACCACATCAGAATGCGAGTCAACATATACATTGTATGGAGGTCAACGCTTATGTTCCCAAGCAGAACTGAACGATTGGGTTAGAGAATTGAAACTCTCCAAGGAAGATGCAGAGTTGCATGCATCGCGCATGAAACAGTTCGGTTTCTTGGCTCCTGGTGTGGTGACAACAATCTACAGGAAGCGTCATGAACCATACGCAAGGTACTACACAAAAAAAGACAACATCTGTTTTTGTAAGGACATTCCCGGATTATTTGGTGAACTCGGGTACTCTTACGAACCAGGAGAGCGGCGTCTTTTCATCGACAGCAACAAGCAGAGCCTTAAAGCAATTTTACTGCACAACGGCAACAAGAAACCTTCGATTCCAATTGCTCATGCCGTTGACACCAAGGAAACATACGAAGTCATGGACAATCTACTAAAGTGCCTTAACTATGAGAAACACGATTGGAAAGTTTGTGCCGACCTTAAGGTTATCGGTATCCTTTGTGGATTACAAGGTGGATTCACAAAGTACTGTTGTTTTCTCTGCCTTTGGGACAGCCGCGATCGTCAACATCATTACACCAGGAGGAGTTGGACAGAAAGAGTTAACTTCATCCCCGGCAGCGACAACGTGAAATATACACCACTCATAAAAAAGGAAAATGTTTTTCTCCCACCTCTTCACATAAAGCTCGGACTCATAAAAAACTTCGTGAAAGCTATCAACAAAGATGGCGAAGCGTTCGCCTATTTAAAAAACATTTTTCCTCACCTTTCATCGGCAAAGATTAAGGAAGGCGTTTTCGACGGTCCGCAAATTAAAAAGTTGTTGCAAGACCAACAGTTTGAGCACATTTTATCACCAAATGAAGCTGCAGCTTGGAACTCATTTCGGCAAATTGTTTCCGGATTTCTTGGAAACAACAAAAGCTCAAATTACAGAGAGATCGTCGAACAACTACTCCAAAATTATAAAAAAATTGGAGCAAATATGTCGCTTAAGATACATTTTCTACACTCGCACTTGGACTTCTTTCCGGACAACCTGGGCGATGTGAGTGACGAGCATGGTGAGCGTTTTCATCAGCAAATGAAAGAAATTGAGCACCGATACCAAGGATTTTGGAACGAAGCTATGATGGGGGACTATATCTGGTTCCTGATAAGAGAAACAAACCCACAACAATATAAAAGAAAGACAAAAGCACATAATTATTTTTAATTTGAAGGTTTTTATTTTTGTGTTTAGATATTTTTTTTTAAAACTTTTTTATAATTAATTAATGTTGATATCCTTAGGATAATTTCTTGTACATATATCGAATTGTTTTTTAATTTAAAGTCATATATTTTTGTCACCCAAAAAATTTTAATTTTTTTTGTAATAAAAAAGAAAAAACCTTACCATAGACAAAGTTGTGCATATGTCGAGCAAATTTTTGAAATTCATACCTTTACTCAATTGCGAATAAAAGCGAAACGCGTGCATCGATTTTCATGATCTTTGTCTCATTTTGCTCATAGGTTATGTGACTTTACGTAAAAGTAATAAGATTTGACATTTTTTTCATTTGGGATTTTTTATGGATTTTTTAAAAAAAAAAAATTTAAATCTTTAGGCAAAAAATAAGTTTTTTCCTTTATATATTCATTTTTAACTTGGAAAGTGTTGCTTGTATAGGAAAACAATATATAAACAGATTAAGGGAATTGTAATTTTAAATTTTTTAAAATTTAATTCAATTAAATCGGGCTAGTGGTTCCTGAGTTATGCCGGACGAAACAAATTAACCAAAAAAAAATTTTTAAAATTAAAAAAAAAAAAAATAAAACAAAAACCAAACGAAAAAAAAATTTTTTATTGCGTTTTTCGAGCTCATGTCAAGGTTATCTACACAGAAAAAATTATCGCATCCGGAGTACATGAAATTTTTTTCATTTTGTTGAGTAGTGTTATTAATTATGCAGTTGATCCCTCTTGCTGAAGTCATTTGGTACCATTATTTCAAAACATACATTAACAATATTTTTTCCATAAAGACTACTGAATATACATATTAAATTAATTGAAAAACTGTATTTTTTTAGTTTATTTTCTACTGTTGAAAAACTAATTGACAAAATCGATAAAAACAATAGAAACAATCTATTATTTCAATACTCAATATAATATTACAACTTTTTGTTATATTATATTGTTAAATAGAAAATTTTAACTGAATATTGCCGAACGTTTTTTTTTTGTTTATTGAATAACAGACAGAAAGTTAAAAAATATATTTCTTTGGTAATTTAACTGTATATTTCATTGAAACAACTTTACCGATTACATTTTTAAATAACTGTTGAACTTTTACGGAAATCGTTAATTATGAGTTAACCACTTATGACCAGCGTTATGTATAAGTTTTATCGTTTACAAACTTGACGTTTGTTGTATTTACTTTTGAAAATCATTGTGTTATTATAAAATCGTATTGTTTTTAAAAGCTCATCAAATGTCAAGGATTTCTTTTGATGACTTCCCTCAATCATTAAAATTAAATGTAATTTTTAAAAAGAATGAATAAGATTAGATTTTTTATTTAAAATTTAAATCTTTCGTTTTGAGAAGAAAATGTACAAATAATACCGAAAGAAATATTAAAAAAAAATATCTTATGTTAAAAAAATACATGTTGATGAAAAAGTACCTCTTGTTGAAAAAGTACCTTCCCGATCAAAATAAATTATGTCTTATATATAATATCATTTGATATAGATCGATTGTTCACGCCGTGAACAATAGTTTTCATTGCCCATCCCTGGCTAACAGCATTGCCATATAAAATTTAGTTGTCAGCTGTGGGAGTGTAAACTGCAGCCAATTTCGCGTTAAAGGAGTTGTCAACAAAGAGAACAAATGAAAGATCATAATTGTATTATCTTCAACCACCGCAAGCAGTCGAGCAACATCCTTTTATAAATTATTAAATATACAAGTTTTTGAAATTGAAATTGTGAAAGAGACAAACACCCTTAAGTGAAATATTTAAAATTGAAATTGTGAGCATTTAAAATTGTTGAAATCCACAATCTAAAATTTAATATTTAAAACCCTAAACTCTTAAACTCTTAAAACTAAAATTAACCTAACATTTAAAAATAAGATTTAATAAAATCAAAGTAAATTTTATAACGTTGAAGGAAACACGCCATTTTTTATTTTATACCTAATTCCCTCAGAAAGATGGTAAATAAGAGGCCATCTTTCATTACCCCTTAACCCCTCATCTGTTCATGGTCCTTTTAGGAGAAAAGGCCAGTGATCTACAAAAAAAATACAGTCCACAAACCATAGAACGTTTTCAAAATTAAAATCTAAAAACAAAAAGAACAAATTAAAAGAAACAAAAATAATAACAAAAAGTTTTTAGTTTTAAAACAAAATATAAATAGTACACAAGTAAAAAGTGACAGTGTTAACACAAAACAAATTAAAATTGAAAAAACCCACCCCAAAAAAGAAAAATAATTTTGTTACAAATAAAAAATAAATAAAAGAACACAAAAGCAAACATATTAAAAAGTGGTAAAAACTAAAGAAAATAAAAGAGACTTAAAAATAAATTTTATAGAAATAAATAAAAATTAAAAACTATTAAAAAGAACCCAATTGTGTTAATTTTTAAAGTTTTTTTGTTAATTAATTTAAATACAAAAAAAAAAAAGAAAAAACACAAAATCTAACATGTAAAATAACAAAACGTACACCCAATTTTATGCAAAACTATTAGTTAAATTGTAAAAACATACAAAAGTACATATATAATAGTTCATAATTTGCAACAAAATTTAACAAAAATCAAAAAACCCACAATATCAAGTGTTAACTACGTCACAAACCAATTTCAACAACAACAACAACACACATTGAACTGCATCAACCAGTATCATCATCAGCGGGAACAAATCATCAAAAGGAAATTGAAGAAAACAAAACACATACACATATATAACAAGTAAAGTACCCTACAATTACAAGTTCAGTAAGTTGAAGTAATTACAACTTATTTAAAATTTTTAAATTAATAATTTTTACAAATTTCCACATATTTTAACACTAATCAGCAAAATAATTACATAAAAACTAGTACATAAACCCCACCCACCCTTTTCATAGAATTTGTCTAGTTTTTATTATTTTTGTCTGACAAACTAATAGTAACTTTTACTTTAGTGTAGCTCAGTAATATACAGTGTTACAGTGTTTAAACCCCCAGTTGGAAATTTGAAGACCGATATATATATAAAAAAAAAAAAAAAAATAATTTTACAAATTTAATTGTAAAATTTTTTAACCCATTTTCCCCAAATATTAACCCGTTGTGTACCACAAAAACTTTATTAACCCTTTTGGAGCCGGAAAAAACAAATTAACCCTTTTTGTACAGCAAACCCAAATTTAACTCGCTAAATTGTAAAAAGGTGTTATTAACCCATTTTGTACCACTTTTAACCCGCTTAACGCAGAAAACCAATATTTTAACCCATTTCTTACCGGCATATTTCAATATTTTGAAAGTTTTAACCCATTTTGATCCTGAATTCGGCAACGTTTAAAACTTTTTCGCCCACAAACAAATAATAAACCCGTTTTGTGTCAGCGTATTATTGCTTTAGGCTTGGAATTTAACCAATTTTAACCCAATTTTCGTAACGAAAAATCCTTTTACATATAAATTTCTATAATTTGTTTTAAAAAACCCAAATGCCGCAGTTAAAAGTATGGGCCAACGCACTCGTAAAATACATCCAGTCAGACCTTATGGTAATGGATGACGACTTTTGCCGAGTTGAAGGAGTTCCACGGTCAATCGTGGCTATTCAAGTTCACATTCGTGAACTCGATCGTAGTTGGTCGAAAATATCCACCCTTTTCTATAAAATTAGAAAATCTCCACTCCTAGAAGACCCAAAAGAAGCCGAAGCTATAAATCTCGAGGAGCTCACCCAGGAGTACTATAAAGCCAAGAATTTTTTTCTCAGTAAAATTTCTCAGTTAGGTGATGCTCTATTGTCACCACCCACCCAAAACCCAACCCTCACGCACTTAGATGATTTAAAAGATGAATTGTTTGATTCATGGTTTGCGGATATGAAACCCACCCCATCACCGATAACTAATATTGTTGAATTGGCGTCAGAATTTGTGGTTAGTTCTGATGAGTGTGAAAGTAAAACACATCCACAGGCGACACACATTATTGAATTGGAAAATTTAAACGAGGTTGCATCAACTCCTTCAAGTATAGAGGACAACTATATAACTCAGGATTTTACTTCACATTTCACCACTGGCGAACTTGAAGACCCTAACACACCTTTCGTACCAAAGAATCATACGGAACTTTCTCAAAATAATTTATTTTTTACCCATCCAAATACTGCTAAGGATAACCCTCTTGGAAATCGCAAAGTAGAGAATAAAGTTGTTTTATTTAAACTACCAAAATTTGACCTGCGTACCCTTTTAGTACTGTTCTTTTGGACAGTTTACTCACGATTTTTTCTGGGGCGGGGATGCTCTGCCGCTACTTACTCTGGCAACGTAATTCAGTTTCGCAGACATCAGCGGCAAAAAACCTCAAGTTGATCAAAAGGACTCCAATTCTGACATTTATGGAATACTCAAAACTTTTGAAAATGTACACCAAATAATCCCGAAGGATGAAAATTTCAAGTTTGCTCGCAGGAAAAGGACCAACCCCAGTCGAAGAGCGAAGATATTTTTTAAGTATTTGAATTGCCAGACCACAACCCTCATTACCCAACGTAAAACAATTATTGGAACATGTGCCCATAATATTCTAATACATTAGATATAACTGCGCACTAACCCATAAACACCTATAAAATCAAACCCATAAATCTAGTCGCTAACCAGAATCAAGTACTCTTTGAGTATACTTACAGCCACCCTCAAACCTAGTATTCGCTTAAAATACTAAAACCCACCCGTGCGTATTAGCACAATGCATTAGCTTACCGTACACTCACCCAATAACCGGAGTACTCTATTGAGATACTCACACCCACCCGTGTACACAAACACAACGCAATCATTAATTGCACTTACCCAAAATTTAGTCACCCATTAATCATATTTTTAGAGACTATATTTACAGATTATGTAGAAAAAACCTTTGGTAATCCCAGCAGAGGTAAGATGAAAACCCAAAGAACCGTTGAAGGAAGAACACTGGACTATTGCTTGATATCTCCACATACTAAGTGACCTCTTGATTACAAACTTTTCTACTAATCGCACCCTATACCCTAAATAAGTATATTTGAAAAATTACCCTTTGCATCAAATATTACTTTTGTACATTTACCCACTTCCTAATAACTTTTTTTCGCTTCTTTTTCTTTCTTCTCTCACCCTCTTTTTAGATATTGATACATCAAGGCGGGGAGAATGTTCACGCCGTGAACAATAGTTTTCATTGCCCATCCCTGGCTAACAGCATTGCCATATAAAATTTAGTTGTCAGCTGTGGGAGTGTAAACTGCAGCCAATTTCGCGTTAAAGGAGTTGTCAACAAAGAGAACAAATGAAAGATCATAATTGTATTATCTTCAACCACCGCAAGCAGTCGAGCAACATCCTTTTATAAATTATTAAATATACAAGTTTTTGAAATTGAAATTGTGAAAGAGACAAACACCCTTAAGTGAAATATTTAAAATTGAAATTGTGAGCATTTAAAATTGTTGAAATCCACAATCTAAAATTTAATATTTAAAACCCTAAACTCTTAAACTCTTAAAACTAAAATTAACCTAACATTTAAAAATAAGATTTAATAAAATCAAAGTAAATTTTATAACGTTGAAGGAAACACGCCATTTTTTATTTTATACCTAATTCCCTCAGAAAGATGGTAAATAAGAGGCCATCTTTCATTACCCCTTAACCCCTCATCTGTTCATCGATATTTAATCTTATCCATGTTGATCTCAAAATTGGGGTATCCAACCATACACGACAATATATACAATCATATCATATATCCATTTTTCTTTTACCTCTTATAGAATAACAAATATTGTTAGTTTAGCACTGCTGCGATATACTGGTTCCTGTAGCGGAACAGCTGGCTTGGAAAGCAACATACTTACTAGGTTGACTCTTCTTTATAGGGGACAATTGTTTTTTTGTTAAATCGAAAGTTTCAAATATTAAATAAATTAAGCTTCGACCACAATTGACTTACCATTTGTAAATTTGGGTCAACATTTTTGTTAATTTTTCTTTGAATTTAAGAGCGACCATATTACACTTATTTGAATTTCAGAATTTTCACCAGATTTGCGAATAAATTCTTGGTTTTTAGTGTTTTTTTTTTTTTTTTGTTTGGTAAAGTTAAGGCACGATAGGCTTTGATAACCAAATTAAAGAGATGGAACTTTACGAAAGTTGACTTAAGCTAAATTGGCGATTTAAAATATTTTCATACAATCGCTCAGTCTCTAGACTTTGGTAAACATATTTTTTTTTTTAATTTTCAGAAGAAAAAAAAATGTTGGCTTTGTTGTTGTTTTTTAATAGAAACAAAATCTCACAATCTAATACACACAATTTCTTTACAATCACAAAATAAAATATGAAAAGGGCTACATGGCGTATGAGAAATAGTAAATATGTAATATTGCTCATACGTGGTGGTGGTCAAAAAGAAAATTTTAAAACAAATAAAAATTATTTAGACCTGCACTCAAAACAATAAGTTAGTACAAAAGTTAGTAAAACGTCTTGTAAATCAGGTATACTATTTTTTAGCAAATTTTTTTGCTAAAATCGTGTTTTCAGCTAAAATTTTTGTTATACTTATTCAGCACTTAACTGTTTTATACTAATGCTTTACTAACATACTAATGTTTTACTAATTAATTTTGCTAAAAAAAATTGTGCTGATAAGCACATTAATAGTGCGGACGACAACCAGATTGAAAGATATACGCAGAATGAAGCAGATGTCGCGGCATGTCAAGATGTAGTAGAGAAGAGGAAAATGATACTAAAAAGTACAACTCTAATAAGATATATAAAAAAATCAACCATGGAAAACTTTTGTATCTGTTTTTCATACATAAAACAGAATTGAGGATTAAAACAACTTAAATTTTGCGTTGTCACCGGCTTGTGAAAATAATTGTCTATTAATAAAATAAAAGACAAAAAAAATATTTAAATTTAATATGTATTTCTATAATAAATGTTAATAGATTAATAATCTAGTGTGGTCAAACTGCAAACAAACATATACAGACATGTAGACAGAGTAAAGCGAAAGACAAAGGTACACATCTTAGGTAGATTTGTATGATTCCTTTTTCTTATTGCAAAAAAAAGGGTTGTTTTTTTCGTTTCGTTTGTTTTTGTTTATTTTTTCGTTTCTATAATTACATAGGCCTACAAAAAAAAATTTTTTGTTTGGTGCCGCTAATTCTATGTTATAATTTGGTTAATTAGTCCGCAAGACGTCATGGTTAGCTGTCAAAATCGCGAAGCTACGTTCAGGTTTGTATCGATCGGTCATAACCTAAAAAATGTATTTTATTATACTTAATGTCATTATAGTCAATTAATTTCTTTGATTAAATGATAATATCGATATGCCGTCGTCGAGAAGGTGTTGTGTAAATAATCCAAATACATTTTGTTATATTTGTGGTGAATATGTAGTAAAAAAGTTTAGAAAACCTATAACAGATGCAGTGAAGAAGACATACGTTGATTACTTTAATATCCTTGCGAAATCTCGAAAACTACACGTATCATTAAAAAGGTAAGTATCAATTTTTTATCAGGGTACCGAACGTACACTCAAAAAAATAAGTTAGTAGAAAAGTTAGTAAAACGTCTTGTAAATCAGGTATACTATTTTTTAGCAAAATTTTTTGCTAAAATCGTGTTTTCAGCTAAAATTTTTGTTATACTTATTCAGCACTTAACTGTTTTATACTAATGATTTACTAATATACTAATGTTTTACTAATTAATTTTGCTAAAAAAAATTGTGCTGATAAACACATTAATAGTGTGGACGGCAACCAGATTGAAAGATATACGCAGTAGAGAAGAGGAAAATGATACTAAAAAGAACAACTCTAATAAGACATATAAAAAAATCAACAATTTAAGTTTTTGTATCTCTTTTTCATACATAAAACAAAATTGAGGATTAAAACAACTTAAATTTTGCATTGTCACCGGCTTGTGAAAATAATTGTCTATTAATTAAATAAAAGACAAATTAAAATATTTATTTATTTAAACTTTTATATTATATATAACTTATAGATTAATAATAGTGTGGTCAAATTGCAAACAACCATATACAGAAATGTAGACAGAGTAAAGCGAAAGACAAAGACACACATCTTAGGTAGATTTTTATGGTTCCTTTTTCTTGTTGCAAAAAAGGGTTATTTTTTTCGTTTGGTTTGTTTTTGTTTATTTTTTCGTTTCGTTTCTAAAATTATCTTCGTCAGAAGCGTCATTTAAACGATAGCATCATTTAGACAACCATTGATGTAAGTAATTGAAAGAAAATTTTTGTTATGTTATATATATTTATTTCTATATATTTTCAGATATTAAATTAATTCATGTCGTCAATGTGGGAAAATGAAAATTTTTATATTTCGTAATTATTGTAAGTTATTTTTAAAAGAGTCACAAAAATATGTTTTATGATTTCCAGCAAATAAATTAACTAAATTACAATTTTTCTACAAATTTTTTGCGTTTTTTTCAGTCTACTAAAATTCAGCAAAAAATTTATTAATTTTTACCAAGTCTTTTTTATTTCTAATCTACTAAGTGTTAGCAAAACTTTTGCTGAATCTACTAATTTTGTTGCTAAAAATCAGCTCGCTGATTTTCAGCAAAAGATTTTGCTGATATTAGCAATTTTTTTGCTAGCACCCTCCTGACTAAAATTTTGCTGACTCAGCAAAATTTTTTGCTGATTTTACAAACTTTTTTTTTGAGTGTATATAGACTTTTTTTTAATTATATTGTATTAAATTAGATATAATCTTATAGGATAACGAAAAATTTGATAAAAATTTATGGGGACAAAATTCGGATAAAACTGTATGAAATCAATTCTAGTTGTATCTAACATATCTAATGTGATACAATTATATACAATTTGATACAAGATATGCAAGAAGTTGCATACAGTTATTTATGGGGTCACATTTAATTAGGTACAACTATATAAAGCTCCATATCAGTTTTTTTAATCAGTATCCAATTAGAATATATTACTAGATTAAATAAGATCAAAGTTTATCTTAAAATTGATGGATCCGATAATGCTAATCTTAAGATCCTGAATTATCCCAAAATATCCCATGGGATTAATTTAGATCAAATTGTATCTTGTTACATCCAAGACAAGTCATTTTGTGTGGACCAAAACAGATATTTTGCGATTAAATTAGACCTACTTAAATACCATGGCATAAATAATTTTTAATAAAATTACAAAAAAATTTTATGAAACATAATTTTGACATCTAGCGCATATATAATTATATATGGGGTTATATACAATAGCGTGTGCCTTAAAAATATACATTACACCTCCCAGTTTTATTGCAAATAGTTCTAAATAGATGAAAAAGTTTTTTTTTTCTTTTTGGAAAGTTTTTAACCATGCAAACATTTCAGCCGATAATGGCCCAATTTAAAAAGAAATTCTATTGTTTTTTATAATTTTCATTTTTAACCAAAAACGAATAACTAGGAAATTTACAGAATGATAAATGATAGAAGGTATTTTAATTAAAAAAGGTTCATTAATTTAAAAGCCTTGCAATTTTGTAGTCATTAAAATTAAGTTTCATGGGTCTTATTTGTCCCCAGCCCACTAAGGTTTAAATATATTTTTAATAAAAGTACAGATAATTATAGTCCAGTAAAAACTTATTTTTACTGGACTATAACTTATATTGCTCTATTTAATCCCACATATTAATTGATAACCGTATACATAGTAAAACATATTGTAAGATACAATTAAATATACCGTTTTACGGAAAATTACAGTTTTAAGTAAAATTGTATCTTCCCGAATAAAATATATTAAATATATATTTTATTGCGTGTTATTATATTTGAATATATATGCTTTTGTATGTTTATATATAAAAATTGTTTCCTCTAAATGTTTTGATACGATGCCACATATAATTACATCGTATTCCATAAAAACCAAATATTTTTTTGAAGATACGTACTTATAGTAGCTATCAGTGACCTTCAAAGTGTATTTTTACATATTTTGGACAAAGAAGAGTTTGGCAATGGTGAGCATATTATGGGAATAACATTCATACAATTTCTATCGATTAATTCTGGTCCACCACACCATCATTTAGTTTCAAACAAATAATTTTATTTATCACTCGTTTTAAATTGAAAAACATAGTGGACCAAAATTACTCTATGAAAACTTTATATAAATATACTTCCAAAAATATGCTCAGCATTACCAAATTTGAGCCCAATTTTGTACAAAAATCTAAAAACTATAAGTAGCGAACTGAAAGTATAATCGATTTTTATTTTTCCCATAATCAACTAGAAAATACTCATCTTTTCAGCACTATTACGTAAAATTGTACACTTCTGGGACACCCTAATAATGATTTATACCGTAACTTTTTTGAAAACTGCAAAAAAGTAATATGTTTGTTTCTCAATAATTTTTATGGACTTAAAGGATATGATAGGATGATCAATAGGGCGGGTCGATTTTTTTGCCTCCATACAAATCGACACTGCCTAATGATCAATGATCATATATTTGTATGATATTGTATATGTTTGTAAAAGTGTTACATTTAGTGCAATTTTGCCAGACTAAAACTAGGATCTAATTATATTTAGATGTACCAGTTTACATAAAATCATAGACAAGTATATCAGGTCAAAATCCGTATACAACAGTATCTGGTTTTTATATAATTATTTGTATCAGTTTACACATAAACTGATACAATTAGATACAAAACTGATACAATCTAATACAATCTAATATCGGGCCATAATTTGGATAAAATTGTAATGGACCTTTATAAATTTGCATCAGATTAGATCTAAACTCATAGAAACAGATATAATTATATGGGCCCTTATTTCGTATGAAATTTAAAAAGATTGCATAAATTGATATGACTACATAAAGCTCCATATAATTTTTTTTTTAAACGGCTTACTATACATGATGTCATATTTAACTATATTAAATTTTACAAAATTTGATCAAATTATATAAGGTTGTATAATATTATTTTTATTGGGGATTTTATAATATATTTGAAGATAAAAAAAACCTAAGACCATATATATAACACAGGCTTTTATTTTTTTAAACCATTAACTTTTTTTAATTTCATTCCAGAGATTTTTAAAATTTTTGCTGCCATAAACTCTAAAAATGTTTTATATTTTCTGTAACGTACTTATATTAAATATATTTTTTACATTCTAAAATTATTCTCCTTTAAAATAGTTTTAAAAATAATTTCATTTTAATTTATTTAACTATTTACAACTCACCCAAATAAATTATTTATATGTAAAAAAAAACTAAATTAAACACCAATTGCAGAAAATAAAGAATAGCGAGTAAAATTTCAACAAAAAAAATCTAAAAAAAAACCAGCAACAACAAATGAATTGACTTTAGTTACATTTACATATTTAAATTAGTAAGTTAAAAACGGTCATATATGATTATAATCATATATAATCATACAAAAAATACACCGCATTCATATACATACACAGCTACACATACACACGGACATATGCAACGTAATATTATACAGGGATGGAAAATTTTATTTTACAAGGAGTACACTCAAATGTCAGCAAACATTTTTGTAAAGTCAGCAACATTTTTGCTGGGTGGATCATTGCAGTAAAATTGCTAATACCAGGAAGAAAAAAAAGTTGCTAAATCCAGCAAGAAATTTCCTGAATTTACTAATTTTTTTGCTTTACAGACTTATTATGAGTATACTGAAGCTTCACAAAAAATTTCCTTTTTTTGAAATCCATAACATTTGATGCAAAAAATATTCCTGAATTTTTTAATTCACAGATTTTTTTGTAGAGTTTAGATATTAACATCATTTTTGTTTTTCGAAAAAGGCTTTTTCTTCGTTCACATAAAAAGTTGTTAAGAGTGAAACTGTCTCGAAATTTAAATTTGAATATTTTATTAAAAAATCAGTGAAATCTTTTAAAATTGAAAAAGTTGTTAGCAGTTTTTCAATAGAATTAGTTCTAACAAATATTTCATATTAAATTTTTATCAGATTCCAAAAACTATCTTTTATTAGTAAAAATGTTGTCGAAAAAAATCTTGCGGACCTACACACAAAAAAAAATAAAAACCCATTTCAATCACGAAAACCACCGATTCAATTACTTTAGTTGCTGAAATTCCGCCAACAACGAAAATTGCTAATTCAATTAGAAATTGATAGCTCTTTAATTGAATTATTTTTCATTTAAATAATAACTCATTTGATTAAAAAGTGATCAATATTGTATACCTTCTCAAAAAGTAAAAAACAGTTGGACAAAGAGTTTTAGTTGCTTGGATTGAAAATGTTTTTATTGCTTGGATTTTATAACATTGAAATTAAAATATAACATTGAAATTAAATTAACACAGAAATTAGTTTTTTCTTTCTATTGAAACGTATGTCAAAATTTTTTTTTTGATTTTTTTTTTTTGGAAAAATAGGCCTTCTTGTTTAAACTATAGAATTTTTTTTAATAGTTTTTAATTTATTTTTAGCAAAAATAACAATATCGATTTTATTATAATGTTTTAGAATAAATTAATATTCACATTTAAATAACTGAAATTAAATCATTTAACTTTAGGGAGCAATAAACCGAATGAGGATTCATAAAAATATTATTTAAATGGATTTGAAATATTTATTACTAATACTTAAACATTTATAAAATATAACTATATATATAAATATTACAAAAACCAACAACCATATATTTTAAGCGATAGTATAAAAAAAATTTCAAGCAAGTTCCGAATTTGAGCAAATATTTAATTGATTCAATTATTTTTTAATTAACAGCTTCTAAAATTTTTAACAAACTTTTCATATTTAAGAGCTTTTGTCCATTAAGAAGGCCAACAACTGTGATGAACCCTAATTGCTATTCGAATTAAAAGCTAATTAAACAAGTGCTAGCATCAAAGTCGTCTAACCCGAATTTTTGAAACCCTACATTAATTTAGATGAAAAAAAGTCGTTAATATGTTGAGGCAAAACAAAAATTTGTTAAAGAATATTTATCGGTTTGGAAATCTAAACGTTTTTAGCGTGATTTTAATTTCACATTTTAACAGGCAAATAGACAGATGTTGCAAAATCGACTTCGTTATTCAAGCTGATCAAGAATATATGAGGAGTTTCAAAAATGTTCATCACATTGAGGCAAAATATTTTACATTTATTTTTTTTCGTATGTCATTAATAACCTTTTGTGCATGTGTTAGCACCAATGTTTAAGCATAATAAATACATTTATGTTAATCATTTTAACGGCGCAAGAATTGTGGTGGTTTTAATTTTAAAGCAAATTAAAAATATTAAAATTGCAATTTTTGCTTGAATTTAATTAAAGTTACAATATACACCCAACTCTTTTTTTACACGGTAGATACGTTCCAACAAAAAACGTGTAAAAAAAACGTGTAAAAAAAAGCACGAAGCCCATACTTAAATCAGGGATGTGTTCCAAAATTAAAAAAAAACGCGTTAGATAAAAAATTTCCTATACGTTGTTCTAAAAAACCGTGTAAAAAAATTAAACACGTGTTACATAAATTAAAAAAAATAAATGAATTCATATTTTTATTTAAAAAAGGTAACAGAAAACTTAAATCCATAAGTAAATATTGTACATGAAAAAAATTAACTTGAGAATTAAAAGAAAAAAGCTTTATTAGCAACTATCATAACTGCTTAGTAATTAGCCATGTTTATTGCCAACTGGACTACTATTGCTTTCATCACTAGATACTCGTATATCTAACATATCTGAGGAGTTTGAATCCATTGATGAGTTCCGTTCCATAATAAGGTCGTCTGTAGTTGGTTTGGTTTTAGTTAGGAAGTCTGTAATCAAATGCTGGGTTTTTGGTTTTTCGAGTTGCTTATGCAGTTCATGGTACCCAGCTGTACAAATCTGGAGGTTACGTTGAAATTTCAATGCATTTCAATATGCGTTGCCAAAACACAAATAAATAAAAAAAATGCAGCAAATTTTGTCGTTTTATCAAATCTATATTTATAAAAATGCACACAAAGTATTTTACTAAGTAGACATTTGATGTAAGGCATCCTGAGAGTTTTTGATTTTTTTAGTTTAAAATTATTTTGGATTCGTGTTAGAACAAATAAACCGTGTAAAAAAGAAGAGTTTTTCTTGTTTGTGCACCGTGTTATTTCAAAATCGTGTAAAAAAAGACCGTGCAAAAAAAGAGTTGGGTGTATATCTCATTGTATGTTTGTAGTCAAGCTAAAAGGCTTCGCAGGAATAGTATTAAGTCATATTGTATCAAAACGTATATTAACGTTATGGCGTAATTGATACAGCGCTCTAGTTGTCTCAAACATAAATGTGTGTAAAAAAAACTTCCGCTGTACCCTCGAGGAATGACAAAAAATTATTTTTTTGCACTTTATCATTTAATTGTATAGTAAAGATTTACTCTACATACCTAATTATGTTCTCAAGTAATGTTTTTATAAAAAAATTAAAAAAAAAAACTTTATTAAATTTCACAAAATTGATTTTTCATATTAGTGAATCTAAAGATTGCTAAATAAGTATTAATTTTGTTCAATTTAAGATGGTATTATTGAATCCCAAAAATAAATTAATAATTACAACATATAGCAAAAAAACTATGAACAAAACTATCTAAAACCAATGGTTAACACATGCAATGGTTAACACATTCACAGATACCAATCTAATCATCAGGTGTATGTGCGGCTCTCTGTAGTGTAAAAGCCAAATTTTAAAAAAATGTTGAGTTTAACAATTTTAAAATGCCTTTTTGACTCCTAAGCGCTATTTACTTAGAAACTCAGCTAACCAATTTCAAATATACTTGTGAATGTCAGACGCAAAAAGCATACATTTTCAAAAAAAAGTACGCCAATTCCGTACAAGCTTGCTCAAGTCCCGTTATTTAGCGCGACATCAACTTGGTATACTTCAAACTGTATAAAATAACACAATTTTTTAAATATTGTTCTCAAAATTCAACGCCATTAAAGGGCACAAAACCATATCGAAAAAAAACTGCAAAAGTTCAAAAATGTTGATTTCACTTGTAAAGCACCATACAACTTCTCACCAAGAAGCGATATGGAAAACTGGAATCTGTTTTAGTGAATGTATCTTTCAAGTCTAGTGACTAAATTTGTATTGGTTTAGATTTGAAAGTTAAAGCCTACGATCAAAATACTAAAATCAAAAAAATCAATTCTTTGAATTTTCAAGAATTTTCTTAAACAATTTTTAAAGGGCCATCAATTATTAGGAGAAGACTTTTCAACGAGAAACTATTCATGTCATAGTTTTTAAGTAAAGTCTACCTAACACTGTAAAATTCCAAAAACCATGCAAAATTAGAGTCATCTTAAATCACGTTTAATAGGTGTTGAAAATTTTTAAAATCCTCCATAAATAGAGATGAAGAAAAATTACCAAAAAAAATGGAGAAGAAATTAGCACGTCAAAAACTTTACGTAGAAACAATTTGCGGAAATTGCAAACCAAAAAAATCTATTAAAAAATATTTTGCGTTTTTTTTTTTTCAATTCAAATATTTTTTAGTGTATTTTTAGTTCTTTAATTTTGCATTGGCACAGATGGAAATTTCTTAACCGACTTCGCTATTCAAGCTAACCTAGATTATACATAGTTAATGAAATTTTTTCGGTAAGTTACAAAACGCAATATCAAACTTATTCAGGTAAACCCTTCTGCACAGTGGGATTGAAGGATATAAAGTATAGTTAATATTGGAATTTTCCATCCCTGTTGTTGAATTTTTTAGTGTTATGTATGTATGCAAGCATAAATTCATGCTCACATGCAATGAAAAAAAAATATACTAAAATTGTATATAATTTATTTATTTACCATATGTGTGTATGTGTGTTGTATACGCTTAATTTGTAAAATTTTAATAATGTTAGCAGGATGAACATTTTACATGCATGGTTTTGCATGTGTACGAATGTTGTTTTTATTTTTCTGCATAACTGCCATATAATAGTTTAAAATATGTGATGGCAAATTGTTACTCCCCATTAAAAACATGTAGCCGAAAAGTATGCTATGCTTATTTGTATGTGTGTGTGTTAAAATTCCACAGGGAAAACGGGGTAGAGAGAAAAAGTGAAAAACTATATATGTTTTACCAAAATAAGAAAAATATAGATAATTTTTGTTAAAAAAAGAAACAAAAATATGAACTACTTCAAAATTGTTTCGACACCTGTCGAAAACGACTTCAGACGACTCTTATTTCTCAAGGTTAACAGTCTTAAGTAGACTATATTAAACAAGGACATGCGAAATTTCACGTCGAAAACTCTTCACCTAAAGAATTGATGGCAATTTTAATGTCAAAAAAATTAAAAGATATATTATTTTGTTTACAGACTGGACATATAAAATCAATCACTCGATTTCCTCCATCCCTTCTGATGTCAACCAAAATTGGTATAGAAGATGTTTAACAATAAAAAAATTTTATATTAAACTAAAATTTTTGGAGTTTGGTATGTATTTTAAATTGTGATGTTAATTCTAGATAATTGCAATAGATATTTTCAATGTGCATTTTCGAGTTGATATCAAAATTTTGAGAAGGATGTTCTGGATTTCAAAACAAAAACGAAACTTTTCCACAACTTTATATTTTTTAGTGTGTTGCCAAATTGTTTTGTTTAAACCCATATATTATTTTACTTCTGCCAATCCAATTATATATTGACCCTCTAAACATATCGTAAGATGAAGGGTTTTTTCAACTAGTGCTTATTTCGTGAATGGTAACACTTAGCTCATGTCTGATTTGACAGATAATTAGTTTTATCCATCAACTGAACGAATATGGTCCGTATGTTCGTTATCTTGTGAAAAAAGTGAAAGAAACTGGCATCCTCATCGATAAACCAAAGCGTGAAAAGCCAAAAACAGTGCGTACACCCGAGAATAATGCTGCTGTGGCAGAAAGTGTGCGTGAAGCGCCATCAACATCAATTCACCGTCGTTCTCAACAATTGAACATTTCGGAGACATCATTGAGACGAATTTTGCATAAAGACCTTGGTATGACGCCATACAAAGTCCAATTGGTTCAGGAGTTCAAAAAAAAAGTTATTTGGCGGACCCTTTACAATTAAATGCGCCGTTTTACGAGAAATTACAGTGGCAAGTAAAATTGTATGTTACTATACATGATGCCGCAGTTAAAAATATTACATTGAACAAAACTGAATCACATTATACAAGATTATATTATATTACTTTTACTCGGGAAAGTAAAATTTTAGATCGAAGCAAAAGATCTAATAATTAATTTGCTTTAAATTTTATACCAAAAATTTTTTAAGTCCTTTAAGATAAATGATTAACGCGGTTGAATATAGCACATTAAAACATTAGCTAATATATACAGAAAAGGTAATATATGTCTACAAAAAAAATATGTTTCCTCAAAGTGTCAAAAAATTTTGAAGTCCCTCATATAAATATTTTAATTGTTTACATTTTACTTAAACTGTTAAAATGTTCGCAAATCAGTAATGTCCTTAAGGTAAATGATTTGCTAATGAAACTGAAGGATACTATGGGAAAGGTATGATCAAACACTCACGGAAATAAATTTGATAAAAACAAAAAACCGCAAAAGTCACTAAAACTTAGTTAAAACTGACGATTGTTGAAATTGTTTGCTGGTTTAAGCAGATTAATTGGTTACTTTCAATTAACTAAAATTTAGCTCAAATATAACAATATTTTTGTAGATTAGACAGATTTAATTTTGCTATTCAAATCTTAATAATATTCAGCAAAAAAAAATCTTCAATTTGTAACAGTTTTTCCTGCAACGTCATTTTAAATTAATTTTTAGTAGTTTAAGCAGAACCTGTTACAAATTTTTTTTCTATTAGTTCCCAGCAAAACCACTCATTATGAAATAATGGGTAAAATAATGTATCGCCACGTATTGCAATACACCTTACTTCACTGATGAATTTTACAGGCGATGAGCCAAAAAGTAATGGCAGGGCTCACTACCTAGTAGGGGGTAAAGTAACTGGCAAAAGTAATGTGTCTATAAATAGATTTTCATACAAAATTATTTATAAATAAAAAAGTATTACAAATATTTTTTTATTTAAATAAATAACATGAACTCGCTGAGATTCGAACTTGGGGTCTCTGGTTATTAGGCGAGCATTCTACCAACTCAGCTATAGTCACATATACTAATGGACTGCTTACATGCTCATGCTTATACAAAATGACAGAGTAGTGTGTTGAAATTTAGATTTTCAAAAAAATATTTTAAATATTATTTTACGTTTATATCTCATGCATTATGTAATTAATGATCGGTAAGTCATTACTTTATGTTTTTAAATAATGTAAAAGGTAATGATGTATCACTACAAGGTAACCCATGAGTGTCCAATTATTGGTAACTCAATACTTTGTGTTTTGAAATAATGATGAAGGTAAGGAGTATTCATTACAAAGTAATGCGATTATGATGTTAAAGTGGTCACATTCTCAGATCAAAAACTTTTTGTGAGAAGATAAGCAATGTTTTAACGAGAGAATGGCGTAGAGGTTTAACTCATTTTATACCACTCACCGTTTCGTTATGAATTTTTTGACGAAATTTGGTAGAAAGATGAACTGGGCGGTGTTCTATAACTATGTGCGAAGCTTTCACATCGAAACTAGCAACTCTACCATATTAAGAACAGAGCGAGTCACATAGTATTAATTTTATACGCAGGTAATTTTTTTACATACGACTAAGAAAATTTAAAATCATATGACTCACCCTGTTTTAAACATGGCAGAGTTGTATTTTTCGGTAAGAAAACTTCTCCCATAATCATAGAACATCCGCACAGGTGTCTCAGAAAGATTTTTCTGAAATTTTTGTACACTTATTACGACCTCTAGCGGTGGTATGCGCAGTTTATATTTTGACGCTTTTTATGTTCACTCAAAAGTTAGTAAAATATCTTGTAAATCAGGTATACAATTTTTCAGCAAATTTTTTGCTAAAATTATGTCCTAAACTAAAATTTTAGTTATACTTATTCAGGACTTAACTGTTTTGAACTAATGTTTTACTAATATTTTACTAAAGTTTTACTAATTTATTTTGCTAAAAAAATTGTATTCATTAGCACATCAACAGTGTGAACGACAACCAGACTGAAAGATATACGCAGAATGAATTAGATGTCGCGGCATGTCACTCTAGTAAGACATAATATAAAAAATCAACCATGTAATATTGTTGTATCTGTTTTTCATACATAAAACAAAATTGTGAATTAAAACAACTTAAATTTTGCGTCGTCACCGGCTTGTGTAATTGTCTATTAATTAAATAAAAGATAAAATAAGATATTTAAATTTAATAAAGATTAAATGTGTATTTGTAAACCAAATGTTTATATATATTAATAATCTGGTGTGGTCAAATTGCAAACAAATATGCAATAGGTAGACAGGCTAAAGCGAAAGACAAATACATACTCTTAGGTAATTTCTTTGTTTTCTTTATCTTATTCCAAAAAAGGGTTGTATATGTTATATTTTGCTATTTTTTCGTTTCGTTTCTATAATTCTCTGCTTCATTTGCGTTCCTTTAAAAGATAGCATCATTTAGACAATAATTGATGTAAGTACTTCAAAGATAATTTCGTTTATGTTATATACAATTATTTCTACTGTTTTTAGATATTACATTAATTTATATCGTCAATTTGGGAGTATGGACATTTTTATATTTTGTAACGTATTGTAAATTATTTTTAAAAAGAATCACAAAAACATGTTTCATAATTTTCAGCAAATAAATTAACTAAAGTATAATTTTTCTACAAATTTTTTGAGTTTTTTTCAGTCTACTAATATTCAGCAAAAACTTAATTAATTAAAAAATTTTTAGCAAGGGTTTTTTAATTTCTATTCTACTAAGTGTTAGCAAAACTTTTGCTGAATCTACAAATTTTGTTGCTAGATTTTGCTGACATTAGCAATTTTTTTGCAAGCACCCTCCTGACTAAAATTTTGCTGACTCAGCAAAATTTTTTGCTGACTTTATTAACTTTTTTATTTTTAGTGTACTTACCGGGTTAGGATTTTTTAAAATTATAATTTTTAACACAAGTTTGATATAATTTTTATTAAAAATAAAAATTATGTTTTTTTTCGACCTTTAATTGTGCAATGAAAATGAAAATTATTCAAGTTCGAGGCCATACTCTATGGCCTGGGTTCTATATTCCACTACGAAGTGAAAGTGGAATCGTTTTTAATTCCACATTATCAATTCCGCTGTGTTCTGAAAAACGAGTGAATCGTTTTTTTCACGAAGATTTCATTTTCATTTTGTTCTTAGCAACAACATAAAAAAATGCGGGAAAAAACCAAATTATCACTTTTAAGTGAATGAAATTGCAATAAAGAAGAGTGTATTTTTTTAACAAAAATAAAAATTAAACAAAAAAATACTTATTTTTAAAATAATATAAAATGAGTTTCGCAATTGTGATTTCCTAGTATTTAATTAACAAAGAAAAACAAAGAACGGAAAATTTAAATAGAAAAAGGCTTCGTGACTGTTCAAATCCTTTGGAACTACCAGAAAAATCGTAAGACAATAATTAAAACTGAGTCGCAAGTGTTTAAAATTAATAAAAAAATAGTTTTATTGCGTATTTTAGATTAAATAAGTATGCATTTATGATGGTTTTAGAAGAATTATCACCAATGGCTAAAAAGACAAGCATTCCAATTATTTTGCAATTGGACACATCACTAATCAAAAAGGGAAATCATCGGCTGCGGTTCCTTATTTTCTATATTTTCAGTACCTTCGTCATTTTTATTTAATTTTTATTTAATTTGTGGTTGTTTACCCTTTGCTAGTCGTCCCGAATGATTTAGCAGCTGGAACACCTTCGACTGCTGTATAAAGGCCAGAAAGTTTGGCAACTGAATCTTCTTTGGATGATATGTGTTGGATATTATTGGGTCCTCCACCTGTTGCCGTTACCTCTGCTCTATTTTCGGCCAATTTTTTACGAATGGTAGCCTTCCAATCAGCCCAAGCCTTTTTCCAACCAGCTGCATCGTTTTCTGGAGGTCCTAAGCTGTTTAATGTACTTGCTAAGTCCTTCCACAACTGGTCTTCAACTGTTTTGTCGCCCCTCTCAAAAACCTTTGGCCAAACCAGATTTTTTTTCCATGAATGTTAAAAATGGGGCCTCTTGTTCCGGATTCATGTGTTTTCAGTTAAATAAACGTATATTAACAACATATCACATTTACTTACATTGTTTGATTTTTTGTTTTACTTTTAATATTCAAAATAATTTTTTTTTCTAAAAAGTTTGGTTTTTCACTCAGTTAACGAATACCGTTTTACAATTACTTTTTTTGTAGTGAAGTTGTTTTATAGAACACATCAAATCACTTTAATTCCACTAGAAGCAAAATGAAAATGAAATTTTTCTTTTCAAGTCACTTATGTGGAATTGGGAACACAAATTGAGCGGACTTCATTTTCGGAATGTAGAACCCATGTGTATATTTCTTTATTAGGATATTGTCCTAACAAATAATCTATAGTTTTTTTGTTTTCATATTTATTATTTGACCATTTCAGGAATGTGTTGATAGATCTATTTCGGGAATTTTCTAGTTTCCCATCATCAGCACACGTTTTGAAAGCCGTAACAATCTGTTATATTCAATGTGAATTTTAGTTAAGTGAAAATAGCATTTTCCTCTGTAAAATTAGCAAAAACTTTTACTAAATATTTTTAGACTCAAAATAGCAAACAAAATCTGTAATATTAACAAAACTTTGCTATATTTATCTCAAATTTAGTAGAATGAAAATAACGTTTGTAATGTAAGAAGAACGCAGGTTTGATTCCTACAGCCAGAGGTTGTTGAAAAATTTGTCGTATAGAGACAATCTGACAATTATAAATACACAAATAAGAATACAATTTAAATGGAAAATCACTGATGACGCCTGCCTGTCCGTACAAAAGAGGCAGAAACTAGTCTAGTCTGATTTAAAAATTAATAGTGTTTATAACAATTTCAACCACAAATATATATAAATAACAAACATTTTTACATATATGTTAAAAAAATTATATATATATATTATAAATTATATATAAAATACTTTAGTTAAACCACAGAAATACAAAAACTAACAAAAACCGTGGCTAAACATAGTTTTTAACTCCATTTTAACACAACAAAAAAAAATCAAAATGCTTTACAACTTTGATTTACAGTATGTTGCGTTTCCCCATGCAGTTATGCCGTGTCTGATATACGATTCTGCTAGCGAAAAGTAAGCCTGCCTTAAGACACTATACGTGGAACAGTTGCTTAGATGGTATAGCATGTAAGATGTTTTCCGAAGCTTTTTCTTTAGGTCTTCTATATGTGTTTTCCATTTGAAGTTTTCATCTACGTATATTCCTAGATACTTGTAGGTGTTAACTTGTTCTATGATCGTTGTACATGTATCGTTAGTGTTGTTATTTTGGTTTATATTTGTGTGTAGGCAATTTGTGTTGTGGAATTTTATTGTTATGCTTTTTGAAGTAAGATGAGGTGGTTTGATGTGCATGATTTTAGTTTTTGTGGCATTTATTATGAGTCCATTGTCATGGCACCATTTAGCTACCGAATTTAGTTGGTTTTGCATAATCGTTACTGCTTCATCAACGTTTTTGTGCTCGACTATGATAGCTGTATCGTCAGCATAGGCAAAGGTTTTACTATTTTTTAACAAGGAAATCATTTCATTAGCATATATAATATATAATATTGGGCCAAGTTTTGATCCTTGTGGTACTCCCTGATTTAGAGACATTTCATCACTCATATTGTTTTTTATTTTGACTCGATATGTTCTGCAATGCAGATAGTCTTTAAACCAATTTAAGCAGTTTCCTCGTATACCATTTCTTTCTAAAGTTTCGATTAAGTTCTTGTGTGGCAGAGTATCAAAAGCTTTACTAAAATCTATGAACAATGCCAAGCAATGATGTTTTTTAGTAAGACAGCTGTTGATAAAATTAGAGAAATTTCCCATCAGTTCGTTTATGCTTTTACCCTTTTGAAAGCCGTATTGATTTTTATTTAATATTCTATATTTTTCTAAAAATTGGGTAAGTCTACGCACAATTATTTCCTCAATGACTTTTTCAATGACAGAAAGTATTGAGATTGGCCTGTAGTTGTTACAGTCTGATTTGTTACCAGATTTATATACTGGTCTTATTACAGACGTCTTTAAAAGTTTTGGAATGATTGCATTATCCAGGCTGGAGTTGATTAGAGTGGTTATTATTGGTGTTATATATTTTGCGTTATTTCTAACATCTTTTGGTCTTATACCGTCTATTCCAGCGCCTTTTTTAATGTTAAGAAAAGATAGAATATTAAAGTATGTTTCATATATATAGAATTTTGAATTGTTGTTTGTACGGTATTTGATGTTTTGATGCTACAATTATGAGCTATGTTTTGTACGTTTTCGCTAAATTTTATAGCAAAATTTTTTAAAACATTTTCTAAGTTTTGATTTTTAAAGTTTTTTAATATAGTTTCATCTATATCACTGTTTTTTTTACCAATTATTTCATTAATTGTTTGCCAAGTGGCTCTTATATCTTTTCGGTTTTCAATAAATTTCATTCTGTAATAGTTATTTTTAGCGGCATTAAGTTTTTTATTTAACACATTTCTAAATTGTTTATAATATTTATTACTTCGATTATTTATCCATTTTTTATAAAGTGTATCCCTACTTTCACAATATTTGATTAATTCTTCACTGATCCATGGATTCGTTGATCTTTTCTTTTTGTTTTAATTATTATTTTTGATTTTTCATATATTTCACAAAATTGTTTATGTATGTTATTGAACATCTCATTTGTATCTGTAGATTTCAGTATTTCGTTCCAGTTTGTATCTTTTATGCTTTTGTTTACTTTATAACTACTACTATAAGAACCATTCAAAATACTGTTGGGAGAACCTTGTATTTTATTTTCTTCTTCTACACAACAAAAAATAGAGTAGTGATCGGAAATACTTGTTCTAATCACAATTGCATTTATTTGTGTTGTTCTCTTATTCAGCCTTACTAACAAATGATCAATGCAAGTTTGTGTGTTTTTAATTGCGTCTTCTCTTGTTATTTCGTTCACTGTGCACTGTAATCCATTTGACATAACCATATCTAAGTATTTTGTTGTGGCATAATTCATTTTAAGAATATCAATATTCATATCACCAACAATAAAAACTTCTTGTTTTTTGTTTATGTCGTTAATTGTTTTATCAATCTCCAAAACAAACCGGTTTATATTCTCACTCGGGGGACGATAAATCGAGAGTAGAGATGTAGTTTTGTTATTAAGTTGGAAATCAATTCGTATTGATTCAAAATGTTCGGTATTTAGTGAGATGTTATTAAAGGTAATAGTCTCTCTTACATATACAACTATACCTCCTCCTTTACCCTCCCTATTTTTAAAAACAGCATTGAACCCATTTATATTGTAGAGATTATTTTCGTTATTTGATATGTCCGTCTCAACAAGTATTATGAAGTTAACTTTACTAATTATGTTGTGTATTGTGGCTAAGAAAGGAACGAAACCAGTATGTAGTGAACGAATATTCATGTATGCTAAAGATAGAGGATAACTTAAGCATTTTGCATTTATTAGATTAAAACTATCTAGTGTTTGATTAATAATGTTATTCATTTTATCATAACATAAAAATAAGAAAACCAATAAATATTTATAGTTTTTTTTTTTTTTTTTTTTTTTTTTGTTTTTTGTTTATATATTTTTTAATAGATTTGGGATATAAAAGTGTTTAATAATGATTTGAATTAAATTGTAATTGTTTCAATATCAGTTGCATTTTTAATAAGAATAGCACTTGAATGTTCATTTTTACGCGCGAAAATATTACCACCACGAACCCATACAAAACTCCACTTAGACTCTGTAGCCTTTGTCTTGACTAACCATAGTAGTCGCCGGTTGTAGGGCGTGAGCTCATCGTTTATATATATAAAATCGCTGTTTCCTTCTTTTAATATATTTGCATCCACTCTATGTCGTTTAATTTTATTCATCAATTCACGTTTTTTATTTAACGAAGAGAATTCCACAATGACTTTTTCTTTATTTTTTAATCGATATGCATTGCTAATATCATAGTCGCTAATGTCGACGTCTAATGAAGCAGCAATCTTTTTCATAACATCATGAGCATTCAACGAAGTATCGGGTATATTTTTAATTTCAATATTTCTATTTATTAGTTGTTGTTCTAATTTATTAATGCGAGAGTCCATTGCATTTATTTGGCTTTCCCTTTTTTGATCTTTGGTGTTCAGTTCGTTGACCTGAGTAACTAACGTTGCTAAAGAGGTAGTTATTGTTGGGAGTGTTGTTTGTAATTCGCCTCTAATATGATTACTCATAGAAGTCATGTTTTCGGCAATTTGTTCCATCGTTGTTTGCATTGTATTGATTTTTGTTGTAACATCTGCCTGAAAAGAGCCAGTTTTTGCATTTACCGAGGCTAAAGATAACGTCTCTTTAAATCTCTTCGCGTTTTCATTATCTTCGGCATCATCATCAGGGGATTGTTTTTGCTGGCTGATGCTATCCAATCTCATTCTACCAAACCTTAATGTTCACGGCACTGTACGCCGAATATCATAAATCGGATCAATCGTTTTAATTATCTCCTTAATAGTCATAGATTTCACAAGAATCAACTTTCTTATAAATCGTGTCATTATCTCATGGATAATGTCGTCTTGATCCCTGGAGATGTTGAGTATCCAGACCCTCGGTTTACCAGGTGAAGCGAACGCCTCATTCAATACTCCCCACCAAGACAGTAAAGACGGGTACGTTGCATCCAATATATAATATCTTTCACTATTCAGAAAAGTCACGACCGTATTTGCCATCTCTTCTGAATGTTCACATGCTTTAATTCCGTCTATTACGACGTCGAGCCCTATTCCTAATATTAGGGCAGTTGTCTTATTGTCACTATCTAAAAAAATAAGATATCCCGGAAGTCTTTTCATGATTCGACCTTTTTATCAATTCGGAAACAGCGTACATTTTATACTTTTTTTTTTTGAGAGTTTGTAAGACACTCGAAGCAAATGTATAATCCGTATAAAATTAAATACGCGACAATACTGAGAGTTTGTAAGACACTAAATTTTTATTTACAAATATATCTACTTAAATACTAAATATAAATTCTTAAAACTAAACTAGGCTACCTACAAGCGATCATTAGTATTCTTGTAGGGGATGAACTATTTTATTGTACTTTCATGATAAGAGATGCAACCATAAAACCTTTTTATGGTTGCTATCTCTTACAGTACTGCTTATCCGTATGCACACATGTGCATACCAGATGTTAAAAAAAGGATTTTTCTCTTATGTTCCTAATTCTAAGAATTCAATTAAACTTAATCTACTTGTGATTGTTTTCTACGAACAATCACTAAACTATTATTTATGCATTTGGTTTTTCTCAGGAAAATGTAAATTAATAGATGATATGAAAAAGAAATATAATATATGTTCAACTTATTTGAACAAAATGCGTCTTAAAAAAATGTGCATTTAATACCAAACTAGTTACTTTAAATAGAACGAAACATGAGATTGGGCAGCTAGCATGGGTCCCTTTAATTGTTATTCTCTACAACATATCGAAAGTTCATTAATATCTGCCGCTGCGGGTCGGGATAATAATATATTGGTTGTTACTTGTATAACTTTGATTAAATCAGCGAACTTTAATATTTCAGCTAATAAAATATATCAAACAAAAAGAATTACGTTAAGACCACCTGAAAATAAAAAAATGATAAAAATGTTTTAAAAGTGGTATGAGTCCACTTGCAGTTTTAAAACACGCAATTTCGTAACATCTAGTTCTATGGGATTTGAAAAAGTTAACTATATGTGATAACAAATGCATGTACAAATTCTTAAAAAATTGCACTAAGATTTTTAAACACATTACATTTAGAAAAAAGTGGACTCATACCACTTTCAATATAAATGGTTCATATATTATGTTCAAAATAATAATAGAATATTATGTATGTGAAGACCACTGCAAATGTAGTTTAAAACAAATGAAATTTCACTTGAAAAAAGGACGACTTACATATCATTAAATTCAACTAACACTGTCATTTGTTGTTTACTGTTGAACAAATTAACCAAAAATGTAGTAATCAAATTTGTGGATTATTTGTTTCCATTGCAGTTATTATAAATTAAAATTTTGTCCATGTTTTTTACTAAAATTGCTCGTTTATATATAAAATTATTTTAACTGAAATTACAAGAACATAAACAAGTTTACGCAAATACTAAAGACATTCAAAAAAGATGAGTTTGTAGTGTGCGTGTCTACATATATTAGATAAAAACGAACAAAAACAATTTCAAATAACTGAGAAACGTTAATTTTTTTACGGAATTTGAAGGTAAAATTCTAATATTTATTTTTAACTTACTATTCATTTGCTTCTACTGATTTGTGAGTTATTTAAACAATATTAACTCATTAATGGCACGTCATATATCCGATGCACATTTTTCTACCAAACTTTCCAGACATATGGAGCCATGCTTCATTAAGAAGTTTTTGTAATTTTTTCAGCCTTAAAAAAACCCCCTTGTATAATAACAATTCCTAGACGGTTGAAAATATTTTAAAAATTTTAATTTTGTATAATGTTTTTTGGAATAAGATCGTGGTTTTGAGAAATATTGATCATGGTTTTGGGAATCGACATATGACAATCCTGACGATATAATTTTTATAAGTTTAGTATAGTATTCCAGTAATTATATTTTGAATGAAAACGGAATAAATTTAGGAATGTTTTAGGCTTTGTGTATTAAAAAAGTTCATCGTTCGATCGGTCAGATTTTCAAAAATTATATAGAAGCGATGAAATTATTTCTAGCAGAGAAATACAGTTTTATATTTTTTCATCAACATAACAATCAAAACTATAAAAGATTAGGTTTTATATTTTTAAAAAAATTTTAAAAAAAATTCTTTAAAAATGGACAAAAATCGTTTTTTTTTTTTCAAATAACTATTTTTCTTCTTAACCTCAACATTTCTTAAAGAAAATAACAGTTTATTTTGCTAAAATCAACAGAAATTTTTGTTTAAAAATTGTAGATTGCTGATTTCATAAGGGCAGATTTTTATTTTATTTTTAAATTTAACAATTTTAATGATTTTTGTCTACTAATACTTAGTAAATGTTTTTGATGAGTGAAGTAGATTATTTTGTTACTTTCAATTAACTAAAATTTAGCTCAAATATAACAATATTTTTAAAAAAATTTGATAATTTTAGCAGTTTTTTCTGTAATCTCATGTTTAACTAATTTTTAGTCGTTTTTTTTTTTTGTTAGCAATTTTTATAGGTTTATTGAAGTTATAGTTTAGAATTCGGAGAAACATGGCAACCCTGGTAACCATTTCATTGCAGACCCTTTTTTGTAAGGAAAAATCGGGTGCCATCGTTTAGCCTTGGTACTCATCTGAAAAACAAAATTTTTATTTTGTTTCACACACGAATAATTTATTTAGTCGATAACGTAGTCAAAAATTAAAAAAAGCACACAGTTGTTCTTTATTTTTCAAAAAAATACTAAGTAAAAATTTAAAAATGTGTACGTCTGGGACTTCATTATTCAGGCCTCTACGAAACAAAAAAAAAAAGCCGATGAAAAATCGGTCCACTCGTTAAGGTCGCACATTGAAACCTTGCTTTTTTACAAAAAGCATTTAACGTAAAAATTGCTCATGTAAAATATAGGGCAAAGAGTTTGTTTAACAAGCTGTTACTTTTTTATTTCTGTGAGTGTTTGTCCAAAATTTAGCATATAGAAAAAAGTTCAAACTTTTTAAATGTGAAACAAACAAATATTAAAAAAAAAATTATATCTAAAGCTAGTAAACCAGTTAATTAATTATATGGCAACCCTGGAACAATAGTTTTATATTTTTTTAATTATTTGTATAACAAAGACCTAAAATGTTTAAATATGCTTTTTAATGCATTTTTATATCTCCCTCATATCCCAAATTATTGAAACTTAAAAGTAGGTGTTGCTTTTAAGCCACGTCAGTGTAAATCGGTTTAAAAAAAACTGTTTTATTTGTTATCCTGTCTCTTGCAACATAAAATTTTACTGGCTGTAACAATTTTATTTAATATTTAAATACCCAAAGTTTTTAATAACTTTTTAAATAAATTTTAATTTTACTAACTACAACAATAATTCATACAATTATGTATAATACTGAAAACATAGTTTAACGATAGTTTTAGAAGGGATTAAAAAAAAAATATAAATATTTGCTTGTGTGTGTGTGTGTGTATGTGTAATGGAACTATCTGCATACAGAAAATGTCGTTACAAAGTTGTTAAGCATTTTGATTTTTTTTTGTTGTGTTAAAATGGAGTTAAAAACTATGTTTAGCCACGGTTTTTGTTAGTTTTTGTATTTCTGTGGTTTAACTAAAGTATTTTATATATAATTTATAATATATATATATAATTTTTTTAACATATATGTAAAAATGTTTGTTATTTATATATATTTGTGGTTGAAATTGTTAACAAAATGTTTACACAAAATTTACAAACAATGTGTGGTTTGAGGTTTTTAGTAATAACATACACAATTTAATCGGTTAAAATGTTCTTTTTTGTAAAATAAGTCCTTAAATTAATAACAACATTAAATAACCCAGTCAGAAACTGCCAGTGGTATAAAACATCAAGCACTGTGGGCGTGGTGGTGTAATGGTTAGCGCGTTGGACTTTTACACAGAAGGTCCCGGGTTCGATCCCCGGTGCCGGCAACATCAAAATAATATGTATGAGTTTTTTCTATCCCTCATACGTATCGCAATTTCCACCTTCGGTGTTCCCATAGCAATTAACCCCACCGAAGTAAAATAATGAATTAGGGCTATGAACCATAAAGCTTCAATAAGTTCGCCAACTTTCCATCAGGTGGCGAGCAACAACTGTTCTAAGACTTATCATCTCGCGCAATTACAGTGTTGCCATGTCTGAGCCCTTCATCTTTCCCCACCTTTCATCTCTATACTATCCCTTTCCCAAGAAAGCAACACGCTAAAAATATAGGAAGTATTTCCTGAGTGTTGCCTCTCTTTAAAAAAAAAAAAAAAAGAACGCTTGTTTATGATGATTTAACAGTTTCCGAAAAGCGTTTTGCCAGTATTTTGTATACAATACTTTCAGTTGTCTACAGAAAAAATCATTGGCAAATAATTGGCTAAGGCCAATATGCCAACGTTGGGAAAAAGTGTTTTCACAGTGCAGTTCAGTCAGAAATTGCTAACGGCTTTAAAGTCTAACCTCTAGTAAAGACTTTATTTTATCAAAATAATGATGCTTTGTTTAAAACAGTTTGTAGTCGGAAGGTTCCGAGTTCGAGCCCGGTTTCAGTCAAACTTTTTTGGTCATTTTTTGTCATTTTTTTATACTTTTTAATATTTTTTTCATATAGAATTAATTTTTTGGTTAGTGGAAAAGCTCTTTTAAGATCAAATTTGTTTTGTTTTCCCAAAGCTGGCAAGTTGTTCCCATTAAACTTTATGATAGTGCTGACATATTTGAGCAGCCAACTGTCAACCAGCAGTTATCATTCACTTACGTTTTAAGCTATTAACAACACTCATAGAAATAAATGTGTAAAAAGAACAAAAGAAGCTACTACAAATTATTTAAAAATTATCTTGCAGAAACAAGTGCTAAATGTAACAGATTTTTTTTTTTAAATCTGCTAACTTTCCTAAATTTTAGTTATATTCGAGGTGAATTTTAGTTAATTGAAAATAGCATTTTACTTTGTAAAATTAGCAAAAACTTTTACTAAATATGTTTAGACTCAAAATAGCAAAAACATACCGTAATATTAATAAAACTTTTGCTATATTTACCTCAAAATTTAGTGCAATGCAAATAACAGTTTATTTTGCTAAAACTAACAGAAATTTTTGCTAAAAAATTTATTCGCATTAAAAAAAACTAAAAAAACTTAAAAAATTTCACAATTTTAATGACTTTTTTTGTCTACTAATATTTAGTAAATGTTTTTGCTTATTTCAGCAGGTTCTTTTGTTACTTTCAATTAACTAAAATTTAGCTTCAAATATAACTAAATATTTGTAAATTTAACAGATTTATATTTGATTTTCTTTTATTACTAATATTTAGTAAAAGAAATCTGCTAATTTTAGCGGTTTTTCCTGCAAGGTCATTTTTAACTAATTTTTAGTAGCTGATTTTTTGCTATTTTTACAGGTTAGTTTCTGTGAGTGCATTATATGTCTCGTTAGTTCAGTGGTTAGAGCTGCGGCTGCCAACCTAACAGCTAGGGTTCGAAACCTGGCGGAATTTAAAGAATTATACATGAACTCTTTTTATTTTATTTTGGAAAACAAACACTGTTTGAAGAGATGGACCTTTTGTCTAATGATGTTATGATTTTGGGATTGGGAATGCGCTTGTACCGCTTTCCAGTGGAGCTCTGCCTTTCCAGCCGAGCTCCGTTTGTCTTTTGTTGACTGGGAACGTAGTATGTATTAAGGATTACACATTTTTGGAAAAATGTTGCATACTTTTAGTTGCTATTTTAATAAAGATTAGTTATTAAGTTCTTTTAGGTACACCCATGGAAATAAACGTTTAAAAATTGCAGAAAAAGATACTCCCAGAAAATAGACTAGGTAGTAGCAACCGTATCTGTTGCCAATCGAATGCTTCGGTAGTTAGAGTCAAATTTTTCGGTTGAGATAACAATCATTCGATTGAAACAAATAACTACCACAAAATTCGATAGCTACAACCGAACCATACCATTGGCAACAAAGACGGTTGATACTACTGAGTCTGTTTTCTGGGTATACTAGAAAATTACACTAAAATTATGTTGCAGAGAAAGCAACAAAAATAAATACACACAGAAAAACAAAGTGCCAACCGAATTGAAAATTGTGTTTTGGTGGCTATAACCAATAAATTCGGTTAGTAAATCCATATTCAAATGTTATTTATACACTGTATTTTAAATATTGACGAAATCAAACCGGTTGAAAAATCATCTATAATCGATATAAGTAGCCGTCCAATCAGAAAAAGTCTAACGGCCCACGGATCGCTAAAGAAATCGCTAATATTAAAAAATATAAAGTAATAAAAAAAAAAAAATACAAAAATTTAAAGTGTTTTCGAGATATAGCCATTTTAAATTATATTTAGGTAATTTTTTAATTTTGTTGATTATTTTAAATTTTTATTATAAATGATATAAATGACTTTTTCAATATTTGCGATTTGTTTTTTTTACAATTCTAGCGTATTTTTATATTTTAGTGATTTTTTTTTTAAATTTTGACAATTGTATTTTTTTTTTTTGTAATTTTATAGTTTGTTCGAATTTTAGAGATTTTTTTTATTGTAGCGTTTTTTCCCAATTTTCGGAGATTTTTTGCAAATTTTAATTCAGTTTTTAATAGTATCTAATAAGCATTTGTTTGAAATTAAAAACAATATTCAATTACATTTTTAATAGATATAATCAATACATTAATTGAAAAAAAAAATCAATTATTTAGTTACAAAATACTTTAATTGATTCTACAATTTACTTAATAGGACAAATATTTTAATTGAAACTCGGGTTTAGTTTTTTCTGTGTAAAATATAAACAAACACTAATTTGTTTCTTCTTTTTAATTAAAAAAAATTGACGGTAAAATCATAATACAGTAATTTAATGTGGTTTGTTTTTTTTTTTTTTTTTTTTAATTAACAACATCTGAAGTCAAAAATTAAATTTCTTCTACAAATTACTGTTTTTCCAGTTAAAAATAAAAATGCTGTGTTCCAGCTCAAGCAACTATAAACATTTACAACAGAAGTTTCCTGAGTGCACTTACGTGGTAATGATTTGAAGCATTTAAAATACAAGTTGGCATTAATTTTGGTCCACTAGTGCAACTTAAATAGAAAAAACATGAAAAAAAAAATAGTTTTCACAAATGTTCCGGGAGGATTGTGTTTCAAAATGACAAGAAAGACTATTTTTATATTTAATATTTTGCCCATCGAGTGGTAATAGGTAAATAGTTAGAAAAAAAAAAAAAGTTATAACCCTAATGCGTGTTTCCATGTTTTGTTTTGTAGTGTTGTTGAAAAAATGCAATATGAAGTGTAATTTTTCGTTAACGTAAAAACTGAATAGCAAAAAAGTTTTCTAGAATTTTACATGTCGGATTTTGGCAAACGGTAAGCATTTTATTCACAATTTTAATAACACAAATTGATTTAAAAAAAAAAAATACGAAATAAAAAAACATTTGAAAATTTAAATTTGGTTGATATATTTTCTTATTTTTAAGGTTTTCAAAGTTTTAGTTTTAATGTTTTACGCATTAATTTAAGTATTTTTGTGTATTTTGGACAGATTGTCAACATGGTTTACAAAAAATATGTAATTTTTCAGTAACTGTTGCTATTACATATGGTATGTATAGCAGCTTTAAACGATACATAAAATGTTGTAGTAAACAAACTATAAATAAAATCATTCTCACAATTTATAACGCTTTTTTTAATTTGTATCCATTTGCAACAAAGAAATGTTCTATAGCAAAAAAAAAATGTAAAAAGAGTTGGCCTTTAAGTTTCTGCATTTCGATATGGAGTTTTCAATTAGTTTGTTATGTAGCCCAAAAACTGGATGTAGGTCCACATTAGCAAACATTCCCTTATATAATTCAATTTATTACACAAACAATTATATAGCTTACAAAATCAAAATATTACATTTAAAATAATACAAATTTCTACTTAAACTATGAAGACAACAAAACAATTGTAATTATTAAGTGGTATCAAAAATAATTTTAACTTTGCTTCATTTACAAAACATGATTTACCCAAATGAAATAGAAAACAATTTGAGTAATAAATTTTTCTTCGTCAAATATATTTTTTGTATTTATTTCATAGATTTAAAAATTAGAACTTCAGTAAATATATCTTTACATTTTTTATAAATCAATTAAATATATTTATTGAACAAATATTAGGTTATACCTAAAATTATGCACTAAATGTTATCTAACCTAAAAGCCTAAATGTATGCAATTGAATTTTACTAAAACCAAAAAAATTGAATTTTAATAAAAATTGAAAACACTAAAAGAGAAAAAATATTTTAGTGTTGAATATTTGAAATAAAAACATAGAAAAAATAATAAATATTTGTATCCCAGTTGGCCATGTCTTGAAGACATCGTTGACGACGCGTGTACGACCATAGAAAATCCTTGACGACGTGTTGGCGACCGTCCAAGCAAATCGTTGACGACTTTTTCATACAAGTGTCCGGAAAATCGTTTACGACAGTAAAGTGACATTATCGCTCATAATGTCGTTGACGACCATATGGGCGACACTGACGTTGACGATCATATGGGCGACACTGTCGTTGACGATCATATGGGCGACACTGTCGTTGACGATCATATGAGCGACAATATCGCTTATTATGTCGTTGACGATCATATGGGCGACAATATCGCTTATTATGTCGACGATCATATGGGCGACAATATCGCTTACGTTGTCATTGACGATATATCAACGACATTGGCACCGTGGATATCACCGCTTTAAAAAAAAAAAAATTTTAACTAATTAAAAAAATGTTTTTCCCTTAAAAATAACAATTAAACGCATATTTTAAAATTTTTTTCATTTTTATTTTTAAAATTTTTTTTTTGTGTTTCTTTAATATAAATAGTAAAAGCTTCATTTAAAAGATATCTAAAATTAAAATCATTTTTAAAAATTCATTTTAGGAATTCATTTTAGGACAGTTCACCCGCACTTTTAAGATTCAACTGAATAATTTTACATGTTTTTATGTTTGTTGTCTTTTTTTTTTTTTTCTTTCGTCGTTATTGCCCCGTTATTTTTATTTTTTTCTCAACACCAAGCATAAACGAGAACTTAAAAAATAGTTGAATCAAATTTGAGATATTATCTCTCAACTTTTGTTTTTCTCTATCTCTCTCTCAAAAAGCAAGAATTGTGTTAATGCACGACAATTTAAATATTTTTGCCGTTCAGTATGTCGTCAACAAAATGAGATTGACGATATGTGTATAACTTTGTCGCTTATATATTCGTAAATGTAGCTTGACATGCGACAAAATTCTTGATATTGTCGCTTAACTTGTCTTGCTTAATTCTTTATTTAGGACAATATAAGCTATAATTCCATGCATTTTGTCGTAAAGGTGGTTTGAAATACGACAAAATTAATGCAATGGTCGCTTATATTGTCCTCAATGAAGTCATATTCAAGATAAGATAAGCGACAGTTGCATGCATTTTGTCGTAAATGTGGTTTGAAATACGACAAAATGCATGCAAAGGTCGCTTAGGTTGTCCTCAATAAAGTCTTATTCAAGACAAGATAAGCGACAGTTGCATGCATTTTGTCGTAAATGTGGTTTGAAATACGACAAAATGCATGCAATCGCTTATGTTGTCCTTAATAAAGTCTTATTCAAGACAAAGTTAAAAAAATGTCTTCTAAAATGTCGTAAATACGATTTTAAACACGACAAATCACACGCTTTTGTTACTTAACTTGTCCTCATCAATATTATATAGGCGACAAATTCTAAAATGTCCTGCGGACATCGTTGACGACATTTGCGTTTATGACATTTTGCCTACTGGGATATTATGCAAATCCCTATAACTAACACATACAAAAACCCAATTGCCAAACAAAAAAATAAAATAAAAACTAGTCGAAAAAAATACCTGACTCCTGTTGGCGCTGAACGGAAACTGATGTGACCAACTACTTTTTAAACTATAAAGATTTTGTTGTAAAGAAAAATGTTACTAATAAAGTTACCCTGAACAAAATAATAGGCGTTACGACGATTCAAACTTCCCTTTGTAGCACCAGCTAAAAACCGAAATACGATAATCCGAAAATTTTCCTTACACTCATAGAAATTAACTACCAAAAATAGCAGAACATTAGCGAACATTAAGATAATTTAACTTAAAATTTTTTTGTTTTTTTTATTTTTTATGAAATCAATAAGATTTAATAATATTATGAATAAAATTCTTACCGTTTAAAAAAGTGCGGCCTGGAAAATTTTCTAAAACATGCCTCTAATTTAAATTTTAATGTTAACTAAAAAGTAAACTTTATGTTGTGTTTTTGGTACCAACCAAATAAAACCATCAAAAATGTGTGCAGCCACACTCAGAGCTTCATTATATTTATGAAATGTTTTATAGATTTTACGTCCAATTTAATTTTTATGAAATATTTTATATATACTATTAAAAGTTACAATATATCACAAAAACAAAAATAATTTCATCATATTTATGAAATGCTTCACTATATATATAAAGGATATTTTGTAATAAGGATTTCATTATTTTTGTATTGAAAAAAATTCATACAGAATATGATATGGCCATTTAAGTTCGTGCCCTTTATGAAATGTTTCATCAATATTGATTGTTAATTAATGTTTTAAGCATTTTTAACAAAACTTTGAAAGTTAATTTGTATTGTTTAATGTATTATCTGTACACGTTTCGCACAATTAACACGCAATTTTAACTATTTGTAATAAAAAATAACCATTAAAAAACCATTAAAACCTGTATCCCTTAATCCCAGTTTGCAAATACAATTTAAGAGAAACCTTAAAAGGGATTGGTCAATCATAAAATAATATTAAGTGATTTTTTTTTCAATAAAAATATTCAAAATAAACAAAAATATGCAATAAAAATATGAATTTAAAGCAAAATAGGCAAAAATATGCTTTTAAAGCGAAATATGAACATATATGCATTTATAGCTAAATATGCAAAAATATGCTTTAACAAATCGATGTCATTTTAACACAAAGATTCGCAAAGTTATTTTGTTTACCCTCTTCTCAGACTCAAGGAAAAAACTAAGAACTTCCGGTCCCTGATAAGAACATTTCAACAACCTAAAAATTACACGGAAATGTTTGAGGTTATAAAAGTTTTTAAAGTCTTTCATATGAGTAATTTTTAAGTAAAAAGAAGCACTCTTGCATGCATGCACAACTTTAATAAAATCTGAGTTTTAAGAAAGTTTCTCAGAATATACCGTTTTTATTAATTAATTTTGTAAACTTACGGTTTCTAATATATTGACCCTAAAAAAGAATAGTTAAGAAAAAACCCGGTTATGCTACAACAAAAAACCGGTTTACTCGATATTCGAAAATTTAACTTTTTAGAAAAACCAAAAACGACAACACACAAAAAACAGGTTTTAAAAAACTGACTAGATTACCCTTTTGATCTTTAGTATACTGGTTAGTAATGATAGATCATTATTTTGCATGACATTTCCATATAAAAATATTCAGATTCACAATAAGAATAGTAAGTAGTTACCACTACCAGATACATATGTGGTTATATACACTGAAAGAATTATCCTTCATGATATTAATGAAACAATTTCATAGAATTTTTTTCGTATATTCAATGCAGAATTTCATTATATCCAAGAAATGTTATTAATATTAAAAAATTTTTCTAAACTTTTTTTCATAAAACTTCATAGTGTCACAAAAAAATTCATTCTATTTCATAAATTATCTCTTCATAAATTCAATGAACATTTTATTTGGAGCTATAAAATTATTTTAAAGACTTTTTTTATTTTTTCATAAAATTTCATAATTTCGTTAATTTTAATACATTTCAAACTTTAGATAAATGATTTTATAAAGTGATTTACTATTTTAATGAATCCTTTTATTAATCTTGGACTTCTATGAAATTGTTTAAAAAATCATATGAAGTGGATCATTGGCTTGACATTAATGCAGAATTTTATTAATTCAAGGAATTTCTAAATATTAAAGAATTTTATGGAACTATTTCATAAATTCTATAAGCGCCTCATTGTCGGAATGATTCATTAATTTTATGAAAATTTTCATTAATTCCACAAACATTTCATATATATTGACTTTAATGACGGTTTCACTGGAACACTGGAACTCGTCTATTAAAACTTTTCAAAGAACCCATAAAACAGGTTTCATTAAAGTCAATTCTTATGAAATGTTTCATAGAATTAATGTAAATCTTCAAAACATTAATGAATCCTTTCCGACAATGAAGTGCTTCATATAATTTATGAAATAGTTTCATAAAGTTCCTAAATACACTGAATTAATGAAAACCTTCATGAAAGGTTAAAAAATTTATTATAATTAAGTCAATAAAGAACATATTTATTAAGTACACAGAGAGAATTTCTTGGACTAGTTTTAGTGAATTTTTTTTTACTAAACTAATGAAGTTTTCTTCACAATGTTAATAAAAAATTTCTTAAATTTTATGAAAAAGCTTCATAGTTTTAATAAAATACGATTAACAATATAAAATACTTTGTTCAATTAACCACTGACGAGTCCTAGCAGGTGACGAAACTACGGTAGTCTGGCATATCCATTGTGTCCGTTAAATTTTTCCTGTAAAAACTCGACCTTTTAATAAAAATATGTTCAAAGAAACTTTTTCATTAGTCGTATGAAAATTTTAATAAATAAAATGAATTTTTTTTATTAAATTTATGAAAAACTGCATTAATTTAATGAAATGTTTCAATGGACAAGTTCCAGTGACATTTCATAGATCTAATACAAAAATTCATTGATATTATGCAGAGAATTCTCTAAGTGTATATGAAGAGATAAATTATGAAATCAAATAATTTTTTTTTAAATAAAAATATGAAATTTTTTTAAGAAAATAGAGTTATGAAAGATTTCACAATAGTATACACAAAGAGAAAAACAGGAATTAGTTTAATCAATTTTCGTCCAATGTAACAATTTTATAAATATTTATGAAACATTTCAACAAGAATTATAAGGAATTTTTTCTACACAAAAATAATGTAATCCTTACAAATACAAAATATCTTTCATATATATAGTGAAACATTTTATAAATGTGATAAAATGGATTTAGTTTTTTTGAACTGTTCCATAGAAACTATGAAATGTTGCATTGAAAGAAAATATATGAAACATTTCATAAATTTATTTTCTTACGAAAATAAATTCCATAAAATTGTTTCATTAATATCATTAAGGTTAATTCTTTCAGTGTGTGAATGCGCATTCTAGCAATGGTGGTCATGTTATGTAACACCTACAAACATTTTCAATACTAACACAAGTATAACAACAAACCAGGTTATCATTTTATATTAGTATACTCAAAAAAAAAGTCCGTAAAGTTAGCAACAAAATTAGTTGAGTCAGCAAAATATTTGTTGGGAACATCCTTGCCGAAAAATTACTTATATCTGCAAACGTATTTTGCTGAAAATCAGTGCGCTGATTTTTAGCAAAAAATTTGTCAGTTCTGCAAAATGTTGTGCTGATATTTAGTTAAATGCAAATGAAAATCGACTTGTTGAAATCAACAAAATTTTTTGCTAGAGCTTAGTAGATTAAAAAAAAAACTAAAAAACTTAGTATAGAATTTTGGTCAAACTGCACTTTAGAGACGTTTTCAAAAAAAAAAAAAAGTAGGTTGTCCGTTACAGAATTAAAAAAGAAATTTTTTTCTATTTTCGGTTAAGGGGGCCAGGGAACAAAAAGCCGGTACGCGCAGTAACAGAAAAGTGTGGGTACTCTAATGAAAGCAAATTTTCTCAGGATTTCACAAATATTATTTTATTTTTAGGATCTATGATGTGTAGCGCCCTCTGCCCCCGTTTATAAACTTTGACTGCAGCGCTATTTTCGAAAACATTTACAAATACATCGAAATTACAACAAAGTATTTTTTTTTTTTGAAAAATCGCTAATTTCGAAGCCGCTAATTATGATTATCACATAGGAAAAGGCCGGTCACACAGAAAAACTTTAGTCAGTAAAGCCACTAAACTGCTTATTTAATTTATTTTTATTTTAATTTATTTAAGAATTTCATTGTTAGAACCATAAGCTTATCACAAAGGAGAAAACCAATAAGTCCATACAAAGGCCGGTCACGCAGAAAAACTTTACACAGCGAACCCACTAAACTGTCTGTCACGTAGGAGAAAACCCCTAAGCACGGCCGAAGACCGTTCACGCAGAAAAACTTTGGGCTTTGGACGTCCTGGAGGAGAAACCCCTTAAGCCAAAATATTTTGTACTATCACCTCCACGCGGTTATCTCTGGGTAATACCAACGCTAGCAACTAAAAAGTCATATTTTCATGTGAAATTCATTATTTGAACAGTAAATTTTACAAAAACAACCAAACCAAAAACGCGAAAAAAAAAACAATTAAATCTTATAATAGTTGTATTTGTTTGTATAATTTCTTTTGTCTCTACTTTACTCACAAGAACTTTTCCATAAACGTTCAAGAGTTATTTAGAAAGTTACTTCGTAAAGTTGTTTCAATGGAATATGTAGTTAAATTAACAAAGAGATATATTTTTTAACTTTTCTGTCGGTTATTAAAAAACAAAATAGCCAAAAAACACGCACTTCCAGTGTTAGTTAAAATATTCAGTTAAAATTTTCTATTTAAAACAAAAAGTTTTTTTATTCAATTAAGTATTGTTTTTAAAGATTTTGACCTTTAGTTTTTTAAGAATTGGAAATAAACTAAAAAATACAATTGTTTTAAACGAAAAGTAAGTAGTCCTTTTTTAACTAATTTTCAACTAATTTAATGTGTCTATAGTCTTTACGGAAAAATTATCTTGAGAGTTCATCTATATCTTATATTTTTATTTGTTTTCCATGCTATGGTATGTTGGTAGCAACAAAAACTAGTTAAGCATTAGTTTAAAGTTACTTTTTTGGTATAACCATTTAAAAAAAAAAAAACTGCTGTAAGTTAGTCAAATATTTTTAATAGACGTTTTACAAAATTTTCAACTAACTTTTTTTTAAAGTGTATATATGTATATTGCATGCCTGTTTTATGAATTTGAGTGTTGGTAAGTTTATGTTTTTATGCTACTTTTGCAACAAAAGCTACATACACACACAGGGAAAAAGCAACGGTAAGTATTGCTAGCGGTGCACATCCTGTATGGATGTGTGTGTGTGTATATACATTTTGTAGTGTTTATTTTTTTTTTTTTTGCTCTCTCTCTTTCTTTTCACAACTCCTATAATGAATGAATGTGTGTGTTTTAGGCAATATGAATATAAATAGATATGGTTATAGTATGGATAGTAAAATACCATTGTAGTATTAACACTAAGAACGAAAATAATATGGAATTTAGAAGTCTAGATTATAAAGCTTACTTAAAATTAACAAAAAAAAAATAAATTAAATAAAATACTGCTGATGCCTTTAATTTCTCAACGTTTTATGAATTCACCAAAAGAATTTATGACCATTTAACCCCTAAACTGTATACAGGTGCGTATAAATTACAATGTAATGCATTATGAAATCAGCCATTGGTAACGCATTACGTTATGTGTCAAAGTAATGGTGAATGTAATGAGTATACATTACAGTGTAATGCATTATGTAACCCCTTACCGGTAACTAATTTCTTTTTGTTGGAAAATAATTATACAGGTAAGGAGTACACATTACAAGGTAATGCATTACTTTATCACATCTATTACCAAAGTTTTCCTTGGCAATTTGTTCATTATTATAACTAACAATAGAAAATATATATGTTGAAAACAACCCGAGTAAAAATAATATTATGTCATCTTATACAATCTTATCCAGTTTTGTAAAATTTTATGTAGTTAGGTATGACATCACGTATAGTAAGATACAATTTTACTTACCACTGTAAGTTTTCGTAAAATTTCATATTTAATTGTATATTAATAATAATTAAATTAATATATGCACTGATAGAATTTTCCTTCATAGTATTAATGAAACGATTTCATTAAAATCGATTCATTGGTATAATGAAAAATTTCATTAACTGAATGAAAATTCATTAATATTGGTATTTTTTTCAACAACATTTTTTATGATTTTTTCATAATTTCATAAAAAAAATTCATTAAATCAATTTCAAATTTTCAATCATTAAAGTTTTTAATATACATAATTTAAAAAAAGTACAATAGAGCAATTCCATATGAAAGCGATCAAATTTTGGACGACCCCTCTCCGATTTTAAAATAAATAGTCTCAATCGATTGCCCAGCAAAAAATAATGTACCTACATATTTGTTTTTTTTTATAGTGACTGGTTTAGTGGTGGTGTGCACCACTGTCATGTGACAAAATTGAAGAATTCTTCATAAGGGACCTCATTGAAAGTTGTTTTAAAAAAAACTACTAAAGCGATCGCAACGAGTGATAGCTCGTTGAAAAGGTATTGAATCAGGCTTTAATTGAAAAATAAAATTTTCCTAATTTTTCTCAGAAATTTACCTTTTTCCCATGAAAATTAAATTTTCCCATGAAAATTAAATTTTCCGATTTTCCACAGAAGCTCCTAAATTTTCCGGCTAATTTTATTTTTTTTGGATTCCTCATAATTTTTGCTTTAAGCATCAGCAATAAAAAAATGGGTCCCGACTCCTTGTTTGGACAGGAGAAGAGCATTTAAGAGACCACCTTGTTCTCATTGTTTTTATATTTTTTATAATTGAATTATTTTTAATTATTTAACAAGAAAAATTAGGAAAATTTTATTTTTCAATTAAAGCCTGATTCAATACCTTTCCAACGAGCTATCACTCGTTGCGATCGCTTTAGTAGTTTTTTCAATGAGGTCCCTTATGAAGAATTCTTCAATTTTGTCACATGACAGTGGTGCACACCACCACTAAACCAGTCACTATAAAAAAAAAAAAAAATATGTAGGTACATTATTTTTTGCTGGGCAATCGATTGAGACTATTTATTTTAAAATCGGAGAGGGGTCGTCCAAAAATTTGCCAATTTTGATCGTTTTCATATGGAATTGCTCAATAATGAAAATATTTCTTTTTTATGGATAAGAAAATTTTATTTTCAAAATTTTTAATTTTCGATCTGAAATATAATCAGCTCCTTTTCAAATTTTATATTTTTCAAATTCGTCAAAAATTATGAGCTTTAGCAAATTTGTTGAGAAACAATAGAATTTTTCCCACTATGCTATATTGGTGGGTGGCCCCGGGAAAACCTTTCTTGTTAGATTTCATTTTTACATGTCATCCTATTCCAAGTAACGAAAATTTGCTGAATCAGGCTGAGTTTAATAAAAATCTGCCATCGCTTTTGCAGAACAGCCTGTGATGTTTACTTTCAAACTTTTCGAACTTTTTTTATAAAAATATTTTATAGATCCTATAAAGACCAGACCTTATAAATTATATCAACGAATGATAATTTCTCAATAACCAACAAATTAATGCTATGCTAAAATAATCATAAACAGTGCAAATTATTATATATCAACGAAAATATTTTATTTACGAACAACAAACTATGAATTTCATACCGATTAGGTTAGCATTAATGAAAAAAATTTCATATTCTTTATGAAATTTTAATTGGGTCAATGAAACCATTCATTAAAATTGATTTAATGAAACACCTTTCATTGACTCAATGAAACGTTTCTTTGGGGACTTTTTAATGAAAAAATTCATTGGATTAATGAAGAAATTCATTAATACTATGCACAAATTTCTATCAGTGTGGGATTAAACAAAACAATGTATTGCCCATGTACAAAATATATGTACATTTAGAAAACTATGTAGGTAAAGACCACTGCAAATGTAATTAAAAACAAATGAAATATCACTTACATTTCAGTAAATTCAACTAACATTGTCCTTTGTTTTTTAATGTTCAAAAAATAACCACAATTGTAGTAAAAATAAACCACATTTTAGTAAAAAAATAAACAAACATTTATTCTATTTTATTTTTTTGAATAACAAAAAATAATGTAAAATCATAAAACAGTCATTTGATGTGGTTTGTTTTTTTAAATGAACTAAAAGTTTAGTAAAAATTTTAACTTGTTCTACAAATGACTGACATTTACCTTTAAAATAAAGAAACTGAATTACAACTCAAACAACGACATATTTTTAAAGCAGAAGTTCCCTGAGTGGATTTTTTAAGTTGTGAAAAAGTGACGTTTTTATTTTGAAATACATTTCAATTTTCAACGGAAATATCTGTTGAAATTATCTTAAATGGACAACACAATTTTAGCAACCAGAGTCCAAAAATTTCAGTTTGACATAAAACTTTGTAATTTGTTAAGTACATGAAATTAAAATTTAACTTTACATTAAATTTAAATAGGGCTTTTAACTTATTGACGACAAATGGTTTATATATGTCCCTTTTTTATTTTTTTCTGTCGTATTATCTACACTTTCCAACCGATTTTCCTAGTGTGATGAGTATCGACAATAATATATGTAAACTTCAGATCATAGCACCATGTTGGAGCAATATGTCCTCGGACCAAAATAGGAAGACCCCAAAATTAAAAAAGTGAATATTTTTCTCATCAATTTCTATACCTATTTTCTCGAACACTATTGGACATAGGTGATCAAACTTTCAGTTGGAAATGGTCCAATACTTAAAGTTTTAAGAAACACTAAGATCTTTGAAATTGATTAATTCAATTTCGAGTAGAAGAAAAATAAAAAAGAGGAGTTTTTTGATAGTTTTTTATTTATTTTTTGTTCGAAATTCAAGCAATTTTTGTAAGATTTGATTTATAAAAACTGTTATTTATATATTTGGCCTTCATATTTTTCTATCCTTTCACAGTATTGAAATATCGTATAAAAAGTACATACTTGGAACTGCAGTCAAAACTCGATTTACGACTCAAGTTATTTTAAAATTTTTTAATTAAAATAAACATGTGTCATATGACGTAAATAAGATAATAGAAATAAAGTCGACACGTCTTTCGCTATTACTTAGGTTAGGTATTTGTTCGCTAATGTTGACGTTGACGGCCCATGTATTTTCATAAGAGTTGCAAAAAAATCTTTTTGACAACGCTTCTTTAGAAATGTTGGGTCGGTAATGGGACCATAATATCTATCGCCCTGTATCTGTCAATGTAACTAATTTATATTCACTGGATTGAATCGTATCAAACAGTATCAAACTCAATGTAATATAATCGATTTATATACAATACGATCCACTATTTTTCGGATCAAATTGTATTACAATTAGATATAAGGCTATATCAAATTCGATACATTTCTTAATTGCATCATATTAATCGGGAATAAACGCTGAGGGAATTATCTTTCCTCAGTAATGAATTTCTTCATAGAATCAATGAATAATGAAATTGTAATTGTAACTCGTTCATTGAAACTTTTTATAAAATTTATGAAACAGGTTTCATTAAAGTCAATTTCTATGAAATGTTTGTGGAATCAATGAAAATGTTCATAAAACTAATAAATCATTCCAACAATGAAACGTTAGCTTAAACGCAAAAACCTGAAAATATCAAAATAAATTGAATATTGATTTTTAATTGATTAGGATTTGTTGATGAAAGTAATCGAAATAATGCAAAAATCAACATTTTGAGTTTCAGCTACCGATATACGAACCTAATTCACGAAATATTACATATAAAAAAAAAAAAAATATTATGAATTTTTTTATGCCATTACCATTATTTTCTTTTGAAAGAATGATCATTTATCTTAGAAGTTGCATTTTCTTTGTATTTATATCTTAAAAAACTAAATATACATATATTTATTTCTATAATAGTATTTTTAAAAAAATTTTAATTTTAAAATTGATTATTGCAGCATTTACACAATTGTAAATGCAACAAAATTCTACCCCAAAATCATACCTTGCTCATAATTTTATTCTTCAAATCCTATGATGAAAATCAAAAATCAATGATAGTGCACCGGTTGAGAGGTAAAAGTCGGAAAATGAAAAAAAAAATACTTAAAATTTACAAGAGCTTTTTTATTCATTTAATTTTTTACTAAAACACTGAGAGAACTATCTGCATGATATCAATGAAATTTTACACTGCATGTAGGCGGTACAGCAGCAGGTTTTTCCAAACACATTTCGCTGTGTGACAACTAAAGTCCTGTATCAACTACGACAATACGTACACACAGAGAAATAAAGTGCCAACCGAATTAAAAAGTGTATTTTAACGGTAACAACTTTTAAATTCAATTAGTACAACGATATTGACGTTAGATTTCTGAATATGTTGAGTGTTGCAACTAAACTTTAGTTAAACAAATAAATAAGCCGACTGAAATTCGCAATAACCGAATGTGAGTCGTAGTAACCGAATTTCAGTAGGCTAATATTCTTTCTGTGTGTACATCAAATTAATGATTTTAATTAACTTTATACTAAAATCGAAAAGGCACCAAAAATATTAGGGAGCAAACAAAAATTTGCATAACCTCAGAAGCTTCATTACATAAAACTCTTAATTTTGCGAATTTAAAAGCATTTAAAATGATTTCCTGCAAATAAGTTACCTAAACCCAACTAGATATTTTGAAACAGGCAAAAAATGATTTGTTTCCAAAATAACTGCGATTTTCTTTTAAGTTCTAATATATGACAAACATTTTTATAGTGTATTTTTATATATTTGATGGTGTAATTTATATTTTCATACATACAGAAAACAGTTTTGTAATTGCAACCGAATTTTTTCCCTACCGAATTTTTGTGGTTCCACGTACTATCACCATTATTAATTTTGAATACTATTGTAACAACCGACATTTATTTTAAAATTTTGAATTTTTATTGTAACAATTGAATATTTTATGTTTATGGACTATACTATTCTATAAATAGATTCTCATGTGTTCAACAAAATTTATTTTATTAATAAAAAAAAATTATGTGCCTCGAACTTGGCTCGAACCGGCGATCTTCTGTTTGTCAGGCAAGTACTTTACCACTAGCCTAAACCCAATTTGAATATGTTTTTTTTTTAATTTTCAATCTTGAATGTTTTCTAGTATCAAATTTAAATATTTGTCCAAAAATAGATTTATTTTATTAATAATAAAAAAATTATATGCCTCAAACTGGGCTCGAACCGGCGATCATCTGTTTGTCAGGCAAGTACTTTACTACTAGCCTAAACCCAATTTGAATTTTTTTTTTTTAATTTTCAACCTTGAATATTTTCTAGTATCAAATTTAAATATTTGTCCAAAAATAGATTTGTATGTTCATGGTATGTATGGTAGCCACTCTCAATATTTTATTAGAGTTACCAAAATTATAAAAAAAATGTTATATTATTTTATTAGTAAAAAATTCTTAAGCCGCGCACTGGGCTCGAACCGGCGACCTTCTGCTTGTCAGGCCTCTAGCCTAAACTCAATTTGCATTTGTATTTTCCAATTATAATCGTGAATGTTCTTTATTTCAAATTTAAATATGTCAAACGCGTCAATGTTGGCGACGAAAAAACGTGATGAAAACGCGCGTCAAACGCGTATTATAGAATGTATCGATTGTCACCAAAAAACATATGTTTTTTTTTTCACATAACTAGCGTAGTAGCTAAAGCGCATATTAATGGTGATGGTGCCTTCACACTCAGAGAATTTCTGATTTAAAAATATGTAATTGTTTGCGTTGTAATACAGTTTCATTATTTTTAATGTAAATGCCAGTCATTTGTAGAACAAATTAAATTTTTTAACTAACCTTGTAGTTCATTAAAAAAAAACCAACCACATAAAAAGACTGTTTTATGATTTTACATCCATTTTTTACATTCGTTTTTTGATATTTAAAAAAATAAAATAAATACATGTTTGTTAATTTTTTACCAACATATGTGGTTTATTTTTACTACAATTGTGGTTAATTTTTTGAACATTAATAAACAAATGACAATGTTAGTTGAATTTTCTGAAATGTAAGTCGTTCTTTCTTTAAGTGAAATTTTATTTGTTTTTAACTACATTTGCCGTTGTCTTCACTTACATAATATTCTAAGCGCAGAAATATACACGATTATTAATTATCCATTGGTTTTACATGTATGGCGGCTAAACTCTTCTACTTTTTTTTAACTTAAGAAATTTAGTGAAATTAATGTATAGTTATAGTATTGCAACGCAATGTACATTCCACGGAAGTGATAATGCTGCTTTTTATAGGCTTTTGAGCTATATTAAGTTTATTTATGTGATCCAAAAAAATTTTTTTAAATATTTTACCTCAAAGTGCCGAAAATGAAAATAAAAAAAAAGAAAATCTGTTTAGACAGTTTTATTTAATTTTTTGAAATGTGTTCCACTCAATAAGGATTTTAACAAATATTATTCGCAACTTTTTGAGCAAGGTGTATTTTATGTAGATTTTTAGTTAAAATAAAAATCACATGTTTAGCTATTAGCAAAAATCTTTTTTTTTTTATATATTATATTTATATTTTTGTGTATATTTGGGTTGTTGTGATATTATTACAATATTTTTATCTACAAAAATATATATTTGCATAAAAATTGTTTATTATTTTTAAAAAATAGATTTTTATATTTAAAATTTTTGCAAAATTTGTATCTACAAAAGAAAACAATTAAAATTGATAGATTCTAAAGATTAAAAAAAAAAAATCAATTTATGTAAATATATCATGAATAATTTATAGAAATGTACATATTTTATATAAAAATTGAATAAAATTAGTTAAAATAAATTTCTTTTTGACATATACAACACTTTTTATAAATTTTGAATTACTTTAATTGTGCAATCAAATTTTGTTTAAATTTAAACTAGTCATATTTGGGACTAGTTCATTGAATTGACCAATTAATTGACGATTTAATTGCCATTGTTTGATGTCAATGTTAATTAAATTTAGAAATGTTGAGGTTAAGAAGAAGAATAAATGTTTTGCTCTAAAAATTATAAACACTATTAATTTTTAAATCAGACTAGACTAGTTTCTGCCTTTTTATGAACAGGCGTCATCAGTGCATTTCCTTTTAAATTGTATTATTATTTGTGTCTTATAATTGTCAGATTGTCTCTATATAATACATTTGTCAACAACCTGCGGCTGTAAGAATCAAACCTCCGCTCATCTTACATTACAAACGTAACAATACCAAGTCATGACCGTTTAGCGATCACACCCAAGTGTGGTCTCAAATTTAATGCAGCTAAATTTTCTTTCCTATTAGCTTTTTCTGTTATTATTACAATTTCTTAAAGCAAGGTCAGTGAAATTTTGTTTCAATTGACATTGATCAATGGCAATGCCTGTAACATACAATTATAATTGATTGTTATAATTGTTTGTTACAATTGTCTGCAAAAAGATTTATTTTTTTAAATTAAGATAAAAATCGTATATTTGCGTTTTTATTTTACAAATATTCGGTATTTTATCAATTATGTGTTATAAAAAACTGGACTAATCAGTTACCAAAAACGACTGAATAGTGTATAAGTAATAAAACTTGAAAAAATTAGCGACTGCATTTGAAGTTGGGGCTTATATTTTATTTATTTATTTATTTATTTATTTTATTTTATTAATTAATAATCATATAATTACAAATTATATACTAATTCCCTAACCGAGCACTAGCTACTATGGTTTTCGGCGCGTTGTAGCGAAAACAGACCAGTGCCTCTGGTGGGAATCGAACCCACTACCCCCGCACTGATACGCCAGCTTATATTTTAATTTTGTCTCATTTTTCCAAAACAAAACACTTTTTATAAACAATTATTTTTTCGTTAATTACAATTGGTTTTTTAGGCAGTAGTGCCATTGCATTACTATTGAACAACTGTGGTTGCTGCCATAGGCCAAAAATGAAAAAAAAGCAAAGCCAAAAGTTTGTCACCAAATGAGTCATTAATATCTCCTATAAGAACAAGCTTTCAAAAAGTATAGATGTTTTGGTTTCATGCCAACCGTATACAGAAAACTGATGTATCCAACAATGGAATTTGTAAATCCAAACCGCCTCATTTTTAAATCCTTAAAAATTTTTATTTAAAGTGCTTGTAAATTGCAGTTTTTTTATATAAAATTTTTTTAAAAACAAAAATTCAAAATTGTATTTTTTGGCAATTTAAAAAACTTTATTTGTATTCACAAAAATGCTTTTTGACACTTGTTCAATATTGCAAAAAGTATTTTGTATTTTTTTCTGTGTACTCTTTAAGAATAGCTTCGACAAGAGAGAGCATGTTTTTAGTTGGTTTTTTTAGTGTAAGTACACTCAGGGAAAAAGTTTCATCACATTGATCAAACTGTTTCGTAAATAGTTCGTAATCAATTATTCATCATATTTATGAAGTTTTCATAGATATAATGAAGTGATTCATAAAAATGTATGTCAAATGTTTTATATATCTTCTACCATTTCATAGAAAAAGTTTCATAAACCGTGTGAACATATTTTTGATTTCCTATCAATTGAAATTCAGAATTTACATTAGAAATTTAGAAATCATCAATAGAAATTAAGAATTTTCATTTGAAATTCCACAAAAAAACTTAAAATCGACTATCAGTTAAAATATTTGTTGATTCCTTAACTATTTAATTGCTTTTATTTTTAATTAAGGTTTTAATCATATCTATTAAAAATTTAATTGAGTATTGTTTTTAATTTCAAACAAATTTTTAGTAGATAATATTAAAACTTTAATTAAAGTTTGCAAAAAAAGAAAAACTGTGGGGGAAATCGCTAAAATTAAAAAAAAACAAACGTTAAAATTCGAAAATAATAGCTAACATTTAAATAAAAACCGGCAAAACTACAAATAAAGCCAAAATTGAAAAAAAAAAATCGCCAAATTGAAAAAAAAAACTGCAAAATGAAAAAAGAAAACGCTAGGTAAATTTCCGTCCTCTCAGCAAAATCGACAAAACGGAAAAAAAATAAAAGAACAGAAAAAAAAGAAAAGAAAAAAAAGAAAAAAAAGAAAACAAAACAAAACAAAGAAAAGAGAAAAAGGAAGAAAAAGAGGAAAAAAGGAGAGAAAAGGAATGAAGCAAGTACAAATAAAATATTTGTTATGCATGATTCCCAGTAAAAAATGTTCGTATTTTTAGAAGCAGGATATAACAAATGCGCTGATGTAAGTGCTTACTATTACATAATACTGAGCAGCAGCAAAAGAAACGAATAATTTTCGTATAAAAATAAACAAAGAAAAATTTTGAGCTTACTGTATTCCCTAACCAGGATTCAGGTTTGAATCTTCTTTGGATGATATGTGTTGCATATTATTGGGTACTCCACCTGTTGCCGTTACCTCTGCTCTATTTTCGGCCAATTTTTTACGAATGGCCCAAGCCTTTGTCCAACCAGTTGCATAGTTTTCTGAAGGTCCTAAGCTGTTTAATGACTTGCTAAGTCCTTCCACAACTGGTCTTCAACTGTTTTGTCGCCCCTCTAAAAACATTTGGCCAAACCAGATTTTTTTTCCATGAATGTTAAAAATGGGGCCTCTTGTTCCGGATTCATGTGTTTTCCCGTAAAAAATACAACACTTTACAAAATGAAAATGAAATTTTTCTTTTCAAATCACTTATGTGGAATTGGGAACACAAGTTGAGCGGAAGTTTCACTTTCACTTCATTTTCGGAATGTAGAAACCCATGCGATTTTGTTTCTAGTGGAATTAATATTAAAAGTAAAACAAAAAGTCAAACAATGTAAATAAATGTGTTATTTAACTGAAAAAGTGGTGTATTTTTTACGGGAAAACACATGAATCCGGAACAAGAGGCCCCATTTTCAACATTCATGGAAAAAAAATCTGGTTTGGCCAAAGGTTTTTAGAGGGGCGACAAAACAGTTGAAGACCAGTTGTGGAAGGACTTAGCAAGTACATTAAACAGCTTAGGACCTTCAGAAAACTATGGAACTGGTTGGAAAAAGGCTTATGCTGATTGGAAGGCTAATATTCGTAAAAAATTGGCCGAAAATAGAGCAGAGGTAACGGCAACAGTTGGAGGACCCAATAATATGCAACACATATCATCCAAAGAAGATTCAGTTGCCAAACTTTCTGGCCTTTATACAGCAGTCGAAGGTGTTCCAGCTGCTAAATCATTCGGGACGACTAGCAAAAGGTAAACAACCACAAATTCATCTACTGAATTGTCAAACTTAGATGGCACCAGTTCCGACAATGTAGTAAACGTGATTTTACGAAAATTAAATAAAAATGACGAAGGTACTGAAAATATAGAAAATGAGGAACCGCAACCGATGATTTCCCTTTTGATTTCTCTTTTTGATTTCTCAATTTCTTCGCGACTTCTTTCAAATCTAATCCATTTTGGGCATATGACAATTTTCAAAACATTACACATATTTGTTAAAATTTTTGACGCTGTACTTCTTTCCACTGCTAGATTGAAGTCTTTTGCGATCAAATTGTTGGTAAATTTCTTGCCCGAAGTAGCGTAGTGATGTGCCCAATTGCAAAATAATTGGAATGCTTGTCTTTTTAGCCATTGCTGATAATTCTTCTAAAACCATCATAAATGCATACTTATTTAATCTTATTGTGCGCCCCGGTAGACCAGTTGGTAGCGTGCTGGCTTATCAGTGCGGGAGTCGTGGGTTCGATTCCCACCAGAGGCACTGGTCTGTTTTCGCTTCAACGCGCCGAAGGCCATAGTAGCTAGTGCTCGGTTAGGGTAATAGTATATAATTTGTAATTATATGATTATTAATAAATAAAAAAAAAAAAAAAAAAAACTTATTTAATCTAAAATACGCAATAAAACTATTTTTTTTATTAATTTTAAACACTTGTGACTCAGTTTTAATTATTGTCTTACGATTTTTCTGGTAGTTCCAAAGGATTTGAACAGTCACGAAGCCTTTTACTACTTAGATTTTCCGTTCTTTGTTTTTCTTTTTTAATTAAATACCAGGAAATCACAATTGCGAATCTCATTTTATATTATTTTAAAAATAAGTATTTTTTTGTTTAATTTTTATTTTTGTTAAAAAATGCACTCTTCTTCATTGCAATTTCATTCACTTTAAAGTGATAATTTGGTTTTTTCCCGCATTTTTTTATGTTGTTGCTAAAAACAAAATGAAAATGAAATCGTCGTGAAAAAAACGATTCACTTGTTTTTCAGAACACAGCGGAATTGAAAATTTGGAATTAAAAACGATTCCACTTTCACTTCGTAGTGGAATATAGAACCCAGGCCTATATGTTTTCAGTCTACAAGGACGGTTAGAAATAAAAATGTTATGCTTCTGGTCTAAAAGTTGTCGTAAAAACAATAATTTGAGCAAAATCACTACGAGTGACTTGAAACCGCTCTAATTTTAGGAGGAACATACTTAATTTTATAATATTTTTATACATTTTATTTAAGTGTTACAAGTATATTTTTAATTTTTATCAACACAAAACAATAGTAAGCAATTTTCAAAGAAACAACTTTTTTGTATATTTTTTTGCTAATTCGAAAAATTAAAAAAAAAAATTTTTTTCTAAAACAAACTTTTTAAAAAGCCGTCTTTTAGGTTAAAATTTAATTAAAGATAGCACTTTAAAAAGATTTTCAAAAAGAAATTGTAAATTTTTAGAAAACTGACTTTATTAAATAATTGAGCTCTGGGTCACGTTTGTATTTATAAAATATCCTTTATTATTTTATATATCTCCAATATTTCGTCATTCTTTAAATGACATCTTCAGGGAGTATGAACAACAACAAACAATATTAAAAACAAAACTTTTTTTGCTGCTGCCCTCCACTCGGGTCAACACAACATTTACAGTTGTAAACACAACATTTACAGCATTTGTGTTGACCACAGTGGAGGGCAGCGGCAAAAAAGTTTTGTTTTTAATATTGTTTGTTGTTGTTCATACTCCCTGAAGATGTCATTCAAAGAATGACGAAATATTGGAGATATATAAAATAATAAAGGATATTTTATAAACACAAACGTGACCTAGAGCTCAATTATTTAATAAAGTCATTCATTTCAAAGGTCGAAAAATTTTTCATAATTTATAATTTTTAGAAAACTTTTTATTTATTGTTTTTTTTTTTTTGTATTTAAGGATATATGAGAGGTAGGCGTGTTAATATCCAGGACATATAAAATATGTATTATTAACCGAAAGCATATATTACTGCTACCTACTAAATAATATTCACTTATTTTCAGTGGTTGTGAATAATTAATGAATCTTTGAAAAAAAAAGCTTTAAATCATGTTCCAGAACATATTGCGGGATGAGTGGTTCTTTGCTTGAAATTTAATAAAAAATAGAAACACTTTCTTTTAGTCACATATGTAATATATTTAGAAATTTTCGTAACATTAAAACCATTTTTTTTAGATTTTAAGTAATTTTTTGATCAAGGACTTTTTGGAGCTGGCCGTATCATTGCTAGGAAATCAGCAAAATTATACATTTAATTCTAGCATCAATTTTCGTCAGTGTCCATTAATATCTGTAACTTTTATTGGATTTTTCGCTTTCAGGATATATGTAAGGTAAGTATACATGTTTAAACAATATAGACTCGTGTGCCAAATTTTACTTTTGCGTGATAACTCCTTCTTTTTTCGGTCACTCGTTATATGAATTGACGACACTGTGAAACGTTACGTTTCTAAGAGATATCAACATTTATTTGACGTCCAAAGTTCTCGGTATTGAATAGATTTTACCCGGTACACCAAAAAGAATGAAAAACTATAATAAAACAATGACCACTATACCAAACTTAAAAAAATTTATTTGAAAATTTATATCAAATACCACTTATTGAAAACAATAGTTGGCCATTAATGCTCTACCGGAAATGATGGTATTAGTATTATTGTGAAAGCGAATATTTTTTACTTAACAACAACAATGACAACAAAACCAACAACATCATCAACAGTAGCAACAGTAGCAACAACACCAACAACAATTTTGAAGTGATTAAGAATGTATTGTACCAAAACAGACTGCAAAACCAAAAAAATTGCTATATTTTTTCTCTTTATTTCATTTAGGTTTTTTGTTAACACTAAAACTACCTTTGGAAGACAAAAAAAAATAATTTTGTTTAGAAATTTAGTTCGTTTAATTTATTTCATCAAAACTATTAAATCGATTAAAAAAAAAAAGATTGCAGTAATTTTTATGAAGAATTTAGGCTCATGAATTAAGATTATGAATTTACATTAAGAATCACCTTGTTTTAGAGGGTTATTGATTTAATTAATTTTTCTAAAAGGGCCTATTCCGTAACTGGTTAAAGCAGGATTTGGATTGATTGAAATAAATTGTTTTTGTTCTTAATTTTATTGTGATCTCAATATCAAACTCTATTAAAAATTTCAACTTACACACAAAAAAAAAAATTCATAATTTTTTATGAAAAAGTTCATATTTTTAAAGGTTCATACTATTTATGAAATTTACTTACTATTTATGAAGTGTTCCTAGTTTCCCTAGCATTTATGAAAAGCTATATAAAATTCCCAGTATTATTGTAATTTATGCAAGTTTTCTTAAATATTAAGATTTTGTACATTGGCAAATTTTTTAAGTACTTTTTCATAAATATTAAGTGTTTCTACATATATTTTAGGAATCTTGTCATAATTTACGAGAGACAAACTTTCCCAGTATTTTTTATGAACTGTTCATAAATGTTATGAAAAAGTTCATAAATTAGTACATTGGCATTTGGCATTAGTACATTTTTTTAAAATACGAGTAGTATGAATTTTTTTTTTGTGTGTCCTTTTTTTCATACTTTTTAGTCTGTGTGATTAATTTTAAAAGTCATTTCAACTTTTATTTTCGTTACAGCTTTCTTACTTAAGTAAAACTGCTGAAACATGTGTTAAATGATACAATTGACCACAAAGGAGCTATTCTATGACTACTGAACCAAGTACATAGCATTTCACTTCAACTATATACTTTTTGCAACGTTGGTGTTTTTTTATTCTTTATTTTTTTTATTTTTTATTTAAACACACCTGCATAAAATATAACTTAGCTGTTAGCCAGCCAATATTCAAAATCAGCATTAGCCCTATAACTCGTCACAAGACGTCTAATAGGGGTTAAATGTAACTCTCTTAAATAATTTTCATATAAAAAATCTGATCGTTATCTTTCCCTGCAGGATAGAGCTGATGGCTTAACTTTTTAACGCAATATTTTATATTTTTTTTTAGTTTAATTCTTTATTTATATTATATTATTAATATAGATTTTTAAAAATTTTTGTATGCAGATTAATCGTTTTTGTGTTTCAATGCTTTAGGAATTGTTTAATTTTTTCCAATTTTTTAAACTATAAATTTTATGTTTGAGTATTTTTTTAATTCTAATTATCTCGTTTTTAGCGCTTTTTAGATTTTTCTGAAATTTTGATATTTTAATAATAAAATTAATCATAATTTTTTTAAATTTTTTTTATTTACAAACATCGAAATTTTAACTGATTTATTTAATTTTGTTGTGTTTTTTATTTGTTTTTATACATACACGCAAAAAACATAAGTTTACTGTTAGCCAATATGTATAAGCAACATTAGCATGTTCATTTGCTTTGTAAGCAAAAGGCACATGTTCTGCATGTCACCGGGAACCGGTCCCTATCCCAGTAAGATAACACCAGGCTATTGCCGTTTGTTGTAGTTCACAGAAGACGATACGGTCTTTAAAAAAAAAATACTTATTGCAAACTTGTTACGCACATTATTTTTTATATAAAATCGCGTTATTGAGCGGTTTTAAGGTTTTTTTTCAATGGTAGGATATGTTATTATTTTTCTCAAAGATTATGATAGTACCAGTAGCGATATCATTTTCGATATCGTTATTTAACGGTAGTATTTCCATGCAAAACTGGACTACGGCGATTTAAGTATCGTTCTTCAAGGGAGTTTCGATAGCGAAATCGGTATCATATTTCCATGAAATACCGACATCGTTAGGAAATGTATAGTCGAGAACAAAAAATCTATCGTTTTCGTACACACAGAGAAAAATTTAGCTATTTGCCAAATTTGGTTACTACAACTTAAATTCGGTTATTACCAAAATCAGGCATTTGGTACAACTTAACATTGGTTTTCACAACACAGTGCGGTTAATGCAACAGAATTTTAGCTTCAACATCCAACATATTCTGAAATCTATTGTTAATATCGTTGCACTAACTAAATTTATAAGTTGTTACCTTTAATATACCTACACTCATAGAAAAAAACCTGTAAAAATAGCAGGAAAAGCTCCTAAAAATTAGTTACAAGTGATCTTGCAGAAAAAACTGATCAATTTAGCAGATATTTTTTTTCTAAATATTAATAAATTAAGAACAGAAAAAATAAATTAAATTTTCGTTATGAATTTTAGTTAATTGAAAATAGCATTTTACTCTGTAAAATTAGCAAAAACTAATTTTTGTAGACTCAAAATAGCAAACAAAAACTGTAATATTAACAAAAATTTTGCTATATTTACCTCAAATATGACAACGTCAAATAACAGTTTATTTTGCTAAAATCAACAAAACTTTTTGCTAAAAAATTGTGGATTGCTGATTTCATAAGTGCTGACTTTTATTCCCATAAAAAAATAAAAAAAAACTTTAAAAATTTCACATTTTTTAATGATTTTTTTGTTTACAAATATTTAGTAAATGTGTTTATTGATTTTATCAGATTAGTGTGTTACTTTCAATTAACTAAAATTTAGCTCAAATATATCTAAATATTTGTAAATTCAACAAATTTATTTTTGCTATTCTTATATTACTAATATTAAGTAAAATAATCTGCTAATTTTAGCAGTTTTTTATGCAACGTCATTTTTAACTAATTTTTAGTATTTTTTTTGCTATTTTTACAGGTTTATTTCTATGAGTGTAAACTTTTCAATTCGGTTGGCACTTTATTTCATCATATATGATAATAAGTATCACCTAGGTGATATCGTTTCGATATAGTAACGATATCGTTTTGTTAAATTTAAAATCAAAATCTTATATCTCACTTTGTGTTTAAAATCCATGTAGATGTTTATATGGCATTTTTAGTGTTAAGCTTTACCCTACAGTAGAAAATATAGAGTGAAATAAAAATGGCACATAGTTTAGCACGAAATAAATATTTTAATAGAAATCCTTTTGAGTTAAAAAAATATATTTGCTATTCTTTACAGATTCTGCTTATTTTTATGCTTTAAAAAGAACTTATGTACAAAAATATCTTTAAATAAGTAGCGTTTTGAAACTTTGAAGCCAGAACTATGCTTTATCATGTTTTTCCTAAGTGTCGTTTTGAAAAAAGTATGACGAATTCTGGTATCGCTTTGTTTGAGAATATTTTTTGCATATTTTACTTTTAATTGCACACTTTTGCATATTTTGATCTTAGCAGCAAATTTTTCATAAAAAAAAAATATTTTTGAGCATATTTCATTCATTTCATTTTCCTGCATTTTTCGTTATCGAAGAATTTTCTTAAAAAAAAAAAAAATTTATTTTAATTTTTATTCTTTTAACTTTTTTTTGGAATTTTTGAAAATTTTAATTTCCCGTTTAAGGACCATTTCGATTTTGGTAATATTTATTTTTAACATCCTTGTAATTTGATAACAATCGCAAAAAGTTTTACAGAAAGAGCACAAGTTTCATTTTAAGAGCATAAAATGGATTTTTAGAGCATATTTATGGTTGCCCCGACATTTTTAAATTTGTTACAACAATCTAGCTTACTCTTAAAGTAAAATTTTAAGTAAACTATAGTAACCGCAATTAAAAATGTCGAAGCAACCATAAATATGCTCTAAAAATCCATTTTATGCTCTTAAAATGGTTAATATAGATCGAAAGATGCCTATGAGACTATTTGATTATTTGACTGGTAATGCTGCCATCTCAGAATCTTATGTATGTTCTAGTGAACCTGAAAGATTTTTAGAAATTTGAAGAACTACAGTCGATGAAATTGAATAAAGTGTGGGTATTAACAAAACCTCCAAAGAACGTAAAGCTACAAAAGTCGAGATGGGTTTTCAAAATCAAGTCTGATGAGAATGGTAATCCGCTTAGGTACAAAACCAGGTTAGTTGTGAAAGATTTTTTGCAAAAATATGGTATTGACTACAATGAGACGTATGCTCCTGTGGCTAAATTGACAACGGTCAGAGTAGTGCTTGCAATTGCAGTTAAGAATAAATATCATCTTCATCAATTGGATATAAAAACAGCATTTTTAAATTTGGAATTGCGTGAGTGAAAAAATTTACCTGCAGGTAAAGGTATGTCTTGTCGCTTACTTAAATCGTTATATGGGTTAAAACAGGCGCCTAAATGTTGGAATGACAAATTAAACGAATTTTTTATAAATGATGGCTTTAAAAGATCTAAACACGATTGCTGTTTATAAACGAAAGTTGGTCAAACATGAGATGATGTCTTATATGTTATTATGTACGTTGATGATCTGCTGATTGTTGGGCCAAACTTAAAATCTATTGAGAATTTAAAGGTTGAGCTTTCTAAAAATTTTGAGCTTTCGGATTGTGGTATATTGAAACATTTTCTGGGAATAAAGATAGAAATCAATAACAACAAAATAATGATGTCACAAGAATCCAATATACAAAAAGTTTTGGATAAGCTTTCAATGACTGAATGCAATCCTGTCAAGACGCCTATGGAAAAAGGATTACAGCTCTAATATAATGGTGATGGAAATATTGATAAACCATGTTGGGAACTTCTGGGTAGTCTCATGTGAGTAATGGTCTGTGTGAGACCTGATATTTGTTACCATATGAGTTACCTTGGACGTTTTCAACAACAACAACCTTCTGAAGAACATTGACAGTATTTGAAAAGGGTACTAAGGTATTTAAAAGGTACTATAAAGAAGAAATTGATTTACAAAGCTAATGATGAAAATAAATTGATTGGATATGCTGATGCCGATTGGGCCAATGACGTTAATGATCGAAAATCCGTGAGTGCTTATATATTTAAAGTATATGGATGTACCGTATCTTGGTCCAGCAAGAAGCAGCAAACAGTGTCAACTTCGTCGAGTGAAGCAGAATACGTGGCTTTAAGTTCTGCTGTGTCTGAAGCCATATGGTTGAGAGGCTTACTTCAAGACCTACATGTAATAATAAAAAAGCTGTAACTATTTATGAGGACAATCGTGGTTGTGTGTGTATGGCAACAAATGAGGAATAGAAACGATCAAATCACATCAATATAAAACATCATTTCATCAGAGATAGTGTCAAGAAAGGTGTTGTTAAAATCGAATCAATTGGAACTGCTGATCGTCTAGCAGATATATGTTCAAAATCACTGGATGCTAATTCATTTCTGAAATTGTGTAATCGCATAGGTTTATATGATTGAGAAGGGGTATTGAAATAAATTTTTTCAATCATAGAAACTTTTGTTTGTTTGTATTTCAAGTTTGTAAAAATATTTGAAAATATTTTTATTCCTTCGTAAACTTATTTTCCATAATTTTAATAGGGGCTTCAAAATTCGTTGTATTTCTTACAAAACAAAAAAGCTTTTACTTCCTCTTTTTTTTGTCTTTTTATTTCACCACATTTGTATAAATCACAGAAATCTTTTGAAAATAAAAGTTTTGAAAAACAAAAACTTAAAATAATGCAAGTGTCTGTTTGGAAAATGATAAGAAAATAAATTAAGGAAGAAATAAAATGGGAAAAAGTAATATTTAGAACACAAAAAAAAATTTCAATTGTTAAAGAAAAACCTTAAATTTTAAACAGTTACAGTGAATTGTTTTAATGGCGATTGCCAAGTACCAATGTAATTTCCAAAAAGTTATATTATTAAAGATTTTATATATTTTTATGTAAAAATCTGTGTTAATTGATCTCATTTTTGTATTTTGTTTAATTTTTTTCATTTTATTTCATAGCAATTATACAAAACATATTTCCCTAAGTGTTTCTTGGTTACAATTCAACATTCAGCAGCAGTGCCATCAACATCATCATCTTAATAGTGCTAGTCGTGTCATAATTGTCTCCGCTAATTTCAAAAATGTGTGCCAAAAAGGCGAAAGAACAGAAATGAACATAAAAAAAATATTTATATATACATAAATGAAAATTATCATTTTCATGTCCGTTTTCCGTTTTATAATGAGCTTTAATACTAGGGCCAAATTACAAGTAATACAAACACACATACATAATTATATATAAACGTAATTATAGAAATATGGCAAGTAAATTTGTAGTTTACATAAGCAGTAATGTAAATTTTAATTTTTTAATATTTAATATTTTAAAGAATAAAAATATATATACAAAAAAAAACTTCAAATTATTTTGCAAAGGTGTTACTAGAGCTTTTTAAAGTATGGCGAACTATTCAAAAAAAAAATAGACTTTTTTGAAAAGAACACAAAAATGTCACAACATTTTTTAATGTTAAAATACTCGCAAAGAATGGCAAGAAAAGCTTTAAAATTAGAATTTAATAGAATTCATTGTCCGCTATTAGAAACGAATATATTTAAACATTAAAAAGAAAGACCATATGGGCAAATCTCTTACTGAACTATCTGAATTATCGATTTTTGCTAAATTTGCTGTTGTATTTTTAAGCCACCGACACACAGTTACGCCATTTCAGTTTTTTCGTTGCAAAAATCATAACTTTTTAACCAAATGAGATAATCAAAAAATTTAAAAAGGCATATGATAGATAATTGACCAATTTATGAAATTAGAGTTTGAAAAGGGTTATACGCCTTTTAGGTGCCTACTTATGGTGTGGCAAATTTGAAATTTGTGGAAAAATCAATTTTATGGGAAGTAAAATAAAATATTTTTTTTTCGAGGCATATTCTCCATATTTTTCAGAATCAACTTTATCCTTGCAGTTTAAAACATTCAAGATCGTTTCCAATCTCTTAACGATTTTATTGTTTATTCTAGTAATTGGAGTTACAGCCTTATTATTTTCAAAAAATCTCCTCGAAGATCAGAAAGAATCGAATATAGGATGCGTTTTTCAAGCAAGTTGGACTAAAACAATGTTTGAGTTTCCGTGCTTGGGGTAGTCTACTTTTAGTCCAACTTGTTTGAAAAACGCATCCTATATTCGATTCTTTCTGATCTTTTCCTTATCTTTGTTTGATGTTTTTTCATCAAAATGTTCCCCCTCTTGTGGAAGCGTATACGCTAATTTAAACAAGAACCTTATATGTCCGCGGTTATATGTCATAAATTGCACAAAAATGCATGCAACACATTTTTGGAACCATGTCTTTTTTCAAAATTTTACCTCTAGTAAAAAATGGTGCAAGGACGGGCTGCTGGAAATTTTTGCATTAGGTAAAGGATTAATCAAAGAACTTAGAATTATAGTAATAAATTATAGAAATATAGAAATTTATAGTCTTTTTTTATTTTCCATCAAAGTTGAGAAATATTGAAAAATATTGGTAAATAGCGATTTACCTGGGCAAACATCAAGCAAACAGTATAATATTTTTTTAATTCTTCTCTTAATAAATAGATCTATCAATAGAATCAAAAAGAATGAAGATCCGTCAACTAGTTTTCGAGATACTGTACCTGAAAGCGGACCAAATTACCTAAAAATGGTCTGTTTTGTTCTGAAAATCAGTCAACTTTGAAGGGCTATATCTTCTGAACCAAAAATCAGATTGTAATAATATTTGAAATCGTTGGACAATTTCCTGTAAAATAGGCTTATTTAAATTCAGGGGCACATTAAATTTTTGATTTTTGCAACCTCACTTGTTCAAGAAGCGTCACTGTGCGACACACTATAGATACACATAAAAACCCTAAAAAATGTTATGAATCAATTATATTTTAATTGATTTTGCACCTATCCGGGCAATGATAATATCAAATAAAACTTTAATAAAAAAGAAAAAAAGTTATAAATAACAGTCTACAAAAAAAGAATGATACTTACATAAAAGTGTGTATATGTATGTGTTTTTGGTAATGCTGTGTTTGTTTGGATGTGTGCTTTTCTTGTTTGTATACTTCAAATGCATTTGGCAACTTCAACTAAAACTTTTCTATTTAACCATACAATTTATGAAAAAATAATTTGAGAATTATGTCTAAAATAAAATATGAATTTATATTTTACAATGTCAATTAAAATATTAATTGATTTAATTAAATGTTTGTTTAGAAGCGAATTTAATTCAAATCAAATCTTTAATTAGATATTTGAGGGTTGATAGTTTTTTCTGTTTAACACTCAGTCACAAAATTAGAAAAAATCGATTTGCTTTGAACTAGGGATTGGGCACGTGAGCAGAATATTGCGTAATTCACGTGAATCACGCGTGAGTTAAAAGTATTTTTGCTCAAGTAAGTGAGTGTGAGTAGAAAAAAATTCTTCGTGAGTAAGTGTGCGTGTGATGTTCAAGCTAACATCCCTCTTGCATTTGTTGCCGGTTAGGGAATTCTTAGAATTTAATTTCAGTGACATTTCGTTTTAATACATTATGTAGAAATCTCAATATCGCACACCTAGTTCAAAAGTGACTCAACTCAAAATTTTTAATTTTTCAGAAATCGAAAATAAATATTTGCAAATTTATACCAATTGAAACATAAAGAAAGACATAACTGTTTTTTAGCAACAGTTAACATCAACAAAATACTCTGATATTTTTTTTTTATAGATAAACAAGTGTATTGTGCATAGTTTAAGCTATAAACCTGAAAAATTAAAACTTTGAGTTGAGTCACTTTTGAACTCGGTTTGCGATATCATGAAATTAACCGCCTCCTAGCGGGGTATTTTAAATTGGCCATAAATTCGTCAAATAAGTGTTTTGTAATAAGAAATTGAGCCCGTTCGTTAGAAAACTAAATTTACAAAATATTTTGTGAAGTAATTTCTTGTGTACATGGCACGGTTTGGAAGCGAGTAAAGAGTTAAAGTTAAAATTTCATGAAATTTCAAAAAATAAATATTGTAAAACTAGCACAATTTTCAAAAATCTTATAATCGTATTTATCTTAACTAGAACCAATTGATATTAAACACCCAGTAAGATTTTGGCATTTTTTTTATAAAAAGCATGGCTTGAGAACATAGTAAATAAAGTGCAAAAGCCATTTTTTTCCAATCGGTTTTTTCCAAACACATTTCACTTTGTGCCAACTTATCGCTTAAGCGCGTATCAATTGCGTCAAAACGTATAAAAATAAAAGATTTTAATTTTATGGAGCAAACAAAATTTTCATAAAATTAAAATACATCGTTTTAGAAACTTTTCAATTTTGGGAATTTAAAAGTATTTAATAAAAACACAAAACAATAAGCGCGGTTTAACTTTTAGGTTCTATAATATGACATCAAATTTTTTGGAGTTCAGTTTTATGTTTTTTGTGGCGTAATATATATAGATCTATAAATTATATTATCCAAGCAAACTTTATATTATCCAAGCAAATTTTAATATTTCTAATTTGCTTTAATCTTAAAACCTCCATAATTTTTACGCCGTTAAAGATAATTGATTACCGCACCGCGAACTTACTTATCATGCTCAAACTTCGTCTAAAATATACACTAAAGGTCATTCAGGTCGTACAAAAACAAATTCGAAAATATTTTGCCTCAAGTGTCGATATTTTTGAAACTCCTCATAATTTTTTTATTAATTTTTGTAGTAGTAGCGTTTTCCATTTTTTCTTTATTCTGTTGTAGGGATTTTTTTTCGTTTCTATTTCATCAGACGCTCACAAAATATTAATCCTGTGTTAACCACCCAATATATAAAAGCAACATTACCTAAGAAACAAGAGCATTTTTTTAATTCATAAATTATTTAAATTGATTTAAAAAAAATATTTTTATACACACCATCTAACGCAACGGTTCCCAAATGAGGGTCCGCAGGAGTATTCGAGGGGGCTCGCGAGGAGTTCCGGCAGTATAATTGTTTAAAACAATTTTAAAAAAATTTCAGAATATTTTTTGCCATTTCATTAATAATTAAAATTATAAAAAAAATTAATTGAATACATGCTGAAAAAATATCATCATATTACGATAGTTTAAGAACATCATGTTATGATTACAATAGGTAACAATCATAATATGATCGTAGCAATCATATTATGATTCTAAATAACGATAAAATCGGGATCGGTAATTATAATGTGATCAATCAGAATCATGTATATGATAATTAGGATCATAATATGATACTTTTGTGTTCACAATCAAGTTCAATCATATTTTTGCTCTGCGCGTAATTGAAATTTAGTTTGGACTACGTTGGTTAGATCAATTACTTACAATAAGTACACTGAGATGAATTTTTGCAATTCGTCCATTGAAACTGTTCATTCATTTAATGAAGTTTTTCATAAAATTTTATGAAAACTTTTATTTTATTTATTAAAAATTGCATATGACCAATGAAAAATTGTCATTAGAAATAGTTTCATAACAATTATTAAGCTTTTTTCATAAAGATTAAGAAATTTTTTATTCACTTTGTGAAGAAAACTTTTTCATAACGCTTAAGAAATTTTTCATTCACTTTGTGAAGAAAATTTCATTTTTTTTAGTGAAAAATTTCATTAAAACTCGTTCAAGAAAATTCTATTTGTCTAGATGCTTTTAATAATTGTGCATTATAATTAGGATTTAATTTTTAAAGTAGTTTTTGCTGTTTATATTTATTTTTGAATTTAAAACAAAAATGTTGAGCTCAAAATTTTAGATAAAACATATTTCTAAAAACTTTAAATTTGGTGTGAAAGTGGTTCATCAAAAAGAGCTTTTTTCATTCAAAAACACATGAAAAGAGACTAAAAAAATTATATGACGCAAATATTAAACAGTTTTTGGAATTTTTTAGTGGTTCAAAAAAGTACACTAAATTTCCTGAAACTTTTGCGTTTTTTTAATGATTCTTTCTAGAAGCGTCGGACAGTAAAACTCGTTTAATACGAATTTGGTTAAGACAAATACTCGATTACAACGAACTCAGTTGAAAGTCCTAACGTTTTGGCAAAAATTTCAATGTAACATCTATTAATACAAACTTCCTTAAGATGAACACTCGTATAAGGTGAACTCTTTTTAACAGTCCAACAAACAAATATAATTTTCGATTTTTAATACGAAATTCCCAAAATTTGGCAACTATTACGAAAATTTTGTTGAGTTTCAAAAAAATTTTAAACCGAACACAAAAATTCTTTCTCAAAAATGGCGGCAACAAATGTATTTATAAAAACAGTTGAAATAATTTCACAATATTTCCATAAGATATGCTAACGTTAGTGGAGTTGTCTCAAGGGGTTCGTGTAGCAAAAGTTGGTGTGAACCGCTGATCTAACGCACCACAAGGTGTCTAAAATGTGTCAATAGACCCATCCTTAAAGTGAAGTATGTTTTAATAAAAAAAAAAAAAAATTTTTATTAAAAAAGTACTTTTTGTTAAAAAAAGGTACATTTTATTAAAAAATACTTTTTGTTAAATAGTACCTTTTATTAAAAAAGTGCTTTTTGTTAAATATAATTTAATTAATTTAATTGTTTTGATTTTAATGTGACCTATATAAAATTTAAGTTTTTAAATTAAACCTTTAAAAAACTGCATTTATTTTATAAAATTTGCACCCAAATTGACTTGACAGTTTTGCACGATTAATTAACAGATTTTATATCAAGCCACATTGAATGGTTTTGTATTGGTCACTCCCTCATTTAACTTGTTTCCAACAAGCATTTACCTTTTGACTGTAAACAAAACAAAAAAAAAAACACACATAAAGGCAACTTTTTTGTTGCCAGTCATCCACAATTATCCTTGACATTTTGTGCTGACTTTTTTCTGTTTTCTTTACGGTCACAAAAATTAATAATTCCTTTTAAAACAGAACTCGACATGTGACCGACAAAATATGAAACACAAACTGCAGCAAACACAGCATGAAATTGATTCTTGCATTCATGATTTTAATGCATTTAACACTTTCTTAAAAAGATGATAAAAATATGCTCGGTGCAATAAGTAAAAGATATTGAAATGTCTAAGAAATTAAACCAACTTTTAATATACAATGCGATTAATTAAAAATTTAAATTTTAAAGTTTATATAAAAGTTTGCATAAATTCCAAGAAGACGTATAAGTGATATTAAATTTTACAACACAAGTATACGCCTGAGAGCTGATTGAGAATATGCGCTTGAAATATTTAGAAAAAAATGCAAAACATGCACTTATATTGAAATATGCTCTAAAAACAATGAGAAAAACATGGAAAAACTATGTACTGAAAATCCAAAAAATAATATAAATGTCAAAATGGATGGCAACATGATGTTCGCTATTTTAATTTAGTGTATTATTCATTTGTGTATTTGACAAATTTGTGTATTTGGCAAATTTTTAAACTGCAAATCTCAATATATTTAATTTTATTGAAGAAATTGTTTTTTGTTTTTATTTTGAAATTGGAGATATAAAAAACTGTCCAAACATATTGGCCGTTTTTGACATTACTTCAGGACAGGTGGACGAACTCCTAAAAAAACGAACTCCATATCCTACAATTTAAAAGTTCATTAAATGAAGAAATTATGGTGCAGTAATCAATTTCAAAAAAGTTTAGTATGTGCGCTCGAATTTCTTGGGATCAAGTGTTATATGGCACATTAGTAGTCTGAGGCATTTTCTATTAAACTTAAACACTTCATCAGCTAAAATAAATTAAGTATACAAATAGTTATGATATAAATGGATCTAATGTGATTAAGATTAAATTTTATTAAATTATTATCTTTTTGTTTTTATTACTATTATTATATTTTTTTTTATTTTTTTAATTAATAACCATATTATTACAAATTATATACTATTACCCTAACCGAGCACTAGCTACTATGGCCTTTGGCGCGTTGAAGCGAAAACAGACCAGTGCCTCTGGTGGGAATCGAACCCACGACCCAGCACTGATAAGCCAGCACGCTACCTAGCCTACCGGGGCGCACACTACTACTATTATTATATACTAATTAAATTATTATTATAAATAAATAAAAAAAAATTATTTTTCAACTATAGAAAAGAAGTGATTTTATTCCTGAGGTTAACATATTGTGGGTATTACAGTAACGAGGGTATGCAGTTTTAGTTAGGTATGTCATATACCGTCTGAAAGGTTAATTTGTCTAGTTTCTCAGTAGAATTTATATTTGTAGGGTGTTAGAAACACTTACACACAAAGAGGAAAAAATTCAAAATAGTGCATATGCTAAAAATTTGAAAACCTTTGTCTTGAGTTACAAAACATTTATTTTGGTAGATATCATACTCGCATCCCAATAATCGACCAAAAAGCTCTTAAAGAAAAAGACTTAAGCTTTCTTTTGATGGGCATATTTTGAAAAAAAAAAGTAAAAAAAGTTTTTGATTTTGAAAAAAAAAAAATAGTTAAAAAATTTAAATTTAAATTGAAGAAATAGCTATATAAACTATTTAGGACACAATTTGCTAAGAACAATAGGTAATAATTTACATGGATGAGAAAAAAACACTTGTTTGGCCAAACTGTCAAATTTTGACCCCTTCTAACTCAGAGAGTTCTTGACCGATCTTGTTGAAAAATTGTGTCTAAACTACTATCCAATAGCACTGACCTTGGTGCAAATTTCATCCCGATCGGAAGACATCGATTTCAAAAGTTGGGTCACTTAAGATTAAACGCCCCATATATTCGTTCTATATGAAAAGCAAACAAACCTAAAAAATCGCATTTTGGAAAATTTCTATATTACATAGTATTCTAATGGTTATCTTTTGTTAGATTTGCTAACTTCTCAAATAAATACAATAACTTAAAAAGTTGGTGGTCATCATATTTATTGCTAGATTTGGAATCAGTGCACAATTGTACACTATGATCAGCCTTAAATATTTTAATTTACTTCATATGCGTAGCATATAACATGCATTTTTGCAAATTGACAAATTTGCCATATTTTACAAACTTTAGCGCTGTTGTACCACGCCTTCCCGTTATTTAATTTATTACATCAAGAGGAACATTTTCAGGTGGAGTTACGGTCCGTATCTGAAAAAAATTACCCATATTAGGAAGGTGAGCTAATATCTATTGTTCATTCAAATCTGTAGGTTCATCACTGTGTAGTTTACCTGTATGTTAATCCAGTACAATATTTGAGGGATATTATTGGATAATACTGGATATATTTGAGATGAACTTGGATAAGATTAGATGTATGTATATCAAATGAGATAGGATATTATAACTATTTTAGATATAATTTTTTTTTTAAAGGGGTGTCTATGTTTTAAAATTCTTATGCAAAAATAGGCAAAGCAATTCCATGCCATTTTGATGCAAATTCGTTGATTCGGAAAAGTATTTGGTCAAGATCGAATTTGGGCTACACACAGAGAAAAAGTTAGCTATTTGCCAACTGAAATTCGGTTACAACGACTTAAATTCAGTTATTACGAATTTCAGTCGGTTGGTAAAACTGAACGTTATTTTGCACAACAAAGTTCGGTTAATTCAACTGAATTGTAGTTGCAACAACCAAAATATTCAGAAATCTAATGTTAATATCTTTGTACTAACTGAATTTATAAGTTATTATCATCAATATACACTTTTCAATTCGGTTGGCACTTTATTTCTCTGTGTGTACTGACTACAAACATGAATTTAAAGTTGATATTTTTTTTATTTATTTTCCGAAATAAGCCCTTTACTGCATATTTTTAAGCCGAAACCCTGGAAAAAATTATAGGTTAATAATAAAAGTAAAGAGTTAATTTCGGAAAATAAATAAAAACAACATCAATTTAAATAAAATTCATTATATATATTTTTTTCATACACCCAGAAAAAGGATTGGTTGGAATTCGGTAAAAATGTATTTAATAGGACGTTAGTTTATTTGGAACTACTAATAAAGGAAAAATACTGTACTGGAAATTAAAAGAGGAAACAGGAACCAAAAAATAATACTATTATTCAATTATTAGTATTTGCAATCAACTTTACGAACAAAATTTAGTTAGTAATTGTGTACGGTAGAAGCAACCATTTATTTCACTCAGTAAACTTCAGCTTTACAAATATGTATTTGTTTGGGTTAAAATACAATTTCTTTATTTTTAATGTAAATGTAAGTAATTTGTAGAACAAATGAAAGTTGTAGTTCATTTAAAAAAACAAACCACATCAAATGACTGTTATATGATTTTACATTAAGTTTTTACATTCGTTTTTTGTTCTTCAAAAGAATAATAAAAACGTTAAAAAAGAAAATGTTTGTTTATTTTTTACTAACATATATGGTTTATTTTTACTACAATTGTGGTTTATTTTTTGAACATTAAAAAACAAATGACAATGTCAGTTGAAAGTCGTTCTTTCTTTAACTGAAATTTCATTTGTTTTTAACTACATTTACAGTAGTCTTCACCTACATAGTATTCTAAGTGTTAGTGATAATACAAGATCATTGATATCTATCTATCAAATTTTTAAAAAAATTGTCGATAATCAAAAGTGTTTACTGAAAATACGGGTTTCTCACTCAAATATGCCATTAAATTAGGGTTTCAGTAGTACCAACCGAATTGTGGATTGCATTGATTGCAGACTCAACTAATTATTGGTATTGGCAAACGAATTTCGGACTACGTTTGTTTTCCTAACATTAATTCAAATTTAGCACTCAACATTTATAATTGTTTGTGGTGTAGTGGGTAGAGAGTTTACCTTGTACACTGGACTTCCGAGTTCAAATCTCGGAAAAGACAAACACAAAAAGTTTTATTTTAAATTAAAATAAACTATTCAAATATTTAAATGGCAAATAAAGCATCAATAAACTTAAAGTGATTGTGGTGTAGTCAATAGGACTAATAATATGAAGGTCACGGTTCAATAGAAAAATCAAAAAAGTTTTATAATTTCAATAAAATTTTGTGGGACGTAATAATATTTATGTGGAATGTTATATTGGGTAAGGCAACTAAATATTAGCTTTCGGTAACTTTCTAGGTTCCCATCATCAAAACACGTTATTTTTGATCAATGGTGATAATCTTTAACTTCCAGCTAATACTCGTATATTACTACTCATTAAGTGGTGTAACTAGGTTAAATGAGTGTTTGATGTTTGCATGGGATTGTCACTTCTTTCAAAACGTGTTCTGATGATAGAAACCTAGAAAATTTTCGAAATAGATCTATCAACACATTCCTGAAAGTGGTCAATTAATCAATTTGAAAACAAAAAAACTCTATAGATTATTTGTTAGGACAATATCTTAATAAAGAAATGTAGAGCATGGCCTCGAACTTGAATAATTTTAATATTCATTGCACAATTAAAGGTCGAAAAAACATAATTTTTTTTTTTAATAATAATTATATCAAACTTATAATTTAACATTATGAAAGTTGTCGTAACCGCCAGAATTTGATTGGCAACAAATTCGGTGGCCACGACTGAGACTGTTTTCTGGGTGTATAATTTAGACAAAATAATTTAATATTATACTTTTTTTTTGGTTTATATTGACATGTACCAAGACAAATTTTTTTATTTTTTTAATCTTTTGACATCAGGCAAAAATTGTCCAGAAAGCTTATATTGCATGGAGTAATACTTCCATTCTATCAAACAAAAACAAGTTCTATAAAATTATTTATAATTTATTTATATTTATAATAAAAGTAAAAAGGTCTAATTCTGCAATTATGGGATGTTATGACCCAAGCTACAAATGGGTTAAATACGATCATGGGAAAAAATTTTTTTTTGGATCTTTTATAGTTTAAGGAATCAGAAATTAGTTATTTGGCAGTATTATACGTTTTTCACAAATGATTTAAACATTTTTTTTTACAAAAAATAACATTTCCTTGAAATCCACTGTTCTTAAAACGCTGCTCTCGAAAATTTTAAAAAGGAATAAATACAATAACTTACAGTTTAAGTCTTTTACTGTGCAACCAAGAACATTTTTTTTTTTAATATTTTATTTTGTTAAACATAAATTTTAAAAACTGTAACTTTGCGGATTGTGAAATACTCAACAATTTTATAATTTGGTTGGTACCACATGTATCGCGTTATCGTTGTCATAAAAATTATATTTTAAATCTGAATATCTATGGCAAAATGTAATACAAAAATATATATATATTTTTATTTTCAATTTAAAAGAAACAAAAAAAATTAATAGTGTTAATTTTGAGCAAATTTTCGAAACTGACCCATTTGCGTGAACTTTTCCGATTTGGCTCTTATTTTTATTATAGACTTTTAGATAATATACATTGCCACGTAGGAGCAGCAAAAATCGAAAATTCGTATTATAAGAACCGGTCTAATGTATTGTATATTGAACATTCAAACATCAAAGTTTGAATAAAAAAAACACGTACACATACTAAATAGTAATACATAGCAAACGTTCACTTATACAGACATGCAAACAATAATGTTCTAAATTTTAACAGGGGAATTTAGACATTTATGCAGTTTGAACTCGTTAAATGTTTATTGTTAGTAGTTGAAGGATATAGTATAAGTAGTCGTGAAAGTTTAGTGTTCTATCTATGCAAGAGATACATGTAGAGATAATTGTTATCCTACTTTGTATGTATGCAGAAGATTCCTTTGTGTATTATAAAGTTATAATAATGTTTTCATATTTCTTGTATTGTTTCAATAAGAAAACTTAACATAGAACAATATTCAACAAAATCATAATCATTAAGACGTTATCACTGCACTCATAAAAAAAAGATAGTTCAAAAGTCTGTTAAACGGGTTCCACCTCAATTGAACTAATTTGTTCTGTTAATATCGTTTAAATCTGTTATTTAACTGACGTTATCAGTTATCTCACTCTACCACATGAACAAATTTTAGTTGTACTTGAACTAATTTTTTCTTGTAATATTTAGTTTTTTAAATCACTTTGAGAATTTGTCTCATATATGTATGAGCTAGTGTCTATGTTTGCGTACATTTCTATAATAAACGTAGTGGTGGTGGTTGTTTTTCAAGTGTGTATCAATTTTTTACATAAAAACAACAACAATCGCTTGTAGATTAAAACATATTTGTGCTTCAGTCAGAAAAACAAAAATGCCGAGAAGAAAGCAAGACAAAATTTAGCCGGCAAAAATATTGAATTAAATAATATTATTACAATAATAAGGTTAGTATGAAAATAAAAATATATCGGCCATTACAAAATCTGGTATTGGGTCTTTAGATTTAAATTATATTTTTAGGGTATTTTGTGGTTAGCGCATTGGACTGTTACACAGATGGTCCCGGGTTCGATCCCCGGCGACGACAACATCAATTTAGAAAAATAATATGTATCAGTTTTCTATCACTCATACGTTCCCGTAGCAGATAACCCCACCGAAGTAAAACAATGAATCTTTATGCACCTTTCATCGATCATCTATCCCCTTTCCAAAGAAAGCAACAAATTAACAAATTGGAAGAATTTCCTGAATGTTGCTCCTCTTAAAAAAAAAAAAAAATACTCTATGGAGCCACCTAGAGTTTGCCGTTTTTATTTCCTCGAAATTCGTAAGAACCATGGTTTTATCCTCGATTTTCTTTCCTTCTAAATGCAGAATATGAAAAAAGTGTGTAAGTTGGAATATCGTAGTTGGAATATCGTAGTTTCTTTCAAATATGTCTCATCATTATAATCTAAAATGTATTGGAATGGTACAGTCCTATACTTTAACACTGCTGATTAAAATTCACCGTCAAAAATAAATGCATTTTTAACGCAATTTATTTTTAGAATACATTTTTCTAAAATTTGGTAACTCTCGATTTAGAAAACCAATACGCATTTGAAAAATATGTAACTTTTGGCAAAAAGTTACACTTTTGTTTTTTTGAGCATTGTAGCATTTTTGCATAGCAAAAAAGAAAATTTGTTATGTTTTTTTTTTTTTTTAATTTCAGATTTATTAGAATTAAAATTAAAAATGTAGTCATTTTCCTTTAAACGAGATTAAGATCATTTATGTCTAAATTATTATTACTTATTTGCAATATTTCGTATCCACATTGGGTGACTTCTTCAGGGATATTATTATTATAATTTGATTGATAAATTTTTGTTTTAATAACTAAAAACTTATACATTACAAATTAAAAAAAAAAAAATAAATTGTTATATATAGGTTTTTAATTCTTAAAACAAAAATTTTATCAATCAAATTATAATAATAATAATTTTCCTGAAGAAATCACCCAATGTGGAGACGAAATATTGGAATTAAATAATAATAATTTATAAATAAAAGATCTTAGGCTCGTTGAATGAAAATCATTGAATAAAAGATCAAAGAAAACTTAATAATTTAAAAAATGTAGTGTTAAGACAAATCTTCCAACGTCTCTGTTTCAAAAACTGTACATTTAATTTTAACAATTTTTTCTGTAGGTGAAAGTCAAATAAATTTGCTAAAGTATTATGTTTTAAACAATTAAATTTTTAACCTTTTTTATATATAGGTTAAAAAATAAAAAAACGATATTAAGTGTAGTTATATAGGCCTGGGTTCTATATTCCACTACGAAGTGAAAGTGGAATCATTTTTAATTCCACATTTTTAATTCCGCTGTGTTCTGAAAAACGACTGAATCGTTTTTTTCACGACGATTTCATTTTCATTTTGTTCTTAGCAACAACATAAACAAATGCGGAAAAAAAACCAAATTATCACTTTAAAGTGAATGAAATTGCAATAAAGAAGAGTGCATTTTTTAACAAAAATAAAAATTAAAATTAAAATAATATAAAATGAGTTTCGCAATTGTGATTTCCTGGTATTTAATTAAAAAAGAAAAACAAAGAACGGAAAATCTTAATAGAAAAAGGCTTCGTGACTGTTCAAATCCTTTGGAACTACCAGAAAAATCAAGTGTTTAAAATTAATAAAAAAAATAGTTTTATTGCGTATTTTAAATTAAATAAGTATGCATTTATGATGGTTTTAGAAGAATTATCACCAATGGCTAAAAAGACAAGCATTCCAATTATTTTGCAATTGGACACATCACTACGCTATTTCGGACAAGGAATTTATAAACAAATGAGCGCAAAAGACTTCAATCTAGCTTTGGAAAGAAGTACAGCGTCAAAAATTTTAACAAATATGTGTAATGTTTTGAAAACTGTCATATGCCCAAAATGGATTAGATTTGAAAGAAGTCGCGAAGAAATTGAGAAATCAAAAAGAGAAATCAAAAAGGGAAATTATCGGTTGCGGTTCCTCATTTTGTATATTTTCAGTACCTTCGTCATTTTTATTTAATTTTTGTAAAATCACGTTTACTACATTGTCGGAACTGGTGCCATCTAAGTTTGACAATTCAGTAGATGAATTTGTGGTTGTTTACCTTTTGCTAGTCGTCCCGAATGATTTAGCAGCTGGAACACCTTTGACTGCTGTATAAAGGCCAGAAAGTTTGGCAACTGAATCTTCTTTGGATGATATGTGTTGCATATTATTGGGTACTCCACCTGTTGCCGTTACCTCTGCTCTATTTTCGGCCAATTTTTTACGAATGGTAGCCTTCCAATCAGCCCAAGCCTCTTTCCAACCAGTTGCATCATTTTCTGGAGGTCCTAAGCTGTTTAATGTACTTGCTAAATCCTTCCACAACTGGTCTTCAACTGTTTTGTCGCCCCTCTAAAAACCTTTGGCCAAACCAGATTTGTTTTCCATGAATGTTAAAAATGGGGCCTCTTGTTCCGGATTCATGTGTTTTCCCGTAAAAAATACAAAACTTTTTCAGTTAAATAAACGTATACAACATATCACATTTACTTACATTGTTTGATTTTTTTTTTACGTTTAATATTCAAAATAATTTTATTTTCTAAAAAGTTTGGTTTTTCACTCAGTTAACTAATACAGTTTTACAATTACTTTTTTTGTAGTGAAATTGTTTTATAGAACACATCAAATCACTTTAATTCCACTAGAAACAAAATGAAAATGAAATTTTTCTTTTCAAATCACTTATGTGGAATTGGGAACACAAGTTGAGCGGAAGTTTCACTTTCACTTCATTTTCGGAATGTAGAACCCATGCGATAATGTTTTAAAAGAGGTGTACGTCATCCTATGGTTGAGCATGAAGGGTTTCACATCACATTTCCTCTTGTCAACCTAACCTAACTTAGTGTCTTGAATTGTGTAAATTATTCGAGAATAAAATTAAATGAACTTTGAAAATGAAAATTATTCAAGTTCGAGGCCATACTCTATATTTCTTTATTAGGATATTTTCCTAACAAATAATCTATAGAGTTTTTTTGTTTTCAAATTTATTATTTGACCCTTTCAGGAATGTGTTGATAGATCTATTTCGGGAATTTTCTGGTTCCCATCATAAGAACACGTTTTTGAAAGAGGTAACAATCCCATGCCAAACATCAAACATTCATATAAACTAGTTTACTCACTACATGAGAACTAATATATATATATATATGTGCTCGAAGTAAAAGATTATCACCATTGATCACAAAATAAATTGAAAACTTGCTTGTTATAAATGATTTTTTTTTTTTTCATTAAATAAATGATAATTATTTCAGCAGCCTTTATGTTAAACAAAAATTCTTCTAAATTTGTGTATATTAACTGAATTGTTTACCTAGTTATAACCAACTAACATTTTGCAGAAAACAGCTGCTTATTTCAACTGATTTATTTTAATTTCCATTTAACAGCTTTTACTAACTTTGACTAACTTTTTTACCTAAAATTTAGCTAACCTAAATTTAGAAGAACATAATTCTCGACTTATTTGAAAATTCTGCTTGCTCAAATTTACGTCCTTTTTTTCTTTTGCCGCAGCTGAAATTTCAACTATTTGTACGTGTTTTTTTTTATGAGTGTATGTATTGTGTTATATGGAGTAGAAGCTGATATAATACACGTTTTAATATAGTTAAGAAATTATATAAGATTAAAGTAAGACATGATTTTTAAAAGATTGTTGATAATTGATAAATTTAGAAAATACATCTCTATTATCGTTAAAAATCGATTATTAAACCTTTATTGCAATAATTTTAGTTTGCAATGAAATATTTTAAAGTATAAAACCAGACGATTACGTAAATCGAAAAAAGCCCAGAAACCACCTCGATGATATAAGCATTATTATGTGAACTCAAACCCACAACAACTTCCCATACAAATGCAGTATTTGAAAAAGAAAAAAAGGTTTTGAATAAGAAAATTTCTCGGAATGTGTCTTTTAAATACAACTTATATTTTAGTAAATCATATAAGAAATTCGTTAAAAAAAAAACTTAAAATTTGTCCATTTGTTTTTTTTTAACTATTTTTTAACTCCTAATATAACTCTAATATTATTTTGTTCTATATCCAAGTTTCGCACAAATCTGCGAATTTATTACTGAGTAGTTTCCTTGTAAGTTGAATATTTTAAATAAAATTTAAAGACCAACTCAAAAAGTTTCTGAAATTTTAATTTTTAATTTTTTTTTCTTATTAGTTATTGTTTTTATGCAATCATATAGTTTGATTAAAATTGCGAATAAAATTCTTACCGTTTGCAAAAATACGACTTGACAAATTCTTTAAAATTTGTTTGTTATAAGAGATGTTTTAAAAATGTTCTACATCTGTTGAAACTGACCTCGTATTTCTCAAGTTTTTTTTTTTTTTTTTAATTAAGAGAAACGATGGACAGGAACAAGAAGACTATACCTAAAAACTATGACATGCCAAAGTTTCACCTAAAGAAGTGATGGCCATTTGAAAGTCGAAAAATAAAAAATAAAATACTAGAAACTTACAACTTTCAACTTTTTTTGCTCATAGTTTTTCACTTTCAAGTCCAAACCAATACAAAATGGAGTCACTAGGCTTGAGAGATTCATTTACACATGTGGTCTTGAATTAGGTATTGGCAAATAAAAATACTCTACTCACAAGAACTTTTCCATAAAAGTTCAACAGTTATTTAAAAAGTTATTCGGTAAAGTTTTTTTCAAAAGAATATGTAGATAAATTACCAAAGAAATATATTTTTTTTAGCTTTCTGTCTGTTATTCAATAAACCAAAAAACGGACTTTCGGTATTAGTTAAAATATTTAGTTAAAATGTTCTATTTAAAACAAAAAGTTGCTATAGTATATTGAGTATTGAAATAAACGAAAAAAATATATTGTTTTTACCGATTTTGTCAATTAATTTGTTAACAGTCAAAAAAAAACAAATTAAAAAATACAATTGTTTTAAACGAAAAGTAAATACTTCATTTTATAGCTGATTTTCAATTAATTTAATGTGTATAATCGGTAGCCTTTACGGAAAAAATATTGTCAGTGTAGGGCTGAAAACATTATATTTCCGATTTCAGAAAAACTAATTTAAAATAAAATCTGTAGACAAATTTAAAAGTTATGTCTACAAAGGCCTACAAGATTTTAGAGAGGTCCAGACCCTAAGACTAAAACATAAGAAATTAAAGAGGTCAAACCCGAGCTAAAAAAAAAATACGGAACAAATTTCAGATGATATAACAAATTTTGTCAAAAAGCCATACCCAAAGATGTTATGACGACCCGGATATTGAAAAATACCTGGTTTTTCAAAATTTTATGTTAAGATATTTCGAAAACCGGATAAGATATTTCAAAGTTTAAACCTAAGTTTTGACCCGGATATAGAAAAATACCGAGTTTTTCTACATTTTATGTTCAGATATTCAAAAACCTGATAAGATATTTTAAAGTGTAAACCTAAATTTTTAAATCAATAGGGAACAATTTCAGGCAACATAACAAATTTTGTGAAAAAAAGTCATAAAACGCTATGTAATAACATCCCAATATCCACATTTGGGGTTCTTAGGGGCATAGGATGGAAGAAGTTGAGGAGTTTCGTCAGTGCGATGGAGTTCCTGGGGTAGAAAGGTGACATAGAACCGATTGTTTAGAGCGCACAACAAGCCGACATTCTGGCTTAAGTATAAGTCCTCATGGTTTTGACTCGAATTAGGGAAGTATTTTCCCTTCTCCGAATCCTCTTTTCGACCTAACCTAACATCCCGAATATGCCAAATTTTATTTCCGAGTTTCTAAATTTTATGTTAAGATATCTCGAAAATTTAATGTGATGGGGAAATTCTCAGATTTTCTAAATATTTGTAGACTAAAAACTGTAAACAAAATCTATTACATCAACAATGCTATATTTAACATTACTTTAGTAGAATGCAAATAGCAGTATATATTGCTAAAATCAACAGAAATTTTAGGTAAAAAATTATAGATTGCAGATTTTAGAGGGCCAAATTTGCATTCGCATAAAAAAAAACTTTAAAATTTTTTTGGTTTTTTATGATTCTGATTTTAGCCGATTAATTTTATACTTTCAATTAACTAAAATTAAGCGTAAATATAACGAAATATTTGTAGATTTAAAAGATTTATTTTTGCTATTCTTATCTAACTAATACCCTGTGTGGAAACGATAAGGACATGTCACTACTTTTCTCACTACCAGTAATTACACCAGTTTACTCGGTGCAATACTTTTACACAATTAATAAGGACTTATTAATAACTATTTAGTTTTCCCATTATTTTAATACAAAAAATATCGCGTTACCCATAAGTAAATGTTTTTATCATTATTTTAAATATAAAGTAATTATATAGTAAGTACATATAAAACTACTTATTTTCGTTTTTTTTTTTTTAAGCTGGAAAGTAATGATATTTTGTGCAAGCAAGTCATTTATATTTTCATCAATCAAGTATAACATGTCGAGATTAAACAGATGGTGAAGGGGTAGACTGACAACCTGGAGTCCCAGGTTCGATTTCGGTGTTAGCAAATTTTAAATAACAAAAAATTTAAATAAAAAAAATTTTAGTTTTTTTTAATTTATTTTTAGACTCATTATATTTGTTCATACTTGTAAGCATATATGTCACCACATATTGTTTTATTTTTAATAGGGTGTTTATTAATGATATGTCATTGTCTTGAAAAGGGTCCGCCATCTAATGTTTTTTTTTCAACTAGTGCTTATTTCGTGAATGGTAACACTTAGCTCATGTCTGATTTGACAGATAATTAGTTTTATCCTTCCGTTGAACGAATATGGTTGTGTATACGCTTGAACAACGCTGGGAAATATTGCGACATTACTTTGAAAATCATGGTAATGTTGCAGAATGTGTGCGGAAATTGCGTACGGATTTTGGAAGAAGAGAAGCACCGTCAGCTCCGTAGCTCGGAGCTGCGATTTGACACAGTTGGACTATTATTTGTGGGGTGCCGTCAAAGATAAGTGTTACGCCAACAAGTCAGAGATAATTGATGCTTTAAAGGACAATATTCGTGAAGCCATTGGTGAAATACAGCTGCACACAATCGATAATGTGCTTAAAAATTGGACCGATCGTGTAGGCTACTGCATGGCCAGCCGAGGCAGCCATTTGAATGAAATTATTTTCCATTATTAACCGGAAGGATTGTACTTTCAAATAAAAAAAGAAATTTGAGAAAATATTCAGTAGTTTTTTTTATAGCATTTTCAAAAAAAAAAGTTATTTGGCGGACACTTTAAAAGTAATGAGATTTGAAATGACTTTTGTAAGTACTTGCTTTTTTCAAATATGTACTAATATAACCACTTATATGGTAATGCTTTTTTTCTACACTAGGTATTAAGCAAAAAGAATCTACTAATTTTAGCAGATTTTTGTGCAACGTTACTAAATAAACGAATTTTTAGTAGTTTTACCAGAAAATGTTTACAAATTTTTTATATTCGTGTAGTTTCGTTTTTCGAGGTTAAACTATATTTACACTCAATCATTTTATTGTTAAAAAGTCCAGCTACCTTTCGTAAACTTGCATGTCCTATTAAAGCAACATTTCAGGCAGTTTCAATTTAAAAACCTTTCTTATACTTATCCTTTTATGTAAACATTTTAATATAGTTTCCAACACGATAACAAATAAAATTTACCTGAAAAGAGAAAGAAAAAAGAATCAAATTAAAGTTTTTCTCTTGGAAAAAAAACTTCTTATCTTACAAAAATATACTCTAACTATGAGAATTAAATTTATTTAAAATTACAAAAGAAATCAAAAATATACACTAAATAAACCGATTGCCTACTTTAAGGCCATTATAATTGTTATAAACTGAGAATAAACAAAAAAAAAAATCTAAAAAAAAAAAATTGTAAATGTGAAATAAAAACTATATAATGCAAAATCCTTTTTACAAATATGGCGTAAAGCCAACTATTTTATCATTTATGTATGTTTTATCTATGTAGTATATAGGATTGAACTAATATATACTAACAAAAACGTATACATATTTGCATTTAGTATAACTGAATAAAGCAGTTTAAAGTGGAAAAATAAAACATTGATTTTATTTTGCACACTTGTTTCGGAAAAATAACCTACAGCAGATCTTTAGAGATATGGTAATTAAGTGAACTTTAAAGGAGGTAACAAATATGTTAAAAATGTTTCCTATACCCAGTTTAGAAATGGTAATGACATGTCATTACTTTACCAGTAATAACACCAGATTACACTCTGCATTAACTTTATACAAATAATAGAGTCTTTAGATTAGACTAGAGTGGCACTATGCACCGCGACCAGAGTTGATATTTTGTGCTGCTCCCACCGTGAGGTCCCTCCGAAGCCAAATATCCTACCAGGTAAACAGTTCCAAACGTCCGATGGCGTCACTATTCGACCACCAAAATAACGCACCCTCCTATCGGAGAGCCTCGGACATTTACAGAGAACATGCTCTGTGGTCTCGGGTTCCAATTCACAAAACCTGCACGTATCCGTAGAGGATCGTCCATTTTGTACAATTGATACCTAAGGCCACAGTGTCTCGTGAGGTAACCCGTCACGGTCCTTAGTTCTCCCCTCGTCATAGACAAGAGTTTCCGCGACCTCTCCCCAGAGGGAGCTATAAACAGCCTCGCCTTTCGCTGCCCAGGCGATCTGGCCCAATAGGCCCCAAACTCCGACTCCCTCCATCTTCTGAGCCTCTCTCTGACATACCCATTGTGTACGCCACAGAAGGGTTCAGGGCCAATGAATTGTCGACGAGCTCCGCAGTTGGCTACACAGTCAGCCCGTTCGTTGCCCTCATGCCCCTCATGGCCAGGAACAAAGCTCAGTGTCAAGGAGTTGTTAAGTCCTAGACGATTTAGAGAGTCGATACATTCCTTAACCAGACCAGACGACACATCTTGAGAATTTTTTTTTTTTTACCCATAAGTACTTATTTTTATTATTCGACATATAAAATAATGATCTAAACATTTTTTGAAAATCTATTTTTAGACTCATTATTTTTTCACTTCTAGTAAGTACATATATAACTACTTATTTTTGATTTTTTACAAGCTGGAAAGTAATGAGATTTTGTGCAAGCAACTCATTTATGTTTTTATCTATTAAGTATAACATGTCGAGATAGCTTAGATTGTAGAGCGGTTGACTGACAATCTGGAAACCCATGTTCGAGTCCCATGTGGGCACATTTTATTAAAAAAAAAAAATTTAATGAAAAAAAAAATTTTATTAAATTTAGTTTTATTTAAATTTAGTTTTAGACTTATTATTTTTGTCCATACTGGTAAGCATATAGGTAACCAAATAATTTCATATTTTTTGTAAGGTTGTGTGTACACAAATAATTTTTTTATTTTAGCCCACACAGAGAAAATTTTGGTTTACGAAAAATAATGACAATTTTCACTAAACCGATGAAACTTTTCTTTACAGAGTTAACGAAAAATGTCTTTGAATTAAACCAAGTTTCAGACTTTTTATGAAACTAGGTTTTAATTGAGTGAATGAATGTTTTAATAAATAAAATAATATTTTTCACAAAATTTTGTGAAATCTTGTATTAACGTAAAGAAAAGTTACAATGGACTAGTTCCAGTACATCTTCATTGCATTTATGTAAGAATTCGTTAACATTATACAAAAAATTAAATTCTAAGAATTCAGTAGACTGATATGTATGCAAGAGAGCTGTTTACTTAAATTGTGTAAACAAAATAGCCAGCTTTTCCACCTGTGTCTATTGTGTGTCAAAATATTCGGACAAAGCTTTATTATTTTCCAAGTAGTAGTTGTTTTGATTTTGCTTAGTCAATTCATTTGTTTTATATTTTTGCTTATCGCTTCGATTGATAATCCAAAATAAAAAGAACTTTCTTAAAATTAACAAGTTTATTTTACAAAAGTTTTGGTTATGAAATTTTTTCAATTTTTATTAGTACGCTTAGTATTAGTATATTTAATAATTAATGTAAATTTTTTTTTTTTTTTTAAAGAGAGGCAACACTCAGGAAATACTTCCTATATTTAGTGTGTTGCTTTCTTTGGAAAGGGATAGTATAGAGATGAAAGGTGGGGAAAGATGAAGATCTTCAGACATGGCAACACTGTAATTGCGCGAGATGATAAGTCTAAGAACAGTTGTTGCTCGCCACCTGATGGAGAGATGGCGAACTTATTGAAGCTTTTAGGTTCATAGCCCTGATTCATTATTTTACTTTGGTAAGGTTAATTGCTATGGGAACACCGAAGGTGGACATTGCGATACGTATGAGGGATAGAAAAAACTCATACATATTATTTTGATGTTGCCGGCACCGGGGATTGAACACGGGACCTTCTGTGTAAAAGTCCAACGCGCTAACCATTACACCACAACTCCCAGTAAAATTCTTATTTTTTTCAATTTGTTTTTTTTTTATATTACCAATTTTTTTTTCTAATTTGACAATTAATACAGGTTTTAATCGTTTTTTATTAATTTTTATTGGTTTTCTACTATTTTTGTTATTTTCTGCTATTTTTTAGATTTCAAATTTTATATGGTCCTTCGGACTTTAATATTGAAGAAGCATTTCTGTCTATTCGTTTTGCACCATGAACAATTTGTTATATTTTTTTTTTCTAGTATTTGAGTTTTAGTTGCCTAGAAAAAATAGATAAAATGGTAAGCGCCTGATAACATACTTTTTATTCTACACACAAAAAAAAAAGTCTGCACACATTTACTTAGCTTCAATACACACTCATATTCAAACAACTATTCATGAATGAAATTATGTATAGTAGGGTGAGTAAAGTTGTTCGTCTAAGGGTCTAGGGTCTTAGGTCTAAGATCTAATTATATACCGCGACAATCGATTTGAATAATAAAGAGACCAGTTCTGTGACCAGTCGAAAAGGGCCTATTTCGTGATATGTCTAGTAATCGGTATATAGAGAACCGGTCTGAAAGGACCAACCTCGAGACTGGTTAAAAAGGACCAGTTTGCCCACACGGAAGTTTTTCTAGATTTTATGCCCTGATTTCATCTGAAGTTCTTGCTATACGATTTTTGGTTAAAAAAAGTTGACCCACCCTAATGTATATGTATGTCTGCGTATAATCGTATACTTTACTGTATGAAATGCTTGTAAAAAAAATCAAATTTTACATTTTTTTGTTTACATTTTTTTTGTTTAGCAAACTTTAGTTTTTCTATTCAACCAGATAACTATCAAACAGTTATAAATAAAACTAAACTGCTTAAATCTAAAACCAATGTAAATTCTTTTTCATCCAGATTTTTTTTTTTTTTTTCATTTACAAATATTTTAAGCTGAAAATACTAGTTTTTATACTTGATTTTATATTTACTTGAAAATTGTTATTATCAAGTATTTATATGTATGATAAAGGAAGATTGAAATTTTTTTCATTGTGATGATTATAATGATGATTTATTTAAATAAATAAAATATTAATTGAAAAAACATACTAAACAAAAATAGATAAAAAAGTTTAAAGGATATGCATATGTTTGTGTAAAATAATTGTATCACATTATTTATAATTTGATACATTTAGATGAGGTCAAAATTCGATACAATTGTATCAAACTATATCTAATTTCATCAAATTAGATCTAATTGCATTAAATAATGTCTAACTTTATCAGATTAGAATAAATATCATACACTTAGATGTTCTCATTTTTCGGATATAGTTATCTGGGAAAATCTACAGAACCGTACTATTTCATGTTACTCAGGATTTAAACAATTTTAAGTACAATATATAATATGGTTTATGGTATCAGCATTTTTGAGGCAACGACTTCCACCAAGCGAACATCCTAAGTTTAAATATTTATACTGTTAATGAGCTCTACTCAATTAAAAACTAACATAATTTACTAAAATTTTGCTTGTTACTTTTAAAAATTTTCAGCTCTTTTGCGTATAACTTGTTTAGCATAACCCGTTGCAGGCTCACCATTGTGATCTTTGATGTTTTCTCCTAAAACAGCAAATATTTCCAATAGTATTAGATTTATTGAGATGAAAAAGTCCTATTAGTTATGTTTTTAACAAAATTAAATTTTATAAATTATTTCTAACCACATGTGGAGAAAAAATATGATTAAGCATGATTGGGTCTATTAAGTTATCATATTATGATCGTAACAATCATAAATATGATCATATTATGATCACTTAGGACGATATTATCATCATCATCTAGAATCATAATATGCTTATGAGCATCATATTCTGATTGTTACCTGTTTCAACCATAACATGAAGCTCTTAAACTATCATAACATGAGGCTCTTTTTTTCTGAGTGTATAGGGAGAGTGTAATACTTTTTAAAATTTTTATCTTAAACTTGTAAAATCAAGAACGTTTTGTATGCAGCCTGGGTCTCAAAGGGATAAAAGGAAATCGCTTAGAGCCTTTGGTGTATGATAAATTTTGATGTTGCAAAATCTCCAACATGTTGGAAAAAATATATGACCTCAGTTCGTAATAAACGGTAACACTTCAAAATCTGTCACTCTGTTTTTTCAATAAATATAAATTTCAGAGATTTTTGATTTTTGCGTTATCAGCGTCAACGTAATTGCAACTTTTTTTTATATTGGCATAATGACACATAAACTAATAAAATGAAATCGATTAGTGTGCCTTCAGAAATAAATAAAATAAGACAATACAAATCTCATCACGTCTATGCGTGAAGTCCTTACTTTTTTGTTGTTAGACAATACAAATCTCATCACGTCTCTGCGTGAAGATCACTACTTTTTCGATTGGCACATCCTATGTTTCAGAAAAAATTAATTGCTGTCTTTCTACGATTATTGTGTATTACTATTTGGTCACCAGAGCCTTCTAAGGTTAACTTTTGTAACTTTTCATAGATTGTTGGAGATATAGGTCATGTAAATAAGATTATCGCAGCACTTACAAAAACCAATAGTAATTTTGATAATTATCAATCAGTTTAAAGTTGGATTTTAAGCGTACTGTGGAGCTTAAAGTGATGTAAAGACAAAAAACTAAATCTTATCTAATAACTCTTGAAACTGCGTGTGTGCCTTCAATATGAGTTATCCTTTTGAAAAATTTTAGATAAAAAAAATTATTGCTTTTTAATTAAGCTAATCCAGAAAAAAAAAATGTGATGGTGGTTATGGTGATATTTATCAACCATTTATTCTTTAAACTGTGGATGTGCCAATCAATTTAATGTTGGATTTTTAGCGTACTGTGGAATAAAAAGTGATGTAAAGACAACAAAATAAAATCTGATCTAATAATACTTGAAACTTCGATATTATTAGCAATTTTTGATAAAAAATGTATTGCTTTCTAATAGATTTTATTTAAGCTAATCTAGAAAAAAAAATTGAGTGCCACTTATTTGAATTTTTTTTTTTTTATAACTCGATTTCCGAAAATTTTACGAAACTTTGGAAAATATTTTTTTTTGCTTGGGTGTATATATACATTTTTTATTCGGGAATTTGCAGTTGTATTTACAAATATAAATATTATCACTGACTTATATTCAAAATACTGTTTAACTGTCTCACTGTGCACACAGAGAAAAATTTAGCTATTTGCCAACAAACATTCGATTACTAGGACTCAAATTAGGTTATTACGAATTTCAGTCGGTTGGTACAATTGAACGTCAGTTTTCACAACAAAATTCAGTTAATTCAACTAAATTTTAGTTGCAACACCCAAAATATTCAGAAATCTAATGTAAATATCGTTGTACTAACTGAAGTTATAAGTTGTTACCATTAAAATGCACTTTTAAATTCGGTTGGCACTTCATTTCTCTGTGTGTGCTGTAGAGAATACAGTTTTCTTTAATTTTCTACAATTTTGTCAGAATTTTTAAGCAACTGTTTTTTTTTTTTTTTTTTATTCTTCATATTGAGAAATTTTGAAGAAGCATTTGAAACATTGTATTTACAGATTCAGTTGTTATCTTCTATTTTTTTTATCAGTTTTCTTTTTTTATAAATCTTTTTTTGGTAGTTTTTTTTTAACACTTAATACTATGCAATGTCATATTATCCTGTTGTTATCCTTGCTTTTTTATGCGACAGAAGGAAACGGACTCAAAAAAAAAAACAAAGACATTAATTTTGACAACTGTTGTACACTTCTAAATACAACATTTCAATCTGCTGTATATTTTTAATTCATTTCTATACATTCCATTTGACAAAATATCATCGAAGTAGGATTACAAGTTTAAGCTGTTGCCTTGCAAAGCTTTTCTCTTTTTTTTTTACTTTATTTAAAGTTGAACCGAAATTTTGTTTTTAAAATGCACATTTTAGCAACAGTTTTTAAAGGACTTGATTTCGTTTTTTTTCCTTTTTAATTTTGTAAAAATTTCACATTATTCTGCATAATTTTAGAAGGAAACTTAATGTTAAAAAATGAATAATGAGTAAAAAGGAATTAAACTAATGCTACTAATAGTGCTATAACAAGGCAGCAACTTTCATGCACTAAAAAATCGTAAGGATGCGCTTAAAATATGCATTTAAATAGACATATGCTTTAAGTGTACTAAAAATCTGAAAATATGCCCTAAATATAAACAAATACGGCCTTGATATTTGTCAATTTTGAAAAATCGTATTTAATACTCGAAAGCCTTGGGTTAAAACTTAAATTCAATATAAATTTGACAACATATTTTTTGGTAGTTTAAATTAACACGGTGATACAAAATTGACTAAATAAATCAAAAACAAGGGTACCGACCTTTGATCCTAAATGTTGTGGCCACGTTGATTTAATGGCGTACCCAGTTTTTTTCATTGTGTGATGGATTTTTCGCAAAATTTCATTGAATTTTTACATGTTTCCACGAATTTTCTTAAATATTGTAACGACGGAATTTCTCCCTTTAGCTAGGATATAACTCGCGGGGTCAGGGTCGTTGCAGAAATTTGTATTTGCACAGCAATGAGAGTGAAGAAAACAAGTTTTCATTTAAGTTTAATTTTTCAATTCAGGATTATTGTTTATTCATAAAGGCATACAATTTTCATTAGTTTAAAATAAATAAAATATATAACTGGGGGAACTTGTCATAGGCACTTCGCGATGACTAACGGTGGAGAGACCAGGCGTAGGCACCTTTTATGAGTCGTGGCAGAGCTAAAGATCGGGACCTGGCTAGGCACTTCTCGGGATCGAGGCAGCTATACTGGAGAGACCTGGCGTAGGCACTTCTTTTAATCGCGGTAACTAATGTTGGAGAGACCTGGCATATGCTTTTCTCTGCGTCACGGTGAACACGCTGGAGAGACCTGGCGTAGGCACTTCTCTGGATCGCGGTAACTATGTTCGAGAGACCTGGCGTAGGCACTTCGCTTTAGTCACGGTACTATGTTGGAGAGACCTGGCGTAGGCACTTCTCTTAATCGCGGTAACTTATGTTGGAGAGACCTGGCGTAGGCACTTCTCTTAATCGCGGTAACTACGTTGGAGAGACCTGGCGTAGGCACTTCTCTGAATCACGGTAACTCTGTTGGAGAGACCTGGCGTAGGAACTTCTCTTAATCGCGGTAACTTAGGTTGGAGAGACCTGGCGTAGGCACTTCTCTTAATCGCGGTAACTTCGTTGGAGAGACCTAGCGTAGGCACTTCTCTGAATCACGGTAACTCTGTTGGAGAGACCTGGCGTAGGTACTTCTCTTAATCACGGTAACTTATGTTGGAGAGACCTGGCGTAGGCACTTCTCTAAATCGCGGTAACTTATGTTGGAGAGACCTGGCGTAGGCACTTCTCTTCATCGCGGTAATTTACGTTGGAGAGACCTGGCGTAGGCACTTCTCTTAATCGCGGTAACTATGTTGGAGAGACCTGGCGTAGGCACTTCTCTTAGCCGCGGAAGAGCTAAAATAGAGAAACCTGGCGTAGGCACTCCTCTGGATCGCGGCAGAGCTAATGATGGAGAGACCTGGCGTAGGCACTTCCCCTTTAACGGGGTATAACAAACTTTAGTAGTAGAAAAACCTGGCGAAGGCACTTTTCTATAAGCAATTTCACGTAGGAGACCTAATGTAGGCACTTCCTCTATAACCCCTTATAGACACCTAATATAGGCACATCTATGCGACACTTGTCGATCGATGTGTTCACGGCAATGGCCGTGTTTTGTTTTGTCTTTGCTGCTAATGCATGTTGTTTATATTTTCCTGTCATATGGTATCTGCAGCTTCACAGCTGTGAGTGGTGAGTTAGCTGAGGTGTATGTCATTAGCACAAGTGTGGGTAACGTATAATTTATTTTCCGTTAACATTAAATAGCTCATTTGAAATTAAATACTAATGAAGGCATATAAGATAACTATATGAATTTGCTTTCATAAAAAAAAAAAAACCTGTTGTGTAGGTAATTATAAAAATACAATTCATTTCAGACTTTTAAATAGAAAATAATTCATTTCACGTTATGTATATATAAAAAATATGTAAACAAAAAATCTTTTCAATATGAAAAAATGTTGTGTGGCGAAAACGAGTCGCAAGCGACTTTCGCCGTCACAATATAAAATGTTGCCATGAAAAGCACTTTCTTTATGTTTTTTTTACACGAAATAATTGTTCAGATTTATGCATAATATGCTTTGATACTTTGCAAAATGGGTATGGGTAAAATCTGAGAAAATCGCGGATTTACTTGTTGTGCCTGTAATTTCAAACAAGAGATACCTAACGGTGCCTAGATATCTACTGGATTTTGTTCGTGTACTGGGTAGGTAATTACGGGCATTAATGATGCATACGTATTAAATAAATTTGATCCCCAAATGTTATTAAAGGCCGCATCAGTTTTCACCACAAAAAATGAAGAGAAAATATATTATTTTTAAAATTTTATGTATAACAACTTTCTTAAAATATGTAAAACTTTCAGTACAATTTTGGGAAAAATCTGAAAAAAACTGGGTACGCCATTAAAATCAGCGTGGACGAAATATTTAGGATAAGTTGTCGGAACTGGGGCCACTCACTCGATATCGAATGCCATCATTGGAAATTTCGATACGGTTTACTCGATATCGAATGAAGGAATCCCAAAAGTAGAAAATTTCTAACGTTCAATAAGAAACTCGATAGCTCACGACTGCGAGAATTAGCCCCCTGTTGTTTTCTTTTTCGAGTTGATCTCAATTTTATATTTTACAAAATATGAAAAAAAATGCAATAACGTTCAACGGATGCAACAATGTGCAATTAAAACTATACAAATATGCACTTTACGGCAAAATATGCATTTATAATAAAATATGCAAAAAAAAAAATGCAAGTAATCGTTGCCGTTTTGTTGCAAACCGATTTGGGACTACTGACTACAAATATGAATTTGCATGAAAGTCTATTAACAAGTGATTAACAGTGTTGACTTGCATATACTCAGGGAACTTCTGCTGTAAATATTTGTAGTTGGTTAAGTAGTAATTCAGGGTTTTTATTTATTAATGAAAAATCAGTCATTTGTAGAAGAAATTTCAGTTTTTGTAGTGAATTTAAAAAAAAAAAAAAAAACAAACCACATCAAATTACTGTTCTATGAATTTACATTCATTTTACCGGCTTATGTGTTTTTTTTACAAAAAAATAAAACAAATAAACAATTGTGAATGCACTACATGCTAAAAATACGAAAATAATGTCAAAAGAACAAAATCTTTTGTAAAATGAACAAATTTTCGTTTATTTTACAAAATTTATGGTTATTTTGACATTTATTTGTATTTTTACGCATGGATTATTATCAGTGTGTTAACTACATTTGTGGTTAATTTTTACTATATTTGTGGTTCATTTTATCAACAGTAAAGAACAAATGACAATTTTAGTTGAATTTAATGAATTGTAAGTCGTCCTTTTTTCAAGTGAAATTTCATTTGTTTTTAACTACACTCACAATATTTTTTCCGTAAAGACTACTGAATATACACATTGAATTAACTGAAAATCAGTTAAAAACAGGACTACTTACTTTTCGTTTAAAACAATTGTATTTTTTAGTTTATTTTCAACTGTTGAGTATTAATTGACAAAATCCATAAAAACAATAGATTTTCGTTTATTTCAATACTCAATATAATATAACAACTTTTTGTTTTAAATACTTAAAAAATTTTAACTGAATATTTTAACTACTACTAAGTCCGTTTTTTGTTTATTTTTTTTTTTTTTGTTGAATAACAGACAGAACGTTAAAAAATATATTTCTTTGGTAATTTAACTGTATATTCCATTGAAACAACTTTACCGATTAAACTTTTAACTAACTGTTGATTTTTTATGGAAAAGTTCTTGTGAGTGTACATTTGCAGTGGTATTTACCTACATAGTAAGTGTAAGTGTATTTGTCTCAGAAAACACATACTCGACTAAAACAATCGATTAAGTTAAATCAGATATTTCAGTTAATGTCATTTAATGTTATTTAAAATTAAAATGTTGCGAAATAATGATATTGAAAATTTTTATTTCGATCGGAAGGGAAATTCATCACACACCATATTGTGAAATTAACACAACTTTCAAAAGTCTTAAAACAATATTTATATTAACTAGAAACTGTTGATAGCAAGCAAAAAGTAAGATTGAAGCATTAGTTTTTAAAAAACGATCTTTCTTTGAGTTTGAATTTAAACGTCTTTAAACGCAATTAATACTATAATTTATATGCAATTTTATTTCATTTTAATTGTGAAAGGCGTGGTAGAGAAAAATGAGTTTATTTTCTAAAAATCATAACTACATTGCAAATTTTAAATTTTCTGAATCAGACTGCGCAGTTTCTGGTAATAAACCTTCGTCAGTGACCCTGTTTTTTTTTTTTTTTTTGTTTTGAATAATGTAATATTTGTTATGTTTTTATTTGTTCGATTGCGTCTATATGAAATTTTCTGTGCAATCACTGACCGTGGTATAGATAAACTGATTTATAATGCCACATGCACTAGCACTACACGTTAAACAGAGCGCTTTAGCCCACTGATCGATCGTCAGGTCGAGGTTTGTTGTGATTAAAACTAGTTTTATTCAATACACGGTGTTTTTGTTCTTGCATACATAATCTCAGAAGTACAACTCCAACAACACAACAGTTCTATTTTTAGAAACTTACCTCACTCTAATGTCCACTGTTTTCCCATATGTTGTTTCTTTCTGTTCAAGGACATACAGGATTCCAATAGGATGTCTCTAAAGAACATCGTCTTAAATTGAAAACTTAAAGACATATTTTTATTAAATTTGGTAGAAAGTTTATATATTTAGTAGTAGCAGAAACACATTTAGGTTTCTTTAATATATATTGAATTTCAGGTGAGTTTTCGCTCAATTTCGCGTTTTTTTTCAAAAACGAAAATCGCCATATCCTAAGTATACGCACAAAAATATTTTTTTGGTAGTTATATCTTAGTAAGAGTAATAATTGATGGCTAATCCTAGTGAATATCCATACTAATTATTAACTATTTATCACATAAATGCAAAATAATTATAAAATTATTATTGTAAATGTAAATGCAATTAGCTGCATTAGATTCGAGGCCATACTTGGGTGTGATCACTAAACGGTCATGACTTGGTATTGTTACGTTTGTAATGTAAGATGAGCGCAGGTTTGATTCTTACAGCCGCAGGTTGTTGAAAAATTTATCATATAGAGATAATGTGACAATTATAACACACAAATAATAATACAACTTAAATGGAAAATCACTGATGAGCCTGTCCATAAAAAGGCAAAAACTAGTCTAGTCTGATTTAAAAATTAATAGTGTTTATAATTTTTAGAGAAAAACGTTTATTCTTCTTCTTAACCTCAACATTTCTAAAGTAAATTTTTATAATATTAACATAAATAGAATTTTTTGCAGTCTCTATTGAAATAATAGTATTCAATGATTGCTAGAAAATATTTAAACATTTTAACATTTTTTTTACTACATTTGCAGTGGTCTTTACGTACACAATGTCATAAGTGTATTTATTTCAAACAGGGAATGCTAATTACCGCACTTTTTCATTTTCCGGGAAAGCAGGATTTTTTTTCCCATCCCAATCGAAAAGTAAATTATACAAATTGTTCATATTAAATCTTATTTTTATATGCAAAATGTCTTACGCGACCTGAGATTTTTCATAGAAATAAATGCCCATTATAAATCTGAGGTTTACTCAGAATTTTTAATTTTTCTTAAGCCGGAGAGAAATTGACTTTATAAAAAAAACAGTCCGTATAAAATACGGTAAGCGTCAAATAATAAAATAAATTAAGAAATATGTTAAAACTAGAAAAATAATAAACTCAATCGAGTGCCACCAAAGAGTTACTATTAGAAAAATTTGTCAAAAGTCCTTGTAATTGAAAGGATTTTGGACAAATTTTTATATTGGTAAAGTTTTTTTTTTTTTTTGAAAGTTAAAGTTGTTTAAATTTTTAATTGCCGAATTAAAAATGGGAAAAATTTAAATTTTTTATTTGAAATTGTATTCTTAAAATTGCCAGGATTATGGTAACATAAAAGGGCTAAGTTTCCCGGGACAGGATATGCCTGAATGCATTATCTAATGTCAAGTAATAAAACATAAAGAAATGTTTTTTTTTTTAAATTTCCTATTCAATGTTGAGGAATTTTTCTTAATGATTTTCTATAGATTATTGTCATGATTTTTTTCTTTCTCTTGATATACATTTGCAGAAGAAAACAAAAAAACTTCATCTTTTGTTTATTCATCCATCACTTAGAGTGATACAATTTATTATCTTTCGCTCCCATATTTACTGTGTGTAAAGCTTTTCTTGTGAAATCAATAAAGTTCATAAACTAACACATACACTAATGAAAAAAACTAGTAAAAATGTTTGCTAATTTATTAAAAATTAGTTAAAAATTACGCTGCAGGTAAAACTTCTAAAAAATAGCAGATTTTTTTTGTGAGATCTAGAAAAATGTTGTTATCTTTGAGCTATTTTTTTTTTGTTAATTGCAAGTAATCAGCAACAAAAATTTATTAAATATTAGCAGACCAAAAAAAAAAAAAGAAGTGAAATTTTCTATTATTTTTTTAGAGTTTTTTCATGTTTATAAAAATCTGCTGTTTTAAAATCTCCAGTTTACAATTTTGTAGCAAATATTTCTGTTAGTTTTTAACAAAATTTACTGTTATTTGTATTCAATTAAATTTTACGTGAATAGAGCAAAAAATTGTCTTGATATTGCAGGTTTTGTTTGCTGTTTTTTGTCTACAAATATTTATTTAAAACTCAACTCTAATATAACTAAAACTTTTAATTTTTGCTGATCTTCTCTTAATAAGATTTAGCAAACTAAAACACTGCTAATTTCAGCAGTTTTTTCTGCAACGTAATTTTGAACAAATTTTTAGTAATAGCTTTTTCTGTTATTTTTACATATTTATTTATATGAGTGTATTTGCACACACACCCTTAAAAACATACATTCAAATAAATGCTTGAAATTCATTTAAGAATTTTGTTGTTGTTTGTTGATGTGTAACCACTACGACAACAACAACTAACACTACTATTGATAAACAACTACATATACAATATTGTATTATACAATCGTATCTAGATACATTAAGTGTGTGGTAAAACTATTGTCATCTGTTACACTTACACTAACGCATTCATTCACAGTTATATAGAAAGGAGAAGAATCCTATACGTAATGATCAGACTATCACACCGGAGTATAATAAACCAATTTTTAAGTTTTTTGTCAAGTTAAACAATAAATAACAAGTATGGGAATTAGGGTTATAACATTTTTGTTGCGAAAAACTTACAGGGCACCACATTATAGACAATATTGTACTGATACTAAACATAGTTTAACAAAATGCGATTTTGAGTATTTTTGTTTTTGTTTTTTTTTTTTTTTTTTTTTTTTTGTTCAGGAAGTTTGAGAAGTAACAATTATTTACTTCAGATTTTTAATAGACATATATTTAACAAGAAATACACTCATAAAAAAAAGACTGTATAAATAGTTGAAAATTAAGCTACGACATCAGAAAATAGTACGGGAATTTGCGCCAGCAGAATGTTTAATGAAGTTGAGAATCACGTTCTGTTAAATTTAGATGCTAAATTTTTGGTTAAAAAGTTAGTTACAATACAATAATTCGGTAGAAAATTTGTTAAATGGAAAAGAAAATAAATCAGTTAATAAATGATATATAACATATAATAAATGGTACAAATAACTAACGTACTAACTATAAAAAATCAAATTAATTCTTTTAATTGTCAAATTAAGTGGTACTATAGTAAACAAAAAATTAAAAGTAAGCATAAGAAATGTTTTTGACTTACACGCTAAAAATCTTTAAAAAAAATTGTTTTATTAAAATCCCACAACTGCTAAGTTCCTTCAAGACTAAAAATAAATGTTTTTTATTCATAACCCATTTTTTCCACTAAAACTCAATAGAGAATAATATATTTAAGTTTGGACCTGAAGTGACTATACATCGTAGTACAAAACCCGCCAAATTTTGTGCCTTTTTTCGAATACAACGAATAGTTGAGCATGCTCAGATATGCTACTTTATACCGGTGATACGCATTGCAAATGCATTTCATTAGATACCATATTTATTCCAAAGAAACTGTAAGAAATATGAAAAAAATATGGTCATATTTGAATCCACTTTTTAATCCCTAACTATGAGATTTTATTATAACATATCTAAATTTCGTTTCAATCGGCTTTACCCATGAATTTCCTGGTAAAATATCAGAAGTATAAAGATATTTTTTCTTTAAATTTTTAAAAATTTCGTTTTCAAAGATATAGCCTTCCGTATTATAGGTCAAGAAAGGTGACCTTTGACCTAAAATGAATGAAAACTAAAAATATTTTTTAAATACATTAAAACACGTTTAAAATAAGTTTAGCTTATTGAAAAAATTAAATGCGAATATAAAGGAAAACCCCCAGCTTTCTAAATTTAAATTAACAAATAAGTAAAAGAGTTTAGTACATGCCGATTGAGCATCAAAACTTTGTACTAAAATATTAAGCATACTCGTATCATAGAAAAAATAATTTGAGCTAAATTTTGTTATTTTGCCTAAAAAAAAATGATTACAAGTTTTTATTTTTTTTATTTTATTAATTAATAATTATATAATTACAAATTGTATACTATTACCCTAACCAAGCACTAGCTACTATGTCATTCGGCGCGTTGTAGCGAAAACAACCCAGTGCCTCTGGTGGGGATCGAAATCACGACCCCGCACTGATAGGCCAGCACCCTACCAACTACGCACAAAATTTATTAAAAGATTTTTAATTTCCTTTAATTCCTGGAAAGAGAACTAAAAAATGATTACTTTTTGACCTCATGTCATTCGATGTTTTATATAGTAATCAGGATGACTCTATGGAGCAATATAGACAATCCTGTTTTTAGATTTTTGAAATTTTAAAAATTCGCTATACGAAATAACCCCCAATGAAATAACACCCAAACGACAAAATGAAATAACCCCCAATGAAATAAATCCCAAAAAAAAATAAATAAGTCCCAACAAAAAAAAAATGAAATAATACCCAAAAGAAATGAAATATTCCCCAAAGGTGAAAATAAAATAACACCCAAAATTTGGGGGTTGTTTCGTAATGAAATAACTCCCAAAGGAAGAAATGAAATAACCCCTAATGAAATAAGCTCCAAAGAAATGAAATATGTCCCAAATTTTTCTTATTTTTTGTTTTCATATTTTTGATTCTTTTGTTACACTGTTCAGTTTTTCTGCGTGGCGGCCTGCGGCCGATCTTAGGGGTTTTCTCCTCCATAGGACGCGGCAGGTGGCTTCGCTGAATACAGTTTTCCTGCGCGCGTCTCATTATCTTCCCTAGTGTGACGCGCGCAGGGAAACTTTATTCAGCGAAGCCACCTGCCGCGTCCCATGGAGGAGAAAACCCCTAAGAGCGGCCGCAGGCCGCCACGCAGAAAAACTAACAAATATTAAAAAACTTTCACTTTTAGCAAAATGAAATATCCCCCAAAAAATATGAAATAACCCCCAAAATAATTGCATATGAAATAATCTCCAAAGAATTTAAATTTTGGGCTTTATTTCATTGGGGGTTAGCTTCATAATGAAATAATCTCCAAACCGTAAGATGAAATAATCCCCAAAAAAAATGAAAAAACCCCCAAACAATTTTACACAATTTTTTTGGGGGTTATTTCATTTTTGGCCGTTGGGGGTTATTTCATTGGGGGTTATTTCATTGGGGGTTATTTCATTGGGGGTTATTTCGTAGCGCCTTCGCTATTTTATTCACGTTTTTCTTCATATTTTAAAAACTTTAAAAAATGCTAAAAGGTGTGAATTTCCAAAAATGCATTTTTTTCTAATGCAATTTTTTTAATGCATTTAGAACTTTTGATAAAATACATAATTTTTTATAAAAAATAAAACATCGATTTTTTTGGGACAAGAAGGCTAACTGTTTTTAATGATCTTTTTGTTAAAAATGACTAATAATAATGATGCAATTACTTGTAATGCAAATGCAGTTTTTAGATGCATTTTTTATTTCACCTTCTTAACAAGCTATAGCTCTTAAAAGTTCACAACTTTTTCATTTTTCAAGTTTTTGAAAAATTAAAAACGTGAATAAATTCGCGAGTTTTTTAAATTTCAAAAATCTAAAAGCGGGATGGTCTTTATGGCTCCATATAGTCTTTCTGCTAACAATTTTAAGAAAATCCGAACACCCTTGCTCAGATTTGTGTCAATTTCTCGTGAAATTAATGAGAAATTTTTGAATTAAAAGTAAATCTAATTAAATTATTATCTAGCATACCTTCCCTTTAATTTCAACATGTAATACTTCTAATAAAATCTTATAAGATTATTATCTAGCATACCATCCCTTGGATTTTAGCATGTAATACTTTACATCATCAACATCGTCTTGGTAACTATGAAAATCTTGATTGTAACCCTCGTATATCATTAATGTTCATCATTACAAATCATTGACCAGATTTAAGTTTTTGGTGTTTAAACACTAGGTGCAAGACCAAAAATGAAAAGTTAAATATTCTAACTTGTAATATATGATTCTATTAATAATAATTTCTAAACAAAACTAAATCAAACTTTTCAAATTAGGGTTGTTATTTTTCAGACTTGGGCGACTTTAATTACATTTCACAATCATTCAGTTGTGAAATTTTTTATATCATTAACAATTTCAGACCTATGGTCACAATTGTGGGTCATTGGAAGTTTTTCAATTTTGTCAACACCAGACATGGGTCATAATAAAAATATTTGTGTATTTCATTACAGGCCAATTACTTTTTTACGTCTAATTACATGTAATTGAGTAATTGCTCTGTAATTAAATACCCAGATGTTGTTACTAATCCCCATGTTTGGTACTAAAAATTTTACAAAATCTTCCAATAAAGCGTTTAAGCTCTCTAATGTGAGCGCAAGTATGAAATTATTAACGACATACAGAAATTTCACGAGTGAATGATTGTGAAATGTAATTGACGTCGCCCAAGCCTGTTATTTTGAAAGTTTCTATTAAAGGCTTTTGATTACAAACCTTCGAGTATTCAAGTGTTTAGAAGTTATATTTAGTAAAAATTCGTTTAATCATACATTAGACGACCTAAAAGCATTGAAGTGTTAATATTTGTAATGGTTATTTGGAAGCTTATTTGTGTTTAGATTAAATTTTAATATAAAAGAGAAATAAATTTAATAACTTTTTTAATGCTAACGTACACAGAAAAAGTAATTAGTAATGTAAGTTAATTCTAAATAGCAAAAATTTGTTTGTAGTCTATGGGGAATAGCGCGTCAATTGATGTAAACAAATCCTCCCGTGTAAAAATTTTAAGATGGAGTCTAACATAATTATATCTAATTTGATAAAAACACACAAATTGATCCGAAAAATGGGTTGAACACACTTAGGGAGCTTCTGCTGTAAATATCTGTAGTTGTTTGAGTAATACAGTATATTTATTTTTAAGTGAAAAAACAGTCATTTGCAGAAGAAATTTAAGTTTGACTATGAATGAATGAATATATGATTTACTGAAAAATAAAAAATAACAATAACAGATTATAAAAAATAATGTTTAATTGGCTAAATACGAGGGCGGATCAATATGAAATACAACACTGCTCCCATCAAGTATCACCTGTTAATAGACTACTGTCCAATTTTGAGCAAGTTCCGTCATTTACTTTGCATTTAACAGCTGTTAAAAACATACAACCTGGTTGTTTTTTTTTTTTTGAAAATGAAAAAAAGTGAATTTCGAGTGCTCATTTAACGTTGAAGATGAACGTTCTGGATGGCCAATTGAGGTGAATACACCCGAAAACGTCGAAAAAATCCACGATATGGTGTTGGCCGATCGAAGAGTAAAAGTGCGTGAGATTGTTGATGCCATAGGCATTTCATATGGCGGTGTGGTTTCGATTTTAAATGATCAGTTGGGTTTAAGAAAGCTGTCTGCAAGATGGGTGCCGCGTTTGCTCTCAAATGACCATAAACGTAACCGTGGCCAATACGGTGATGGCAACAGTTTTTTGGGATGCACTCGGGATAATCCACTCGATTACCTTCCAAAGGGAAGAACAATAAACGGCGAGTATTATGCCAACTTATTGGACCGATTAACGAGGATTTAAAAAAAAAAAACGACCCCATATGACCAAGAAATGCCTATTTTATGGACATCGATATATCCTATTTTTTTGGAAGGGATACAAAAATTAGAGAAACGTTGGACTAAGTGTACTAAGCTAAAAGGAGATTATGTTGAAAAATATTTTTTTTTGCAAAAAAAACTGTGTTTCATTCAAAAAGTCACGGACTTATTGAGCCGCCCTCGTATAATGAATAAAATAAAAACTACTTATTTATAGAATAACAATTGAAATACATTTAATGAAATTCAGATATAATTCAGATATAATTAGATCCAAATTTAATAAAAATTTGTAAAGACGCATGTAAACCTTGGCGTTTAATACTTCATATACTTCTTCAGGTAATAGAAATCTTTTACCAAGAAAGTTTAAACGGTAACTAACAAAAATAGGGCATCTGCCTATCGAATGATGAGTGTTTGCCTGTGCATTACAATTACAGAGTGTACAAATGTTATCATTGTTTCCACTAAATGCACGAGCGTTTAAATTAAGAAGGCCGCCTCTAGCTTTCAGCATCAAACTAACGACATATGCTGAATTACTATATCAAAAGTATGGGCGAATATCATACTGTAATGTGGGGTACAAATCATGAAATCTAGAGTCTCTGGCCCTTACAACGAATTTCTCATATGCAGTGATTCAAGAATACGATTGTGAAAGAATTTAATATTTGTTCTGCAAACTCCAATATCATAAGTTATACCGATTTCATTGCATAATGATCTCCAATGAGGTAGCCAAAAATTGTTATGTCGAAGGGTCTCATCAGCAAGCAGTCGAGACAGTCTATTGGCAGGTAGATTTAAAACCTTTCTTACATAACTGAAAAGCAAATTCAGTGTCTCTAAAAAAAGCGAGGGAAGACCAGTTTCAATATGTAACATATAATTAGGTGTATTTTTGGGGAGATATAACATTTTTTTCAAAAAATATTGCAACAATTTCTCAACTTCATCAAAGCTAAGATATCCCCAAACCTGTGCACCATAAAACATAATCGATTTGGCTGCAGAATGGAAAATGTTAAGGTTGTAAGAAAAATTTATCTTGGGGTGGTGAATATAGCTTAACCAAGTTTAATTTATAGCATCTTTAGATAAGGCAAGTTTAGATTCGAGGTGTTTTCTAAAAGAAAAATTGTAAGTTAATTTGATACCAAGGTACTTGTATTCGTTTACTATATCAATCAGATTGTCACCGAATTTCCAATAAAGACCGTGGCTGTTTTGTTCCAGTTCTGAATATCAATATCTTTGATTTATCGAGATTAATTCTTAAACACCATTGAGTACAATAAACATACAATGAATCAATCATATTCTGCAAAACCTTTGGAGAGTCAGAAAGGAGAACAATGTCATCGGCGTATAGTAAAACTTTTACAACAGTCCCAGCAACAGCAGTGCCACCCGGTAGGTAGTCATGAAGGTCGTTTAGGTAGAGGGTGAACAAAACTGGGATAAGTAAGCACCCCGGTTTTACACCTTGGGTGACTGTGAAAGGGTCAGATAGAGTGTTGCCATCCCAAACCTGGCTAGTGGTATTATTGTACAATTTCTGTAAAATACATACTATTTTACGAGACAAAAACGAACGACATGACTTTTAAAACAATGTGCTCTTTTTAAATTTACAATGCTGATTAAATTGAACAAATTGTCTACAGTAGAATAATTCTTGCGAAATCCCGCTTGATACTCATTGATGATATTATGACAGTCAATCCAGCTGTTAATACGATTAAGTAATATGCCTGTAAAAAGTTTGTAAATAGTATCGAGAAGAGACAGTCCTATATAATTTGAAACAACGTTAATGTCTCCTTTTTAAAATAAGGGAATTATAACTGAATTGCGAAAAGAGTCTGGGATATCTTCCTTTAGGAAAATAACGTTAAAAAACGGTAAGACCTCATTTAGGGGCGTTTTTATACAATTCATAACTAATTCTGTCCTGGCCAGGGGCCTTATTTAATTTTGCTGCTCTTGTGACTAAATCAAGTTATCTCATCTCGAAAGGTGAATTAAGTAAAGGGTCAATAATATGGACGGAGGATACTAAAATATGACAATCAAAATCTTCTTGAGATGAAATAGAGTTGAAGTATTCACAAAAATGAGATATGCTCAAATTGTTTTCTACCTTTGGTTTACAATTTCTTAACGAATTAGCAAGCTTCCAACATTCACTACTGTTCATAACCCCATTCAGCTTCAATATGTTATTCATTTTAAACCCTAACTTTTTCTCATCACATAACCGTGAATATCTGGCTCTACTATCTATATAGCATCTTCGTCTGATTCCCGTATTTAATTTACGATATTGATGAATTTTAGCCAGCATACTCTTACGAGCATTTTCACATTGAGAATCAAACCATTTGTTCTTGGGGTCAAAACGTGTCCCTAAAAAAATTGTTACCATTAGCTGTACGAATTTTGTTAGTGCATATAAAAACTTTTTCCTGAATACTCAGAGAAGATTGTAAATATTCAGAGTTAACAAGTCCGTTTAGGGAATCAGTATACCTCTTCAGATTTTTGGGTAACCATGGAAGCTTTTGACTATATATGTAGTTCATTTAAAAAACAAAAAACATATAAAATTACTGTATTATGACTTTACATTAATTTTATACAGTGGTATTCTTTTATTTAAAAAAGTAAAATAAATAAATGTTTGTTAATTTTTTACTCTATATGTGGTTTATTTTTACTGCAATTGTGGTTCGTTTTTTTGAACAGTAAAAATCAACTGACACTGTAACTTGAATTTACTTAAATGTAAGTCGTCCTTTTTTCAAGTGAAATTTAATTTGTTTTTACTTACATTTGTAGTGGTTAAAAACGTATTATTCGAAGTGTACATGTATCTAATTATATCAAATTAGATATAATTTGATATAATTTTATATGAGATTTGTCCATATCCGGGAGATAAAATTATATCCAATTGTAAACATATATATCTGATTTTATATAATTTTAACCAATTGCAGGTATGCTTTTTGTGACATGAAGTTATGCTTAAAAGGATTTAAGTTGAAAATTAAAATTTCTAGAAATTAATAATTTTAAGGACCAAAATTTTTTTAAATGAAACAACGAAATCCGAGTAAAAATATTTATATATAACAATACCATGGATTACCTTGTAATGATACATCACTACCTTTTACATTATTTCGAAACATAAAACAATGACTTACCGATCATCAATTACATAACGCATGAAATATAAACGTAAATTAATATTTATAATATTTTTTTTAAATCTATATTTTGACACATTAGTTTGTGATTTTTTGTTAGCATGAGGGTAACACAAACGAAAACTTGAAGCACAACAATTCATTTACATTTTAAGCAACACATTATTATATGTAACGATAGCTCAGTGGGTAAAGTTCTCGTCTAAAAACCAAGAGACCCCAGGTTCGAATCCCAGCGTGACCACGTTATTTATTTACTTACAAAAAAAGTTTGTAATAATTTTCTTTTATTAAAATCTATTTATAGACCATTTACTTTTTCCAACCCGGTAACCATATAAGTAATCAGTTACTTTACACCCTACTAGGTAATGAGTCCACACATTACTTTTAGGCTCATCGCCTGTAAAATTCATCAGTGTAGAACGGTACATTGTAATGCGTGGAGCCCTATGGCGATACATTTCTTTACCCATTATTTAGTAATGTGTGGTTTTGCTAGGACCACACATTAACTAATTGTAGTTTATTTAAAAAGTAATCATTAAACTTTGTTTTTTAAGCAATATACATTTTAACTACGAAGAAATATTTTTTTTAACTTATTTTACCATTTTTTTTATAAAGCAAACTACACATAAATACAGTTTTTCTGTACCAGTTATTATTTTCATTTCAAAGTTTCTTTTTACAAAAAATTCTTTATTTGAAACAAAAAGTTAATGATAGTAAAATATTAAAGAAAAACTGTTGTTTTTAATAACTTAGGAGTTCATTTTCGATAGTTAAAATAAAATAAAATAGTTTGTTTTAACGGATTTGCGATCTGTTATTTTTCGGATTTTGAAGTAATTTCTAATAGTTAAAAATAAATGAAAAAACATTTGGTTTAAAAGAAAAGGCAGTAGAGCGGTTTTTTAACTAAAAAGTACTTATTCCTTTGATTTTAATGATAAAATGTTATGAATGTATATAGTTACATTTTACTTTAAAATTTTAAAACATTAAAACCAAAAGTTTATTTGTCGATATTTTATCGTAAGTTTTGATGTGAGCAAGATTATTCAAGTTCAAGATCATTTGTTTTTTTTTTTTTGTTAAGCAAAAAACCGTGAAGTGTGTATTTATTAATTAAAAATGTCTTCACCTGCTAATGCAGACTTTCATGTCGCGTCACCGAAAATCTTCAGAGGACCGTATTTTTGGTTTATTTCTTAAGTTTTTTTTTTTTTTTTTGCATGTGCCTTGTAAGCGGATTGAGCTAAGTTCGACCGACACTTAATAATGTTTTATTTTTAATTTAATATTTTTTGTCAAGACTGAATAGTTTAATTTGTTTAATATTTCCTCTAAATAATAAATTTTGCCATTATACAAATATAACTAAATATACTTCTAAGTTTTTTAATTTTCTTTGCAATTTATCGGTATTTAATATTATTGTCAGTATCCAAGGATATTTTTTTTTTTCTTAACATTTATTTTTTAGTTCCGCTAGCAAAAATAAAAAATCCTGTCAAACAGTTTAAAACTGTCCAAATTTGTTTAGATTTTGTTTTCAATATTCTAACATACCAACAAAATGTATTACTTTCAGGAAATTCTATTAAATATATGCCAACAATATGTGCCAACATTTTAAATGGTTTGAGTTAAAAATCAATAAAAAACTTTAAAGTTCATAAAACAAAAAATCAAAACTGAAGTCTACAGAAAAAAGTGAACAAAACGAACATGCAACCTAAGTAAAAACTGTTTGAAATTTTTAAATAAATTTACTCACACTTGGTCTGAAATCAGGAAGTAGCAAAAATATAAATAACACAGAATATGGATATGATTTTGAAGCAACTTATTTTCGATTTCAAATAGTGTTGATTTAGACGTTATGTCGTCATATCTCTTAAATGCGTACTTCCATTTTTATTGCAAAGGGGATTTATAATCCATTGTAATGTTTTGGAATCCACTGTATAAAAATAAATTAAAATTTCAAAAATATCTGTCTTTATATTTGTGTGGTCAATATAATGTGACTATTTGCCGATTTTGAGGATTTTTCTTTTAAATTTCAGAGACTTTTATACATTTTTTTTTTTATCCTTTTTAGCCTTTAAACTATTTTTTATTTTCCAACTTTTGATTTCAGCATTTTTTTTTTATTATTTAATTTTTGGCAATTTTGATAGGTTTTAGAATTTGTTTAAAATTTCTTTGTTTATTTGTTATAATTTTTAGGCATAAAAATTTATGCCGATTTAAGCTGTTTTCTCAAAGTTATAGTAATTTGCCGATTTCGATACAACTTTACAAATTGCAGTGGTTTTTCTATTTCAGAGATTTTTTACATGTTCACGCAGAAAAAAAGACACTTTTCAATATGTTTGCAGGTAATTATATATATGTTTACAATGATTCAAATTTTTAAACCTAAATAAATATATGTTTACTGGTAGACGCTTTTCGGTAGTTCCAAAGATATATATGTATGTTTACAGGCAAATATCACCATGTTTGTGAGCAAACGTTATATTAGAAACATGGGAAACGAAAATGTTTTCCAAACAAAAGCATATTACCAGCATTTATATTTCCAGCATGACGTTTTTTTTCAACGTGTTTCTTGTTTAATTTTGTAAAATTGTAAATCTGCGATTTTCAATTTATAACGAGCTTTCAACATCCGTGTATTTACAAAATTAAAGCAAATCAAACATATTAGCTAGGCTGGTACGAGTATTTCGATCTGGCTAAAGATCTCATGAGAACCCGAAGTTTTCGAAAAGCTAGAGCCTCCGTAATAGGCAGACCTTTAACAATTGTTAATCAATCTTTGTTTTTGAAATTTTTAAAGATGTTGGTGATCTTTTTCCTTTTTAAGAGATTATTCGTATATTTTTTTGATATTTTAAACTTTGGTTTGTTTTCTTTTTTATGGACTATGTCGATTTTTATCAATTTAACGATTTTATAAATAAAGAGATTATGTGTTCATATATTTTGTAAACTTTGTTATTTTTCTTTCTTAGTTTACCATATTTCCAAAGTTATTGTTTTTCATTTTCCTTTATTTCATACATATGTTGTGTTAGTAGAAAATTTTGTAAATGTAAATTTTTTGAATAGTTTAAGAGACATGCCGCGAAAATACAAAAGCAAAGCCAGGTGCAGACAAAAGTGAGTTGGAAAATAAATAGCAATAAAGAATGTTAAATATGTGATATAACGGAATTTCTCTTGCACGTAATTACAATATCCTACTTCAAAATGTATACCAATAAAGACCCATTTCATCCTTCTCAATTTTTAAAAGTTCCGTTACCTGCAATACATGCCCTTATTACGTTGTAAGATGAGTCTAATGAACGGCGTAAACAAATCATTTATATGGTCTCATTTCAACCCAAACCATTTTTGGGATTTAAAAGTACCCTTGAAATAAAGTTTCTTTACATTATACATATTTAGCTCTTCAAGACGTATCGTTTGTTTGAGTGCTACTACTTATGCCAATTCCTTAAAACAGCCTATGTATGGACACCCTAACATAGATATTGAATTGAAAAGTAATTTCCATAAAAAATTATTGGTAATAGTTGCAAAACCACCTATACTATAAATACATATATTTACAATTTAATGTCCTGAAATCTGCATAAAAAATTTGTTGAATATTTCGGTTTTTATTTTAGAAAGGTTGAGGTTAATAAGAAATTATAAAGACTATTAATTTTCAAATCAGCCTGGACATGTTTGCTGTTTTTCTCTAGAAATATTCAGCAAAAGTTTTTGCTAATTTTAGCACAGCAAATAGCTATTATCAATTAACTAAAATTCAAATTGAATATAACTAAAATTTAGTAAATTTAATTAAGACTTTTAGTTTCGTTACTTTTATCTTGCTAAAATTTAACAAAAAAATGCTAATTTTAGCAGTTTTTCCCGCAACGGCATTTTTTACTAATTTTTAGCAATTTTCTCTGAAATGAAAATTTTTATTTATTATGTTTTTGAGCTTATTTTGCTATTTTTATTGGTTTTTTCTATGACAGCTCAATTCCAAAGTAAAGATGTTACGAATAGTGTATTCGGATATTTGGAGAATATTTGCCGAATTATTTTGCCTTTCAGTTTCACATTTATTTTGTACAAACAACAAGTTCTGAGCTTTGAGTTCAATTTATCCAAAAATCGTCCAAAATTGTTTTATATATTTTTTTGTTTTATAAGAAAAAGCTAATTTTTTTTATCTAAACTGAAAGTTTTTAATACAATAGGGTTTTCCAATAGGTACTTGACAACTGTGAATTTAATTTGTGAACGCACTATTTCACTGATCATCTAACTGGTACTTTACTTTTTTTCAGTAAACTCAACATTTTCATCATGGTAAAGTACACGAACGAACAACGTATGCAAATTATAAAAATGTATTATAAAATGTATAATGGTGACCGCAACTTTAAGAGCATTAACTGCAATTTTCGGTCATTATTCTCGCCGTAGTATACAAGCAATAACAAGTTTAGTGCAAAAATTTGAGTCTACATATTCATTGTGTGATGCTGCCCTGCCACTGAGACAACGGCTTGGTCGAAGTGCCGAAAATATCGCTGCCGTTCAGGCGTCCGTAGCAAACGATCCAATTCAGTGGATTTCGCTGCGTTCTCAAGAACTGGGCATCGCCAAGACCACTTTATGGCGAAATTTGCGCAAGGATCTTGGTTTACACCCATACAAGATCAAGCTGACTCAAGAACTGAAGCCGATGGCCGATGGAAATATCTTATATGGTTTGCCTTTTATTTAAGAAAAAGTTGTCAAGTCCTTATTGAAAACCCCTTTAGTTATAGTATTTAATTTTTCTTAAGCATTTTAATATTTATATTGTAAAACTTCACTGCGCATGAGGAATTTTTAATACATATAATAAAATTCATCATATGACATATAGTTTTAATAAACAAATATTGATATATTTATGAAAGACAATATTCCCTAGCACACGATAAAACTTTGTGGATTAATAGGAAATGTTATAGGTATTTAAAACTAATAGAAATTATACAATATTTTTTAAAGTTTTTCTTCTTGCTTCTATTGCTAAAAACTTTTAAAATAAAAATAAGTAGTATTAACAAAAAAATTAATTATATTTACAACTTATTTGTTTTAATTTGACAAGAATATGTTTCAGAAATTTGTTTAATTTATATATAAAACTCAAAAAAAAAACAATGCCACAAAATCAAATTATGTCATTGTCAGTACAAAATGTTGTAAATGTGACTAAAATCTTAAACATTTTTCCTACACAAAATATTTAAAGAAAAAACTTGATAAATTTAAAACAAAAAAAACCAAAATAATAAATTTGCATTTTACATGTCTAAATTGCATTTTTATTTTTCATGTTTAATACTTCAACATTTTCCTGCCCTTTCGACTATTGCTTTTCAACAAAGTACATATACATCATAAACTTTTAGATTACATTCTTAAAGAGAATTTTACAATTTTTCTAGTTTAGTTTTTAGTTTTTGCTGTATTAAAAGTTAAAAGTTTGTTTTTATGCAAAACTTAAGTTTTATTTTCGTAGAAAAAGTAAGAATAAGACGATAAAGCAAGAGTTTAGATACAAATAATGTGCTAAGTGCATTGTAAAAATGCTACTAAAAAATATAAGTTAAATTTTATGCTACTAAGTTAATATTATTTATATTAAACATTTATACATTTTTTTTATATGTTTGATATAATTTTTATTAAAAATAAAAACAAAAACAAGACCGTACTTTGTCTTTTATACAAGTTTAATATAATTTTTATTAAAAATAAAAATATCAACACATTCCTGAAAGTGCTCAATTAATAAATTTGAAAACAAATAACTCTATAGAATATTTGTTAGGACAATATCGTAAAAAAGAACTATATATATATATAATTTTAATTTTCATTGTACAATTAAAGGTCGGAAAACCATAATTTTTATTTTTAATAAAAACTATATCAAACTTGTATAAAAGACAAAGTATGCGCTTGTTTTTGTTTACTCTCCCTGTTTTTGTTTTTAAACAAAATAAAAAATAAAAAGGAGGAAAAAACTAAAAACTAGTATTGAATATCCACCAAAGGTAGACCTTGCACATAACAAATAAGTTTTCAATTTGTTTCTGATCAATGGTGATAGTCTTTAACTTCGAGATCATACATTAGTTCTCATTTAGTGGGAAAACTAGGTTATATGAATGTTTGATGTTTTGCATGAGATTGTCACTTCTTTCAAAACGTGTTCTGATGATGGAAAGCTAGAAAATTCCCGAAATAGATTTATCAACACATTCCTGAAAGTGGTCAATTAAAAAATTTGCAATTAATAGATTATTTGTTAGGACAATATCCCAATAAAGAAATATATGGAATCGAACTTGAATAATTTTCATTTCCATTTTAATTTTTTAAATATTTCAGAATTGTTTATGTTAAAATATTTTTTTAATAACTTTTTATAAGAAAATTTAAAATTATTAAATTATTAATTATTATATTGTAGTTATAATTGAAAACTTCAACAAACTGAAAATATTATGTACACAGAGAGAATTTTATTGGACAAAAAATAAGGAAAATTTTCGTAACAAATTGAACGAAAAATTAAATCCAATGTATACTTTTGGAATTCTCTTATTCTTTTATTTGTATAAATTCAAATTTTAAATATATCTGTCATTATATTTGTATGATCAATATAATGTGGCTATTTTAAGATTTTGTGATTTTCCTTTTAAATTTCAGAGATTTTTATATATTTTTTCTCTTTTAATCCGTTAAACTATTTTTTTATTTTTGAATTTTTGATTTCAGCATTTTTTTTATTATATTATTTTTGGCAATTTTGATAGTTTTTAACAATTTGTTTGCAATTTTTTTTGTTTATTTGTTATAATTTTTCGGCATACAAAATTATGCCGATTTAAGCTGTTTTCTCAAAGTTATAGCAATTTGCCGTTTTCCATTCAATTTTCCACTTGCAATGGTTTTTCTATTTCAGAGATTTTTCACACGTTCACGCAGAATAAAGACACTTTTGAATATGTTTGCAGGTAATTATATATATGTTTGTAAATAAAGGGTCCGCCAAATAACTTTTTTTTTTTTGAACTCCTGAACCAATTGGACTTTGTACGGCGTCATACCAAGGTCTTTATGCAAAATTCGTCTCAATGATGTCTCCGAAATGTTCAATTGTTGAGAACGACGGTGAATTGATGTTGATGGCGCTTCATGCACACTTTCTGCCACAGCAGCAATATTCTCGGGTGTAAGCACTGTTTTTGGCTTTTCACGCTTTGGTTTATCGATGAGGATGCCAGTTTCTTTCACTTTTTTTACAAGATAACGAACATACGGACCATATTCGTTCAGCGGAAGGATAAAACTAATTATCTGTCAAATCAGACATGAGCTAAGTGTTACCATTCACGAAATAAGCACTAGTTGAAAAAAAACGTTAGATGGCGGACCCTTTACTTAAAATGAATGAAGAGCTTTGTACTTTCTAAGAAACTAGTTTTCCAGTGAATCTTCTTTATAAAGTGAATGAAATTTTAAATAACTAAAATTATGATCTTCATAATTTTTTTTTGAAAACTTGCATTAATTTAATTAAATGTTTCAATGCAGGAGTTCCAGTGCAACTTCATTGCTTCCATGCATACATTTATTAATATAATGCAGATAGTTCTCTCATCACTATTCACATAACTGAAAATTTAATTTGAAAAAACCCCAAATGCCATTTAGCCTTATTTTCACAATATCCCGGTACTGGTACATTAACTGACACATTTGTTGTTGTTATAAATTTTCATTCTAACAGTTTGTTAAATTTTAACTGGACGTTCAGTAATCGTGCCTTAGGAACTAGAGTTTAGACTTGTAATCTGATTTGAATTTTTTTCTTTTATTAATTTCTAAATTTAGTCAAAACACTTTTAAATTTCTTTTCTATTCCCAATCAAAATTTGAACGAAAAACAAGCAATAAAAATTAGTTGAAAACGATCCTACAGAAAAAACTGCTAAAATTAGCAGATTTTTGTGCTAAATATTAGTAATATAAGAATAGCAAAAATAAATCTATTGAATTTACAAAATATTTACGAGGACAAGAAATTCTCATTGAGTTTGTGATTTAACATAACAAATATCTCTAGAAATTCTAATAACAAAGTCCCCTGAAGATTTCCTTGGGCAGGAATGAAATCCGGATAGGGACACGCCTACATCAGATTGCTTTTCACAATTTGTTAAATAAGTTTTGGGACTTTAGCACATTTAATTACTATAAATGCAATTAATGTTTATCCCGATGAAAATAAATTTAAATATGTAGTTATATTTGAGCTAAATTTTAGTTAATTGAAAGTAACAAAATAATCTGCTAAAATCAGCAAAAACATGTACTAAATATTAGTACACAACAAAAAATCATTAAAAAATGTGAAAATTTAAAAAAAAAAATAGTTTTTTTTTAAAGCGAATAAAAGTCTGCCCTTATGTCTGCAAATCTACAATTTTTAACAAAAATTTCTGTTGATTTTAGCAAAATAAAATGTTGTTTTCGTTGTACTAAATTTAAAGTAATTATAGCAAATATTTGTTTAGTATAACTGATTTGGCTTGCTATTTTTGTTAATTTTACAGAATAAAATGCTATTTTCAATTAACTAAAATTTACATCGAATATAATAAAAATTTTGTATAGTTAACTAATTTATTTTTGCTTTTCTTAGTTTATCAATATTTAGCAAAAAAAAAAAAATCTGCTAAATTGAGCAGTTTTTTCTGCAAGATAATTTTTAACTAATTTTTAGTAGCTATTTGTGCTATTTTTACAAGGTTTATTTCAATGAGTGTAATAGTAATGCATTACATGACAATATTTGTTGCACGGATCCGGCGTAATTTTCTTTCTTCAAATTCGTAGAAAATTATTTTACGAATTTGATTATTAATTATAAAATATAAGTTTTGCACAAAAACTGTCAACTTAGCGAATTTACGCCGTGGGTGGGGCAGTTTTGCCGATTTAAGTTACATTGGAAATCTTAAAAATATATGTATAAGGAATAAGGATAATTTATGTTTTAAACATAAAAATTAATTTTAAGATTTTAAATAAAAAATAATTTTTCCAAAAAAAAGTTTGGTTGAGTACCGACAGCGCTTTAACACTGGGTCCTTTCATAAGTTTTTTTTGACGGCCTGGTATAAAAAGGGTAAAATAACCCACATACAAAATCTATCTCAAAACTTTTACAGAAAGAAAGTTAAATAAAATAAATGTTTTAAATTGTCAAAAATGTTAAGCGATAATAAAAAACTTCTCTCAAATCCTTGTCGGATAATAAAAACTTAATGTATTTTCACACATATGGTTTGCATATGAAGAATAAACAAAAAGCAATATACCAACACATACAAATAGGCTGACCATTCGTAATGATTAGTGCATGTGAAAATTAATTCGTATATGAATATATATGGGCTTGTATAATATGTTCATATATGGTTAAAGCTTGACATATATGTACAATATGTACATTGTACATATATAGTCAAATATATGACCATATATGGTCTCAGTATCACCATATATGTTCGGATCCGAAATTTGAGGGTATATGGTCGTATATGATCATGTATGTTCATATATGCTCATATATGACCCATACATACTCATATATTATCATATACGACCATATACCCTCAAATTTAAGATCCGAATATGTATATGCGACCCTATATGAGACCATACATTGCCATACATTTAACTACATATGGACATATATGGTCTGCTGTACCCGTATATGATCATTAGACTGGTCGTAATTATATTTTTTTTTTTGAAATTTGATTGCTTGCGCTGCTTAAAATATGAGGTTTGGTGTAAGAAATCATGTCCTAATTTATCAGCTCAATCCGACAGTGCCTAGTCGTGCCTAGTGGGGCCCAAAGTTTAGAAAACGGTAAACAAGGCGAAAAAGTCACTTTTTTTTAGTTTTTGTAAAATTTTTTAAATGTCGTAAAAGTTTTTACTCAAAAAGGTAAATTAATCAAAATGAAGATATAATTATGTTTTTAAAAAGGTATAAAAACACAAAATCGGTTAAAAACTAGCCCAGTAATAAATAATGCCCCAGACCACTAAGGTGGCAATTATTACTTGACCGATAAATTCGAGCACACATTTAAAAAATTTTTTATATTGATTACTGAAATATATTTTTTTTATTTAAAGGACTCAAATTTGTGGGATGTAGAAGAAGTTTTTTTTTTTGGATGCCGTTAACCTGTCCTAATGTGATGTCAAAAACGGACAAAATTTTTGGGGTGTTTTTCAAATCTCCAATTTCAAATTTTAAAAAAATTTCTTCAACAAAATCGTAAAAATTGAGATTTGGACTCCAGTGACTTGTTTAGAACATGTTAGAGATCGAAAATAAAAAATTTTAAAAATATCCCCTGTCACACTTGGGTAGGGCAACGATTTAATTTTTGCAAATTTCGAGGAAATTGTGTTTTTTGGTAATTTTTGCCTTATTTGTTGTCATAAAATATTTAAAATCGAAAATTAGCTACTTTTGTACCGTTTGTTGTTTTTGTTTATCATCATGACTTAAGGTTGAGAATAAAAAATTTTGGACATCATTAACCCATGTGGACCAGAGGCCCCAAGAGACCCCACACTTATATATTTCAATTTACAAAAAACGTTGAAGATTTTTTTACTACTTTCGAATTTTAATAAACGTGATGTAAAATATAATAACACAATATTTGAAGATTCTGTGCCAAAAGTTTTGGACATATTAAACAACGTTAACCCTTGCCGAGCCGCATTAAGGTCAAAGAAGTTACTGCGAGAATTTATACATATTTGAACAAAAAGTATTTAAATTCTTTTTTTTTTTACAAACCTGGCTTAGACCAGTACTTTAATCATTTAACATATAATTTGGACTAAATTAACCCTTAGATGCTCTTGCTGTCAAAAAGACACATAGTTGAAGAAACTTTAAAAATATGTTGTGTTATGTTAACACAAGCATAATAAGTTTTTTCAACTATGGGTCTTTTTGACAACAATAGCATCTAAGGGTTAATTTAGTCCAAATTATATGTTAAATGATTAAAGTACTGGTCTAAGCCAGGTTTGTAAAAAAAAAAGAATTTAAATACTTTTTGTTCAAATATGTATAAATTCTCGCAGTAACTTCTTTGACCTTAATGCGGCTCGGCAAGGGTTAACGTTGTTTAAAAAAGAATCGAGATTTCAAAGCGTGAAGAAGCCGTTAATTGCAAATAATTGAAAATCTTGTGTAGTGAATTATTTAAAGATTCTTAACGTGACTGTTCTTAAGAAAAAAAAAAGACAATTGTTTTAAGAATTTAATTTTTTGATATATGGTGCTTCATAATGGTGTTTACCCACTAAGAATTTAATTTGGAAGTTGTTGTTGCTGTACGTGACTCGTTTTACACTAGACCCCATTACGTGTACTTGCATACCCAAGGATCTTGGTTGGTGGTCATATGGTTTAAAATTTGCCATTATATTGTGCCTGACTTGCTATCAAATTGTGCCTAACGTTTGCCAGTGATGTACCACCACTTATTGGATTTTTGTATTGTCTATTGGTATTAACCGGAAAATAAATAACCTAGAGCCAAGTAAGGACATTCTTTGGGAAGTTATTATACACTCTGCTGAAGCTGCTTGTACCCGGATGAGACCACTATTACATGCTGTGGTTATTGGACACAGTATCAATTATACTATTGCTATTTGGATGGATGATAAACAAATTTGATATTGGAATCTTTATATTACCCCTACCTATAATTTATATTTTGAATTGTGATAAGTATAATTTAAAGAAAAAAATTGGTATTCAAATTTTAATTTAACATTTTTTCACTAAAATATAAATTTTTTTAAATTTATAAATTTTAAGTTGATTCGGGAGCCCTACATCTAAATTATTGCCAAATTATTAGAATCCAGAACATCTATTTTTTTTAGTAAATCTACAGAGCATACATCCTCGTCATCTATGGGCCCACAGATTATACGATGGACAACTAATGAGTATGTAACAGTGAGTATTAAATGAACTTTTATATCGTAGTTTATTCTAATGATTTGGCCTACATACACAAACGTGATACTTGTGATTTTTTATTAGTTTGCTAATTTTAATTAATTAAATTTAGAAAAGAAAACGAAATTTAAAATTTAAATTATTCCCTTCATACAATTTGTTTTGCTTAAATTTAAAGTTGAATACTGGTCTCTTTCCTAATATTTTCAAATATGAATTTTGTCCTTGGAATATTGTTTTAAACGAAAAAAAAAAGAAAAATATGATTTCTTGCTAAATTTTCCTTAATAAAGGGTTCCTAGTAACCAAACCATTTTGTATTTGGGTCATCAATAAATAATTTTTTTGGATTTTATTTGATGATAAGGTTGGGTTATGGGCAGTATATAGGGACAAGATCTACCCCTATTCTCTTCAAGGTTGATCATAATAAACATACAATCCAAACTATTGTTGATCGCACGTAATTTTGTGTGGTATTAGGATAGCAATTGGTGAAAAGATCCCCGCCCCATCCGACGAGCCCTAGCCGGTTTAAAACGTGCGTCACCAATTCTATCAAACGATTTTCTTTATTTTAACATCATTACCATTACAACCTAAAATATCTGTTGCTTTTTGAAAAAGTCACAATTGCTCTAATGTTAAAATAGCATTTGGAATTTAAAAGTCAAACAATTTCGCAAAAACTTAAATTTTTAAAATTTTTATTTTATGGTCTTATATTTTATGGTCTTTTAATTTTTAAAATAAAAATCAGAAATCTAATTGCTATTGTTCAATTTTAAATTCTTAACAAAAATTATTTGCTAGACGTTTCCTTTATGTTGCGTTTTATTTTGATGTTTATTTAAATATTTTAATGTACACTCCCGATTAATACATTTCCGATAAATACGGACTTATTTCACTGTACGTTCGACTGTACGTTACTTCGCAAATGATTTTTATTTTAAACAATTGTTTTTCGATCATAACAAAAAAGTTGCTAAATAACTAAAACGACAATTCAAAATAAAAAAGTTTTTGTTTTTAAAGTTTTTTGTTTGAGTTTTCAATAAAAATTTAAGTAGAAAAATTTTTAACCCAGATAGTGCCGGATTTTTTTTTTTTGAAAACTTAAATTTTTATTTCGAAACTTAAATATTTATGGGGTTCTTAACATTTTTTATAAAAAAATTTTTTTTTTAAAACCTATAGATTTCCCGGAATCGGGTGTTCTTTTAAAAGTACTGTCCACAGACAGAACATTTTGCGCTGCAATACAGCATTACGCAAGCTTTCCATTTATTTATTGTTGAACTAAGATGTTACTCTTATTAATTTTTAAACAAAACTAACAATTAACTGGATGTAAATGATTTACTTACATGTTTTTTTCCATTACGTACTATTAGAAAAAATCACTATTCTCAAAGCACTCAATAAGCAATTAAAATACCCGGAACTGCTGCACCAACTGACGCTTTCGAGCTGCGAAGCTAAATAACAAAGCATAAACAATAATAATATAAAAATATATATACAGAAATGCACCTGCATAACAGCGCTTTTCTCTCATGTGTCAGATGTTCTTTTAAAAGGCCGGTTGCGCCAAGTGGGTTAAAAGTTTAAAATACAAAAATATAAAACATAAAGCAAATTTTTTCAATAAAAACATTAACTATTCCATATCTTTTCAACGGCTTAAGCTACGAGAGTCACTTACCTCATTTTAAAGCTACTTAAATTGAAGTTTTACTACAGTACACAGATTATTCACTTCTCCACGGCAAAATACATTGTTGTCAAAAACCGCGGTTCAAAAAGCCATATTTAACGCTCTAATGGGTAAGGCTGCCTCAGGGCAGTCTTCATAAAATTTACCACAAATGCGTTTTATACTTAGAAATTAATATATTCCGATAGAAAACTAAATTTGCTAAATATTTTGCGAAGAAATTTTTCGTGTGCCATCCACGGTTTGGAAGCGATAAAGCTTCAAAAACAAAATTTCGTAAAATTTCAAAAACTTATTATTTAAAAAAAACAAAAATAGTTTTTAAAAATCTAAAAAACCAATTTAAGTTGACTAAAAACTCTTCATAATAAAATATAAGTAAGATCGAAGCTTTAATAATAAGTCCTTACTTTAGTCCAAGGACTCACAGGATTTTATCAGGATTCCTCTACAGGACATCGTCTTAACTTATAAACTAATTGACGGATTTTTATGAAATTTTGCAGAAAGAAGACATTAAGTATTAATAGAAAAACGTTGAAGTTTGAACAATATAAATTGAAGTTTAAATACTTTTTCGCCTATTTTCGCTTTTTCCAAAAAGCGAAAATCGCGTTATCTTCTTAAATAGCAGCAGAAAAAAATAGTTTTTCGAGTGTGGTTATATGTATCTTGGTAAGAGAAATAATTTTTGTCCAAAACTTCTCCTTTATATGCTTTAGTTTCCCAAATGTACCATAAAATATTTTGGCTCATATCGCCAAATTAGGCAACGATAAACAATTTTGTTGGAAACCTTATTATTTGTTTTTCGAGTGGAACACATTGTATGAATTTCGTTGCAAAACAGCGTTTGCCAGTTAGACGGTGAAAAAAACTTGTTTTTTTAATTTTTAAAAAAATATATGTTAAATATAAATTACTTGCCTATGACGTGTAAAAATCCGACATAGCTTTCTTATGGAATACAAAATGTGACAGATGATCCCAGGTTCCATTCCCGGTGACGACAACATCAATTTAGAAAAATAATATGTATGAGTTTTCTATCACTTATATGTATCACAGCGCCCACCTTCTGTGTTCCCATAGCACTTAGCCCCACCGAAGTAAAATAATGAATCAGGGCTATGAAACAAAAAGTTTCAAAAGTTCGCCAACCCGACATCAGGTGGCTAGCAACAACTGTTCAAAGACTTATCATCTCGCGCAATTACAGTGTTGCCAGGTTTGAAGCCCTTCATATTTCAAGACCTTTCATCTCTCCACTATCCCCTTTCCAAAGAAAGCAACACATTAATTAATAGGAAAAATTTCCTGAGTGTTGCTTCACTTTCTACAAAAGAAAAAAAAAAAAAATATGCTGGAGTACCAAAAAGGGATTCGGTGACAGTATAGAAGAATAATTTATAATTACCGTATATTTTTTTTTTAAATTTTAGAAAACCTGTTATTTAAAATACAGCTGTTCAAACACCGGATTTTAGTAAAAATGCATTTTACAGTCAAGAAGTGAATTACTTTTGTGAACCAGTAAACCAACGATTAAAGTGCCTTTAAATTTTAATTTAATTTAGGCTACAAGAGTCAATGATACCTCATTTTAAAGTTTAAAATGAGGTATCATTGACTCTTGTAGCTTAAACTAAATAGTATAAGCAAAGAGAGAGAAAACACTTCATACTCCTCTCAGCAACATCATACAGAACTCGGTCAAGCAAATGAAAACATTGTTGCACACTAAAAAATAACTGCAACATATTGATAAAAAAAATTGTTGCTTAACACACTTACTTTTATTTTTCTTATATTTTGTTATTTTCTATTAAAATTTAATGTATTTTATTTTGCTTATTTTATCGTTAAAATTAAAATGTTAAATAAATATACATTTTATTATATTATTATTCAAAAACATGATAAAAATTAATTGAAACTTTTAAATTTCAGCTCCATGTTTTCATATCCTCGGTGCGAGTTTTCGAATTGCGAAATTTAGCATTTTGACAAACGCCTATATTTTTAATTTCCGGGAAAAACCCGGGCCTTTTGTTTATGATATATTACATAACATAAATGATTAGACAAACAGAAAAAAAAAGATTTAATTTTATATAATTTTTTTCCTAAATCAAACTTAAGAAATTTTACGATTTTCAGCAAAAAAAAACGTATTTTGCGGAGCTATAAACATTTGTTTTTTCCAAACATACATTAAAATATGTATTTTCATTTAACTAAAAATGTATCGAATTAATCAAAAAATAAAACATTGAACCAGTATTTACAAAAATGTATTTTTAAGAATTATTTTCGTGACACAACTAAAACCAATTTTGTTCTGCAGTCATTTTTGCTAAATATTGTCAAACTATGGCGCCCTCTACTGACGGCGAAAGCACTCAGACCAATTGTTTGTTATTTTATATTTATTTGAGTTACCTTCTTTCTTGTCCTTAAAAAAATATGACTTTAATCACAATTTAAGCCTACCTTTCATTTTTGATTTTTGCCTATGAGACAAAGCACTGTGCGACGACGTCTGAAAATTAGGCATTTTAAAAAAATCTTTAAAATTAATTTTTACACAATACGTTTTTACATTTTTATCGAATTCGTGGGTCATTGTGGATTCCAGGCTAAAGTAAGTTAGTGATCTACGATAAAGTCAAAATTCAATGTCTGAATAATTTTAAGTGTAATAAATAAATATATAAAATAAATGACGCCTGTCCATACTAGTCTAGTGTGATTTAAAAATTAATAGTGTTTATAATTTTTAAAGAAAAACGTTTATTATTCTTCTTAACCTCAACATTTCTAAAATAAAATAAAAAATTTTAAATTTTGCGAATTTTTAATATGTAATAACAAACTTTTTTTTTCAAACATGGGATATTTCGGCGAAAATTCGGAACTGGTTAACGTTTCCAAAAAAAAAAACGATTTCTTACATTTGGAAACATTTGCAATAAAACTGGGGGTGTAATAAACGAAAATCGATATATTGTTATTCTAATGGACATCCTAGTATATATATTTTATAGTATAGTTTATCTGCATGTGTGGGTATGTGTCTGATTGTGTAAGTGACGGAAATATAAGGCATTTCATTATAATACAAACGAATGCACATGAATACTTAAAACTGACCATGAGTGGTGTATACACACTTGTGAGCATTGTTGCGTACATGTGTTCGAGAGAGTAAACACACACATAGTAATAGTATACACAATCACAACAGCCTTTGGGAACAAAATGGTTAGTATAACTAAAATTGTTATAGTTGTAGTAGTAGTTGTAGTAGTAGTTGTAGCAATTGTTATAACAGCTACAGGATTTGTATGAATTTGTGTTTTTTTGTTATTACCATTTTTTGGTCAATATTTTATTATTTAAGTGGCTGCACTGTAGGACAAATTATGCTGTAATTTCTTTACTCTGTTTAGATTTTTTTTTTAGTTCGTGATTATTTATTTTTTTTTCTATTTCATATTTCGATAGTTTGACCTACTAATAATAGTTTGACCTAATCATATATCAAAAAAAAATTCGCAGAAATAAAAAAGTTTTAGAAAAAGTACTTGCCCTATACTTTACTTGAGCAATATTTACTTTTAGTGCTTTTTTCTCAAAACTATATATTGAAAATCGGGTGCCACTGTGCAACCTTAACGTATAGTTCTATTTTTAATCGGATTTTTTGTTTTGTCGAGTACTAAAAAACCAAAACCCTAACGTAGAAACATTTTTAAATATTGGCCTGTTTACCCAGCAAACTTTTCTATTACCCGGTAATAGGTTTGGGAACAAGAAATTAAGCTCGGTCGGTAACTGGTTACTTTTCTATTACAAACTCTATTATTTTAGCAAGGGCATGTCCATTCTGGTATCACCTTACAAAGCACATACCATATTACCTCCAATATAAAAGTAATAAGATTTTTTATTGAAAATTCATTTTTTTTTAATTTGAATTAAACTAAAATTTAAAATTATTTTATAAATGAAATTTTTATAAGTTTTGGGTGTAAAAATAAACTTTTTGTAATAAAGCGGTAACTTGTTACTTTTCTATTACAAACCCTATTATTTTAACACCAGCATGTCCATCGAGGTAACTACTTACATCGGTAAAATGTTTACTCCTCATTTATAGGTAAACAGTTATCAAAACTTTGTATTTAAATGTTTAATCTTTAAATCATATATTATTTTAAAATTGTGAAATTTGTAGTAAAAATTTAATTATATTAAATTTTGTATTAAAACGAACTAATTATAAATAATTGAAATTTTATAATTCTTTAAGAGTCGTTTGGAGTCGCCTGCATTAATAGATTTTATATTCAAAAATTCAAAGGAATTTGAAGAAAATTGAAGAAAATTGTGTCCTAGGCGAACAACTAGACGAAAAACAACTCAAGAAAACTCGACCATTAAATTTTTGAAAAGGTGAACGTTTTTAAAGTTTCATGTAAATTTAGTGAAATATTTTTTGTAACCCTTGAGAGAAGTTTCTTTATATTAAAGTCGCATTAAGAATAGTCTTCGTTTACAAAAATTCAGAGGAAATTGTGCAGAGGGCGAACTACTACTCTAAAAATTTGTCTATTTTCACACATTTGTATGAAAGTAGTTTAGTTTTATCGAGTTTTTTTTCGAGTAGTTGTACGCCAAGAACACGATTTTCATCAGATTCCTTTGAATTTTTGAATTTGGAAACTATTAATGCAGGCGACCCCAAAAAATAAAAGTCTATAGCACGATTTTCTTAAAAAATTGTGTAAAATGACATCAAGTGTTTAAAATATGCATATTTTCACACATTTGTATAGAAGTGGTTGAGTTTAATCGAGTTTTTCCTTCGAATTGCTTTAAATTTATGAATCTCCTAATGCAGGCGACTCCACCAAATAAAAGTCTTTAGCGAAAATTATTATTTTATTTAAAAAAAAATACCTTTTCTTAACAAAGTACTTTCTATTAAAAAAGTTTCTTGTCTTAAGTTGTAAAAAATTTTATGTTTGTTCAAAATTTCTCTAAAACAATTTGAAATAAGCCGAAAAATATGGTATATTTTGACCCAAATGTTTAACCACTAAACATAAGAATGGGCTGCTAAAAAAAAATAAGTGTCGCTTATTTTTTTTTCTATATTACTTATTTTAATTTTGTTTAGATTAGAGAATACCCATCTTAAGAATTACTAAATCTGTTTCCATCAGCTGTTATATCATCAGCTGTGTTACCAGCTGTTGTTTATTTACAAAGCTATAAATGTGGTTTTGTTGAATATATAGAAACGAGGGAGTTGCCAAAATTAGCGGCAGTAGTTTGAAAAAAATATTTTGAGGAAAATATTTTGTTTTAAGTTTCAAGGAGCCACATTGTTTTGTAGTTCTTTTTTTTAGAAATCAAAAATAAATGATTTCAGTAAATTTGTAAATTTGGAAAAAAATTGGTCACCGTTATGCAATTCAATACTTTCATTTGAAAGGTCTCAGTTCAACCAATATTAAAGCAGTGCTTGATTCTAATCTGGGGGAGTCTGCTCCCTCGTTTACCACTATAATTTATTAGGTGGCAGAGATAAAGTCGCATAAAAGCCGAACAATTTCGAATGTAGGAAAAAATCAGACACCCCCTCGACTAAATATAATAGACATTAATATACATAATTTTTAGCATAATTCAACTGGAATTCTTTAACAAAACGCCTGTTTTTATATCACTTAAAATACATTTTTTTGAATAACAAAAATACTTTAAAGTTTGCGGACATGTGTCGTATCCCAGTTAATGCGTCTCCAAAACCTCTTTCATTTGGTAACCCATTTGTTCCAAATTTCTCTAAAACAATTAAAATAAGCCCAAAAAAAAGGTTAATTTTTGATCCACTTTTTAACCCCTAAACATGGAATTGGGCCTCAAAAAATAATACGTGTCCCATATATTGTTTTCTATATCACATATCTAAATTGTATTAAGATCTGAGAGTACCCATCGGGAGACTCCCCTCATAAGTGTGTTCAAAAATTGCTAAATCTAGCCATAAAATGGCTAAATTGTCAACACTGGTTACAAGGCGATTTTTATTTGGATTTCAAGGAATATTAACTAATTTTAAAGCCAGATTAAGCAAGATTATTCGAGTTTATGAACATTCGTTTTCTAGTAATACATAAAAATATATTAACAGTGATATTATGAAAATAATTTTCTAAATCTGACAATGCCATTCAGTTTGCGTCACCGAACTTCTTCAGAGAACCACTGGAGAGTTTTAATCTCTTACTTATCAATCTACAATATTTCTCCGAGGAAGTTCGGTGACACGAACTGAAACATGTAAAGAATAATCTTCCTCACGTCATAATTTATGATAAAGGATCGAAAAATAAAAAAAAAATTTTATTTTGATTTATAAAAAATAAATCTTGTAAAATTTAATTGAGTTTGGAAACAAAATAGTCAAATTGTTAAAATTTTTATCCTGGAAATTTGTATCAAAAATTAGAAAAAAAAAAACTGTTTTTAAGCCAGGAGTGTACAGTGTTTAAGGTCAAAATTAACTTACCACTAAAATAAATTATTTCAACAGAAAAATTTAAAAAACATACCTGAAAGAAAAGAAAAAAATTGTTAATAATGTTATTTATTAATATTATATGAATAAATAATTGTATAAAAATATTCTAAGACAATAGTTTATAACCAGATTATATTCAGGAAAAAATGGAATAAGGCAATATAAATGTACGAGCGCGGTCCCAAAATTAGCCGAACTGAAGTATAGACGCCGGCAGTAATTCGAAAAAAAAATTACTTTGCTGAAAAGTTAAAACCTTATAAAACATATGTTTTAAGTTTCAAGGGGCCACGTTGTTTAGTATTTTTTTTTTTTTTTTTGAGACATCAAAAATAAACGATCTTAGTGAATTTGTAAACATGGAATAAAATAAATTGGTCACCGTTAGGTAATTCAATACTTTCATTTGAAAGGTTTCAGTGCAACCAATATTAAAGTCGTTTGCAACTATAAAATATTGGGTGGCAGAGTTTAAACGAGTCCGTACGAGCTGCCAAGACGAACACTTTAATGGTCAGACCATTGAAGTGTCCAACGATTAAGAATTCCCCAAAATAGAATTGGATGATCGTCGGCTGAAGTTGCGTGAGCTGACTGAAATGTTAAGCATTTCAAAAAGTGTCATGTATTGCATATTGACCGAAAATTTGGAGATGAGAAAGCTTTGCGCAAAATGGTTTGCCGAGTTTGCTCACAATAGAAGACAAGGCAGCAGTTCACACATTCACTATTGCGATGGCCAAAATCGATGAATTACAGTTCGAATTACTTCATCACGCACTTTATTCGCCAGATTTAGCTCCCTCGGATTATTTTCAATTTCAAAACTTGAAAAAATTGCTCGTTGGTAAAAGATTTGACAACATTAAAGAGATGGAGTCTGCGGTGGTATTTCAGGGATTTATTTATTATAAATCGACTTTCTTCTGATAAAACAGTCGATGTTGTTGTTTGTCACATATGTATGGCTTAAAAGTAAATTCATCCAATAAAATCATGTAATAAAATAAAGTGAGCGAAAAAAGCTCAAAATAAGTTAAAATCCTACAAAAAGGTCCGATTTGGATTTAATGTGCCAAATTGTAAAAGAGTACGGCGTTTTAAAAATAAATAGTTTAGCCACCCATTTCATTATACGGTGAGCATCAGCACACTAAAGTAGAATACCTCAAGTGAAAAAATTCATTTGTGCATTCATGTGATTTTAGACTTTTGGTAATCTGTATGATGAAATTAGTCTTATGGTCCAAACATGTTTTCTTCGCTGATATTAAGCTTTCAACTTTTGTTAATGACTTTTTTGGTTTTTGGAAAAAACGGCAATTTTTTAATAGTAAAATGTATTTTTTCACATTTCGCTATTAAAAAATAGTCAAAAAGTATTTTTTCCAAACTTTGTCTTTAAAATTGGGAAAGTTCTAAAATTTTTTTTAAAATTATTTTAACGTTAGTAAAATTCGGGTTCGTTATCATTACCAATAACGCATAAATTATACGTTAAGATGCCATTGAATAGACCCCAAAACAATATAAAAAATATTTTTTTTTCGGAAACTAAAAATTTTTATACAGAAAGTCGATTAATCGGCTTTTACTTGGAAAAAGTCGAAAAGTCGACCTTTAAAAAAAGCGACAAAATCGAATAGTCCAAAAGCAAACTTTCAAAATTTTTACAAAAGTCGACTTTTTGTAGCAAGTGTACTAAGTTAGACAGTATCGACGCTATTGAATATCGCTGGGAAAAGTGTATCAGCTACAAGGAGATTATGTTAAGTTTTCCCAAAATTGTTGTGTTTTTTTTGTTAGGTCGGCTACTTTTGGGACCACACTCGTATATACTTATATTTCAGCAAAATATTTGCTGAATATTATACGACAAAACAATCATCAAAAAAATGTTAAGTTTTTAAACTTTTTTTTGTTTTTTTTTTTAAAGGGAAAAAAATCTGATCTTCTGAAATCAGCAAAAAATATACTGTAATTTGCATTCTACTACACAAAGAAAAAAAAATTTGCCAACTGAATTTGAATGTGTATTTTGGTGGCTACAGCCAACAACCAACCAATTCGGTTACCATATTCAAATGCGATATTAAAATGCGAGTTCTCAATATTTTTGTTTGTTGTAACTAAAATTCAGTTGTATTAACCAAATTTTGTAAACACCAAGATTCAGTTGTGATAACAGATTGTCGTCGTAGTAACCGAATTTCAGTTAGGAAATGCCAACATTTTTCTCTGTGTGTAAATTTAAGGGATATATAGCAAAAATTTTATATTTGTAACAGTTTTTGTTTGCAGATTTTAGTCTACAAATATTTAATAAAAGTTTTTACTAATTTTAGCCAAGAAAATTTCTATTTTCAATTAACTAAAATTTAACTCAAATATAACTAAAATGTTGTAAAGTTAAAAGTTTCATTTTTGTTGTTCATATTTTATTAATATTTAGCAAAAAAAAATCTGCTAATTTTAGAAGATTTTTCTGCAAAGTCGTATTTAATAAATCTTTAGTAGCTTTTTCTGCTTTTTCTGCTATTTTTACAGGTTTATTTCTATGAGCGTATGTTTTATTTGTTCATAAAATATTCTCTAAAAGTGTGAGTGGAGTGTTTAAATATGTATGTGTTGCAGTATATAAATATTTGACATGTAGTTGTTGTTTTTGTTTAAAGTATTACTTTGTTTTTATATACTTCTGACGATGTTGCTGCTGCAATTTTCAAAGTCCATATATGTTGTCATATGCCCTTTTGGCAATTGTTACAGACAGTTGTTGTAACTTAAAGTGCCATAAAAATAGATTTATTTGTCTCTATTGTCGCGTGCAGTTCAGTAAATATGTTTTTCAAACACCAACATCATCATGTTTTTATATATAACCATATTATATATAAATTATAAGCATTTATGCATTAGGGTCATACTTATTTGGTAAATTTGAAATACCAGGCCATTAGTATTAAAGGATTGAAAAACCAGATTTATGAAAAATTTAAAAGCATGTTTTATGAAATTTAAGAAAATCTTAAATGCAACAACAGTTTCTATATAATTCAAAATTTTAAAACAAATTCTAACCTAAAATGGATCTATGTATACACTCAGGCAAAAATGTCATAATATTTATGATATAGTTTCATTAGACGAAAATCTATGAAACATTGTTATATTTATGAAGTTTTCATAAATATGATGAACATTTTCATAAATATTTACGAAAATGAAGGTATTTATAAATATAGGGAAGCTTTTCCTTTAAGTGTACCTACATCTACACTGATAAAAATCCATGAATAAACATAACAAAAACATTTTTAATATAACAAAAACTTTCATAAAATGAATCTGTGATATTAAGTTAGGATGTGTTTTTATTGTTAAATTCGTGTTTTGTGTTGTAAAATTATTTATAAATTTTTTTTTAATGTAATAATATCAAAATTTACGAGTCCCCAGTAGAAGTCTACAAATAATCGACGAAACGTCGGGAGAAAACTGTAAACAAAAATTTAGTTTTTATTTACATGAATATTTTCGGTCTTATTAGCTCAAAAATTTAACAAATTTATGAAAAATTGGCCAAAATAAAATGACAATAATTGCGTATTTTTTTTGCATGGATTATTATGAGTGTATAGTTGATACAAAATGAAACATGATAAACAGGCGAACCACTAGAAAGCTAAAATATTAAAGGTTGTCAGATGTATAACAACAAAAAAATATAGAAATATGTAACGAAATGTATTTCAAAATTAAGTGTATTAATTAACTACGGATAACTTTATAAAATCCACTGAAATAGTTTAACAATTATTTTTTAAATCTTTTTTTTTTTTTTAATAATATATATTAAAGTCAGCAAAATTTCAATTAAATTTTTTAATTAAAACATTTGTTTTCAATTTAAATGGCTGAAAATAAAAATTAAAAAAATTTATTTCTCTTATTTTGTAAGTTTTTTTTATAACTTATGTGAAATGATATGTGGTAGTTCGGTTTTTAAATATATGGTTACGTCAATCACATGTCATATGCATCTGTTATAGTATACTTAAGGATATTAGGCGGATTCATGTAATTCTGTATTGAATCTAAACATCGTATTTTTATCACATTAGTGTCATAAATGTTTTACCTACACTGGAAAGTTTTTTATAAAATTTGCTTGATAGTTTTTCACATTGTTTCAAACATTTAAAAAATTAACATAAATAATTGTTTTGATTGTTTATTATAACACGATACGAACGAAATATATATAAAATACGGCAACAGTAGTAAATACTTACTGTGTACTCATACTTAAGCGTATTATGAATACCCCCATTTAATTCAATTGAGTTTTCTAATTATCCCAGCTAACATTTTGATTTCAAAAAAAAAAGTCTACCCTAGTAAAAAATATCAGATCTGAGAAAATCTAGTTAGATCTGCTTTCAGATATAAACTGATCTCATATATCTCAAAAAGGGGGATAAATTTGAAATCTTATCATTCTTATCAAATATGGGCAGATGTGAAAAAATCTAGCTACCAGAGTAAAAATAATATAACACAGTAGACTCGCGGTAACGTGAACTATTAAAACCTGAGCGTGTTCACGTTTACGAAGTTGTTAATGTTTACGAAGGTGTAATTTTTTACATCTTAAAAATAAAATAGACATATATTTAACTCAAATTCATATATTTTTTATTAATTCATATTCATTTATTCATATTTATATTTGCTTTGCTAAGCGAGTCACGCTTGATGCTCTTTTTATTCTATTACATCCACTTTTTCCTTTAAAGATAAAAAATTTGGTAGTTTTTGCGACATTTTTCACGACATACTTTATATTAAACTAAAAACATAATAAGCAAATCAACAGCGCGCGTTACACAAAATGCCAGAATATATTCATAAGCAATCATTTACGGGGATTCCCAATTTTTAAAGAAGTATTGCTTAAAAATGTTCAAAAGAAAACAACGTTTTCTATGTTCCATTAATTTTACATTTGTTCACGTTATTGGGCTTTCTTACTGTGTTCACGCTACAGAGTAGTCAGTGTAAAAAAAATTATGTTCATGCTAGCCGGTGTTCACGTAAGGCGGTGTTTTTGTTATCGCGAGTCTACTGTATCATCTAATATAATGTGATACAGTTTTGTAAAATTTAATATAAATAAAACGGCGTATTTAATTGGATCTTACAATATGATATACCATATCTTAATATGCTATACCATACGGCCAGGGCAATATATAATTGGATTGACAGGATTAAATTATTACATGGAATTAAACAAAATAATGTCTTGCGCCATGTAAAAAAATATAATTATGTTCCCAACGAAAAAAGTTTTTTTTTTTTTTTTTTTTTTTAGTTAGTCTCTTTACAGGAAGAGTATAGTGATATATAGCTTGATATGATTATATATAATTACATGTAACGATATATATTTAGATCTCATACTTATTTTTACGAAAAATTTTAATACAGCGCTATATATCATCATATACCATTATATCTTATGTTACATATAAGTTGATATTTTTTATCTCTTCATATATACTTGATGTAGCTCACTATGAGATCATATATGTACTTTAAATTCTATCACTTTTATATATAATTATCAGAAAAGACACAAAAAAATTCAATGTAAAATTAAAGCAATATTTTAAAAAAGCAAAAGTAAAAACTTAGAAAAGCTGCACTTAAAACAAAGTTCAAAGTTAATAGATTAAATAATAAAAAAATTATTTTAAGTCAGAAAATCGTAAAAAGCAATTATAAAAAAGTAAAAAAAAACATACAAAAAAAAGTTAATTTGCCTTCTCTGATAATTAAATATAAACATATATGCTAGAAACAAGAAAAAACTCGATTACTTTTACACAGAATTGTATATGGCATCACATATTAGTCAAATTAAAATCACATCTAATTTTAAAATCATTGATTTATATTTAAATTTTCATTATTATTTGAAATGTGAAACAAAATGGTATTGCGGATTTACAAAAAATGTTAAAGGATTTTATGAAGTTATATCAAATTGTATCAAATAATATATAACTTGATCAAATTAGATAGACCCGTTTTTCGGCTCAAATTATATCAGATGAGATGCCATGAGATAAGGTTATGTTATATGGCATTTTTCGGATCAACTAAGATATAATGTGATATGAAATAATATATATATGACTATATATATTTATATATAACCATATCGGAACTTTTTTCATCGGGCTGTGGAAATGTGAAGTTCTTGTTTTGAAATCTATGACATTCTAGTGTCTGACTGAAGACTTCGGCCAGAAAATTATTTTTTCCGGTATTGGTTATTTTACAGCATTATGGACAAATTTTACTAAATAATCAATATTCAATTTGAGGAATTTATTTTCATTGGATTGAATAGTATTAAAGTATATAAACAAAAATACCTAAAACTTGCAAAAGATAATCGTAACAATGTACTAAAATCCCTTTATCAAATTGAACATAACCAAGGACCGGACGTTAATGCAAATGCATGTATTTTCTCTGTAGTCTGAGAACAGGATAAATGAAATATCTTTGCGAATCAAAGAATTTGGGTTAAAATGCCAGCGATTCGTTAGTGCATATTTTGCCATAAATGTATATTTTGCTTTAAATGCATATTTGTATTGCATATTCTTACTAATTATGCTTTATATGTATTTTTTTTTTGCATAATTTTACTAATTTTGCATTAAATGCATATTTTTATTGCAATTTTCTTAGTTTCTCGTAAAAATCTAAGTTTTATTTAAAATTTAAATTTGATGTGCAAATTGGGATTAAGAGAAACAGTTTTAAGTGTATTTTTAAATTGCATATTTTTCAATATAAATAATTAAATTGTTCTTTTGCTGCTTAAAGTGCTTCTATTTTCACCAACAAAAAATTTTCGATTTCTCAATTAAAAAAGATACATGCAATTCAATATGGCAATCCAATATTTGCTCCTTTGACTGAAAAATAACTTTTTTATGGCCGGAATAATTATAATGGATACAATTAGAGAATTTCTGTTTTAAAAATATGTTGTTGTTGGGGTTGTAATACAGTTTATTTATTTTTAATGTAAATGTCAGTCATTTGTAGAACAATTTTTTTACTAACCACATCAAATGACTGTTTTATGATTCGTTTCTTGTTATTTAAAAAAAATAAAAAAAATAAATGTATGTTTATTTTCTACTAACATATGTGGTTAATTTTTACTACAATTGTGGTTCATTTTTAAAACATTAAAAAAAACAAATGACAATGTTAGTTGAATTTACTGAAATGCAAGTCGACCTTTCTTTAAGTGAAACTTCATTTGTTTTTAACTACATTTGCATAGTATTCTATTCTACATTTGCATAGTATTCTACCTACATAGTATTCGAAGTGTACTTACTTCTTTTTTAACTGATTTTCTATTAATTTAATGTGTGTATTCAGTAGTTTTTACAAAATACAAAATATTGTGAGTGTATTTACAGTTTTAGAAGGCCTAAGTCATACTTGGGATTAGTTCATTGAATATACCAATTAATGGACGATTTAAATGGCATTGTTTGATCTACATGGTAATTAAATTGTTTGGCATTACAATTGCTTAAAAACAATTCCAATGAAATATTGTTTCAATTGACAGTGATCAATGCCAATGCGTTTAACAGACAATTGTACAAAAAATTTGTTTGGAAAATTTATATTATAAATATACGATAATTTATCAAGTATATATTATAAAAAGTTGATCCATCATGACTAATCAGTTGTCAAACAAGACTAAATAGTGAAAAAACTTAAACAAAAATAGCAAATACATTTAAAATTAGGACTTAAGTTTAGAATTTTTATATTTTTCCCCAAAACCAGTGGGGCCATTTAATTATCATTGGTCTAATCAATGCCAATTAAAAAAAATGTCATGGTAATGGTAATTAAATTTGTTGGCATTGTCATTGACCAAAAGTCAATTAAATTTATAAAATAAATCATCTATATAAATAAAACTCATTTTCTGTTTGTTTGTTCTCCAAACAAATTTGCAATTCTCAACGGACTTGCCTCAAATTTCGCATGAATAATCCTCCGACCTCAACTTAGATCGTAGTATAGTTTTCATCGACCACGCTTACTTCTACGCCTACTATTGACAAGAAATGTAAAATTAAAATTTTTTTCACCTTTTTCAACTTTCTTCGTTTATTTCGAATACAAACTTCTAAAAAAGTTTTAACGGATTTCTTTGAAATTGCTCACATATATTCTACGTTTCCCGAGGAAGGCCTCAGTAAAAGTTTCATTACCAGATCCCACTTCAATATCGACTTTTGATCAAAAACGTCAAAACCAAAAAATTTCACTATTTTTAAAAAAGCTTATTTTTTTTTTAATTTGAAAGTATTAAATTCAATCAAAACATTTTAGAAAAAACATTTCATTTTTTCCCCGTATACCTACTGACTTATCGCAATGTCTGTATGATTTAATTTTTTAAAAATTTTATTTTTCCTTCCGTTTTTGGCAATAACAAGTCCATAAAAATAAACAAAAAAAATTACTTTAAGGATAAACTTTTTGGAAACCATGCACTAAAATCAATATAAAATTAATTTTCTGTTTGTTTGTTTGTTTGTTCGCAATACAAACTTTTATTTCTCAACGGATTTCTATGAAATTTTGTATACTTGATCCTATTTCTACAGGAAAGGTTGCTGTTATGATGTTTAACGGCCATGCCAACTTTTAAAAAATATGAATTTGTTATTTAATAGTAACATTTTCATTTTTCAAGGGATTTCGCTCGAACTTTGTACTCATGTTTCGTATACCTCAATGGATATCGCCATATCACATATCGCCTTATCACAGGACTGGTATAATTTAATACTGAAGTGGGTTAAGCAGTGTCAATTGTCCTAAAATTACCAATCATGTGACTGGTAAAGGGAGGACATACCACTTAACCAGAATGCTTATTAACAAGAAAAAGCCAGTTGGCCAAAATTTTACCCATTGGAAGCTGTTTAGTGTATATATACAGCCATTCTGTTATTTTTTTACTTTTCATACAAATTTTTGCACAAGTTTGAAAGAAAATTCTCATAATCATTAGAAAATTATAAACATTCATGTAATTTAGTAGAACTTTAAAATTATGCTTTAAGAATTTTCACAGTATCATTAAAACAGGGCACACTGCAATGAGTGATGTGGCGTCGGCAGCGGTCTCAGGGGCTCATGGGCTGTCATAATATTAAAGATAACGAATTGGAGAAAAGTCAGTATATATTTTAAGTCTTTGTTTTCAATATGTGTTATTTCAAAAGTATTTAACTTCCGGGCAAGACCGGGTACAAACAGCTACTATATAATCGGCCTTATTATGAGTGTCGTTGTCGTCTCGTAAATAAGTCGTTTTTAAAAATCGGTATTATGGTAGCCGAAAAACGACAGAATGTATCACTGTTTACTATTCTATTACAATTTTCGGTACCACCAGTGACGTATTTAAATGTCAAATATTAAAAAAATCGTCGTTAAAGTTTTTGGTCACGACAAACTGAAAAAAAATGGAAAAAATTGAATTAATAAAAAAGTTAGTATTTATAATAATTTAAAATTGATTAATGACTATTAATTTTACATTTACCTCTTTTCAATAAAGCAATTTACCAGGATGGTAGAACTCTTGGAACAAAATCCAAGCGTGGCAAGAGGATATAGTAGTGGCGTAAATAAAGTGAACACAAAAGAGGAGTGGAATAAAATTGGTGCTCAGCTCAACCTTTTAGGAACTCCAACACGTACAGGCGAGGGTTGGCTGAAGGTATGGGCTGACTACAAATTTAAAATAAAAAAAAAAAAAAATTAGTTCACAACAGAGAACAACGTCATGCCACAGTATGTGTTATCTCCTACAGAAGAAGCTGCCGCCGATTTGTTGACAGTTGATACAATTGTAAATCCTTCTGGTGTTGAATTTGGTTTCCAACGCAGGAATATAGAAAATGACCACAATGAAGGGGATGTCTTAATGAATGAGAACCAAGACAACAAAACAATGACAAAAAAAAAATGAAGTTCCTCAACAGCGAAGTTTTTTAAATTCTACCAACAAGACCCCAACTAAGAAAAGAACAATTAAAAGTACAAACAGCATTGTACACAGAAATCAAACAATCTTTATCCGAAATTAAAATATATCAACGCAAAAACTACAATATAAAGGATGAAAAGTTAAAACTTTACAAGGAAGAGTTAAAAAGAAATAAAGAAAAGTTAAAACTTTACAAGGAAGATCTAAAAAGTAAGAAAGAATTTAGAAGAGAACTTTTAAAACTTAGAAAAAAGGAAATTGAACTTGAAAGAAGACGTACTGAACTGGATAAAATAGCAAATCGTTTCCAAGCTCGACGAGACTTTTCGTGTAAGAGACGAAGCAACCCTGTTTTATAAAATTTTGATATTTGATAGAAAATAAGTATTCTGATTCTCTGTCTCGTCTTTTGATCCCCTTTGCAATTTTAAGGCTTTAAAAAATATTCTCTCTTTGTATTTCACAAACAAATAATTTGTATTTAAATTTACGTTTTTAATGCAGCCAAACAGCTGTTTTTTGACAGATTATAAAACCGGGTTGCTCATAAACATTTAAAATGGTGATAATTATGAACCAACCTGTTTTTAAAAATCAATTACAAAAATGTCGTTGTCGAAAATTTTACATGATACCAAAAAATATTGAAAACGACAACGACTACGACAACTGTCGAAATACGAGAACGACACTCATAATAAGGCCGAATAAAAAATATGTTCTTATTTGAAAAAATTTTTTTTTTTTTAATTTGTAAACTAGTGTAATTAATGTTTATAAAAAAAATGTATTATAAATATTATTTAAGTTTAATTAATAAAAAAAAATATCCACATTTTTTTTTCATTGAGACAAAAATCATTGAAATTTAGCTTAATGATATGTTTATGTATGCTTTAATATAAAAAAAAAAGTTATCATTCATAATTAATTTGCTATTTATTGCATGTATGCGTCCAATTGTCTAACGTATCAATTAAAATTATACATATTTTAATATTTTCATAAAACATCAATTGATATTTTAACTTTTGATATTGATTAATATCACACTCAGAATTGTACTAACATGAATATATGATTTTTTTTGTATTTTTAAAGAATGTGGCGGCATTTTCATATGAAAATATAAAACAAAAAAAATGTATATATATTAAAATTAATTTCGTATAACAATGGCGTATGAAGTGAGACTCTCTAGTTGGATGTTTCTATTTGAATTGGCTCTACAAATCAATTTAATCATTTTTACATGAGGATGACGGCGATGGTACTAAAAACAGCACTTGCAAAACATTGCTTTTATATTCATGCCTCATATTTATGATTATAAAAATTATATGGAATATATTGAACAATATATGAATTTTCCATGATGGTTTGTTTTGAGTATTTTTTTTTTTTTTTTAATATTCAACACTGTTGAAATGTTAATAAATATGCGTTTGACCTGATATTCAAACAATTGAAAGAAAATTAAAATAAAATATTGAAAAAGAAAATGAAAAATCAGAACAATGTGATGGACGAAAATATATAATAAATATTACATACACTGTCACTCAAATAATTTAGCATAACTATAATAATAGAGGCTTAACATTTTTTTTTTAATTTTCGATAATAAATGGGGTTTTATGGTAAATTACGTTTTTAATCAAATTTGTATAAACGTTTTAATAAAATTATCTAATTTTAATTTAAGATATTTTTTTTTTTTAAAAGGTTACTAAAATTTTTTTTTTGCGTTAGTTTCATTTGAAAAAAATATTTTATTTCAAATTTTAAATTTTTTATGTACCCCCTCTACTGTGTAAGAGACAAGTGACCAGCTCCAAACGTGAAATAAACTGTTCGCCCAACTCGCCTCTCAATTTGGCCATTGTTTCGCGTGCTGTGTTGCATGTGGCACCGTCTTGTTGAAATGATCTTTGTTGTGATCTTTGCACGGTAGCGTTCGCCATTCACAGTAACGTTCCTGACTTCGTCGTCTGTGAAAAAGTATGGTCCAATGATGCCACCGGCACATAATCCACACCAAACAATGCACGATGCACTTTTTCAACCGATCATGAATTTTGATAATAAAATGCGATAATCTGCAAACCGATGTTCATTCGTAAGTCGATTCATGGTTAAATTATAGACCAAACTGAATATGTTTAATAGTAACATGTTACACGAAAACTGCTGAGCTGCTAAAACGAAAGTAGCTAAAAAATAAAACCTTATATATACGTCCCCTCTGTGTTTGTTTTTATTTTGACTGCGCAGTTAAGTAGGTATACACTCAAAAAAATGAGTTAGTAGAAAAGTTAGTAAAACGTCTTGTAAATCAGGTATACCATTTTTTAGCAAAATTTTTTGCTAAAATCGTGTTTTCAGCTAAAATTTTTGTTATACTTATTCAGCACTTAACAGTTTTATACTAATGCTTTACTAATATACTAATGTTTTACTAATTAATTTTGCTAAAAAAAAATTGTGCTTATAAGCACATTAATAGTGTCGACGGCAACCAGATTGAAAGAAATACGCAGAATGAAGTAGATGTCGCATCATGTCAAGATGTAGTAGAGAAGAGGAAAATTATACTAAAAAGTACAACTCTAATAAGACATATAAAAAAATCAACAATGGAAGTTTTTGTATCCCTTTTTCATACATAAAATAAAATTGAGGATTAAAACAACTTAAATTTTGAATTGTCACCGGCTTGTGAAAATAATTGTCTATTAATTAAATAAAAGACAAAATAAAATATTTATTTATTTAAACTTTTATATTATATATAACTTATAGATTAATAATCTAGTGTGGTCAAATTACAAACAAACATATACAGACATGTAGACAGAGTAAAGCGAAAGACAAAGACACACATCTTAGGTAGATTTTTATGGTTCATTTTTCTTATTGCAAAAAGGGTTGTTTTTTTCGTTTGGTTTGTTTTTGTTTATTTTTTCGTTTCGTTTCTATAATTATCTTCGGCAGAAGCGTCATGTAAACGATAGCATCATTTAGACAACCATTGATGTAAGTAATTGAAAGAAAATTTTTGTTATGTTATATATATTTATTTCTATATATTTTCAGATATTAAATTAATTCATGTCGTCAATGTGGGAAAATGAAAATTGTTATATTTCGTTATTATAGTAAATTATTTTAAAAGAATCATAAATATATGTTTTATGATTTTCAGCAAATAAATTAACTAAATTACAATTTTTCTACAAAATTTTTGCGTTTTTTTCAGTCCACTAAAATTCAGCAAAAAATTTATTAATTTTTACCAACGCTTTTTTATTTCTAATCTACTAAGTGTTAGCAAAACTTTTGCTGAATCTACAAATTTTGTTGCTAAAACTCAGCTCGCTGATTTTCAGCAAAAGATTTTGCTGACATTAGCAACTTTTTTGCAAGCATCCTCCTGACTAAAATTTTGCTGACTCAGCAAAATTTTTTGCTGACTTTACAAACTTTTTTTTTTGAGTGTACATCAATACATAATACTTTTTGCATGTATTTAGAATTTAATTTTTTGTAATTATGTTTAATTTGGGGTGCAGTTTTAATAGATTTTAAGTGATAGTTATTAGTGTCCGACCGAGTACTCGGCTTCGGCTTCGGAGTTCGGCCAAAAAGTGAAGTTCGGCCAAGTTCGGTGTTCGGCCAAATTTTGGCCGAATTGGGCCGAACTACCGAACTTTTTATGATTATTTATAAAAAGCACAAATAAATAACAACTGCGGTTATATTTACTTTTCAGAATTTACAAAAAATCTACATAAAAAATACAACGTTGAATATGATAGAATATCAAAAAAAAAACAACGATATTTAAATATCAATGTGTGTGAAAAAATTTCAAAAGGCCAAACGAGTTTAAAAAAAAATTTCCAGAAATATACCTACAAGACTTATTAGCAAATAATTAAATTTAATGCGATATAATTAAATATAAAAAAAAAAAAATTCGAGTGGGAAGTAATCCTAAAAAGAGAATAACAGGTTCATCAATTTGGGATAGACACGATGCAGAACCAGACTTAGAAGTAGCAGAACCAAACGAAAATTTTATTGAAAAAGAAATTAAAATGTTTATTACGGAGCCTTTAAGTCCCGAAATATAAATATATTTGAGTATTGGAATTCAAGTCCATTTACAAATAAAGGGTTTCCCAAGAAGAGCGCAATTTTTAAATTTTAAATAAAACACAGATATTAAAAAAAAATCGTGAAACTTTATTATATCGTAAAGTAGACAGAATGAGGTTATGTATGGAACAATATATCGTGCAGATGGCCGCCGCGGCTTTGCTGGCATGCACGCGATCTTTTAATGAAATTTTCAATGACCGTTTTGCATGAATGCTGCGGTATTTCATTAATGCAGCGTCCAATTTCCTCTTTTAAGGCTGGAGTCGTCGTCGGCTTATTCGCGTAAACCATCGACTTCAAAAAACCCCAAAGAAAAAAATCTAATGGTGTTAAATCGCACGATCTAGGCGGCCAATTCTGATCTCCAAAACGCGAAATAACACGACCGGGAAATGACTGATGCAGCAATTGAATTGTTTCTCTGGCTGTATGACATGTGGCGCCGTCTTGTTGGAACCACATGCCCTCCACATTCATTTCTTCAATTCTAGGCAAGAAAAAACTGGTTATCATTTCACGATACCGAAGAGGCCCCAAAATAGATCCTTGGGGTACCCCTCTTGTCACAGCAAGTTTTTTCGATGTAGAGCTATCAATGCATACAGATTGAGTACGGCCAGAAAGATAGGATTTTAGCAATTTTACTGAAGTGTCGGAAAAATTAAACTTTGATTTCATCTTGTCACACAGGATATTGTGGTCTACCGTGTCAAAGGCTTTAGAGTGATCAAGTAAAACCAGAAAAGTTATTTCATCATTATCAATATTTTGTCTCAGGTCCTCGGAAACGTTCAATAGGGCAGAAACACAACTGTGTTTTGGACGAAATCCAGATTGCTTATCTGTGAGAAGGCTATATCTTTTTAGGTAATTGTTCATCTGCTGGTGCAAAAGTCTTTCCAAAACTTTAGAGACGTATGGCAAAATTGCTATTGGTCTGAACTCTGTGTTAGCCTTGGGTACGGGTAAAATCTTGGCATGTTTCCAGTTAAGTGGAAACGAGCTGGTTATTATAGCAGTATTTATGAGATCTGTTATGTAAGGGAAGAGTTTAGGAAGAAGAATTTTTATGAATTTTGGATGAACATTATCTGATCCAACAGCATTAGACTTTATACTTAAGCAACAGTTATACACGTCGATTTGGCTCACACATTCAAATTGAAACTGAGGGGTGTTGGTAACATAATTATTAAAGTTGTAAAAATTTGGATCAGGTGGTACCATGGGCAGATTGGCAAAAGTTTCATTGATTTCATCTACGTTGATCAAGTTATTGGCTTTTTTTACGGATTTTCCAATACCAATTTCTTTTATCGTCCTCCATGTTTGCTTAGTGTTAGCCGCATTTGAAAATCTGTTTGTATAGTATTCTGATTTAGTTTTTCTTATTAAATTATTAACATCACGTCTAGCCCTTCGATATTCTTCACGTAACATAGTGGTTTTAAAGCGTTTCCAACGTGAGAAAGCCAGATCAGTATTCTCAGTTAACGACTTGATTTCAGGTGTGTACCATGGCCTAGTCTTGTTGGTTATACGTTTAGTTCTTTCAGGTACTGTTAAATTATAGAGCTGAGCAATGCTGGATTCAATAAACGACAGTTTGGAGTCAGCTGTGGTCATAGAGTAGACTTCATTCCAATGGATATGAGAAAATTTATCATTTAACAAGTCCATATTAATGTTTTTAAAGTCTCTGTATGTATATGTTTCCTCTTCAATATACAAGTTAAAGTCATACGACAGAAATATAAGATCATGTTTAGAGAAGGCAGGTGCAGATATTTGATCATACAGTTGTACATGGGAAGTACTTCCGACAAAGATAACATCAATAAGAGCGCTTGTTGTTTCTGTGAAGTGTGTTGGTTGTATAGTATTTGTGGGAGTAAGTCCAATTTCCAACATTTCAGTTATTAAAGTGTCCTCTATAAGCAAGTTAGAGTTTATATCACCACATACTATTAAATCATTGCATGTCACTGCTAAGGAGCCTAATTTAGAGAAGAATTCTTCCATTTTTATATGACGGTTAGGCCTATATACGGAGCCTAAAAGAAGTTTTCTGCCGAATGACGAGATCTCAACAAATAAATATTCAACGATCTTTTCGGGTTTGTTTTGAGTGGTTTCATTGATATCCTTCGTGACAGATTTACAAACAAGTTTACAGTTAATATTATTTCTAACGAAAACGGCAACGCCACCAGCATGAGTCTTCCTATCAGCTCTGAATGTGTTGTAACCATTTAGGTTGAAATATTGAAAATGAAAAATCAGAACAATGTGATGGACGAAACTATATAATACGAGGATGGATCAATAAGTCCGTGACTTTTTGAATGAAACACAGTTTTTTTTTGCAAAAAAAAAAATAATAATTTTTCAATATAATCTCCTCTTTGGTCAATACACTTAGTCCAACGTTTCTCCAATTTTTGTATCCCTTCCAAAAAATAGGATTTTTCGAGGTCCATAAAATAGACATTTCTTGCCCATATGTGGTCGGCATAATATTCTGCGTTTATTGTTTTCCCTTTTGCAGGTAATCGATGTGAATTATCCAGCGTGCATCGCAAAAACTGTTGCCATCAACTTATTGGCCACTATAACGTTTATGGCCACTTGAGAGCAAACGCGGCAGACAGCTTTCTTAAACCCAACTGATCATTTAAAATCGAAACCACACTGCCATATGAAATGTGTATGGCATCAACAATTTCACGCACTTTTACTCTTCGGTCGGCAAACACCATATCGTGGATTTTTCGACATTTTCGGGTGTATTGACCTCAATTTGCCGTCCAGAACGTTCAGCGTCATTTGTACTTGTGCGACCACAACGAAAGTCAGTAAACCACTTTTTCACCATTAAAATCGATTGTGCAGAGTCCCCATGGTATTTATCAAGCTTTTCCTTGATTTGATTGACGGTTTTTTTCTCAAAAAATAATGTTTAATGAGCATTCGAAATTTACTTTTTTCCATTTTTAAAAAAATCCACGAGGTTGTATGTTTTGAACAGCTGTTAAACGCAACGTAAATGACGGAACTTGCTAACAATTTGAGAGAAGTTTATTAACAGGTGGTACTTTATGGGACCAGTGTTGCATTTCATATAACTATGATGGAAGTTCGAAAAGTCACGGACTTATTGATCCGCCCTCGTAAATATTACATACACAGTCACTCAAATAATTTAGCATAAATAAAATAATAGAGACTATAAACAATATTTTCAAATTTTCGATAATAAATGGGTTTTTATGATAAATTACGCTTTTAATCAAGTTTGTATAAACGTTTTAATAAAATTATCTAATTTTAATTTAAAATAATTTTTTTTTTTTAAAAAGGTTACTAAAAACTTGTTTTTTGCGTTAGCGTTTCATTTTAAAAACATATTTTATTTCAAATTTTCAATTTTTTATGTATCCTCTCTACTGTGTAAGAGCCAATTGACCAGTTCCAAACGTGAAATAAAATGTTCGCCGAACTCGCCTCTCAATTGGGCCATTGTTTCGCGTGCTGTGTGGCATGTGGCACCGTTTTTAAATGACACCACCATGTCACCCAAGTCCAGCTCTTCCATTTTGGGCAAAAAAAAATTTGTAATCATCGCACGGTAGCGCTCGCCATTCACAGTAACGTTCCTGCCTTCGTCGTCTTTGAAAAAATACGGTCCAATGATGCCACCGGCCCATAATCTACACCAAAAAGTACACGATGCACTTTTTTAACCGATCATGAATTTTGATAATAAAATGCGATAATCTGCAAGCGTTGTTCATTTGTAAGTCGATTCATGGTTAAATTATAGACCAAACTGAATATGTTTAACAGTAACATTTTACACGAAAACAGCTGAGCTGCCAAAACAGTGTTGCCAAACAGAAAGTTGCTAAAAAATCACCATTTATATATATGTACGTCCACTCTGAATGTGTTTATTTAATTTCGAAACAACAAGTGAAGGTTTGTCAATACATAATATTTGCATATATTTAAAATTTAAATTTTGTAATTACCCAGCCAGAAATTCATGATGGTTCAAAAAACTAAGTACTATCAAAGCATACAATATACCAAATCCAAAACGTTCTGAGAACGTTTAAAAAAAACATATTTAAATTACTTTAATAGCACTTTTTAAACAAACTTTACTGATGTTTATTGAAATAAAAATGATATCTGTGGAATTTTGATAAAATAGTGCAGTCAATAAAACTTGTTGTTGTTGTTTTTAACTGTAATTACAGTTGTTTTTGTATGAAACAATGCAAAACAACTATTTTGACAGTTGTTTTCAAAAACAACTAACGAAAAGTACTAAAATTTTTAACAGTTGTTTAAAGCAGTTGTTTTAAAATTTTTGTAAACAACTACCAAACAGGTAAACAGTTCAATTTTGTTAGTTATTTTAAAATAAAAAATATATTTTGAAAAACTATGTTTTGAAAAATTCTCGTTTAGTTTATATTAATATGTTTAGAGTTTGCTAATAATAATTAGATAATTTAATTGTATCTCCAATGCATTAAAACGTCATAACTGGAATGTTGACTTGAGACTTTAAGTAAGATGCTGGAAATACTAAATTTTGTTGTAATTGAATGAAGAAAAAAAATTGAAATTTTTTTTAAAATACCAAAAAAAATAACCTTCAAAAACAGTAGTTTTTACTAATTTTTACAGTTGTTTCAAAATGTTTGTATTAAAAAATTGTCAGTTGTTTTGACGACATTGGTAGTTGTTTTTACCACATTTGTTAGATGTTTTTTAACAGTTAAAAACAACTACATTTTTAGTTGTTTTAACTGTAATTACCTTTGTTGCCTTTTAAACTGAAATTACAGTCTTTTTCAGTAGATTCTACTGTAAAACTTTTGTGAGTGTATTTCAGTCTAGTCCGCACATTTCTACTATTATACTATAAGATACCAGACGTTTTTCAAATCAACTTATTTGAACATTTTTAAAGCACTTATTTTCACTCGTAACTTGCCGCAGTTTTACTGCAGTAATTGAAAAAATGGAAAGTTTTTTATAGACATACTTCTATGCAACATTAAATATATATTAAGCGTATTTAAATGTGTGTTTTAAAAACAAGCACTTTTGTCAAAAAGCCACTGATATGTTTGTATGTATTTTAGTAATAAAGATAATTTTTTTTAGTCAGAGCCCTACACCATGAAAATTCAACGTATTTGTCAATTACGTTTTAATGTAATAACTTTTTTACTTTATTATTTAAAAAAAAATTAATTACTAATAAATAATTAATGTGTTTTTAGCACTGGGAAATTACTTTCTTTTCGGTATTTGGAGTACTGGAAAATTATTCCACATTTTGTATTTAAAATTCTATGAAAGCAGTCAATTTTTGCATTAAATGCACTTTAAAATCATTATACTTTTGGGTTTTCAAATGTTTTGGAAGCGTTTTAAAAACAAAAGACGTAGCGCTTTACAACTACTTTATGTTTGGTTTTTGTAACGTTTTAAGAATACTCTAAAATACCAACATGAGACCGTAAATCTGGGTTATCATTTGAGTGCCCTGAGAACACTATAATCATTAAAAACATGTTGCTTTGGTAACGTTTCAACTACCATACGTAGTGCTTTCAGAATACTTCTATGTTTGTTAATTTCTGGCTGGGTGTGTTCAATTTGTTGGGAAGTTTTAAAAAAAGTTAAAAAAGTCTGCTGTAGCCAAAAAACAAAAAATTAAATAAAGTTTTATTAGGAAATCCAAAAAAAAAAAAAAAAAAATAAAAATTGTGAGAGTTTGGGGCACCATATAAAAAGCCCCCGTTGGAATTGGAGTCGACGACTGGTTGAGGATATGATTTACTGCTGCTTTTACAATTGCGTCAAAAAATTCAATGGCTTTTACTGCGGAAAGTGTTTGATTCTGAATCAACATTTAATCAAAATTAAAAAAAATATATATTTTTTTTTATATTTGAACAAAAGCTATCACTGTGCAATGGAATATTTAGAGATATATGAGGATATTAATAAGATATTATTGAATCACCCAATTTTGAGATCGACTTAAATCTAATGTTATGCTACTGGATACCCCAATTTTGTGATCAACTTGGATAAGATTAAATATATACAAGATCAAATGAGAAATAATTATATATTTGCGGCATACATTTTTTTTATCGGTATATTTTTATTATTATTATTATCCTTATTTACACTCACTGTTACTTTGGATTATAATTTATAGTACTTTTACACGGTTTACACATACACCAACTTATAATAAACAGCCGTTTTATTAATTGTTCTTTCATCAAAAAACTTCTTTGGTGGTGAGAAGTTCTGGTACTGATTGTCATTCATAGGTGACTTGGTTTGATTAAATATATTGATGGATGCAGATTTCCATTTGATGTAATTCAAGGCTAACTTCATGTAAATTATGTAAAATTTAAAACAGTTAAAAACTAGGATTACTATTGATGATTTAGTAAAAGTTTTTTTTACATTTTAATTAAAATTTTGAATATATCTTTCGCGGATAAAGCTTAATATAAAAAGACATCAACAAATTTAAAGGAGTTTAAATTTTGTGGAGCGAACAATACTTTTGGTCTTCAAAGTTTAGTAACGTCATGATGCTTGTTAGGAAAAGACCTAACCACGTGCTTGATTACTAAGAAGACAAGAATGCAGCAAAATTGATTATTAATAGGTTTTTTGTTGAAGTTCTGCCTATTATGGAGGCTCTAACTTTTCTAAAACTTCGGGTTCTGATGAGATCTTTAGCCAGATCGAAATACTAGTATCAACCTAGCTAATATGTTTGATTTGCTTTATTTTTGTAAATATACGGAGGTTGAAAGCTCGTTATAAATTGCAAATACTTTTTATAATTTGTTTTAATTTTGAGAATTGAAAAGTATTTAATATGAATAACTTCAAAGAAGTAACTCTAAACCCAATTAAATATCATAAAGCCGGTAAAAAATGTGTGTTTTTCAAAATTATAGCTTGTTTCTTTTTAGGTTCAAATATATGACAACAAATTTTTTTTAAGTGTGCTTTTTATTTTTTTAGAAACGTAATATATAGTTTGAAAGGCTATAAATTCAGTGAGATATATAAATTGATGTAACTTCTAGCAGGAACTTAAATTTTAATATTTTTAAATTGCTTTAAACTAAAATCTGCAATAATATGTACGCCGTTGAAGATTAATGGTTAACGCGGATAGATATAGGATGACTAAACCCCTAATACACAAGGGGTTATTCATGGCATACAAAAAAAAAATTATTTGAAAATATTTTGCCTCAAAGTGTCGGCAATTTTTGAAGTTCGTCATATACATTTTTTTAATCGCGTTGTTATTTCCCAGTAACTTAACAAAATAGTACTAAAATTTAGTACTTACTTACCACTTCAAAAGTTTTGTTGTTAAATAAATATTTTTTGAAAACTTATATCAAACATCTATTAGTACTTGCATGACTTAAAACAAAACCAGTTGTATAAAATTGTGGGTAACTAATTTATGAATGTAAATAGATGTAATGTTTGTAGATGGATGTAATGTTTTTATGTAAAAGCATTTTTGTGTGTTAATATTTTTTATATTATGTAGTTTTTTTCATAAAATTTTTTTTTTTAGAAAAAAAAAAAAACGACACGCAGGTGTCAACTACTAAATGTAATAGCATAAATTTTTATAGGATAATATAAAACAGAATTTTATACACATAAACATATATTTTAAAATATATTATACACTGCGTTGCATAACTATAATTACAAAGGATTTTTGCTATTTTTTTTTAATATTACAAACATTTTTTTAAAACTTATAACTGTTTTCAAGAGTGTGATAACTAATCTCTTATTGTGTAAAATTTAAGAGATTACTTAACTGATGTAACAGAAAAATTGTGTAATAATATTTTGTCAGTGTTTCGTACTACACCCAAAAAAAAAACTGCTTGTAAATTTACTACTATAAAATGGGTAAATTTTTGTGCAACATAACGCATCGTGAGTAAATACAAGCACAAAATGCGTAAAATCGTTTGGCAAACATTTTTATATACAATAATAAACACATAATGTAATATTAGGCATTACATGTTTAAAGTTAAATACTTTGTGCCTAAAACTAGTAAATTATTCGTAAAATCAAATTTTACACACAAAATATGTGAATGTACACTATATTATCATAGTAATAAAAATATTGACATTTATATATTTGAAACAATTGCAGAAACTAGAAAAATATGAAACAATAATCCAAAAAAATATAAAACAAAAACAAAACATAAAAACGACTTTTAATTGAATACGTTGATATCCGTTGCTTTTATAGTTTCAACTCCGAAAAACGTATTGATATTTGTTTAAAAAATTCTATATATCAATCATCATCCGGCACAACCAATGATTTCTGTAACAATTTAACAATTTAAAGACAAATTCATGGCGGGGTTCAAACATTTTTAACATGTGGATCAACCCTTGGATTACAGAACAACGTAACAATCAAAAAGGAGCGAAAATCTATTAAGTATATATATAGCCAGCAATGTAAATGACGCTTGTCTTAATTAAGCAAAAACCAAAATAGGTCATACATAATATTAGAGCAGCACGGGCCAAATTTCATATGTATTTTTGTCAGACAAAAGAAAAAAATATTGGAGGACACCTACAAGTTTGGAAAATAAAGCGGTAAAATATAAACTTTTCCTTAAAAAATTTTATTTTTTTATTTTATTAATTAATTATCATATAAATAAATACTATTACCCTAACCGAGCACTAGCTACTATGGCTTTCGGCGCGTAGTAGCGAAAACAGACCAGTGCCTCTGATGGGAATCGAACCCACGACCCTCGCACTGATAAGCCAACATGCTACCAACTAGCCTACAGGGGCGCACTTTCTTTAAAAACATTATTTTATTTTTAGTAGTTTTTTTTGTGTATTAATCTATACACATTGCGGTAGTATATGTACGCATTTTTTTAGTATTTTTACACATTCAAAACTACATTTTTTGACATTCTATGTGTATATGTATACATAAAACATGTTTTTTAAGCATACAAACTTTACATGTGAGCATTTTCTATGTAAACTCGCATATTTTGTGCTCAAAAATTTACACAACAAGTATATAATATTTTGCATGTACACACATGGAGTAAATTTACCCAATTTATGGTATTAGTTCAGTTTCCTACTATAAATAGGGTAAATTTAAATTAAAATTAATTAGACTGTAATGTTAAACAAAGGGAATAGCAAATAAAGAAAAATTAAAGAATTATTTTTGTTTTCTGTAGAATTTTAATCAGTTTGTAATAAAATTCCACGTGGTTCATATCTAACTGGTTTTGGAAAAGAGCAAATTTCAGGCTATTTTAAAAGTGGCTTAAAGTAGAAATTGCTAAAAAAATAAACCGTTTACATGTAGTTGTCACAATTTTTGCAAATAATCCGAGTGCCTATGGTAAAAATAAAACAGGCGGCCCAAAAAAAAGAGCTTTCTGATCGGGATCGGCGTAAAATAATCACTGTGCTAGCAACTCAATGAAGAGCAGACATTAAAGCAGTGGCAAAACGTCGGCGGCTTAATCGCCCGTAGCCGCCAAAATATGATCCGCCAAGGCTTGGACCAAAAAAATTTTCGGCGGCGGCTGATAGTTGGCAGAAGGTTAAATTTCATAAGAATTTTGTATGTTACAGCAGGTATAAAATCCAAATTTTTAAATCTAAAGACGAAAGAAAGAAAAAAGCAAGCTAAAAAAAAGCATAATAAATTGCTAGAAATAGATAAAAAAAAAAACATTATCTAAAAGTTTTTGCTCACTTTACTAACTTTTTTTGAGTGTAGATTAACTTTTAAGTGCAAAAAGCAGGATTAACTTTATAGCGATAAATCTAAAATTGTAATGGTTTATTAATTCTTTAGTTCATAAAATCTAATGTGCAGTCTGAAACAGAAAGTTTAAAGTTATTTGTGTATTGCTTTTCGCTCATATTCGTTGTAAAGCATTTTCAAAGAAAACAAAGAAAACATTTTGTTGTTAGTAATTATGGTCGAAGATATCAAACGGCTAACCTGACAGCTGATTCAAGCCGATAGTGTAGGTGGCGGCGTCGGTTTCAAAAAACCTGTCGGCGGCTTACATGCTGACGACCGGCGGATTGCGTCACTGATGAAGAGTCACAATCAGATAATAGATAAATGTAAAGTAAATATGTGTGTCCAAATCAACCATAAGTAGGCACTTAACGGATTCCCGGAGAATTACCCTCCAAAAGCTGATTTCTATGAGAAGGATATTATTCCGCAACAACACTGCACGACTTGAATTCGCTAAAAGGAATCTACAAAACAACTGGAAAAAGGTAAGTCAATAAAGGATGTAGTTCGTAGGACTGTTTGAACAAATTTGTTTTAAATGTGATTTTTTCTGATGAGAAAAAGTTTCATCTAGATAGTCCAGATGTTTGTAACTGCTATTGGAGAGACCTTCGTAAGAAACCACAATATTTCTTAGAAAAAAATTTCGGAGGCGGACGATATGGTTGATTTGGTATTTTCAAGCACCAGAATGAATTCTTCTGAGTACATAACATTATTAGTAGAGAAATCGGTGCAATTTATCAAAAATAGCAACAAAGAAGAATTAGTTTTCCAACAAAACAATGCCTCAGTACATGTAAGTCGTCTGATTATGGAATGGCTATGATCAAGAAATATAAGCGCATTGGAATGGCCCGCATGTTCTACGGATCAAACCCCCATTGAGAATATTTGGGGAGTATTAACCCGTCGAGTTTACGCAGAAAATCGTCAATATAAAAGCGGGTTTCATCTAAAATAAATAGTTATTGATGCGTGGAGATCTATAAAGGAGTTGATTAAAAAAAAGTAGGCCTCACGCAATATTAAAACTGCTGCTTTAAAATATTTTTCTTAAATTTTTGTAAATTTTGTTAAGTCTGATTTGGTTAATCCTTTTTAAATAGTAAAAGAGAAAATAAATTAATGTTTTTTTTTGTTAAATATTATTAGTTGTCCATTGGTTTTACATTTATGCCTGTTAAATCCTTTAACTTTTTCTTAAATTACCAATTTAGAAAAATTAATGTGTAATTATAGTTTTGCAACGCAGTGTATTATGGCACACATTTACAAATATACTTACATTTATAAAAACACATTTACAAGAAGAATAACAGATACATAGACAATAGAATGTGAACAAAAACCCCATACCGATACAGCAACATATACACATAACAACATTGTTTAAACCTGTAAATGTTGGTATGTTTTACAAGGGTGGATATTAAATACACTCACAGAAATTATATTAGAGGCACTTTAAAGATATTAAAAAAAAATTACAATATGTGGTATTTGTAAGAGAATCAACTTAAATAGAAGGTTTTTTAAACAAAAGGTTTTTAAATAAAATTATTTTGTTTTTATGGGGTCTTCTTGTACCTTGAGACATTCTCATTTTACCCAAATAGAAATTATAGTGCATTTATTAAAATTTCGTTGTATGCCGACTAAATGTTAAAACAAGTTAAACCCATTATATATATTTTTTTTGTATAAGCTATAGTTTAGTCGCATCTTCCTCTTTGGAATTTTGTATGTGGCTGTGTGAGTGTATATTTTGTTGTCTGAAAATGAAAAGGAATTATTTTCATTTAAGAATAATACAACTAAATTTTAATGTAAGCCGATATTTTAAGGTTATGTTAGACGTTAAATAAAATCTTGCATTAATACCCTACAATAGGCAATTGAGTACAATTCTGATAGAATATGTTAAGTGTAATATTAGAGACATAACGCTACGGTTAATTAGAAGGCAATTGCAATCAAAAAAAACAATTGCCCTGACTGGTTAAAACACACACAGAGAAATAAAGTGCCAACCGAATTGAATAATGTATTTTAATGGTATCAACTTATAAATTCCGTTAGTACAAAGATATTTACATTAGATTTCAGTATACTTTGGGTCTTGCAACAAAAATTTAGTTGAAATATCCAAACTTTGGTATAAACACTAACGTTTAATTGTAGCAGCCGACTGAAATTCAAAATAACCGAATTTTAGAAGTATTAACCAAATTTCAGTTGGCAAATAGCAAACTTTTTCTCTGTGTGCATGAATTATTTTTAGTTTAGACGGTAGAGCTTTTGCCTTGAAAGCAGAACGAGATTTTACTTTTAATTATAGGCTTTTATTTAGTTAGTTTGATAATCTATTTTTACACACACCACCTCACACGCCACAAGGCGTCTAAAACGAGCCAATTTATCTCTTCCTATGACAACGATATGTTAAAGACGCCAACCCCTTTCACTAAAAAAAAACCAACTATGGACCGGTACATGCCACCTTGGGGTATGTCCTGCGTGTTACAATGGACCGGTGTCTTTGCCCGTAAGGAACTTACAGAAAATTAAAATAAATGTTACAGAATCAGGACCTTAATATGTGAGATATTTGTCACTTTTACATGCACCCAGAAAAAACCAGGAATAAGTTAAGTCAATTTTCGTTCAATGTAACAATTTCAAGAATATTGATGAACATTTTCATAAACAACAAGAATTGTAATGACCATATCATGGTCTCTGTGAACATATTTCTACACAAAAATTATGAAATCTTTACAAATACAAAATATCCTTCATAAATATAGTGAAGCATTTCATAAATATGATGAAATTGATTTTGTTTTTTATGAAATTCATAAATACTATGAAACGTCACATTGGACGAAAATCTATAAAACATTTCATAAATGTGATTAATCTTTTCCTTTGAGTGTGGCGTTAACAGCAAGAACAGGCTCCCCATGATCAACATGATCTTAGTTACAGTTCCCAATTAAAAATAGATATATTCTCCACCGGCATTATTCAAAGGGACATAATACCCATTGTGATAGTCATAATCGGCGCAGCGACTTTCATGCATATGCAGGTTTGTAGTCAGTATCCAAAAATCGATTTTGGCATATTTTGTTATAAATGCATATTTTTGCATATTTTGCTATAAATGCATATAAAGGCAGTTTTTGTTGCATATTTTTAATTTAATTTCATATGTTTGCATATTTAGTAAAAATAAAATTAAGATTTAATCAAAAATAAACTAAAGCCGCATTTGGAGCCCTTAAACAAAGCTCTATAATAATAAATCGATTTTTAAAACTTAGAAACTTTAAGTGCATTTGTTTTTATTTTTAGAGCATTTTATTTGTTTTTAGTGCATATTTTTTGGTTTTCATTGAATATTTTGGTTTAAACGCATATTTTAAGCGCATATTTTGGATTTTTACTGCATACTGCCCTGGTCATAATCTACGTAATCGCAAATAATCGCAAAATTTTAAGTAGGGAGGAGTTTTTGGCGTAAAATATTTACTAGACTTAATGAAGATGGGTTAGACTTTTAAATAGTGATGGCCAGAGCCACTACATTACCAGAGTTATAGAGGATTAAATCGGGCATACAACATTTTTTTAATATATCAAATCATTTGAATAATGTTTTTAAGACTTATAAATGATGGCGTTAGAGTTTTAGAAGGTCGGGCACAGTTCACGACATAAGAATTTTTTATTAACAAAATAATTTTTAAAAAATATTAGATTTTTGTATAGTTTTGGTAACTCCAATTAAATATTAAGATTAGCAGCTACATTTCTGTTGTACATAAAAATCTATTTTTAGATAAATATTTAAATTTGAAACTAAAAAATATTCAAGGTTGAAATTTGAAAAACATATTTAAATTGGGTTTAGACTAGAGGTAACGGGAGGTTCCCAGTTTGAGCATAAGAATTTTTTATTAATAAAATAAATTTTGTGGAAGGCATGTTTGAAGCCTTTAATCTTTCCCCGCCTTTCATCTCTTTACTATCCGCTTTCTAAATAAAGCAACTCATTAATTAATAGGAAGAATTTCCAGGGTTGCTTCTCATTAAAAAAAAATACATAAAAATAGAATATTACAATCTATAAACATAAAATATTCAATTTCTACTATTAAATTAATGTCGGTTGTTACAACAGTATTAAAAATTAATAATAGTGATAGTACTGCATGGAGTGAAAAGTACGTGGCCTCAAATAGAGATGGCATGACAAGTGCCAATATTTTTTGTTTATTCAGTAGGGCCAACTCTTAGAATAATTGTGTCAAAATTTCATGACATTTGGTTAATTAGAAAAAAAGTTACCGTTATAAAAACGATGCTGCTTTTAAAGATTGAGAAAAAATGGAGTTTCGTGTTTTGATTAAACATCGTTTTTTTTTTTGGTGGGAAAAACTACTGTGCAAGCCAAAGTATGGATTGATAAACATTATGGTGAATCTTCGAAGTCATATTCAGTGGTTAAAAGTTTGTATTCCGAATTTAAACGTGGTCGTACGAGCACAAATGATGCAGTTCGTCCTGGTCGTCCAAATGAGGCAGTTATCGAAGAAAACGTAATAAAAGTGCATCAGGTTGTATTGCGTGATCTAAAGATTAAAGTGATTTAGATTGCTGGTATCATAAAGATATCAACAGACCAAGTTCGGCATATATTACATGATCATTTAAATATGAAAAAGCTTTCAGCGCGATGGGTGCCGCGTTTTTTAACAGTTGAACAAAAACTAAAGGATGATACATGCATTCATTATTATCCACCGGAGTCCTATAGATAGTCTGCGGAGTGGTTACAAGTGTGCGAAAGCCGACCAAAGCACCCACAGACTCAACAATCGGCTGTAAAGGTAATGGCCAGTGTTTTTTGGGATGCACGTGGTAGAATATTTATTAATTACTTAGAGAAAGGAAAAGCAATAACTTCCAAGTACAATGTTGAGTTATTGGACAGATCGGATGAAGAATTAAATAAGAAAATAATCTTGTGCCATGATGACAATGCACAGGAGCATTCATCTGCTTTGGTTTCAAAAAAATTTAAGTCTTTACATTACGAAATGCTTCTCCACCTCCGTTTTCTCTAGATCTGGTCCCTAGCAATTACTATTTGTTTCCAAAGATGGCTTCAGGGAAAGAGATTTTCCACAAATGAAGAAGTCATATCAGAGACGGAAATATATTTTTAAGAGTTTGACAAATCGTATTTTTCCAAGCGTATCAAGATGTTAGAGGATCGTTGGAAGAAGTGCATTTGCCTTAAAGAAGATTACGTTGAAGAATAAAATTGATTTCAAATCCAAAAAAAATAGATTTTCATTGGACTTTTCACTCCATGTAGTACGTGGAACCACAAAAATTCAGTTGGCAAAAAATTCGATTGCAACTACAAAACTGTTTTCTGTGGGTAGGTACTTTTTTAATCAATACCAATCCTCCAAAATTATTAATATATTCATGAAAATGAAAAAAAAATATTTATGTAGAAAAACTCTAATCAAGAAAATAAATGTTTCTATCAGTTCACTCTCCTTTAAGGTTCATTTAAGTCGTTTTCACCATATAAAACACATTTTGAGTTATTTTTTTTCTTGTCTTTCAAATGGAAATTCTATAACAATATAAATAAATATGACAGCTTAAAATATGTATGCTTTAATATGTGCACATAGAGAAATAAAGTGCCAACCGAATTGAAAAATGTTTTTTAATGGTGACAACTTATAACTTCAGTTAGTACAAAGATATTTACATTAGATTTCTGAATATTTTGGGTGTTGCAACTAAAATTCAGTTGAATTAACCGAACTTTGTTGTGAAAACTGAGGTTCAATTGTACCAATCGACTGAAATTAGTAATAACCGAATTTGAGTCGTAATAACCAAATTTTATTTGGAAAATAGCTCAATTTTTCTCTGTGTGTAAGTATGGGATAAAAAATAAGGTGTTACTAATATAATAAAGCTGGAAAAAATTTCATTTAATTTCAAAAAATATATGTGTGGAATTTATTTTTTAAATTGGTTTAAAAAGAAATTTCGTGGAAATTTATTTTGTTTCAAATTGTATTTTGTATTTGTTTCAAATATGTATAAAATAAATCCAAAGAGATAGTTAAAGACACTAAGGCGTATGAGTGTTATTTATTATTTTCATATAAAATAAAATACTCATACGCTATGAGGTACTGAAAGTTGATTGTAATGTATGGATGTTTAAACATTTCTATAAACATAATAAATGTTAAAAAATAAGCATAAGATATTTTATTTTAAAAAGCAATTATTCTTTTGTTTGTATTGTATAAACAATGCAGAGTGGGATGTATCACAACATTTTTGGAGCTATTTCTTACTGTTTCTTCACCCAGCCGCTTTTAACTTGTCACATTTCCAAGGCAAATTTCAGTTTTAACCCACTATTGTGAATGTTACAGCAAAGAACATAAAGACTAAAGGTACCCAACAACTGTTAAATTATAGATGCCAACTGGCTTTAAGAGAAACAGTTTTTTGATGTGTTTTCAATGAATATTTTTGAGTACATACATATGTATATAAACAAATGTTTGTGTTAATTACACCGCGTTACACACATTCTGTCCTATGAACCAAATATACTTTTTCGGAAAGGGCAGAAAAAATGAAAATACGTGTATCGGCGATTTTCATGTACACGTCAGATTTTTTTTTTATGTATAAAGTATAAAGCTCGTAGTGTCCGTCTGTCCGCCTGTGTGAAAGACTTTGGATCGATTTTTAACCCTTTTTCCGTGATACAATCGAGCTGAATTTTTGCAGGCAGGAAAATTTTACGTGATATAGACATTTCTACGAGTCTACCTGCAACAATTCAGCTCGATTGGATCACGGAAAAAGGGTTAAAAATCGCTTAAAATTTCGCTTAAAGAAAGGACGACTTACATTACATTAAATTCAACTAACATTTTTTTTTTTAATAACAAAAAACGAATGTAGAATCATAAAACAGTCATTTTATATGGGTTGCGTTTTTAAATGAACTACAAAGTTAGTAAATATTTTAATTTGTTCTACAAATGACTGACATTTACATTAAAAATAAAGAAACTCTATTACAACCCAAACAACTACATATTTTTAAAGCAGAAGTTCCCTGAGTGTACTCACGATATGACTTTAATATTGGTGCCAAATGAAAGCTAAGATAATCTGCTTTAACAAAAATATTTTTTATAATTTTCCAGGATCGAAAATTTCAAAAATGTCCTTAAAAAGTGCTATCATTCAATATCCTTCGTGATAAATATTTAAAAAGAATTGATATACTGAAAAATTTACCTAAATTTCAACAATTTAAATTTTCTTGCTAAGTTTTACCAACAATTTAAAGTTTGCCTTTAAAAAAAAAGATCGAATATTTTCCATAGGGAGTTTTGACCTAACAGTACAAAAGATAAAGTTTTAATATAAATAAGTTCAAACGTTCACATTAAAAAATTATGTATATTAATAGCAAATAAAAAACTTTGCTTTTGTTACAAATAAAATGCGAAACCATTTTAGATGTGACATATATCTCATTTACTTCAATAACGTCATAACTCAAAAATTTTGATTTTGTAGAAAACGAGTTTAAACTTTTCAATTTTACTCCCACCTTGAAGAAAAAAAAATAACGACATACTTTCTCTCAAGAGGTGAGTTTGCAAGATATCAATACGATTTTTTTACACAATATGATACGTGATATAACGAATAATTCTGCGTCATTAACTCAATCATGTTTTTTGAGTTGTGACGTTCTTGAAATAAATGAGCGATATGTACATAATTTTGTAGTAAAAAACCATTATAGATGTGAAAACAATTTTTGTGTTGAAAACCCATTTCTGAGTTCAAAACAATTTCTATGGCGAAAAGAAAACACATTAGTTTTCTTTTCTTTTGAAAAAAAAATATTATTCGCCTCTAGCGTCTGTTAAAAAATATTTTGATAAACCGCTGAACAGATTTTGGTAAATTTTAATACCAAAATGCTCGCAAGAATTTCCTTTGATATAGGTAAAACTGAGCAACACTGCTTCAGTGTTAGTGACGACATTAGAATCATCAAAAATATTGATGGAATCAATTTTTACAAATGCCACTTGTGAAATAGCTAATATATGTTATTTCAAAAGTATTTGAGTTCCGGGCAAGACTGGGTACAAACAGATAGTTGTAAATAAGATAAAAAACAAAAATTATAGCCGATTTGTAAAAACCAAGAGCTCGATTATGAGACATTGTAAAGGGTGTCCCAAGAAGAGCGCAATTTTTAAATTTTAAATAAAACACAGATATTTAAAAAAAAATCGTGAAACTTTATTATATCGTAAAGTAGACAGAATGAGGTTATGTATGGAACAATATATCGTGCAGATGGCCGCCGCGGCTTTGCTGGCATGCACGCGATCTTTTAATGAAATTTTCAATGACCGTTTTGCATGAATGCTGCGGTATTTCATTAATGCAGCGTCCAATTTCCTCTTTGAGTCGTCGTCGGCTTATTCGCGTAAACCATCGACTTCAAAAAACCCCAAAGAAAAAAATCTAATGGTGTTAAATCGCACGATCTAGGCGGCCAATTCTGATCTCCAAAACGCGAAATAACACGACCGGGAAATGACTGATGCAGCAATTGAATTGTTTCTCTGGCTGTATGAGATGTGGCGCCGTCTTGTTGGAACCACATGCCCTCCACATTCATTTCTTCAATTCAAGGCAAGAAAAAACTGGTTATCATTTCACGATACCGAACACCATTGACTGTTTGCGCTTGACCTGCCTCATTTTCATAAAAAAAAGGTCCAATGATTCCTCCAGCCCAAAAACCACACCACACAGTGACACGTTGAGAATACATTTGCTTCTCGTGAATCACTCGAGGATTTTCCTCACCCCAAATGCGACAATTCTGCCTATTGACGAAGCCATCAAGATGAAAATGGGCCTCGTCACTGAAGATGATTTTATCGGCAAAATCAGCATTTTCATGTTGTCATGTTGGTAAAACAATTTCACAATGAGAATGCGTTGTTCATTCGTGTAGCGCTCCATTTTTACTAACCTCGTACCTTCTACTAGCAAACAATAACAATTGTTCAAATGTCAAACAATGACACTTCGAATGTTGCCAGATTTAAAAACTGCGTTCTTCTTGGGACACCCTTTATATAGAAATTGTTATTGTTAACTAGTGTTTTTAATAGTTTAAGTATAAATTATTTAAATAAATAAACGATGAAAAAAAGTGACGTTTGTTTTGAGATCCATAACCATTCTACTGAAAATTATAATATCAACTCGAAAATATTCATTGATAATATCTATTGAAATTCGCTTAAATGAACATCACAATTTAAAATATTTAACTCCAAAAAATTTTAGTTTGACATACAAATTTTTTTGATAGTTAAGTATATAAAATTAAAGTATAACTAAACGTTAAATTTAAATTGGGCTCTTAATAATCGGACCATAATATCTTGCATCCTGTATTCAATTTAACAATTTTATGTTCACTCGACTGATTCGTATCAAATTATATAACTCAATGTAATATAATCAATTTATAAAATATACGATCCACCATTTTTCGGCTCAAATTGTATTTAAATTAGATAAAAATCTATATCAAATTTGATACATTTCTTTGTTTCATCATATTAAATTTTATTTTATCTGGTTGATATTTTAAATTGTGATGTTCATTTAAGATAATTTTAATAGATATTTTCAATGAAAATTTTCTAGTTGATATTAAAATTTTAAGTAGGGTAATTTAAAAAAAAATTAAGTATTTGATTTCAAAACAAAAATGACACTTTTCCACAACTGCAAAAATGTTTTCCTTTTTTTACATGGGGCAATACATTCCCAGCCAGAAATTGCCAATGGTCTGAAAAATCAAGCACTGGCAGAGCACTGTTTGCCAATGGTCCAACAAATAAAGTGCTGGCAAAGCACTGATTTAGAGAGCTCTGCCAACGTTCGGAAAAAGTCCTTTGCCAGTACTTAATTAACAAAATTTACAACAGTAAAATTAATAAAAGCACTGGCACAGCCCTGGCTTATAACGCTCTGCCAACGTTCGTAAAAAGTGCTTTGCCAGTACTTTATTTACAAAATTTACAAGAATAAAAATAAAAAAGCACTGGCACAGCACTGGCTTAGAACGCTTTCCCAACATTGGCAAAAAGTACATTGCCAGTACTTATTGACAAAATTTACAACCGTTAACATAATAAAAGCAGTGGCACAACCCTTGTTCACAACGCTTTCAGAACGCTGGCCAAAAGTACTTTGCCGGTGCTCGATTTAATAAATTTACAACCGTTAATAAAAACGAAATTTAATGCATGTACTTGTTTTTAAATAAGTTAGCAGGTTTTTACTTACTTATTTTATCATTAAAAAAGCACTTTCTTTAGTTAGTCTCTTTACAGGAAGAAGAAGAAAACATTTTTATTGAAAAATTGGCTGTTATACCAATGCTCTGCCAACGTTTTAAAATTATGGTTTTGGTACTGGCAAAGCGCTTATTGCCAGTGCTTTGCCAAAGTTTAAAAAAAGGAACGGCCAAGCCCTGCCCGGTGTTATCATTTTGGGGTTGGTAAAGCACTTAAATCTTCAGAAATCCAACGCTCTGCCAACGCTCATACCACCGTTGAAAGCACTGGGCCAATACTTTGCCGTTCGTGTTTTTCTGGCTGTGTTGTTTCGTTTAATCCCATATAATAACTTTTTTTATTAATTAATAGTCATATAATTACAAATTATATACTATTACCCTAACCGAGCACTAGCTACTAAGGCCTTCGGCGCGTTGAAGCGAAAACAGACTAGTGCCTCTGGTGGGAATCGCACCCACGACCCCGCACTGATAAGGCAGCACGCTACCAACTAGCCTACCGGTGCGCACATATATAATAACTTAATTCTGACAATCTAATTATATATTGCCCGTCTAATAACGTATAGTATAACATATTGTAAGATACAATTAAATATGCTGTTTTACGAAAAATTACAATGGCAAGTAAAATTCTATATTACTATATCATGTGCCATACTCACACACACGAAACAATTTTGTAGTTGCAACCGAATTTCTAGCCAACAGAAATTCCACAGAAATTTCAAATTTGTATTGCAACAATTGAATATTTTATGTTTATGGACTATAATATTCTATAAATAGATTCAAATGCGTTCAATAAAAATTTATTTTATTAATAAAAAAAAAAATGTTATACCTCGAACTGGGCTCGAACCGGCGATCTTTCTTTTGTCAGGCAAGTACTTTACCTCTTGCCAAAACCCAATTTAAATGTGTTTTTTAATTTAACCTTGGATATTTACTAGTTTAAAATATAAATATTTGTCTAAAACTAGATTTCTATGTACAACAGAAATTCGGTTGCTAATTTTAAAATTTTATTAGAGCTACCAAAGGTATAAAAAAATTTTTTAGTATTTGAAAATTATTTTATTAATAAACAATTCTTAAGCCGCGAACTGGACTCGAACCGGAGACCTCCTGCTTGTCAGGCGATTACTTGAACTCTAGACTATACTGAATATGAATTTGTATTTTCAAATTGTAACCTTAACTGTTTTTTTCTTGTTTTAAATTTAAATATGTGTGTCTAAAAATAGATTTGTATGTACAACAGAAATTCGGTTGCTGATTTCAATATTTTATTAGAGTTACCAAAATTATAAAAAAATTAATATATTATTTTAAAACTAATATTTTTTTCTTTTTAATTCTTATGCCGCGAACGGGACTCGAACCCGTGACCTTATGCTTGTCAGATAATTGATTTACCTCTAGCCCAAACCCAATTTCAATTTTTATTTATTTTATTTTGTTTTATTTATTTTTATTTATTCAGTTTTGTAATATAAAGCCAATAAGGACAAAATAATATATTACACAGTAATACAAACACCTAAGTTATACAATTCAAATAGTAACTTAATAATAACAATAATAACGTTCATCCAATATACACACCTCATTGGCTCCCCAGCCATAATAATTAAAAAAATCAAATAGTAAAATAATTCACAAGCAAAAGAAGTTAAGTCCAATTAGAGGAAACACAGCCAAACACTTTGTATCAATTAAATCAATAATTTAGACCGGAAGAATATTCCAAGAGTTTTAGACGAAAAACATTATTAGATTGCGAGAAAATGCTCAACGAGTAAGGCAATATATTCCAATAACGAGAAATTCTAGCCATAAAGGACATTTTAAAAGTAGACCTGAATACCTTGAATATTTTTTTTTTCTTTCAAGTTTTAATATGCATGCCTAAAAATAGATTTGTATGTACAACAGAAATTGGGTTGATAATCTTAATATTTTATTACAGTTTAAAGAAAACTAATATTTAAGATAGAGTGATTGTGTTGTTGCCGGCGAAACTAATATTCGATTTTAACTGCAAATATTTTATTCAAGTGATAAAATCTCCGAAAAGTGGTTGGTTGTTGGTATAAAAGGTAATGTAGAAGATAATATTTCTTCAATATTGATTAGGAAAAGAAATATTTTGAATGATGTGACTGTGTTTTGGTTAATTTTATATAATTTCTGTTAACAACATAGTTTAATTATTCTGATGACGAATTTTAAGTACTTACAATTAAAGTTATTGAATAATGATTTAATATTGTTGGTTACTATCAGAGCTATTAAATTTGGATTACGATTAGTAATCAATTATATTACATTTTAAAAAGAATGGTATTGATTACATAATTCTCTTTTGAACAATTTCTGATTGTTAATTAATTGTGATTACAAATAATCCAAAAATAATCAAGATTAATTAGGATTACGAGAAAATAATCAAATGTAATCAAAACAATAATTGACTACTTTCAAGAATTATTTTTGATTACTTTAGATTATTTTTTAAAAATTTTGAGTTTACATCATTTTATACATATATTTTATTTTGAAAAATTTGCATTTACAACGTAAATAAATTCTGAACAAATAAAACAAAATTAGATAGTTTTTGTATACAAAATATAGGTATATTCACTTCAATAACAATTTTAATACTTCCTAAATCAACAAAAAATGGAAAATTACGTGAAAAAAATAATAAAGAGAAACAAATACATTGAGAACATTCAATTCACAGAATTGGCCTTCATTACAACTAATTTATCAAAAGAAAAATCAGACAATGATTGCCTCTTTCGACTGTTGACGATCCCGTCAAAAGAAAACAGTCGTTCAACTGGAGCTGAAGACGTTAAGGGCGTGTTAAAAAAATAAATGCATCCTTTAGTAAATTATATTTATCATTTAAATAGCTGAAGAACTGATGTTTTATTGCGGATCGTTCAATTCATCATCTGCAAAGTCAAATCTTTAAAGTTAAAAACAATATAAATGTACGCATAAGCTCACCATCATCAGTGAAATCAAAAAAATCGGGAATAGTCGATACATTATTAATTTTCATTTCAAAATTAAATGTTTTACTGTATGTCTCTTGCAGAAAAATGTGGCAGTTAACTTATCGCACAGATTATTTATATTTTCTTTGTAGCTTTTGAACTGCGTCATGCAGTGAGTTCCAACGAGTAACAACGGGCAAAAGCAACGATGATCCCAGGTGTTCTTCAATTATTTCCGAATACTTTAGCCACTTGCACTTCTCCATAAGTTTTAGCATTTATCGAATGTCTAAAAAATTAACATTCAACTCATTTTCACAAATAAAGAACATATTCTTTTGCATTAAAAAATTAATTTTTCGTTACATTTTTATTATTTGAGTTGGAATGTACTAGACGATTTTTAATTTTAACGATTTTTTTTTTCAATTTTTGACGATTTTTTTTAATTTTGACGATTTTTTGAAATTTTGACGAATTTTTGTTAATTTTGACGATTTTTTTTTAATTTTGACGATTATTTAAGTTTTGACGATTTTTAATAATTTTGACGATTTTTAATAATTTTGACGATTTTTATTAATTTTGACAATGGCAATTATGATAATGACTAGAGAAAAAACAAACACACTATAAATAGAAATCGTTTGTGTTAAATTTCATTCTAACTCAACACACAGAGTAATGTGGGATTTAACGTTACCCAATTTTTTTAACATGTGAGTTAAATAGAAGATATTTACGATTAACACTAAATGGCACGAAGAATGTTGATGAAGACCGTAGTGGGTCAGAAAATGCATTCCACTCATGCTAGTGTCTAATAACTTTTTCTGTGTTTTTTTCTAATAGTCAAAGTAAATTATCATATAAAAATTATAATTTTTCTGTTAATTTAGAGAAAAATTTGCCATGATCTAAAACCGAACGAATAAAATCTCACATTTTGACAAATTTTGAAATGTTGACGATTTTTTTGCAAATGTTTGTGACAGTATTGCCATAATTTCGCAAAATAAAAAAAATTATTAAAAAGAATCAAAAGTAATCTTTGAAAGTAATCGAATTATTTTTTGATTACTTTTTATTATTTTTGATTATTTTCTCGTAATTTTTATTAATCTTGATTATTTTTGGATTATCTGTAATCGTAATCAATTAGTAATCGTGCAAATCTGAAAATAATCGTAATATAATAATTACTTCACCTTTCAAAAAAAAAAAATCTAATTACTAATTATTACTATTAGTAATCATTACTTAACAGCTATGGTTGAGACCCAGGCTCACCATTGTGATCTTTGATGTTTTCTCCTAAAACTGCGAATATTTCCAATAGTAATAGATTTATTGAGATGAAAAAGTCCTATTAGTTATGTTTTTAACAAAATTATATTTCATACATTATTTCTATCTACATGCAGAGAAAAAATGTCATTGAGCATGATTGGGGCTATTAGGTTATCAAATTATGATCGTAACAATCATAAATATGATTCCGACCGATCATATTATGATCACTGAGGACGATATTATCATCAGCGTCTAGAATCATAATATTTTTATGAGGAACATATTCTGATTGATACGTGTTTCAACCATAACATGATGCTCTTAAACTATCATAATATGAGGCTCTTTTTTCTGAGTGTATACGGAGAGTTTTAAATTATTTACCTTAAACTTGTAAAATCAAGAACGCTTTGCATGCAGCCTGTGTATCAAATGGATACAAGGAAATCGCTTAAAACCTTTGGTGTATGTTAAATTCTTATGTTGCAAAATCTCATTCATGTTGGAAAAAATATATGATCTGAGTTAGTAATAAACGGTAACACTTCAAAATCTGTCACTCTGTTTTTTCAATAAATATAAATTTCAACGTAATTGCAACTTTTTTATATTGGCATAATGACACCTAAACTAATAAAATGAAATCGATTAGTGTGCTTTCAGAAATAAATAAAATAAGACAATACAAATCTCATCACGTCTCTGCGTGAAGGTCCTTAATTTTTTGATGGGTACATCCTGTGTTTCAGAAAAAATTAATTGCTGTCTTTCTACGATTATTGTGTGTAAGTGCTCATTGGATTGTATTACTATTTTGGTCACCAGAGCCTTCTAAGGTTAAATTTTGTAACTTTTCATAGATTGTTGGAGATATAAGTCATGTAAATAAGATTATCGCAGCACTTACAAATAACAATAGTAATGTTGATAATTATCAAACTTTTATTCTTTAAACTGTGGATGAGCCAATCAGTTTAAAGTTGGATTTTTAGCGTACTGTGGAGCTAAATGTGATGTAAAGCCAAAAAGAAATATAATCTAATAATTATTGAAACTACGGGTGTGCCTTCAATATAAAGTTATGCTATTAGCAATTTTCGGATAAAAATTTATTGCTTTTTAATGGATTTTATTTAAGCTAATCTAGAAAAAAATTGCCACTTATTTGAAATTTTTCTTTTTTAAAATCGATTTCTGAAAATTTTACGAAAATTTGCAATATATATATATATATATTTTTTTTTGCTTGGGTGTATATATGCATTTTTTACTCGGGAATTCGCAGTTGTATTTACAAATGGTTTTGTGATATCAACAAAACATAGAATTATTATCACACACAGAGAAAAATTTCGTTATTTGTCAACTGAAATTCGGTTACTTTGACTCAAATTCGGTTATTACGAATTTCAGACGGTTGACAGAACTTTCACAACAAAGTGCAGTTAATTGAATTGAAATTTAGTTGAAACACCCAAAATATTAAGAAATCTAATGTAAATGTAAATATATAAATAAGTACTGTAAATAAAGATGTTTTTATAAATGAAATGAATGAAAATTTTTAATTTGAGTCAATTTTGAATGGGTGTGCGATATGTCTTCCACTTAAGTAGGGTACGTTGGCGTATGAGCAATATAATGTAATTCATAACACTCATACGTGCAAGTGTGCATACAATTTCTTATGAACTCAAAAATTGTAAACTCTTTTACAGTTTAATTTATTTGAAAATTAAATGGTAGCTTTAAAAATACGTACAATGATTTCGTTTACTGAAAATTATATACATATTTTAAATTATTAACATAAATTTAAGCTAAGTTTGAATTACTAGAGTCAGTTTTTCTTTTTCACTCTCTTCAATTTAAATACACAATTTTCATCTGTTCATCTATTTCTAAAAAACAGTTGATGAGTATGATTAAAGCCATTGAAAATCATTATTTAAAGTATCATTTTATCTAACTTTGCCAGCAAAAAAATTATATAAATAAAACACTTCAACGATTTCGATAAAAACCTGTATTTCCGTGTTTCCTTTTAATATAATTTTGTGCTAAATTTTGAAGGTTGTTTCTTAGAATTTGTTTTTTAAAAATTTTGTGTAATATAAAATGACACGAAAAAACAAGGTGTGAAAATTGTTCTTTGTGTTGGGGGGTGTAGAAACATTTTAGATTTGTTTGTGCCAGACTTTCCATGTTGTATAAAGTATTTTAATCGAAATTCAATATTTTTTTCTTTTTTTTTTTGTATCTAACAAAAAGAATATAAAATAACGCAAGGTATTAAAAGTTGTTTCGTTATTTTTTTGCACTTTATATTCTATGCTCTATATCTCTTTTTACGTACTTTAGCATTAAGTAATTCAAGTTTTATGGCTTTTTTATACTTAAGTATACTTAACTACTTAGTGGTAAACACTAATGAGTAAAATTCAGTATTTTGTTGTTCGTTTTTGTCGTGGTTTGGAGGATAATGAAAATGACTTTATCAAAATAACATTATTTTACGATTCACTAACGTTTAAAATTTAATAAGCTTGAGAAAAATGAAAAATAAACAGAAAATTTAAATATATTTAATTACTTTGTTTAATATTCTGTTTAAGATACTTTTGTGATAATAGTAACTTTTTAACATAAATAAGTTTTTTGTATAAAAAGAAACTTTTTTTTTTTTGAATAAAAAGTAACTTTTTTTTAATACAAAGAAACTTTGTTAAATAAGAAGAACATTATTTTAATAAAAAGAAACTTTAAAGGACTGTATTTTAACACTAGAATAACCGGACCTGTAATTTGTACTGGTTTGGCATGTCTAATTAGAAACTACAAGTGTTTGTTCTAACTTATTCCAGTTTTAACCAAATTTAGCAGTTTTATAGTTGCAACCGAATTTTTTTGCCAACCGAATTTTTGTGGTTCCAAATACTATTGTAACAAACCGACATTTATTTACAAATTTAGAATTTTTATTGTAACAATTGAATATTTTATGTTTATGGACTATAATATTATATAAATAGATTCACATGGGTTCAATAAAACTTATTTAATTAATAAAAAAAATTATATGCCTCGACCTGGGCTCGAACCGGCGATCTTCCGTTTGTCTTGCAAGTACTTTACCTCTAGCCTGAACCCAATTTAAATATGTTTTTTTTTATAATTTCCACCTTGAATATTTTCTAGTTTCAAATTTAAATATTTATCTAAAACTAGATTTGTATGTACAATAAAAATTCGGTTGCTAATCTCAATATTTTATTAGAGTTGCCAAAACTATAAAAAAAATTTTGTATTATTTTAAAATTATTTTATTAATAAAAAATTCTTCTCTGCGAACTGGGCTCGAACCGACGACTTTCTGCTTGTCAGGATTGAATTTGTATTTTCAAATTTCCACCTTCAATATTTGTTTTCTTTCAAGTTTAAATATTAATGTCTATAAATAGATTTGTATGTACAACATAAATTGGGTTGCTAATTTAATATTTTATTAGAGTTACCAAAACTATTAAAAAAATTTATATAATTTTACAATTGGTAATAAAAACTTATATTTTAGATAGAGTGATTGTTTTTTTGCAGCCAAAACTAATATAAGATTTTAACTGCAAGTATTTTGTTCAAGGGATAAAATCTCCGAAAAGTGGTTGGTTGTTAGTATTAAAGGTAATTTAGAATATAATATTTTTTCAAAATTGATAAGGAAACCCATAGTTTGAATGATGTGACTGTGTTTTGGTTAATTTCATATATTTTCTGTTTACAAAATAGTTTAATTAATCTGATGATAAATTTTAGGTACACTCAGTGAACTTCTGCTTTAAAAATATGTAGTTGTTTGGACTGTAATACAGTTTCTTTATTTTTAATGTAAATGTCAGTCATTTGTAGAACAAATTGAATTATTTACAAACCTTGTGTTTCTTTTAAAAAAACAAACCACATTAAATGAATGTTTCACGATTTTAAAATTTTTTACAGTGGTTTGTTGTTATTTAAAAAAAATAAAATATTTGTTTATTTTTTACTAACATATGTGGTTCATTTTTACTGCAATTGTGGTTAATTTTTTGAACACTAAAAAACAAAACAATGATATTTGAATTTACTGAAATGTAAGTCGTCCTTTCTTCAAGTGAAATTTCATTTCTTTTCACGAGAGCGGATCAATACGTCCGTTACTTTTTGAATGAACAACAGATTTTTTTTGCAAAAAAAAAAAAAATATTTCTCCACATAATCTCCTTTTAGCTCAATACACTTAGTCCAACGTTTCTCAAATTTGTGTATCCCTTCCAAAAAATAGTATTTTTCGAGGTCAATAAAATATGCATTTCTTGGCTATATGGGGTCGTTTTTTTTACATCCTCGTTAAATCCGTCCAATAAGTTGGCATAATATTCTCCGTTTATTGTTTTTTCCTTTTGCAGGTAATCGATTTGAATTATCCAGCGTGCATCGCAAAAAACTGTTGCCATCAACTTATTGGCCACTATTACGTTTATGGCCAATTGAGAGCAAACGCGGCACCCATCTTGCAGACAGATTTCTTAAACCCAACTGATCATTTAAAGTCGAAACCACAATGCCATATGAAATGCCTATGGCATCAACAATCTCACGCACTTTTACTCTTCGATCGTGGATTTTTTTCGAAATTTTCGGGTGTATTGACCTCAATAGGCCGTCCAGAACGTTCAGCGTCATTTGTACTTGTGCGACCACAACGAAAGTCAGTAAACCACTTTTTTACCACTGAAATCGATGGTGCAGAGTCCCCATAGTATTTATCAAGCTTTTCCTTGGTTTGATTGACTTTTTTTTCGCAAAAAATAATGTTTAATGCGCACTCGAAATTCACTTTTTCCCATTTTTAAAAAAATCCACGAGGTTGTATGTTTTGAACAGCTGTTAAACGCAAAGTAAATGACGAAACTTGCTCAAAATGGAACGGAATTTGCAAACAGGTGGTACTTGATGGGAGCAGTGTTGCATTTCATATAACTACGAGGGAAGTTTGAAAAGTCACGGACTTATTGAGCCGCCCTCGTAACTACATTTGCAGTGATCTTTACATACATAGTATTCTAAGTGTACTTACAATTAAAATTATTGAGTAACGATTAAATTTTGTTGGTTACAATTTAATTCTAGCCAATTTATTCTCTGTGTGAATTATTATATAAATTTTGTACGATTAAGTAGCGTAACAATTCTACATAAAGAATTTTTATGAATTTCACTTAGTTTCGAAGAAAATTTTTTGTATAACTACTCTGCCCAAAACCAGTCAAAATAATTGGTTTTTAAAAAATGCGTCAAAAATACATTTTTCATCCGATCGTTACAGTTTCTAGCACTACCAAACTGCATTTAAAGCATTTCGAAACGGGTTTGTGTTGTTTTAGCGATATTTGGAACATCAAGTAGATATGTGCTCTTTTTATTGAGTTTTTATATATATTTTCTTCTGAAGTTGTACGAGTTTTTATTAATTTATATATTCTAAATCTAGAATTCCAATATCAATAAATATTTATTTATCTGCAACAGTTAATAAAATATATTTGCAACAATAGCTGATGCTAGAGTATTTTATACTTAACACTGTGTTTTATAAACTAAATTTACTTTTGAACCCACAATCTGCAAGATATTTTTTTTCAATGAAACCGTATAACATTTAAAATTTCTGAATAATTTGATATGCAAATCACTATAATCTAATTAAAAAAAAAATGTAAATGTAAATGTAGTCAGGCATTTTACTGCTTTGTGTACAGCTGAAGCTTCCAAATGCTGGTACCCGTAGAAGTTTCTGTAAGAGATACACAAGCACATATTGATAACATTTTGTAGCTTTGCAATTCTAAACTTAAAATATATAAATTAATTAAAAATCCTGCCATCTAAAAAATTAATTAAAATTTCATCAAAAATATCATATAACTACTAGGGTGTTCAAATTACTCGGATTAGATTTTGTTGGAGTAAACGAGTAACACGATTTTGAGGTCTTAAACTTAGTCGATTAAGCGAGTAAGATTTTAATACTACTCGAGTAACTCGAACAATTTCAATTTATATCATTAATTTTTTTTTTTTTTGAAAATACATAAAAATATACGTATGTATATTAGGGTGATAACTTTTTTGGACAACATTCTCCCCAGGGGTTTTCTAATGGCAAATATTGTATTAATGATAAAAAAATCTATTTCAGTTCAATTTGGTAAAAAACCTTCCGCACCGACAGCGATTTCTAAAATGCCTTTAGTATATATTTTTTAAATTTTTTTTAACAACAGTTTTTTTAAAATATGGTTTATACATATGTAAGTAAGCAAATTTGGAAGAAAACTATTCCATTGACTCGAAAACGGACTTAACTATTGAAATCAGCATGCCTTAATTATATAGATGTGATGGTCAGACGTTGAGGCATACAAAAAACTTTTTTTTTTAACTTTGTTTGATTCAAAACTTTAACGCGTTTGGTGCGCAACCTTTTTCAACGATAGCGAAAAACTAAAAACGCAGTTCTTAATATTTGTCCATGCCCTACACGATTTTGTCTGGGGAGATTTGATATTTGCAAAAAATGTAAAAAGTTATTACCCTAATGTATATATATATAGTTAATATTACTAATTTCTAGTATAGGGCCGAAGACCTCAGCCAGAAAATGGTTTTTGTATTTTAACACGCATCAGTCGTTTGAGTCAATTTGACAAAACTTTCCAATTGAAAATATTATTATTATTATATTATATTGTTTGATTCAAAACTTTAACGCGTTTGGTGCGCAACCTTTTTCAACGATAGCGAAAAACTAAAAACGCAATTCTTAATATTTGTCCATGCCCTACACGATTTTGTCTGGGGAGATTTGATATTTGCAAAAAATGTAAAAAGTTATTACCCTAATGTATATATATATAGTTAATATTACTAATTTCTAGTATAGGGCCGAAGACCTCAGCCAGAAAATGGTTTTTGTATTTTAACACGCATCAGTCGTTTGAGTCAATTTGACACAACTTTCCAATTGAAAATATTATTGCGTCTTTGTGTCAAATTGACATAAACGACAGATGCGTGTTGCATTATGGACAAATTAGACAAATGGAAAAATGTATATTTGGTTTATTAGATATAATTCTGAGTGTCAAATTTAAAAACAAGTCCGTAGTTAAGCAATGAATGATCAGTATTCGGTCGCCAAACGTTCGGTCAAATCGGAAAAACTTTGGCGGCCGATTATTTAACTTGACAGCTAAACTTCGGCTTTTTTCCTCAATTTCCGTAAATTTTAAAATCGAAATAAAACGGCTTAACAAACATCAAAATTTTTGCAGATTGTGTCCAAATGCCAGAACCGATCAAATATCGCGTTTTCATCAAAGTCTTCTGTGGAAACTCCTAATTTCAAATTAAAAATATAAAAGAGTATACTTGTTGTGTTTGACTTTTTAAAGAGTTTTTTTCTTTCAATTTTAAAAAGTTCGACTTTGAGCATCAATTAGTGATGTACCTTTTCGGATTTTATGCAAACATCAAAAATATGCTCCTGCAGTCTATGCCTTAAAAAAATACAATCACGTGCTTGATTACTAAGAAGACAAGAATGGAGCAAAATTGATTATTAATAGGTTTTTTGTTAAAGTTCTGCCTATTATGGAGGCTCTAGCTTTTCTAAAACTACGGGTTCTGATGAGATCTTTAGCCAGATCGAAATACTAGTATCAACCTAGCTAATATGTTTGATTTGCTTTATTTTTGTAAATATACGGAGGTTGAAAGCTCGTTATAAATTGAAAATAACATAAAAATAATCTCGATGTATATAAAAACAAAAAACTAATATAACTGTAAGAAATATTGTTATATTCCTTCTTCACGATCGTTAAAAAAGTTTCCGCATCAAATTCGTTAATGTTTTGATGACAGATTTTTGTTAGATTTTTTCTTTAAATACATAATTTTGATTAACAGAGAAGATAAAAAAAGCAAAATGAAACAATTCAAAACCAAAAAAAAAAAAAAAAAAAGTTAGCAACAATTTATTTACTTAATGATTTGTTTGAAAATATTTTTATTACATTTTTCTTATTGCGAGTAAACGAGATCAAATGCCATAAAATGGCAATTTGAATCATCTCTGACGATTAAGTTGGATATAGATTCGATTCAAAGAAAAAAGTGAACGGCCCAATGCGAGCTGTAACACCAAAACATGATGATGAATTAAGTTCAATTCGAATATTGCTAAAAATTTTAACACTTTCTAATAGTTTTGCGAGTTTTTATTTTTGTTGAATACTTAGATATTTAGAAATTTCGGACCTTTTGGTCTTAATTTTTTTTATAGTTTCGACATCTATATAAACTAATCTCTCATTTGAGTGCATTTGTAAAGGGGCATTTTAAAAATATGTTTAGAAATTGCAAAAAATGTGATATTTTGGGCATAGGACAGTTCTTTTCTCCAAAAGGACTAAAGAAACTGCCACATTGATTTACATTTCATAAAAAAAACAAAAATCTGTTTAAAAAATACGAAATAATTTAAATTTTTTATAAGTTATAAACTAAAATAGAACACAACTCGATTAATAGACCAAAATTGTTCGAGTTATTCGTTACTCGAAATTGGCCATTTTAATTTACTTTAACAATTGTTTGATTAAAATTCATCGATTAATCCAGTAACGGTTAACCGGTTGAATACCCTCATACCCATGTAAAAATTGCCAGCCGTACAAAAAAAAAAATAAAAATAGTACTGGCAAACCACAGTTATTTTTGTAAAACCCACTATGTTAGAAATTACCAAAGTTATCACTAATATTGTACAATAGAAGCACAATTTTGTATGCAAGTTTTTGCCAGTATAACCCCCAAAATGCACTGCCCCCTATTGTTTTTACCAATATTACAACTATTAAGTAGTAGCATTAACATTCTTTAAATATTTAATTATATTTTACTCCTTAAATCAGCAAAAAAACTTAAACCGAACTTGGTTGCTGGTTTTAAAAGGAGTGTCTTTTATAAATATTTCACAAAAAACAAACCACATCAGATTACTGTATTATGATTTTACATTCAAAAATAAATAAATAAATCAAATAAATATTTGTTGTTTTTTTACAGCAAATGTGGTTTATTTTTACTACAATTGTGGTTAATTTTTTGAACATTAAAAAACAAATGACAATGTTAGTTGAATTTACTGAAATGTAAGTCTTCCTTTCTTAAAGTAAAATTTCAGAGCATTTTCTCTGACGGGATTTTTGTAAATTCTTCTTATTTGCGAAATGCCCAAAGGGGTTTGGCCGTGTTAAAATAAGTGGCATGGCCAAACCGCTAAAGCGGGGAACTTGAAATATGGTATGTGGGTTCCTAATTCCGAGTAGACATTTGCTTAAACATTTTTGATATTTCTACTGAAGGGAGAATGAAGAGGGGCAGTCACCCACTTGGCGGTCTGGTCAAACCTGCTGAAACGAGAAACCTAAAATTGATATGTGGGTTCCCAAGCTTATACTTTATGAATTTTTGAAACTTAAAAAGTTTAATATCCTATTTAAAGCCATTAAGGTGGAAATCTGAAACTTGAAGTTGAAACATTCACTACAAGATTAATTAAAAAATCCTTTAAACACACAGTGTAGAAAAACATTACAATTGTCGTTACCAGGGCAGCGCTTGTCATGCAAATGTATGTTTGTAGTTAGTGGCCCACAATCGATTAAAACCAAATAGTTTTCCTATTCAAAGTATTAGCAACAAAATGCATAATTTTGGTTTTGCATATTTTGTCATAAATGCATATTATTGCATAATTTTCATATTTTAATGCCTATTTTGGCATTTTATGTTTGCCTATTTTGCATATTTTCAATTTAATTGAAGGATTTTGCATATTTTGTAAAAATTTAAACATTTAAATTAAGATTTAATTAAAAATAAACAAAATAAAGCAGTTGTAACCCTTAATATATCATCTAGTTGTCATTTATCAGACATTTTTTGTGAACTTCATTTTTAAACCATTCATTTTCAAAAATCCAAAATTTGTAAGTTAGTATTATTGGATTTTTAGTGCATATTTCTGGATATTTTGTTTAAAGTGCATATTTTAAGAGCATATTTTGGATTGTTTAATACATGTTTTAAGCGCATACAAATCTCATTACTTACATTTTTTTTTTATTTTAAGTGTAAATTTTTGGTTTTTAGTACATATTTCGATTATTTTAGATTATTAATGCATATTTTAAGCGCATGTTTTCGATTTTTAGTGCATGAAAGTCGCTACCCCCACCCCCGGTCATTACAAATCTCATTACTTTTATATGGGGATGTCGAGCAAAATAATGACATATTATTACTAACAACCTTACGAAAAATAGAAAAATTTGTGGTTACCTATATGCATACCAGTATGGACAAAAATAATGAGTCTAAAAATAAATTTAAAAAAAAAAAATAAAGTTAATAAAAAAAATATTTTTTGGATTGAAAATTACTTTTCAATAAAATGTGCCCACTCGGTATTCGAACTCGGACCTCCAGGTTGACAAGCTATCATCTAAGCTATCTCGACATGTTATAATTGATAAGATAAAAACATAAATGACAAAATGTCACTACTTTCCAGCTTACAAAAAACAAAGAAAAATAATGAGTCTAATAATAGATTTTTAAAAATGTTTTAAATCATTACCTTACATTTAACGCATATTTTTTTGTTTTGAAATAATAGAAAAATTAACTAGCAATGAGAAAGTCCATATTAGTTGTGTTAAAGTAATGCAGAGCGTAAGCTGGTGTCATTACTGGTAGTGAGAAAAGTAATGACATGTCATTACCTTTTATATACAAATCGGTGCATTGGTGTATTGGTATACAATTTCATAGTAGCGTCTGGTGTATAAAATATAACGTCATATTTTTCCAAAAGACACTACAAGGGGATTAATATTTAAAATTCACCTCAAATTTTTATTTCACCTCAAATCTTTTACTACAATTTTTTTTTTTTCATCACAAAAACAGCGCTTAACCTAAAAAAGATTTTTTCAGCACAAAAATATTCTTTTACATCCAAAAAATTGGTTCTTTTCATAATTTTTTGTTTGTTTCGTTTGTAACATATACACCGTGGAGGGTATAAAAAAAATTGGTAAGATCAAATTTAATGCAAATAGTTTAGGGGGCCCAAAAAAATGACTGTCGAATTGTAGAGCTCCACAAGGCTGCCCCTCTTAAAATAGTGATCAGTACTGCTCAGTCCAAATTTCAGCCAAATCGGTCAGTATTTAGAAGTCGCTTTAAATTTAAGATTTTTCATTATTAGGCCGATATTTAACAGAAATTCCAATTTTATAACTTAATAAAAGTTAGAATAAAAGTTTTTTAAGTACTTTGGCCTCCTTAACGCGAATCTGAAGTCAAAACGCCTAAATTAAACCACCCTCCGGAAATATAAGAATAAATCTTGGTTCAAAACTATGGCCTTTATTCCATATATTTCTGGATCTACTTAATGGTTTTCCAAGTTTGGCCCCTCGTTTTATTTATTGAAGAGCATTTTGTAAATATGCCTTTTAATTTCCCAAATTGTTTAACAAATCTAAATGTTGTAACAACAATTCCAAAAACAATACCATTTTCGAGACCCCTCCGGTGTTCCAAAATATTCTTGCACATTTCCCGAAATAGTTTTAAATTTATGTAGGATTCAAATTCATAATAAAATAAATAATATTGTAAAGACATCACCGTATTATTGAATAATAAATCAATTTATGCCGGTAAGAGGGTTAAAAAAAGAATGGTCCATAACCCGGAAAGGTAATCAGTAGAAACGATTTCGACTTCAGATTCGGATTCAGGAATCCAAACTATTGTTAAAAAGTTTAAACTCGTCGGCAATAAGTACACGTTAATTGACTTTATTTTATTTATTATAATTCTTTTTAATTCTACCTTCAGAACACATTATATAAAGGGTGTTTTTTATAGAGGTGGTGTTTGTGAAATGGAATAAAACAAAGATGAATTTTTTAAATTATGCACGAGCTGTGTGACATGTTGCGCCGTCTTGTTGAAACCACAGCTCCTGCTCTATAGCGGTTAATATTGACTGCAACGTTCTCACAAGCATCGTTTTAAAGAAGTACGGACCAATGATTCCACCAGCCCATAAAGCTCGCCAAACAGTCAGTTTTTCTGGATGTAAAGGTGTCTTAACATACACTTGAGGATTATTATCACTCCAACTACGGCAGTTTTGTTTATTAACGTATCCATTTAACCAAAAGTGAGCTTCATCGCTAAATAAAATTCGCAAAATTCGTGCGCGATACGTATCTCGAACAGAACCACGATTTTCAAAATAAATTTGCTCAATTTTGAAGCGTTGTTCAGGCGTCCGCCTATTCATGTTGAAATGACAAACCAAACTAAATATAAATCACCTGACAGCTGACAAAATGGCGGCCAGTTAAAAAGGTGTTGCCAACTTAAAGTTCTATACCTGTATAATGGATGGGTCCATTTGAATTTTTATGAATTTATAGCTAGTTAAGATTGCAGAAGAGAGTGAGAATAGTATTTACAACGACAAAATTATATAAATACACTGTAAAACAAGAATACACAGTCAGAAATATATAAACAAATACAATAACGCTGAAACACTAGTATTTCCAAGTAATAAGTATAAAAGACGAAACCCAAAAGTTGCATTTCATAGCGACTTCCAAATATTGCCCGATTGAGCCAATTTCTGATATACACGCATATTTTGATATAAGGAACAAAAGCAAGTTTGTGAAGATAGAACCGGAAACCACTTGTAGCTGTCCATACAAGCGTGGGCCAGTCTAAAGTACATGTTATTTTACATTTTCGGCACCAACACCAATAAAGGGGAGGATAAAGATATAGAGGTAAATCCTACAAAAACTTTTTATGCAGTACAATAGAGTGGGCCACATATTAAAATATGTTGATCCAAAAAACAATACGGTGCGTTTTAAGATCAGATTTTCTGGATTTTGGAAATTGTTTGCCCCACTCTAGTGTACATTGTAGTTATAGCTACCAAGTGCATGATAAGTCATAAAAATAAAACAATAGTGTTAAAATAAAAAAAAAAATTAACTTTTACCCAACATCAACATAAATGTAAATACTTGTGATTGTTGTAGTGTTTCTCCGTGAAATTCTTCTTCTTCTGTTTTTATGATAAATTTTTATGAGAACATTGCATATAAAATATAAACTGCAAATAAAATGCATAAAAAATTACAAGTATCAAAAAAGCCTGCGAATGAAATTTATAAAAAAAAAATAAGGTCAACAATCGTAACATGGTTAACATGCATACAATACAAACACACGCCAAAAAAAAATTGTTGAAAATAAGTTGACATAAAAAGTTAAGCTTAAGAATGTTAAACAACATAAAAACTGAACTAAAAATAAGTTCAACATCAAAATTGATAAGCTCACAAAAGGATGAGAAATCATGGCATACTTTAAAAGTGTTGCAAGAACAAGAGAATAATTTAAAAAGAATTTAAATTTTAAGTGAGTGCTGAGAGGAATATTTTAAAATCATTATTAAAGTTGGCAAAAAGTAAAATGAAAAGAACTTATTGCATAGTTTTGGGCTATATAAATTAAATTGAAAATACACTGTACTTTTAGGATGATAAAGAAAAATGCAACAAATTTTATAATATTTGAATATGATAAAATTTATTTTAGTTAAAATTTTCTAAAAAAAAAAATCCTAGTATACTCTTAGGTCATAATAATGTTAACAAATTGTAGCATACTTATCAGGTCATTCTATGAGTAGTTATATAATGTCTTAATGCATTTTTATAAGAAAAGAATTGAGTAATAACAGTTATGAAAATAATAATTTATTTATTTCACCAATTGGATAAATTTAAAAACAAAAATCGTAGCACACTTTATGGCAATACAATTTTAATAACCAATGCAGTAAACTTGTAGGAACAAAGAAAAATAAAAATTAAATAAATTATTTTAAAAAATAAAAATTAATGATAGAAAATTATTTAAAACAACCCAGCAAAAAATATGGAAGGGATTCTTAAAGAATCAATTTTTCATTGATTCCAAATTCATTTCCGATTTCCCGCTTCTCAACAGGTTATTTTTCACAATTTCCAAAGATATAATTTTGAAAAAAAATTAATCTTTCCAAATCTAGTCTATCCAACTCGCCCCAATCACAAATGTATGGGGTAAAAACGAGGGGGAAATGTACTATCTATATTTTTTTTTTTTTTTGTAAAGGAGTATATCTGAAATATGAGAAATTAAAATTGTTTGCACCCAACGTTAAAATACTCGATAAAAGAGAAGTTTCGAAATCCCTATTGTCTCTGCTTTGAAGACAACGTTCCCACAAGTTAGGTGAAAAAAGTTAAAAAAAAAATAATATAAATTCTGGAGCTATCGGGATTCTCTCCCAAGAGAGTTCCCTTGTGAATATCAACAGAATTGAACTTTCATTAAACCATAACATAGATTCCCAAGGTAGTAGTATTGGTGAGAGTGACGAAATAACACTGGAAGAAAACAATTTGCTATTCATTTTATTTAGTCGTCAACGAGATTGCGACGAAAGCACATGCGTGGCGGGTGTGATATATTTCGAAATAAAAAGATTCTTCGAAGTGTTTATAAATTTTCCCTCAATTAATCATTGTTCAATTTGCAATTAAAAAGTAATGAAATCTTCTATGTTGATACTCTTATTGCAGTTACGCAATAAAAGTATATTTCTCAAACTAGAAGAATTCAGCTTATTGCGTTTTTTTGAGCAAATATAATTCAAATCTGAAAATATTTGTTCGCAAAGATACGTTGAGGGAAATAAAGATAAACACTTCAATGAAATCTTCTTTATTTCAGGATATATTGTACCATCCAGATTTTTCCAAAATTCTTTATTGTTAAAATTATCCGACAAATCTATTTCACTTTGAAGTATAATAAGTTCTGTTTGGATTGGAAATTCGTACTTTAATATATCGCATTTAAAAGGGTTTTGAAAAATATCCAGTAAATGCTAAATATTTTCAAAATCCTTAAACCTGCCATTAAAGTTATTAAAAAGCGTTTCTGATATTTCCAAAAGTTCCAACTTTTTCAAGATTTTCTCCTTGTCGTAAATAACAGAAGTTTTCGGAAAGTCCGAAAAGTCTTCAGAATCAATTTGAGCTGTAAGTAAAAATAGCTGAGTTTTAAAATCTGAAAGAATTTTAAACATATCCGAAATTTTATTATCTTTTCCCTGCAGCTTCAAATTTAACTCATTCAGAATGTTACAAATGTCTGTTTAAAACGCCATGTGTAAAATAATTGATGTGTAAAATAAATTGATAATATTTTAAATATTCTTTCTGTAAGTGTAGTTTGTCTCTCCCTCTCAACATGCTGATTTCCTATTGGTTGATTGACGATCAAACAAAAGAGCGTAAGTATACGTGTGAGTTAGAAGCTCCAATGGGAGTAATGTAATTATATTAATTATAAGTACATTAACTAAAATAAAAAAAAAAAAAAAAAAAAAATACGTGTGAGTTTAATTTGCTGATATCAGCTATTACTGGGCATCTATGAACCATAAGCACATGACAAGCCCACATAAAGTTCGTTGGTTCCGATTAAAATTTTCATAACATCGAAATCCAAATCATGGCAATGTATTGATTTTTTATCTATTATTTGGATGTTTTTTGTTTTTTTTTCTGGGACGTGAGCCAAATTTCGTGTATCCTTCATCCATGGAGATGAAAACCACAATTTTTTAACGAAAACTTTTAAGAAAACATTTTCGCGGAAAAAATGTTGCACTATAAAATTTTATGAAAAAAACATCATAAAAAAATTTCTCGCAAAAATTGCGGTAAACATTTCGAAAAACAAATTGTTATTACCAAAGACAGGAACTTCATGCACTAAAAAAGTTTGTTTGAGGTGCCTCTAACATGCATGAAAAATCTCAAAATATGCCCTAAAAACTAAAAAAATATGACCTAAAATATTTGTTTAATTTGATTAAAATCGTTAAAAAATGAAGTTTTAATTCAGACTCATTGTTTTCCTCACCCTTTACCGACCACGGGAAGTATACTTGCCAAAGGTTTGTTGCCGCTTATAATTGTAAAGGTAAAATATGGAGTAAATATTAGGGTGATCGATTATTCGACATTTTTTGAAAACCAGTTTTCGATTTTCCGAATAGTTGAAATTTGAAAACACCTGGTTTCGGTTCTTGGAATTTAAAAAAAAACGGTTAACCGGGTTCTAAATGTTATACAATTATTATCAAAAATTGATTTTGTTTTTATAAATTTGTATAATAGGGTGTCCCCAAAAAGGGCGTTTTTGCGAGTTGGCGTATATTTTGTCGGCAAAGGGCTCAAAAGTTTCGTTATGTAGATCTCTTTTTTTTAGAATACTTTTGGTCCACCATTTTATTTTATTTCTTCTAAATTGTTTATAAAAACATTTCAAGAAAAAAATTAAAAATTGTTTAGCATATTTTTTTAATCCGCAATGAGCTCAACATTTTAGCAATTAAAGTTTTATTTAGGAAAAAGTATTGTTAAAAATGTTAAGTTTTCGTTGATCTTCTATTATTTAATTCTTCTTAGTTTAAACAAGCTTAAGATCATTCATTTATTAATTATTTATATCCAATATTTCGTCTCCACATTGGGTGACTTCTTCAGGGAACAATTATTTCAATTTTTTTTTTTTTTTAAATTGTAATAATTATTTTTCAAATTGTAATAATTGTTCCCTAAAGAAGTCACCCAATGTGGAGACGAAATATTGGAAATAAATAATTAATAAATAAATGATCTTAAACTGGTTTAAACTAAGAAGAATTAAGAAAACAATTTTGTCTTCATTTTTTTTTTTTTGTTAGTCATTTACAAAGCTAATAACCCTTATACATTTAGTTTCACTGATTATCTCAAACTAAAAAAAATTTTGGGCGAAATAGATTTACGATTTTGTTTTTTAAATACTTTTTCCCTAAACAAGCTTTGCATTGCAAAAATTGTGACCCGTATTTTTTAAAATGCTAAATTTTTAAATTATCTCGTGAATAGCGCATTGCAAAATTCTTTAAAAAATATTCTATTTTTTATGTTAACCCTAGTTAAGTGTCACACAGTATTTTTAAAAGAAAAATAAAAAGAAAACAAATATTATATACTTGCTGAAAACAAATCGTTCTGGAGAATCAGTAGAAGCTTAAGGGGTAAAAACAACAAACAAATACCGCACTTCAACCAAGGCAATACAAAAATTATAACTGATGACGAGAAGGCGAAACTACTGTGTGAAACATTTTCCGCTTCAAATAACCTTACGTCTTCTTATAAACATTCAAATGATAAAATTGTTAACTCAAAAGTTAATCGATTAAAGTCAACTGTCATCAACGCTGATGACTTGGCTCTCACATCATTAGATGAAATAAATTTTGTAATTGCATCTCTTAAACCATCAAAATCACCTGGTCTAGACGATATCTCAAGCGTTTTAATTAAAAATCTACCTCCTAAGGCAGTGCAATTACTAATGATTATTTTTAATAGCTGCCTACAAATACAATATTTTCCGAAACACTTCAAAAAAGCAAAAGTCATTGCAATTCCAAAACCTAATAAGCCTAGGAATATTCCAAGCAGTTATAGACCTATTAGTTTATTGAGTAATTTAGGAAAACTGTTCGAAAAATAATTCAAAATCGAGTATGTGATGTTGTCGAAAATACGACGATAATAGCTAAGGAACAGTTTGGTTTCAAAAAACAACACAGTGCTGTACATCAAGTCAATCGTATCACTAATATAATCAAAGCTAATAAACGTATAAAACAATCTACAGGCCTTATAATTTTGGACGTAGAAAAGGCATTTGACACAATTTGGCACAACGGGTTGGTATATAAACTGCTTCAGGCTGATATACCAAAATATCTGTGCAGACTTGTTGCAAACTTTCTTAACGATAGAACATTTGTAGTAGCAGTTAATAACACACTATCTTCTCCAAAACTTATTGAAACTGGGTTACCCCAAGGTTATATATTGTCACCATTACTGTACTCTATTTATACTTCGGACTTTTCTCCTCCCCCTTATTTGAAGGTTGCATACTATGCAGATGACACTGCCCTCATTACATCAAGCAAACTTACGAAGGCGCTACTGAAAAAAATGGAAAAGGGATTCTCAGCCTGCAGAAAATACTTTTATAAGTGGAAAATTAAAATTAACCCCAACAAAACCCAAACTATCATATTTCCCTACAATAAATCCCCAAAACGTTTACCAAGCCGTCAATTAAATTTTGAAAATGAGAGTCTTGTAATACAGAATGACGTAAAGTACCTGGGTACGCACCTGGACAAGAAACTGAACTTTGCAAAGCACATTGACGAAGCTTGCAAAAAATCACTTAAAACGATTAGAGCCTTGTGGCCAATGTTAAATAAACGCTCGTTACTCAATCCAAAAAATAAAAATTTATTATACAAAAGCGTTGTAAGACCAACATTGACATACGCAAGTCCAATTTGGTATAAAGCTGCAAAAACACATCTGAGGAAACTTCAGATAATACAAAACAAATGCCTTAAGATCATAAACAACAAGCACTGGAGATACTCTACACAGCGCCTCCACAGCGAAACCGGTTATGAGCGAATAGACGTCTTCATAAAAAAATCTCGTTGATAGATATCATGAGAACATTGAAAATTCTTCTTATCAGCTGTTAAGAGATTGTAGAGAATCGGCCTAAATGCAGCTTTAAAACAAAAATCACCAAATCGAAAATCATATGTATGTAATGTATTATCTGTTGATAATTTGCAGTAATATTTGAGATTATTTCTTTCTTTTGTCATGTAAAGGTTTTCCTATTTTTCCTTTAAATAATATTAGTATAATATAATATAACAATATTCAATACCTTTGATTAAAAATCTAAATCGTTGAAATATCTTAAGATAAAATCTCGAAAAATGTAAATATATAAATAAGTACTGTAAATAAAGATGTTTTTATAAATGAAAAAAAAAAAAATATACTTGCTGAAAACTAAAATATGCTGTGGCGGACCACAAGTATTCTAAAAAAAAAAAATTATGAATATTTTCCGCATAATAAGCGCTACCTAACGAAAGTTTTGACCCTATTTGCGACAAAAAGTATGACAATTTTTTTTTGAGAAAACGTACCATTTTTGAAATCTTAAATCGCGTGTCGGGAACTAAAATTACCTCCAAAAATGTTTACTTTATTTTTCCCGCATTCATCGTTTGAGTGCTATTACTAAACAAATTTTCTAACGGGACACCCTATCGAATAATTTAAGTTTTTTATTTGAAAAAGTTATTGTTCATTTGTAATCAGCTTAAAAAAAATGTTCAATAGTTGTCAAAATACAATTATAACTTTTACAAATCATTTAAAATTTTGATTTATGAGATACAATACGTGAAATTATTATTGGCAGAAAATACTGGTACAAATTTACGGTAAAGCAAAAAAATGTTTGCTATTAAAGTTTTTGTATGCTACAAATATTTGTCTACAAATATTTAGCAAAATGAATTAAAATACAACTCATATATACCTCTCATGGTAGTATCGATAGAACAGTGTTACACAACCCACATTCCGTCGATGCTCCAACGAGTCAATAGAGATGGATACCCTGCTAACATTGATAAGCTCCAATGCCCTCCTTTAAACACTGTCCAAAGGCTCCAAAATAAACTTTGAAGCTCCTTCCAATTAATTGGAATTTTATTTCATCTTCGGTTGGATATAGCTGGTATAAATAGTAAGTAAGGAGATCAAATGGGGGGAAGTAGTTAATACACATATTTAAAAAACTAAAATTTTGTAAATTTCAGGGCAACCAGAAATATGCTCTATCATGTTTTTCCTGTGCGTTGTATTGACAAATGGATAAGATATTTATCCATTTCAGAACAATTGACGAATTATGGCCTCGATTTGTTAGAGCATATTTTTGCATATTATTCTCTTAATATCATATTTTTGCATATTTTCATCTTAAGAGCATATTTTTGATAAAAAAAAAGTCGTAGTTTTGCGAATATTTTTGTACTTTTTAGAGCAGAAGTCTATTTTTAGAGCATATTTTTCGTTCTTTTTTTTTGTTCAACATTTTTTTTTATATTTTCTGGGGTTTGCAACACCAATTTCGGTAATTCAAGTCATTTTTGCAAATTTAAATATCCAGTATTTAGACTGTACCGATTTAGAAACTACTACTGTTTTATGTCCTTCTTTGTTAGCATCTGAAATAAATTTTACATAAGTTACCCCAACTGAACTGAAAAATAAGTTTTCAAATACAGGTTTTTGAAGAAAAATGTATGGATGATAAACGATTTGATGGAGGTATCGGTATTTTCTTATTTTTTTTTTTCGTTAACGGTATTTTAGGGGTAACGTTATTTCAGATATTTCGGTAACGGTTTATTATTTTTTTTTAGTTATTTCAGTAACGGTACTTTAAGGGTAACGTTATTTTAGTTATTCGGGTAATGTCAATGCACTCCGATATCTTTAGCTCCATTATGCCCGAGATCCAATGACTGGCTAGTTTATGATCAAACTTTGGGAAAATATATTTTTTATTAACTAATAATCATATAATTACAAATTATATACTATATACTATTACCCTAACCGAGCACTAGCTACTATGGCCTTCGGCGCGTTGTAGCGAAAACAGACCAGTGCCTCTGGTGGGAATCGAACCCACGACCCCCGCACTGATAAGCCAGCACGCTACCAACTAGCCTACCGGGGCGCACGAAAATATATTTATTTAGAGCGATTTTTTTCAGATCTTGCAGGATTATTTCGGTAACGGTATTTTAATGATAACACTATTTCAATTATTTCGGTAACGGTATTTTAGCGATAACGGTATTGTAGTTATTTCGGTAACGGTATTTTAAGGATATTGATATTTTAGTAATATCGGTAACGGTATTTTACGGATAACGATATTTTAATAACGGTAATTTAGGGATAACGACAGCCAGTTGAAAGGGTTTTAAATCGATAACGATAGTTTAGCTGTATTGCCTGCCACCGCTGGAAAAATGTGATGTTAAGAGCATATTTTTAAAATTTTAAGAGTATATTTTTCGTTTTTTATGGCATTTTTTATGGGAATAAAACCGATTTTTTAGAGCATATTTTTGGTATGCTGTATCCAAAGCTGGCAAATCGTAAGTTAAACTGTGATGCTAATATTGAAGTATAAAAATAATTAACATGTTTGTAAAAAACTTTTAATTTGTTGCCAGAAATAAATAAATTCAACACTCTTGAAAAAGCTGGAATAAAACCAACGAAACGTCGAGTGGAACGATTGAATAATTTGATTTTTATATACATCAAAATATAAAATAGCTAACCATAAATAGCCAGTTAAAAGACAATTCTAATTTTTTTTTTTTTTTTTTTTTCATTTGCAGTTTTTTAAAAATCACGGTTTTTATTATTACATCAGTCACCCCCAATTTTTCGTATTTTTTGTTTAATTTTTAGGTATTTTATCTCTAAATCATGAATAGAATATAAATCTACATACAATTATCTTTAATTTGAGTATAATCATCTCAGCGTTGGTATAAGCATATCGCGCTAGTATTGCAAGGAAGTTGAAAATTGTTCTTGTTTAGTTTTATCCTTCGTTTTAAGTTTTATGCATGTTAAGAAGTTCATAAACTAGGCTTTCCAATGAAAAAATTTTTAAATTAAAATTGTAAATCCCTTGAAAATGTCCGGAAATATTAAAAAAAAAAAACTTCATATAAAAATATATTGTTAACATTACATTTTACACTTTTAGCAGAACATTTCTTTCTAAAACATATTTTCTAATACATTTAGCTAACCTGAGTCTAAATCTGGCAATAAAAATGTTTCGCAATTGTACTAAACATGCAAAATCGTCAACTTCCTCGCAATGCCAGTAAGATGTCCTGAAACAAACACCGATATGATTATACTCAAATGAAAGATAATTTTTTGTAGATTTATATTCTTAAAAACAATTTCATGATTTTGCGGTTAAATTTCGAAAAACTAAACAAAATATAGGAAAAAAATGGGGTAATGATGGAAATCTAATAACCGCGATATTGCAAAAACTGCAAATGAGAAAAAATGTTGACAGATTTGAATTCAGAGTAAATAAGTCTATTGAATTATTTGTACTTCAAAGACAGGTTCTGCAAATAGTTAAAATTTGTTGAGTAGTGTAAATAGCAAAAACCACATAATTTTTAAATAAATTTTATTAAATTTTTCTTCTATTTTTACAGGTTTAATTCTATGAGTGTACTAACATTTTCAGTTGTCTGTATACTACTAGTTCATCATACAGCCAACAACAAAAAACTAGATGTTCAATGTGTTATTTTTGTTAAAAATTTAGGTCAATTGGGAAATGTGAAAAGTGTTTTTTTTTTGTTTGTTTCAGTTTAGTTTTTTTTCATGAAAATTATGCATTTTACTGGTTAAATACAGAAATACAAAATTTTTCTCAAAATGTTTTGCCTACAAGACTCAACCAGTAGGAAACAAATAGTTTGAATATCTCTAGAGAGCACAAATGTGTTAATAAGTATTTTAAATCTTATAGATGCCTAAATACCAGGGTTGGAAACCATTTCATTCGGCTATCGGTGTCGATAACGGTATTTTGTGAAAATTTTAGTTAAACGCTTTTAACAAAAATCTAATTTTCAAGTAATGTTTAACTAATTTACGTTGCTACCAAAATTGTGCTTATAAACACATCAATAGCATGGAGAACAAAAAGACTAGATGTAGATGTCGCAGCTTGTATGGACTTACACAAACTACAACCAAGCTTCATTTAATGTTTTCTTTTGTATACTACACACCAAAGGCACGCATGTACACATACAAATTGTGAATATTAAAAACTATAAATAAAACCATAAATAAATAAAATAAGCTAATTTAAAAAAGTTACTAAATTAATGAAATTTTGATAAATTTGAAAACTGAAGATGCAGGCAAAAATAAATTACGCTTTGGTGCTATGGTCTACAAAACAATATTTTGAAAAATTGAGGATGCAAGCAAAAATAAAATACGCTTTGGTGCGACTGTAAAAAACAATAAATGCCAATCTCAGGTAGTTGTTATCTTCACTTAAAAAATGTAAAACTGCGTCATACTGGGAAATTATTATGTTTTGTTATTAATGTTATTAATAAAATATTTTGTTTATTTCCAGATTTTTTATTTCATTGCCTTACGTGAACGATATGGAAGCCCTAACATTTTTATATATATTTAAAACAATCCCAAAAAAATAGCTTTAAATTTCAGCAAAATTAATTAACTAAAGTAAAAATTAGATACTAAGACGCAATTTACACGAGGTAATTTTTGCATGCAATGTTGCGTGCAATTATTGTTTGTAGGCAAACGGGGTAGAGAAGCAAGCGGGGGTAGCAAAAATTGCACGGTTTTCGTTTTTCAAGATACTTTTTGACATTTCTTTTTGCTATCGTTCGTATTCTTGTTAATTTGTTTTATTCGTATTCGGCTTCTAAGGTGTTGTGTATCGAAAATATTTCGTAAAATAAAAAATAAATAATGTGGAATAAAGAACTAGTGGAACTTTTACTTATAAATTACCAGACAAATCAGAATCTTACGAATTACGAATAAATTTAATTTCAACGAATGAACAATTAAAGAAGATTGGCAAAATAAACGTCGAAAAAATTGCATGCAAAAACTCCTCCTGTAAATGTTCATGATTTTTAGAAGCAACTTTAAAAGAGAATTCAAAAATGGCCTGCAATTAATTTCTTCAATCTACTTAGCTCAAGCAAAACATTTTGTTAATTGTAATAAGTCGATTTTAGTTTGCATTGAACTAAATGTCAGCAAAGCATTTTGCTGAATTTCAATGATTTCCAGCAAAACACTTTAGCAGTTATTAGCAAGTTTTCTGCAAGGATCTTCCCAGCAAAAATTTTGCTAACTCAAATAACTTTTTTCCTAACTTTACAGACTTTTTTTTGAGTATAGCACACCCTATTAAAAAGTGAAAAGTGCATTCCATAATTGCAACATGAGTAAAAATGCATTTTTAAAAAAGAATTTGTTATTTTTGGATTACAGATCATAAAAGTAGATTACAGATCATAAAAGTAGACCAAGCTTTCTGAAGCTTTTTTTATTTTTGAAGTAGCCAGTTTAGAAACTGTAGGTCATCGAGCATCACAAATTTTCAAATTATTTCAAGTTTTTGAAAAATTAAAGGACGTTAATAAAATCGAGAGTATTTAAAATTGTACAAGGTGGCGCAAAAATAACCTTCCGATGTTTTTTGGCTGTAATTTAAAAAAAAAATGAAAAACTTTGATTCTTCTTGTGGATTATTTTTATTTGGTATTTTAATTTTTTTTACATCAAGTCGAGAATATGATGTCATGTCAATGGCTGCCGCCACAGTTGATTGTCATTTGAGCCCTTTTTATGGCATTTTCCATCACTTTGGCCAAAACTTCCGGCGATAGGTCCTCACATTCTTGACGGATATTGTCTTTAAGAGCTGCAAGAGTCTGAGGCTTGTTGACATAAACCCGCGACTTCAAAAAGCCCCACAAAAAGAAGTCTGGAGCGGTCAAATCAGGCGATCTTGCTGGCCAGTGCAAATCGCCAAAACGGGAGATTAGGCGCCCGGGAAATGCATCCTTCAGCATATCGGTTGTGGCACGTGCAGTGTGTGCCGTTGCACCGTCCTTTTGGAACCACATGTTTTCCAATCCCAATTCATCAAGTTGCGGCAAAAAGAACTCGTTGATCATTACTCTGTAGCGCTCACCATTCATTACTCTGTAGCGCTCACCGCGACGTCTTCGAAGAAAAAAGGTCCGATGACTCCTCCAGCGAAAACAGCACACCATACAGTGACTTTGAGCGGGTGTAATGGCTCTTCGTGGGTTACACGTGGATTTTCAGTGCCCCAGAAGCGTAAATTTTGCTTATTTACGTACCCGCTAAGATGGAAATGGGCCTCATCACTCATGATTATTTTTGATGAAAAATCATCTTCCTCTTGGTGGTGATTAAGGATGGCTTGAGCGTACGTTACACGCGATTGGCGGTCAGCAGCTAACAGCTGATGCACCGTCTGGACTTTGTACGGAAACATCTTCAAATCTTGTACCAAAATTCGCTGTAAAGACCGTCGACTGATACCCATTTGCGTGGCACGTCGTCTGGTCGATGTCGACGGCGCTTCCATGACATCCTCGGCTACAGCAGCAATATTCTCTGCAGAACGGCTACTCCGGGGTCTGCCACGCCTGGCAGCATCTCGTGTTGTGCCAGTCTCTTCGAGGCGAGCGGCTAAACGTCGCAGTGTTTCACCAGTAGGCGTTGGACGGCCAGGAAATCTGCGACGAAATTTACGTTGTGTCAAAGTCATTGGTCAAATAAATAGTCACCAATATTCCGCGTTCTGGAGCAGTGTAGCGTAACATTGTTTATTAACGTGTATTTCGCATGTGTTTACTACACAAATGTCAAAACAGAACTGACATTAGGGGCCAATCGCAAAATGTGTAGCATTTTGTGACAGGAGGATTACTTTTGCGCCACCTTGTATAACTCTTAAAACGGGATTGCCTATAGAGTCTTCTTCCTGTTCACAGTGTGAAGAAAGTCAGATGACATGAGGTAAAAAAATGTAAATATGTAATGTTATTTAATTGAAATGATCGATATGTATATTTGTATTTATTAAAGATCAACAAAATGTATCCTTATAAAATTGTTTTGGATAGTTTTAAAGTAATTATGTTTTTGAAAGAACAGAAAATTCGAAATACTAGTATCAACCTAGATAATATGTTTGATTTGCTTTATTTTTGTAAATATACGGAGGTTGAAAGCTAGTTATAAATTAAAAATAACATTAAAATAATCTCGGTGTATGTAAAAACAAAAAAATAATAATAAATCTGTAGAAAATATTACTTGAGCCAGAGTAAAAACTAAAATTTTTTTATAAAAAGAACAGTTTTGGTCTTCAAAGTTTAGTAACGTCATGATGCTTGTTAGGAAAAGACCCTAACCACGTGTTTGATTACTAAGAAGACAAGAATGGAGAAAACTTAATGATTAATAGGTTTTTTGTTAAAATTCTGCCTATTATGGAGGCTATTGGCTTTTCTAAAACTTCAGGTTCTGATGAGATATTTAGCCTGATCGAAATACTAGTATGAACCTAGCTAATATGTTTGATTTGCTTTATTTTTGTAAATATACGTAAGTTGAAAGCTCGTTATAAATTGAAAATAACATAAAAATAATCTCGATGTCTACACTTAGAATACTATGTAGCTGTCAGCTGTAATAATAAACAGGGTTGTTATACAAATCAACTGGGTGAAACAAATAAAGAAGACAGTGATTTTTAAACTGTAAACACAATAGGTCTTTTCATTAAAAATGGATAAATTCGTCAAAGTTACTGAAAACGGTCGACAAACTGTAAATACCACACCATCTAAAAGAATGTTGGTTGAAACTTCTCCTAACGATCAACAACCGAAGTCATCCAATAGAAAAGTAAGCGATCTCAATGTAGATGACCTTAGATCAATAATAAAGGAAGGTAATAAAGAGGTGTTAGACAGATTAGATTACCTAACCGGAGATGTTTCTGATTTAAAAAAACAAAATGAGTCTTTAAAGCATGAACTGGAATGTTTGAAGGCTGAAAATGATGCAGATAAAAAAAGAATTGCACGTTTAGAGGAAAAATTTAAAAACAAAAATCTCGTGTTTAAAGGCTTAGCTGCAGGCACTTCGCCAATAACGGAAATTAATAAGATTTGTAAAGAAATTTTGAAAATCCCTGATACAATTACACTTAAATCAACTAGAAATCTTATCGAGCGTGATGGATTTGTTACTGTGTTAGTTGAATTGGTGTCAGAAGAAAGCGTTTCAACTGTACTTAAAAATACAAACAAGTTACGAGACTCTAAAATTTACATCGAAAAAGATTTAAATGAAGATCGGCAAAAGGATAAAAATGTTATGTTGCGTTTAAAAAAAGAAATCTTAGGTATCAGCGATTTCCATCGGATCCTTGTGAGGGATGATAAAATGCGTATTGCAGGAAAATGGTTTAAATGGAACGAAAATAAGCAATTAGTTTGTGATAACAGGGAGGCGGAATCTGTTATAAAGGAGATATATGGCGAAAAATCGATGCAAATTAATGTGAGCTATGAGTATTTGTTAAATAAATCTTATCCAAAAAACTAAGAAGTAAAAATTTTAAAGTTAATTGTAATAGTTCTGTTAGTAAAATTGTTTGTAATAAAAATGTTGTTAATGTCAATTCTGTAAGCAAAAATGAATCTTATAATATTAGTCTAGTATCTTTTAATATAAATGGCTTAGAAAATAAAAAAATATTCCCTGATTTCTTTAAGTATCTTGGTAATATTGATGTGTTTATGCTTTTGGAAACCCATATTACAGAGGAAAATATTGCGAATATGAATAAATTCTTTGGCGAACATGAGCTTTATTGGAAGCCCGCAGTAAGAAGTAGTAGATTTGGAAGAGCAAGTGGTGGTTGCGTGTATGGTGTCAAAAAAGATTTAAAATTTAAAGGCATTAAACATTTTTTTAAATGTGAAAGTGGCATTGATATGATAGTGATAAAATCAGGTGAATTATTATTTACACTTTTACCGCTATACATAAGAGGTGCGGATTGGAAGAATGAATTTTCTAAGGTTAAAGAATTTTTTAAAACAAACAATGAAACTCTTCCGATAATTATGGGAGATATCAATGTTAGAATAGGTTGTTTGCAACAAGATATCGAAGCTATATATGAGGTGATGTTTCAAGCTGGTAATAAAGATAGAAAATCAAAAGTTGATATTGTAAATGGAAATGGTAAGGAGTTCTTAGAATTTTGCAATGACTATGGGCTAATAATAGTGAATGGTCGAACAATCGGAGACGAAAACGGAAATTTTACCTTTATGAACAATGTCGGAAGTTCTGTAAATGATGTATGTGCAGTCTCTCAGGAAGGTTTAGGCCTTATCCAAAGCTTTAAAGTAGAGAAGAAAATTTGTTCAGATCATATGCCAATAAAGTTATGCTTAAAGATTGATAACATAGAAAACGTTAAAAAACTGCATCTGTTTAACTTGGAATGAATCTTTTAAAACGACATATCAACAAAAATTGAACAGAAATATAAGTTTAATTGTAAATGATGAAGAAGCTTTAAGTTTGCACGATTTAGTAACATCTATTAGAAAGTCGGCAGATAAACAAAAACAAATGAATAACGTTAAGTTTAAGCAAAAATGGTTTAATTATAAATGTTTGCATGCCAGGAACAAAACGTTTGAAATGCTTAACGCATACAGATACTCGAATGAAATGGAAGACAAACAAAAATATTTAAAAGCCCAGCAAAACTACAAAACAGTATGCGCAAACCGAAAAGTGGAGTATTTTGCAGAACTTGAGAGAAAGATTGATAGAGTGCAAGATACAAAAAACTGGTGGAAAATTGCGAATGAAATCCGAGGCAGTACTTTTCAAGTTAGCCCATCGGTATCAGCAGCTGATTTTAAAAACTATTTTGATAATCTCTTAAACCCGCAAGATACGGTAAATAATATACATTACGCTCATATGTGGTATTCGTACAATGAGTTGGATACAAATATTTCTACTTTAGAAATAGATTTACTATTAAAAAAACTTAAAAAAAATAAAGCGCCTGGAGAAGATCAAATCACTTACGAATTTTTACAAAACTCTACAAATGAATTTATGATACAACTTGCAAAGACATATAATAAAATGTTCGATTCCGGTAAGGTTGATGAAACATTTTCAAACAGCATAATATTCCCAATCTTTAAAAAGGGAAGCCCAAATTTACCTAGCAACTATAGAGGAATTTCGTTTATGAACTGTATAGCTAAAGTGTTTATGGGAATTCTTAATGAACGGATAAGCTCATGGTTAGAAAAGAATATGATTTTGAATGAATATCAAGCCGGTTTTCGAAAGCAGTACTCAACAATAGACAATATATACAATCTGGCGTCATTGGTGAAACTTAAGTTTGAGGAAAAGAAAAAGGTGTACGCATTTTTTGTTGATTTTAGAGCGGCTTTTGATAAAGTACCTAGACAAAAACTAATTTTTAAATTGCATACGATGGGATTATCCACAAAGATTGTTAGATTGCTAGAAGATATATATAAAAACACTTCGTCAGCTGTTTGGACGGGAAGTGACTTATCCGATTATTTTGAGACTCACGCGGGTGTTAAACAAGGCTGTCTTTTGTCCCCATTATTGTTTACCATGTACTTAAATGATTTACACGAATACCTGGGCGGAGGCATTATGGTTGAGGAATTTAATATACGAATTCTTTTATACGCAGACGATATAGTTATACTGTCAGAAGATAAAAAGGTTATGCAAGTAATGATAAACAAACTTGAAACTTACTGTACAACATGGAATATGGAAGTAAATATGAATAAATCTGAGATGATGGTTTTTAGGCAAGGTGGTAGGTTGGCAGGGGATGAAAAGTGGTTTTATAAACAGGAAGAAATTAAAATAGCATCAGAATTTTGTTATCTAGGTGTAATTTTTACACCAGGAATGTCTTTTGTAAAGCATGTTGAACGTAGAAACAACGCAGCGAAGTCCAGCATTAATTCTACATGGCAAAATTACTTAAAGAAACCAAATATTTCACTGAGTTCAAAGTGGAAAATATTTCAAGCTGTATGCAGAGCGGTACAAGCGTATGGTGCGCAAGTCTGGGGGTTTACAGCTTTTGAAATAGTCGATAAACTTCAAAGATATTTTCTTAAAAGAATATTGAAAATACCGGATTTCACACCTAATTATGCACTGGCTTTAGAAACTGGAGCTACAGAAAGCCATTTATATACATTATGTCTTCATCTTAATTATTTGACTAAAACATTGTATAACTATAGTACGGAAAGGTTACCACATAAATTATCAAAGCTAGTTCTTCAGAAAAACATTTTTTGGGCGAAGGAAATTAATGAAATTGGTGAGCATTTTAATATACGTTTTGATGTGGATCTATCTATGAATGAGTGGATTAACCAGTGTTTAGAAATTGTGTTCGAACTTCGAAGTAGCAAACATTCTGAAATGGAAGAGCTTGCTACAGCAAGTAATACTCGTATTTACAAGCACCTCACTCCTGCTATGGGTTTGACATACATACTTGAAGAAAATTTGTCAATAAACGCTGCCGCTAAGAAAATGTATGTTTAATAATAACACCTCTTCTATCTGCAATTTATGTAATATGGGCGAAGATGAAAATTTATTACACTTTATGGGAACATGCCCGATACTAAGAGAATTTAGGGTTCGTTTTTTCGGAAAAAATAATTTTGATCAAAATACGCTAATAAGTTTATTAAACGGAACATGCGACGGTTGTAACTGGAAAAACCTAGCAAATTATATCATAAATGCCTTAAGTTACCGAAAATTTTTGCTTACAGAATTTGAAGCTTAAAGCTTATGAAACAATGAAATATTGTTATAACACATTTGTAATTATATAGGCTGACGACACTATGTCAATGCCTCTTACTGCTTTATTTGTTTTTTATATACTCAATAAAGTTATTCTAATCTAAATCTAAATCTACTATGTAGGTAAAGACCACTGCAAATGCAGTTAATAACAAATGAAATTTCACTTAAAGAAAGGACGACTTACATTTCATTAAATTCAACTAACATTGTCATTTGTTTTTTAATGTTCAAAAAATGACTAACAATTGTAGTAAAAATGAACCACATGGTAGTAAAAAATAAACAAACATTTTTTTTTTTTTAAATAACAAAAAACTACTGTTAAAAATGAATGTAAAATCATAAAACAGTCATTTGATGTGGTTTGTTTTTTTAAATGAACTAGAAGGTTAGTAAAAATTTAATTTGTTCCACAATTGACTGACATTTACATTAAAAATAAAGAAACTGTATTAAAACCCAAAAAACTACATATTTTTAAAGCAGAAGTTAACTGAGTGTAAAAAAAAACAAAAAAAATAATAAAACTGTCAAAAAAAATATAAATACATATTTTTTTTGACAGTTAAGATACTTAAGGTTATCGATATTTTAGAATTATTTCGTTGGGGTATTTTGTGGTTATTTGGTTAGTTTCGGGTATTATCGGTATTTCGTTAGTGTTTTTTAAGGTTCCTTGAAACGGTATTGAATCGTTACCAATATTTTAGTGTTAGTGTTTGCCAACCATGCTAAACACTGATAAAAATTTGGTTTGTAATAAATATATCTATGTATGTGTTAAGGCAATTTTCATATGTGTTTGAGAATTTTCAAATGTAAATGAGTAAAGGAGCGAGGAAATGCCAGTGCGGTTGTTTATGTGTATCTTAAAAATGTCATTATCTCTGTATGTTAATGTTCCTTAGTTATGCAAGATAATAAAAAAAAAAAAAACTTTTTACAACCAACAAGCAGAAATAATCTGTAAATTGGTGTATACACCATCTGTGCATGTTAACCATAAAGATTAAGCTTTCACGCACACAATCAATTCGAAGAAATTTTCGCAATTGTTGAATGAAACTGTGGTATTTAGCGGTAATATGAGATTCTCCTTAGTAGGTGGAGAATATTATCCATTATATTGTGGAGCATTATGAAATGTCTTCAATCCGGTACGTTTGGAGTAATTAGGATGTCCCTTAAAAAAAACTTTTTGTCGATTTTCACCTCCCACATTTATTCCAAATGCTTTTAGATGGAAGAATTTGATTTTTTTTTTTTTTTTTTTGAAAACGTTAACCTGTGCCTAATCTAGACCACAAATAACCCATTATTGTAATTCAGGTCGGCTAATTTGGGGCCGCCCTCGTAAAACCCATGTATGAAGTTATATTTGTAGCTATATAAAATTTAAACTAATCTTAAACTAATCAAGTTATTTCAATTTTGACAGCTGCTAATAATAATTTGTTTAGTTGGTTACATTTCCTCTTTACAAAATCTCGAAACTATAAGAACTATGTCGCGAATAATGATTTTAAAACGCCATTTATTTTCTAAGCTTTATATTTATAACTCGGGTGAAAATTATTTTAAAGAAAAACACATTCCTAATAAAGAAATATAGAGTATGGCCTCGTACTTGAATAATTTTCATTTGCATTGCACAATTAAAGGTCGGAAAAACATAATTTTTATTTTCGTATACAAGTTTGATACAATTCTTTGTTTTTAAACAAAACAGGTGTGCAAGTAAAAAGGAGAAAAAAAACAATGATAATATTTAACTTCGAGCTCATATATTAGTTCTCATTTAGTGAGAAAACTAGTTTATATGAATGTGAATGGGCATAATTAGTCAAAGAATAACCGAATTTGTAAATCAAAACAAAATATTAAATGAGTTCCAAGCAGGATATTCTACCATAGATAACTTATCATCTATAGTAAATTGAAAACTTGCAGAAAAAAAAGAAAGTATATGAGTTCTTTGTAGATTTTAAAGCGGCTTTCGATCGTGTGCCTAGAAATCTATTGATTTATAAACTGCATAAATTAGATTTATCAACTAAGATTGTAAATTTCATTAAAAATATCTACCAAAACACGAAATTTTCAGTTTGGACTTGTTCAGAGCTCTCAAATGATTTTGAAACATGTACTGGAGTAACGCAAGGTTGCTTAATTTCTCCTTTGTTATTCTCCCTATATTTAAACGATATTCATGAACCATATTGGAGTTGGTTTGTACATTTATGATATGAATATTCGTGTATTAATGTATGCTGATGATATTGTGATGTTAGCAGAAAGTACAAGTACCTTGCAAAAAATGAGTAACAAACTTGAGGAATATTGTCGAATATGGGGTATGGAAGTTAATCTAACTAAATCCGAAATAAAGATTTTCAGAAAAGGAGGTAGAGTTGGTGCTCAAGAGAGCTGGACGTTAAAGTTGTGGCCAAACACAAATATTTGGGAATAACATTAACTCCAAAACTGTCGTACACAAATCACGTTATTTCAAAAAATTAAGCAGCAAAAGCAAGTTTAACTGCAACTTGGAAAAACTTTATCGGAAGAAGAAAAGTCCCTTTTAAATCGAACTGAAAACTGTCTGTAGATCAACATAGAACTATGGTGCGCAGATATGGGGTTACTCATGGTTCGATGATGTAGATAAAATTCAAAGAATTTTTACAAAAATAATTTTAAGGCTTCCAAGTTCTACACCCAACTATGTATTAGCTTTAGAAACAGGTCAAGAAGAAAGCCATTTCTTTACATATAGTTTGCATCTTCAGTACATATATAAAACACTTTTTGAGTATGCAAATAGTAGACTTCCACACAAACTATCATTAAAGATTATATCCAAGAATATTTATTGGTACGCTGATTTAAAAAACAAATTAATATAAAACAATATAGCTCACAACGATTTAGAGCAATGTAAATCAATATGGTCCCAGACCTGCATAAATTTACTTGAGGAAATAAAATCCAGAAAGCGTCAAGAGCATATATTAAATGCACAACGAAGTCAACACAGAATTTTCAAGCACTTACTGCCATACCTAAATAAGCGTTTTCTACACAGAAAAAATTATGGGCCAAAAATATCTAATTAATCGATTGTTTGAATATCAATGGCAATTTAAACAATTTTTTTAATTGATTCAATTAAAAAATTTATTGAATTTTCTAATATATCCATACAGTGTTGACAACATGTAAACAAAATTTTTAAAAATTTGGCAAACTATTTTTTTTTTATTTTAATTAGATTAAATAATCAAACAAAGGTTTAATTATATCAATATATTATTTAATTTGTAAATAAAAAGAAAAAAAATCGCAAATGATTAACTTTTAATAAGTTGAATAGTTTACCGATTTCAAATACACGCAAAATCGTAGTTATTTCACTAGAGTTTGCAACACTCTTTTTGTTGAGATATTCGTGTACGCACGAAAACTTAATTTAGTTTCGTGTTTTATCTGTGGTAATAAAAGTGGACATGTGGCTTTAAATAAACCTTATCGAAAAAGGACAATTAAACTATTATTTTTGTAAATAATTAAATTTTTAATAAGTATAAGTGTCATGAAACTGTCATTTTAAAGTTGTGTGTGATTTTTTTAAGAAAGCAATTCAATTACAAGAAAAAGTTCAAACAAACAAACAAGACAAGCAAAACAAAAATTGTGTCTTTACTTTTATTTGATTTCTTATAATACATTTTTATATTAAAAAGCTTTAATTTCATTATAAATAAAATGTCAACTTAATTTACAAACCTACATTCCTTTTTTTATTTAATGGGGGGCATATAACAAAAATAAAAAATACGAGTTTTCAATTAAAACTACCATTGTTTTCTTCTCAAGTTTCAATTAAAGTTTTAATCAATTTAACTAAACTTTTTAATTGAGGTTGTAAAGAAAAACAATAACTCTTTTAATTGATATTATTATTATTTTAATTGAAAGAGTTTTAATAAACTGTCTGCAAATTTTTTTAGTTAATACTATCATTTCAGTCGTAGGTGCAAAATCAATTAAAAATATCAAAAATTTGCTCCCTGGCAACTCTTCCCTAACTACGTGAATAGCCAAACTACCGTATGTACAAAAAATACATCATAGTTGCGCCAACTCACAAAATGTGGGAAATAGTGGAAATTAGATTACATATGATTTTCTAACAATTGTGAATTGTTGTGGTGTTTGTCTTAGCTATCTTCTGCAATTACAATTAAATGTAAAATCGACCCCGTGTAATTGAAACTGGTTTTAAGCCACAGCAAAAATCGACCTTACTTAGATCAATTGGTTAGAGCCTCTGTCAAAGTGTAGTGCGAAGTGCATGTGGCAAAGAAAGCAGGTTCAAGCCACGGTCAGGATTGCATTTAATAAATAAACATTTCATATAGATGCAATCAAACAATAAAAACCATAACAAATAATTACAGTATTGTCAAAAAGGATTACTGATGAAGGTTGTGTTACCAGAAACTGCGCAGTCTAATTCAATAAAAATTTACAATGTAGTTATGATTTTTAGAAAAGTATGCTTAATCTTCTCTACCACGCCTATCTCAAATAAAATATTAATTGATTCAATAAAATTTTTAATTGAAACCCGTTTTTAGTTTTTTCTGTGTAGATGTCAAAAATTCTCATGCCCATACAATTTGTATGTAGCATCCCGAAATAACGCAACGGCAACGCGGTGGCAACTCTTTGCAATTGGAAAATCCGATTTTGACAGCGTGCTTATCACTATTAAACACGCTGTCAAAATAGTTGCAAAAGACAACAAATGTAAACAAAAAAATAAAGAAGAAGGAAAAATAAGCGAGAAAAAAATATATTTGTTATTAGAAAATGGAGGTAAGTAAATCTTTAAAATTATATATTTTTTGTATTCTATATCTTTTTTAATTTAGAATTTAAACGAACAAATTATAGAGCTAATTCATCAGAATCTATGTCTGTACGACAAAATGAATGGCAAGTATAAGGACGTTAAACATAAAGAAAAGATTTGGGAGGATATTGAAAAGCACACAAATTTGTCAGGTAGTAAAATTAAACATTTGTTATCTTGAAAATTAGAAAATAAAATAATTATAAAATAATCAGGGTTGTTATATTTGTTATTTTGATAACCCTGTTTTTACCGATTTGACGTAGCGTTGCCGCTCTTGTTTAGGGATGACATTTCTGCGTTAACGTTAGACGGTAAACGTTCCGCTTTCCGCTCTTATTTAGGTATGGCATTTTGATTACTCGAAAGGGATAGCGTACTGTAAAGAGACGTTTAATCTAGAAAAAATTTCGTACATAATGAAGGCAAGAGGTGGTCTTTTGTGGTCAAATGGAAATCAGCACAGAGAAGAGAGTTTCACCTTATGTTCTATGTGTAATCTGGGAGAAGAAGAAACAACAATTCTTTTTGAACGTAGATGTTCAGTGCTAAACGCAATTAGAGTAAAATATGTTGGGCAAAGAAGTTTAACACAAGAGGAAATCATTTACGTTTTAAATGGAGGTGAGGGTACTTATTAGCTCAACCTTTTTAATTTCATTAAGAAAGCTTTAAAATGTAGAAATTTTTTAATATCTGAATTTAATTCAAAAAAAAAAAAAAAAAAAAAAAACCAATTTTCCAGCAGACTGTTTAAAACCCTGCTGTATGTTACGTATTAATAATTAAGTTATGTATATAAATATGTAATATTTTGAAAAAAGAAAATAAATAATCAATCTAATCTAATCTAATTCTGAAACTCGAGAAAAAACGCCTTTAGAAAATGCTCAATGTTGCTAACAACAATACACAATTGATACAAACCAAATAAATATTTTGATAACTGTCTATATGACGTTAATATAACACTGTACTAAAATACATTATAAAATTTGCCCTGTGGCGATGTCTCAACTTAAAACGCAAAAGTTGTCAATTGTAACATTGTGAAATAGAGACGGAGGAGATTAGAAAAATAAACAAAAATCTAAAAATAGAATATTTGTGTTGTTAGTGTTGTCACTTCTGAGTATAATATACAATAACAGAAAAAGCTAATAGGAAAGAAAACTGCAATTTAGCTGCATTAGATTCGAGGCAATACTTGGGTGTGATCGCTAAACATTCATGACTTAGTATTGTTACGTTTGTAATGTAAGATGAGCGCAGGTTTGATTCTTACAGCCGCAGGTTGTTTAAAAATTTAATTTTCATTAGTTTAAATTTTATAGAGCTGCAAAGTATAATTTCATACATGGAGCTTATTACAAATTATTTTGCATATTTAAAGAAAAGGATTTACAAGGCACAAAATTGTCATATAATAGGATCCAACGTTGGGCGCCATTTTATTAAATTTGTTTTCAATATTTTTTGTCAATATGAACTGTACTCAAAATGTTAGTTTTTTAAAGGCATTTTATATAATTTTTTAGATTCTATCAGTTCCGAAGAAAAATTTGCAATTCCTATAGTTTCAAAAACTACAATATTATTACAAAGGACAGATAGTCAAAAACTATTTCACCGTCGATAACTAAATTGATTTGAGCTTCCATTTGCAAACAACAAATCCTAAAACAAATACTATTAAACAATATTACTTACTTTTTTATAACTTTTTAAACTTAATTTGATTTTAACATACCTGCAATAAATAGAAAAAAATACAATATTAGTTAAAATTTTAAAACAAATATGAAATATTTCATAAAAAAATATAAAATAAATATAAATATGTACATTCTTTGACAAGAATCACTATTGATAAATCTGAAGTACGTAAATAATAAAACATTCTGACAGTTTTTGCATTAAATATAAAATTTGTTAAACGCAAATTCGAAATATTTTTCCTATAGCCTTTTATTGACATGTCATGACATGGCATCAGGCACATTCAATCAATCACAAGCTTAATAGTGAAAAGATGTTAATCATTTAAAGAGTAAAATATAAAGTTTCTATAAATTTTAAAAATAACACTATCTGTTTGTACTCGGTCTTGTCTGGGACTTAAATACTTTTAAAACGACTCTTATTAAAAACAAATTTTTGTTGCATACCTTAAGACTTAAAAAAGATACAAATTTTTCTCATATTCCTTATCTTATTTATTACACTGTACAACACAAAAAAAATTACAAGGTCCGACCTATAAATTTTGATAGAAGAGACAAAAAAAAAGACACGTGTATTGAATATTTTTGCTGTTTTAATGGTATTTTTTGCTCTTTTTTAAAAGAAGGACAAAAAAGACCCTTACCTTGAGGAGTTAGAGGGTTAACATATTCTACAAAAATGTTCTCCGTAACATTTTACATAAATCTGCTGAACACACCATATACTTTAAACGTAAGCTTTACTCGATTTTCTATGCCGATTGACAATACAAAATTTGCATTTGGGGGAACTTTACCTCCCCCTAAAATGAAACCCAGATGTAAACTTTCAAAACGCCGATACACGTGTCTTTTTTTTTTTTGTCTCTTCTAGTAAAATTTATAGGTCGGACCTTGTAATTTTGAAAAAAATTTGATTTTGTTGAGCAGTGTTACCCATGCATAGGAGTCCCCTTGACGCCTCGATCCCGAATCCACACTCCCGATGACCCGCTCCCGACTCCCCCGCGACCAACGCGCTCTCGGCCGACGCCACCACCTCACACATTTCCGCGTGTCCCTTTTTTACAATATTATGAAATTTCTTAAAGCATAAAAAAAATATAAGGCGATCTTTTGGAGCACGATCATTTAAATATTTTGAGCGGAATCTGATGAAAAATAACAATTTGTTTACCCATGAGAAAATGATCATATATTTTCATATATTAAGTGCCATATATGTTCGGATCCGAAAATTGATGTTATATGGATATATATGGCTAAATTTTAATTCATAAGTTTTTTTTTTATTTATTAAATTTTGGCTGTTTGTCCCTGAGGTCCGATTAAATTAAAAACTATTAAATGATTTTTATTATATTTTACTGCTTAATAAAAATCAAATAATAGTTTTTTATTTAATCGGACCTCAAAGCCAAACAACAAATATCAGAAACCATTCCTTACAAAAACTGATAGCTGTTATTTCCTTCTTTATTGGATTGTTTAGATTGAAACATTCCGGAACTTGGTATTTCAATTTATTTTTCAATAAATATAAAAAACAATTCAATTCTTATTACAAATAGAAAAATAATTTCTTCTTCTTTGTTATATTTGTTTTGACAAATTTAAAAACTAAGAAGACAAAAATGGAGCAAAACTGATAATTAATAGGAACGATTATTTTTTGACTTTTTTTTCAGGTTAATTTTATTTTTCAAATTTTTATTTTTTAAAGCAACTTTTCTTGTTTTTAAATTTATGGCAATTAAAAATTCCCATGAAGTTTAATTTTTTCGGGGTTCCTCACATTTTGATGCCTTTTTTATGAGCTTCTCAAAAATAAAAAACAAAATTCTTTTAATGCATTTTTGAAAAAAAAAATTAGTTTTTATTTTTGCTCGCAAAACTTAAAGTCAAAAAATAACTTTTATTTTTTCTCAAAAAAAAAGTAAAGAAGTAACTGTAAGTTTTGCTTAAAAAATCAAAGTCAAAAAGTAAAAAAATAACTTTTATATTTGCTCGAAAAAAAGAAAATCAAAATTTTATACTTCAAAACTCAGATCACTGATTTTTAGCAAAACGCATTTGCAGCTGTTAGCTATTTTTCAACTAACATTTTTGCTCACTTTACGGACTTTTTTTGAGTGTAGCTCTAAAAGTAATTTGGTGCAAATTTTAGAAAAATCAAATAGCCTTAGCACATTAGCCCTGCTTCCAACGTTTCCGATTTTTTAAAGTTTTTTTTTTAAATTGCTTTAATAAAAATAACTCTTGCAAAAAATTTTTAAAAATTATCTTAGAATTTTTTGTTTTTGCACTCAAACACTACACAAAACATGCTTGAATTTGATCATAATTATGTCTGAAATTAGAGATTATGTATCGCAAAATATATTTTTTTAAATTAATTTAAAATTTTGATCATGTATCAGCGGCTTTGTGAGCAGATAGCCAAGGGTTACGTTATCCGATTTTGCTTAAATTTCGCACCACAAAACTATTGGACCTATACTCAAAAAAAAAATCGATTACTGGAGTCAGCCAAATTTTAGTTTAGGGTGCTTGCAAATAAATTGCTAGTGTCAGCAAAATCTTTTGCTGAAAATCAGCAAGCTGACTTGTAGCAACAAAATTAGTAGATTCAGCTAAAGTTTAGCTAACAATTATTTGATTAAAAATTAAAACATCCTACCTAAAAGTTAACAAAAGTTTTACTGAATATTAGTGGACTAAAAAACCTCAAAAAATTTGTAGATATATTATACTTTAGTTAATTTATTTGCTGAAAATTCTAAACATTTTTTTGTGATTCCTTAAAAAATAATTTACAATAAGTTAAAAGTTAAAAAATTTAAAAAATGTTTATATTACACATTGACGACATGAATTAATGTAATATCTGAAAGTATATAGAAATATTTATATATAACATAAACAAAATTATCTTTTACTTACTTAGGTCAATGGTAATCTAAATGACGGCATCTTTAAAGTAAGAATTAGATAATTCTAGAAACGAAACGAAAATAACAGAATATGACATAAACAACCCATTTTTGAACTAAGAAAGAGGAAACAGAAAAAATTACCTAAAATATGTGTCCTTGTCTTTCGTCTTAATCTGTCTACAATTTAAAATTGACAATTTGACATTAACGATTATTTTAAAAATTTAGTTTACAAAAACACATTTAATTTTAATTAAATTAAAAATTTAATTTTAATTAAATTAAAATTTAATATAAATAATAGGCAATTCTTTTCACAAGCCGGCGACAACACAAAATTTATGTTGATTTAATTACCAATTTTGTTTTATGTATGAAAAACAGGTAGAAAAATCTTACATGGTTGATTTTGTATATGTCTTATGACACTTGTACATTTTAGTATTATTTCCCTCTTCTCTACTACATCCGGACATGCAGCGACATCTACTTCATTCTGCATATATATTATTCAATCTGGATGTCGTCGCCACTATTAATGTGCTTATCAGTAAATTTTTTATTAGCAAAATAAATTAGTAAAACATTAGTAAAATATTAGTAAAACATTAGTTCAAAGCAGTTAAGTGCTGCATAAGTATAACCAAAATTTTAGCGGAAAACATAATTTTAGCAAAAAATTTGCTGAAAATAGTATACTTGATTTACAAGACCTTTTACTAACTTTTTTACTACCTTATTTTTTTTGAGTGTAGTGCTACAACAATCAAAAAATTAATTATTTAAAATCGAAAGTTAAAGTAAATATTCCTTCAATAATCATGTGTATAAAATTGAAAAGCATAAGAACTTCGCTTTGTAAATTTTAAGTTTTTCCGAGATATTTGTAGGTTGATTTACAACTTATTCTTCACCTAATATTGACATGATTATGCTCAAATGAAAAGTACTTTTGTCTACTTTGCTAGTGCAAAAAAAAAAATTAGGATAACTTTAAAAAATATTTTAGAATAGAGCAAAAATATATGTTTAGTAAAAATCAAGTCGCATTATCTAAAAAACCGTTAGAGTTAGATTTAAAAATTGTTTAAATATTCGTGCTTAGCATGCCAAAATCAATAAAAAAAATTGTGTCGCAAGACATATTTCTACTTTGTTCGCGGGGCGCCACGGGTTAAAGCTATCCGATTTTTCTCAAAATAACTTACTACTTGTTTAGACCTGTCACAACAATAATTGATAAAAATCGAAAGTTGCGAAAAAAAATGCCGCTCTACTGTACAGCATAAAAACTTAGTTTTTCAGAAAACCGCGTTATTATTATTTAAAATGTAAATAAACATAACTTAAAACAAAACTTAGATGTTTTTATTAGCGAGTCTATTTAGAGTTAGACTGCGACTTAAAAATCTAAAATTCAATAACTTTAAGAAACAATAATTGTTTAATTCGAAGTCAATAATACATGAACATATCGAGCCCTAACCGTCAAAAAAATCTATTCGTATTTTGTCCACATCATTTCGCACACTTGCATTTTCGGGGATGGTCGAAGTGGACATATTTTCATTAAATGAGCCAAGGAATACGCTGGTGAAATTCGGCGGGTCGAGACTGAATCACCCTGTATATAGATTTTATGAAAAATAATTTGTTGTAAGATAATCCTTATACGCATGCAATCTTATTTCAAGGAACTAGTCAGGGGACGTAATTTTAGAATTTCTACAAAAAAAATTTAATGGTTAGTTTGTTATTTCGGTTGACAGAATATTGAAACAAATTATAAAATGATCTCCTCTGACGAGTCCTGGAACTTAAATGAAATCCGTATAAGGACTATTTATTGTTAAAAGCAAAATTAGATATTTCAGGACATTTAATTGGTTAAGATTAAAGATTACTTTCAACAACACATTTTTAAAATATATTCAGTTATTGAAATTTATCAATTTCTCTACTATCATGCCAAAGATTAAATATTTATTTATATTTCACATATTTCATATTTTATTTTTTTGCAAATTTGTTTTCCCAAAATAATTCGTTACTCTAAAAACTATATAAAAAAAGAAAATTTTTTAATTTCTTTATTTTAACGTAATATTTAAAAGCCAGATGTGAGTATATTCCTCTTAATTGAATTTTTTACTTTAACCATAATAATTCACCTTAACCACTGAACATTTTCAATCATATATTGCATGTGTTGTTTTCTATACCATAATTTCTCATGTTTTCGAAAAAAGCAGTTTTAAATACTGTTAAAAAAGGAAAAAAAAAACTGCCAACAGCTAAAATGAAAAATAACTAAACGTGTTTGGGAAAAACATCATTATTTAGGGTACATTAGCGTTAAACTCATTTACCACTCATTAACCCTTTTGTGTTTGGAATTTACGATGAATAGATGAATGGTTGGTTGTTAAAAAGCAAAGAACAAGACAAAAAAAACTACTAGAATAAGAACAAGGAAAATATTCATTTTTATTTGGAAAATTTCACTCTCATTTCCTTAGCACTAAAGCAGAAAATTAGTCTACACTTGGGAAAGGTTAGGTTTTTTTTATTATTTTTTATTTTGATGATGTGATACAGTGTTTCAACAATTTTCTTGTAACCAAGAAAAATGAGAGTACAGGTTTCTTATTTTAATGTTTAGCAACAAGGGAGGTTGCCTATGACAGACACATTGGATTTTATTTTGTGACAAATTTGTTTTAGATTGACAAAGTCAGTTTAAATTGAAGTTTTTCAACGACATAAATATTGGACGGAAATCCATTTCAAGATAGAACATAACTACACACAGAGAAATAAAGTGGCAACCGAATTGAAAAGTGTATTTAAATGGTAGCAACTTATAACTTCAGTTAGTACAACGATATAACATTAGATTGCTTAATATTTTGGGTGTTTCGACTAAAATTCATTTGAATTAACCGAACTTTGTTGTGAGCACTGCTGTTTAATTGTACCAACGGACTAAAATTCGTAATAGTTAATCGAATTTGAGTCATAGTAACCGAAGTTCAGTTGGCAAATAGTTAAATTTTTCTATGTGTGTAAATAATGGCAGCTTTTGGGTCTGCAGCAAGAAGATCCTGGGTTCGATTCCAGTTCAATAGGTAAAACTTTTGCTTAACAACTTTACCTTTTGGTTGGTCTGAAAAAGACACCGATAGAAATTTTATTTAACGAAGCAAAATAGCTTAGCGTCCGACGTTGGGCGCCAATTTTTGTAATTGACATTTCGAATTTTGAGTTTAATTTTTATATTAAATCAAAAGACACCAACTAAAAAAAATTACAGATGGGAGACTCTTACGTCTGATAGATCAAGTAAATAACAGCCATTCAAATTGTTGATAAAAATGTTGCTACAAAAAAGAAACACAAAATCTTAAAAACTGTTTTTCATTTGTAGTTTATGCAACTTATATATGAGATTAACTAATTCATTGATGATTTGATTACAATTTTTATTAATGATAATAACTTTTTGGTCAGATATCATATCAATGATATTATATATTTTTAAATACTTATATAAAGAGGACAATATTCAATGAATATTTTCTTTAAAACTAATACGAGGTATACGATGAAACTTTCCAGATCGGTAAATAAAACATCTAAACATTTTTTATAAATAAAAAAAAAAATAAAAAAAAAAATGTTGCCCGATTTTTAGATATATTTAGTTTTGCATAACTCTATAAATTCGGAACTAGTTCTGATTTTTTTTAAATGCTTTTTTCAAATTCTTCACTAAAAAATATTGATATAGTAGAATTTCTAGCATTTGTAAATTCAGTTTAATAATAATAATTAAAGTTGTATTTATTCGACCTTTTAATGTCCAATAAATAAAAATATTCGAGCTCCAGGTCTTATTTTTAATAATTAATTTATTTTTCAATATTTCGACATTCGTCGAATGGCATCTTCTGGAAAATGTTTAATGTCATCAGAGTGCAATAATAGATGATGTTGTGATATCAACAATATTTTTAAGTTTTTGCTTTTTATGTAAACATTACACATTTTCTAAATATTGAAAAATAAATTAATTATTAAAAACCAAGACATCGAGCTCGAATAATTGTACTTATTATTAATAAAATATACGACAAATGATCACAACATTTGTCAATATTTAAATATGCATTTAAGGCAAAATAAACGAAAATATTCAATGAAAATATGCATTCAAAGCAAATTATGCAAAAATATGCATTTATAGCAAAACATGCAAAGATATGCACTAACGACTCAATGACATTTTAACGCAAATTCTTTAATTCCCAAATGTATTTTTGTTATCCTGCTCTCAGATTTGAGGAAAAAACATGCATTTGCGTGAACTTCCAGTTTCTGGTGATATTAAACCAATATTCTGAAACAAGTCATCTAGGTGGGTTTCGGGCGACGACGTAGAAAAATTTAAGAACCAAAGGGTCCGCCATCTAACGTTTATTTCGCCTTGCTCGAAAATGAGCAAGGAGTGGCCGTTACAGTCAATGGCGATCGTTATCGGGGCATGTTGAATGAATTTTTGTTCACAATAATTGAAGTGGAGGATATTGACAACATTTGGTTTCAACAGGACGGAACAGGAAGCCATTGGTGAAATACAGCTGCACACAATCGATAATGTGCTTAAAAATTGGACCGATCGTGTAGGCTACTGCATGGCCAGCCGAGGCAGCCATTTGAATGAAATTACTTTCCATTATTAACCGGAAGGATTGTACTTTCAAATAAAAATAGAAATTTGAGAAAATATTCAGTAGTTTTTTTTTATAGCATTTTCAAAAAAAAAAAAGTTATTTGGCGGACTCTTTAAAAAAGAAATCAAAAAAATATATGAATCTTGAATAACACACAGTCACAAAATCAGAAAAATTCGATTTGGTTTCAACCGCGATATATTTTTAACAGATTTTGCCACTCCATTTTTAAGGAAGGCATTTGATAAATTTAGCTTTACGCTTTTTTAATAATCAGTTTTAGTAAAGTGTTTTCTAATTACTTATCTTTATTCTGGATCATTAGAAAGCATCAATCGTATGATAAAAGGCTTCAAAAAATGCCACAATAGCCATTTTTGGCAACTTTAACCGCGGTTTTCTCAAAATTGTGAAGTGGTGGAAAAATTTTAAGGCCGGATTTGGAATCACGGCATCAAAGAATATATAAATTACATATCGTCATTCAATCCAAGGGAGCTTGTCGAGGTGTGTAATTTAACAGTTTCTGACAAAAATAAAAAATTGACAAGGGAGGTATTCGACCCGGACCGACAAATCTTAATGAATGGATATGTTGTAGTTAATACAAATTTAAGAGACCCGTGTTTTTTTAACTGCCCAATCTCCTGTTAATGGGTTACTAAGTGGGGTCACAAAATAACCCATTTTTTCGGTGTATATCGTTCTAATTGAAGTAACTATAGAAAAATTTAGTATCAAATGAAAGGGGGTTTTGTTGACGCATTTACTGGTGTACAAATTATGTCTTAATACTTTCAAGTTTTTCGATATTCACATTCGTTCGGTATTTATACATTTCCAATAATTAAAAAATGTGGCAACTCTGTGTCTACTATATAGGCAATATAAATTTTTAACCCTTAAACGAGAGATTGGGCAGCTAAAAAAAATACGTGTCGCTTTTTTTTTTGTCTCCTTTACAACATATCCAAAGTTCAATAAAATCTTCAAGTTAGGGTTGGGATACCTCCCTTGTGTTTTGGTCTTGACCAAAAATCGTAAAATTATCAAAGATTGAAAATCTAAATCGGAAGTACGAAGGTTAATTTGAAATTTAAAAATTTTATATGAAAAAAATAACAATTTTCTTTTAATTTCCTCAAAGTTTAGTTAACATTTTTATAAAAGACTTAACGCTGACACATAATTGGCTTAAGTGGTTTAATTCAGGTATTCGTATGAAACGAAAATTTAGAAATACAATTATTTAAATTTTCGATTCACAGCAGTACCTGATTTAAGTCACTTAAGCGAATTATGTTTCAGCCTTTTGTTATACAACTAGCTGAAACTTTAACGCCTTAAATCTTTCTCAATTGGAATACCTTCCTCCAATTTTACTTGTTTAAATTCATTTTTCTTTAAGTTTTCTTCTCATACACTTTATCAAGCCAAATGTTTAAGTTTTCATGGTCAATGATTATGAATGGCAGGCAGAATATACACAACATAGCACAACTGAGACATACTTTGTCTTATTCTTATTCCTTTTTGCCATTTTAGTTGTCTTGTGTTGTAAAATGAGAAATTATTTATAATAGTTTTTACTTTTTGAGGTAGATGAAATACATTTTGGTACCACTTGAGAGTAATAGTATTTTACAAGACGTAGCAAAAAAATTGTTCTGCCAAAATGAGAGAGAAAGGCAGAAGAAGTTTAAAAAACGCATTATCATCACAACTCATAAACATGAACAATGAATGACGGAAAGACAATGTCATGTCTGTTTAGTTTAGTGTATAAAATAAGGATTATGACATTTTTTTAAACTTTAGTTAGTACCACCTACCACCAGTAGTAGTAACCAGCCATAGTAATTATGTCTTTCTTGTTTAATATCAAATAGAGAAGGGGAAAGAGAGGGGGAATGAGAGGTCGTAAGTAAGTAAAAGTTCATTTGTTGGTTTGCCCTTAAGGATTTGTTATATTTTAAAATTTTTTATTAAAATTTTATTAATGTGGCTGTTTTTTTAGGCTAAATATAAATAGCATATTAAATAGTTAAGATAGAAAAGTTAATAAGTTTATATTTTTTTATACACTCATAAAAAAAAAAAGTCAGTTCAAAATTCTGTTAAACGGGTTCCAACTCAATTGCACTAATATTTTCTGTTGGTATAGCTTAAATCTGTTATTTAACTGAAGTTATCACTTATCTCATTTTACCACATGAACTAATTTCAGTTGTACTTGAACTAATTTTTTCTTCTAATATTTAGTTAAAATTTTTAAATGATTTTGAGAATTTATCTGTTAGTTTAAAAATGTTTTTTTTTTTAATATTTTTTTATTGTTCTCGTAAAAAAGACGATGTGTCTATGTGTGCGTGCATTTCTCTAACTAACGGTGGTGGTTGTTTTACATAAAAACAACAACAAGCTCTTGTAGATCATAGATGCCCAAGGTAGTAGTATTGGTGAGAGCGAAGAAATAACACTGGAAGAAAACAATTTGCTATTCATTTTATTTAGTCGTCAACGAGATTGCGACGAAAGCACATGTGTGGAGGGTGTGATATATTTCGAAATAAAAAGATTCTTCGAAGTGTTTATAACTTTTCCCTCAATTAATCATTGTTCAATTTGCAATTAAAAAGTAATGAAATCTTCTATGTTGATACTCTTATTGCAGTTACGCAATAAAAGTATATTTCTCAATTTAGAAGAATTCAGCTTATTGCGTTTTTTTGAACAAATATAATTCAAATCTGAAAATATTTGTTCACAAAGATACGTTGAGGGAAATAAAGATAAACACTTCAATGAAATCTTCTTTATTTCAGGATATCTTGAACCATCCAGATTTTTCCACAATTCTATATTGTTAAAATTATCCGGCAAATCTATTTCACTTCGAAGTATAATAAGTTCTGTTTGGATTGGAAATTCGTACTTTAATATATCGCATTTAAAAGGGTTTTGAAAAATATCCAGTAAATGCTGAATATTTTCAAAATCCTTAAACCTGTCATTAAAGTTATTAAAAAGCGTTTCTAATATTTCCAAAAGTTCCAACTTTTTCAAGATTTTCTCCTTGTCGTAAATAACAGAAGATATCGGAAAGTCCGAAAAGTCTTCAGAATCAATTTGAGCTGCAAGTAAAAATAGCTGAGTTTTAAAATCTGAAAGAATTTTAAACATATCCGAAATTTTATTATCTTTTCCCTGCAGCTTCAAATTTAACTCATTCAAAATGTTATAAATGTCTGTTAAAAACGCCATGTGTAAAATAAATTGATAATCTTTTAAATATTCTTTCTGCAAGTGTAGTTTGTCTCTCCCTCTCAACATGCTGATTTCCTATTGGTTGATTGACGATCAAACAAAAGAGCGTAAGTATACGTGTGAGTTTAATTTGCTGATATCAGCTACTACTGGGCATCTATGTTGTAGATAAAAACATGTTTATGCTTGTGAAGGGTGTTTTTTATACAGGTATAGAACTTTAAGCTGGCAACACTTTTTTAACTGGCTGCCATTTTGTCAGCTGTCAAGTGATTTATGTTTAGTTTGGTTTTGCATTTCAATATGATTAGACATGACGCCTGAACAACGCTTGTAAATTTATTTTGAAAATCGTGGTTCTGTTCGTTCATTTTACGGTCAACATAATCGCCCCATCAGAGCAATTAATTCGATTAACTATGGAACGTTTATGCACTACGATCCAGGATTACTGACTTTTTCGTTCGTCAATTGAACAACCATGATGTGCAGGAGCTGTGGTTTCAACAAGACGGCGCAACATGTCACACAGCACGTGCCACAATTGATTTATTGAAGAAAACGTTTTGCAACCGCATAGTTTCACGTTTCGGACCCGTGATGTGGCCTCCTAGATCGTGCGATTTAACGCCGCTGGACTATTTTCTGTTTGGATATGTGAAGTCGCTAGTCTACGCTGATAAGCCCGAAACGATTAACCACTTGGAGGACAACATTCTCCGCGTTATTTTTTTTTTTTTTTTTTAAAAGAGAGGCAACACTCAGGAAATACTTCCTATATTTAGTGTGTTGCGTTCTTTGGAAAGGGGTAATATAGAGATGAAAGGTGGGGAAAGATGAAGGGCTTCAGACATGGCAACACTGTAATTGCGCGAGATGATAAGTCTTAGAACAGTTGTTGCTCGCCACCTGATGGAGAGTTGGCGAACTTATTGAAGCTTTTTGGTTCATAGCTCTGATTCATTATTTTACTTCGGTGGGGTTAATTGCTATGGGAACACCGAAGGTGGACATTGCGATACGTATGAGGGATAGAAAAAACTCATACATATTAATTTGATGTTGCCGGCACCGGGGATCGAACCCGGGACCTTCTTTGTAAAAGTCCAACGCGCTAACCATTACACCACAACGCCCACAATATACGGCCACAAATGTTGGAAACAGTCATCGAAATTTGGACCTCCAGATTAGAATACGTTCGAGCCAGTCGTGGCGGTCATATGCCAGTAGTCATATTTAAATTTTAATCCCTGAAGATTATCTCTCGAATAAAGTAAATTTCATGTCAATTTAAAAAATTCATCTCTTTTTTATTCCATTTCAAAGACCCCCTGTACTTGTACTTCAGTCAGAAACACAATTAGGAGACAATGAGGCTAAAATAGTGAGTTAATAAATAAATATTAAATAATATAATTAAAGTAATAAAGTTAGTATTAAAATACAATATATATATATATATATATATATATATATATATATATATATATATATATATATATATATATATATATATATATGTATGCACAGCGCATAGTCTAGAGACATTTATTCGTTCCCCCGCATAGTTTAGGGACATTTGCTTACTTTGGGGACTGTCCCCAAAATTTTCGCGCCTTTTCATACATCTAGCGTTTAAGATGAGGACAATTTTGTATATACACCGCATATTCCGGCGACAATTTTGGGCGTGTCCCTAAACTATGCGCTGTGCATACATATATATATATATATATATATATATATATATATATATATATATATAAATATTAAATATTATTTTTCTTAATACTTTATTTTAATATTTTCATACAGGGCATTAACAAAGAACCATACAGACTAGAATGATCAAGAAAAATAAACGCGGTGGTTGTTTTTCAAATGTGTATCCGTTATTTTAGGAAGAGGAGCCGGAAACAAAAACAATGTGTCAGTTGAAAATATAATTAAATTGCTGAAATATTAAGGTAAGTTTTAAAATAAAAAATATTTTTACTTATGATATGAATGTAATCAAATAAATATTTTTCTTTTCTGTCAGTCCTTTTGTTTTCAAACAATTCTACATGGCATAAATAGAAAAAACAAGATACCAAGCAAAAGTATAAAAAGAGTGAAAAATAAAAACAAAATTTATATAAAGAATGCATGACATTTGTTTTTATTTAATAACTATTGCAAAAAGTCATAGTTATTTCAGCAGCTTATATTTCAAACAAAAATTCTCCTAAATTTTTGTATATTAACTAAATGTTTTACCTGTTTTTTAACCAACTAACATTTAGCAGAAAACATGTGCTAACTTCAATAGATTTATTTTCATTTCAATTCGACAACTTTTCTGTCAAATTATTGTAATTTAACTAATTTTTTAACGTAAATTTTAGGTCACCTAAATTTAGCCAGGCGCTGCTTCAGGAGGAGGCATGAGGGTGATATATCGTCAATTTTAGATTTTGTAGCAACACAAAATAGTTAAATGTTTGTTAAAAATTAGATTTTTAGTAAAACCGTTTAACTAAATTTTTTGCTAAAAACTCAATTTCAGAAAAAAATTTCCTGTAAGTTAGTTAAATATTTTAAATAGACGTTCAACAAAATTTTCAACTACCTTTTTATAGTGCGTTAACGCAAAATATTTTTTTTTTTTAAATAAACACTAACACAAAAAAATGTTTTTTTAATGAACGTTTTCTACAGCCTTCTAAATTATAAATAGTTAAAAGTAGTAATTTTTTCAACAAGAACAAGGCCCGCTACATAGAATATCTTAAAATATATTAATATTAGAAAAAAAATGTAATTTACTACTTCACCCCTATTACCACACTAACCAAAGCTTCCCTAGTATCAATGCTAATATATCCATATCGAACAATATATCCGTAGCGTTATGACTTAAGTAAATATAACAGTATTTTTTTTCTGTTATTTTTTGTCTACAAATATTTAACGAAATTTTTCGCTGATTTTAGCAGAGTAAATTCCTATTTACAATTAACTTTAATATTAAAATTAATATCAAATACAAAAAAAAAAAAAAAAAAACCGTGTATTGAATAAAACTAGTTTTAATCGCAACAAAACTCGACCTGACGATAGCTCAGTGTGCTAAAGCGCTCTGTCTAACGTGTAGTGCGAGTGCATATGGCATTAGAAATCAGTTTATCTATACCACGGTCAGTGATTGCACAGAAAATTTCATATAGACGCAATCGAACAAATAAAAACATAACAAATATTACATTATTAAAAAAAACAGGGTCACTGACGAAGGTTCAATACCAGAAACTGCGCAGTCTGATTCAGAAAATTGAAATTTTACAATGTAGTTATGATTTTTAGAAAATACACTCATTCTTCTCTACCACGCCTTTCACAATGTTTGCTGTTGATAACTTACAGAAATTTGACACAAAAACAAAATTTTTAGATAAGCAGCTCTTTAAACTAATTTTAAAAAGCTCTTTTCTGATATTTTTATTGCTTTATTTCTATGAGTGTAGTTTGTTTCAACTGTCATATTGAATAGATTTTACCGACAAACTTCATTGAGAGTACATATTTTTTTTTTTTTGTAAATTCTGTGTTTAAAGAGAAAAATTTGTTGCGTTTTTGTTAAGGCAAGCATAACTAATTTGATTTTTAGCTAGAGAATTTGCAAAATAATTGTAATTTTACTTTTGAAATAGGGAAAGGACCACAAAAAAATTTTACCAGTTTTTATGTCTTTTACACCTTTTGTGCAAACACAGATATACAAACATTTAAAATGTATGAATAGAAAAAAAAATAGGAAAGAACAACACTAACTGTTAATATGAAATGTTTAACAAATACAATTTATGCAATTATTCACATATAGGGGAGTTAGGGTTAATGTGGTAATAGGGTTGAAGTAGTAAATTGTATTTTTTCCCCCAATATTAATACCCACTGCTTCTTGTTGTTTAAAAATAAATTAATACTTTACCTATTCATGACTTACATTAGACAATATTTTTGTTAAACTCTGATTGCTGTTAATTGAAATTATTTTCTTGAGTATTTGTTTATTTTAATTTGTGTCGTGTCGTCAAATCTTTTATTTTTGGTTGGTGTTTTGTTTTAAATTTGGTAAATATTTTTGTTTAATTTGGTAAATATAAAATACTACATTTTATTTAAATATATATTTAAATGACGAACTAATTCTAATATTCGAAAAAAGAGCAAATTACTACCCTCGACAAGCTTTCATTGTTTGAATGCCAATATGTGATTTACATACTCTTTTTATGCTCTGATCTAAATTCGACATTCAAATATTTATCACTTCACAATTTTGAGAAAACTGAGTTTAAGGTTGCGAAACATGGCTATTTTGGCTTTTTTGAAGCTGTTTATTATATGACTGACGCTTAGAAAATCGAATGAAAATAAAGATTAACCCTCGAACCGGCTAAAGCTTTTTTACAATGAAGTTTATACCACATGTGCGGTACGAAAATAATCAAAATAAATTGTAACGCTCACACCGGCCTAAGCTTTTTGGCAATAAAATGTATACCACATGTTCGGCACAAAAAATAAACAATATTTTCTTCTACCAACATTTCTTTTGTTGCCTATTTTAGGCGATATGAGCCAAAATAGGTTTAGATGAATACCAAAAACTAATCCAAAAATAAATTATTATATTATTATTGTTATAAATATATTAAAATTATTATATTATAATTATAAATAACTATAATTATGAAGCATAAATTATTTCTCTTACCAAGATATAACTGCAGTATAAAAAATACTTTTTTCGTGGTTTCATTTAAGAAGATATGTCGATTTTCGTTTTTCGAAATACTCGAAATTAAGTGAAAACCCACCTAAACTTCAACACATCGACGGCTGAGTATAGCCGTATGTATACGGCAAAACCTATGCATATACGGCAAAACAATACTAACCAGACAATATGTTAATTAATCTTAAAGGCTTTGCTAATACAACTAAATATAATTCTAAGAATTCCGTAAACAGCGAACAAAAGTTTATTACCATTTCACCTCAAACTACCCTACATACATATGTTTTTATTAGAAAAGGGTGTTCCGTTTGAAAAAAAAAATTAACTTAAATAAGAGCAAAATTTTAAACAAAATACAAAGCTTTAAACTTTTGATAAAATTGAGCTTTTAAGTTTTACAACCAAGAAAAAAAATTTTAAAAATTATTTTGCATCAATTTTTATTCAATACTATAGGATTTAGTTTTACTGGTTGTCCTAATACACATTTACATAGGTAAATATTTTAAAAAAGCTTTTATGTGCATGTGTTAGTGTTTGCCTGCATGTGTTGCAGAACCGGTATATTTTTGTATAAATGGTCAAAGGAACTCTGTTGGTAAATAATAAGAGTATGAAGATTAAAAATTACAATGAAACACACAAAACAAAAATTTATTTAAACAATTGTAAACTTTAAACTTATGCTTGACCATACAATGCAAATTGTATGGTAAGTTAGTATAAGTTTGGATACACAGAAAAAATTATCAACCGAAAATATCTAATTAAAGATTTGATTTCAATTAAAATAAATACGTATTTTATTTTAGACATAATTCTCAAATTATTTTTTCATACACTGTATGCTTAATAGTGTCCGACCGAACAGTTCGGCCAAAAAACTATATTTTGTCGGTTTTTTGATATCTAGAGGCAACGATGACAAATTTTGGTATTGGAAACATGTTTGTTGAGCCGATTTAATTCGATTTTTTTTTTTTTTTTTTTTTTTTTTTTTTTTTATTTATTTAAAAAAATTCATTTTGTAATTTGTAAGCCCAATTGGCCAAATAATAAATACAATATATCACACACTAATATAATCCACACAATTGTAAACTAATTACTTAAAAAATAAAAATAAGTAAATATGTACAAATAAAAAATTATGCTTGATATAACAAACGTAGAAAAATAAAAAAAAAAGAGAAAAAATAAAATAATATGTATAATAATCCTTGCTGTCCCTTTTGACAATTGCTTATACCGAACTAAATTATGCCATTTGAGCAACTATACTGAATAAGTTTATTTTTGTGGGTAGAATAAGTTTCGTTAAAGTACCTTAACGCTATGGGTAAAGAATTAAATGAGCGTATAACACGTATTTGATAAGAATGCTCCAGCCATGATGAATTACGGGGTAAAATCATTTGAAAAGATCTCGAGGACCTGGCAAATGTAAAGAGCCTAGTTAAAAATGTGGGGTAACCATTACGAAAGATTGTATAAAAATGAAGTAGTGAACGAATCTTAATAAAATTAGAAAAGGATGTTCCTAAGAACCGTTCCACATATTGAGAAACACGATCTCGAATACGTAAAGAATATAGGTAACGAATTACCCTTTTAAACAGCATGTACAGCCGATTCATAATAAATGCAGTTGTACCTGAATACACCTCCACACAATACATAAATAAAGGCATTATTAAGCCATGTACAATTTTCTGCTTAACATGCAATGGCAGATACAAATTAATATTATACAGTCTCCTTAGACTGAAGTTAACTGTGGATACAAGGTGAGATACATGAGATTCAAAATCCAATTCATTGTCAATAATTACCCCCAAAATTTTCACACGATCACAGAATTCAACAGCAACTTTATCTATGGATATGGTCATATCCAGTACACAGTTGCGGGTAGGGGTAAATAACATGGCCTTACTTTTCATAGCATTTATAGAAAATCTGTTATTAGACATCCAGTTGGAAATACACTGCATACCATGATCTACAATGGACTGAAAAACAGGAACATTCTGTTTCTTGCCACAAAATAAGACTTGTATATCATCAGCGTATGCGAAAGCAAAGCATTTACCAACATTTAAGTTGCAAAATAAATCGTTTAAAAACATTGTGAACAAAAGGGGTCCAATGACCGAACCCTGGGGAACACCACTTTTTATGGGCAAAATTGATGAAAATTCTTCCCCTGAACAAACAAACTGACCACGATTGGAAAGATATGATTTAATTAATAAAGCCGCAGGCTTAGAAAAAGAAAATAACTCAACTAATTTTTTCAATAGCAAGTTATGACTAAGCTTATCAAATGCCTTAGTCAAGTCCAAGGATAGAAGGATACAAACATTACCGCTAGCCAGGTTACTTCTGATGGTATCGGTAAGACCAATAAGAAGAGACGACGTACTATGACCTCTTCTGAAGCCATACTGAGAATCGTCCAACAAACTGCCTCTATCCAAATAATAAGTAATTTGGTTCTTCATAATACTTTCTACTATCTTTGACAACACAGGTAGTACCGATATTGGCCTTAAATTTTCAGGGTTATTGGAGTCACCATGCTTCCTAATAGGGACAATACGTCCAACCTTCCATGAATTTGGATATTCAGATGTTGTTAAAATAGTATTTACCACATGCAAAAAGTGGCCACCATAATATGGCATAACAAGTTTTAGGAATTTCAAACAATATCCATCGCAACCTGTAGCATTGGATTTAATAGCATATAAATGCTCAAAAACCTCATTTAAATCCACACACCTAAAAGAAAAACCTTCTACTTGAAAGTTCGGCCGCCGAACTATTTTCGATTTGGCCGAACTTTCTGAACTTTCATTGCTTAACTTTCATTGCTTAACTACAGACTTTTCTTCAAATTTGGCACTCAATATAGCATCTAATCAGTCCAATAAACATTTTTCCATCCGTCAAATTTGTCCATAATGCTTTAAAATACCGAATACAGACCAAATGCATTTTCTGGCCGAACTGTTCGGTCGGAAAATTTTTAGTATAAAGTACCAAATGCATTTTAGTATAAAGTACCAAATGCATTTGAATTTTACAAACAAAACAAGCACACACACAAACATGCAAACACATGCAGCATTAACAAAAACACACATACCAGCGTATGGTTCACACACTTTTTTTGGTTGTATTGTTTTTTGTTTTTTGTAGAAGTTATTTCTAACCTTTTTTTCTTTTTAATTTTCAATAAAAGTTTTAATTGATATTGTCATTACCGTGATAGGTGCAAAATCAATTAATATATTAATTGATTCAATAAATTTTTTAATTGAACCTCTTTTTTAGTTTTTTTTTGTGTAAATACTTGTACACTGAAAGAAATAGAATAATTTTTTTTAATAAAACAATTTAAGTAATTTTTATTATAAATTTTTAAAAGGATTTAGTATATACCTTTGATTATTAACATTCTAGTGTAGAAAATAATTACCATATAAGTAGTTATATAACAACATATTAGGCAACGGCAAGTACTTACAATTGTCATTACAAATCTCGTTAATTGGATATGGAAATGTCGAGCCAAATAATGACATATCCTTACTAAATACCTTACGAAAAATCAAAAAATATTACTAATAGTCCAAAAAATAATGATATGTCATTACCAGGGACCAGAAGTTTATGCAAATGGATGTTTTTTCCTTTAAGTCTGCAATCAGGATAAATAAAAAAGACTTTTTAAATTGTATGTAAATGATTTTTTAAATTTTTTTGTAATATTAACTAGATTTTCAGTTTGGGCAATTTTTTCCAATTTAAGGGTTTTTTTTAATTTTTAGCGATTTAATTTTTAGTTTTGAAAAACATTTTTTTCTAACTATTATTAGCGATTTTTTTCAAACCTTGTTTTTGTTCAACCTTAGCGTTTTTTAAAATTTTTGGAGATCTTTTTAAATCTTGGTGATTTCTTTAAATTTGTAAATTTATTCCCAAATTTTTGACGATTTTTTTTGCAAATTTTAATTGTAATTTTAAATTAAAAACAATATTCAATAAAATGTTTAACAGATATAAGTAAAAACTTAAATGACACTAAAATCAGTTAAATAGTTACAAATTGTTTTAATTGCTACTACAAAATTTTAGGGAATGAGGTTCTTTCATAGAGGTGCACCTAGGTGCGGAAAGCTTTCTGTCTGCTATTCACTTGGGAATAGCAAGAAGCGATTCCTTTATTGAAAAATCTAAGCAGCTCACTACGTCCGGTTTCTAGTAAACCACGTATTCCCTGGAAATGTCGTTCAAACACCCGTTTGTCGGCAGCTAAAGTGAGAAGGCGGTCAATTGATGCTCGACTGGCAATAGTATCAATGCGTCTCGGGTAATTAGGTCACAATAACCGTGACTGAAATTCATTTGATTTAAACTGCACCTGCCTAGAGGTTGTTGGCAGCCCCAACACTAGGATCGGATGCTGTGGTCTAACCAATCGCACATTTTAAAATTAAAAGGATTAGCGAAACAACACAAATACAAACGGATTTAACGGCACAACCAATTGGCTATCGAATAAGGACAAGAATCGGAACATGGAACGTAAGAACTCTCTCAGAAACGTCACGTCTTGCGCAAGTATGTCGGATTATGGAGGATTACGGATTGGGGATTTTGGGCCTATCAGAAGTAAGATGGAAGGGCCAAGGAGAAATGCGCACTGCTTCTGGACACTATTTCCTGTACAGCGGTAACAATAATAGTCATATCCACGGAGTAGGAATTTTGCTCACATCAAACATGAAAAGAGCTATGTTAGAACACAAACCCATCTCTGATCGATTAATTATGGCCAGATTTAAAACGAAATACCGCAATGTAACCATTTTTCAATGCTATGCCCCTACCGAAAATGATGATGAAGAAACAAAAAACAAATTTTATGAGGAACTGACCAAGGAAATCTCACGGTCAAGAAAAAGCGATATTAAGATCATTCTAGGTGATATGAATGCTAAAGTCGGAAGAGACAATTCAAACTTGCGATTTATCATGGGCAACCAAGGGCTTGGATCATCTCGCAACAACAACGGTGAACGTCTAATAGACCTGTGCGCTACACATCAGCTGTTCATTGGAGGAACAAAATTCCCACATCGGGACATCCACAAATACACGTGGCAATCCCCAGACAATGTGACTCGTAATCAAATAGATCACTTCTTAATTAGTCGAAAGTTTTTAGGTTGCCTAATGGACGTAAGGACGGTAAGAGGTGCCGATATATATAGTGATCATAAATTGCTAATAGGTGATGTAAAACTAAGGCCAAAAGCCTTCTACCACCAAAAATCTTGCAGGAACAAATACAATGTTCATCGGTTACAGGATCCCGCAACGGCCACATCCTTCTCTAATGACGTGTGCAGCAGACTAGATCGAAATCGAACAAATAATTGGACGGACATCGTAAAGTCTTGCCACGAAAGTGCGAAAAAACGTTCTCGGTTGCAGCAAACATCATATTAAGCCATGGATCAGTGACACGACGTGGAGTGCAATCGAAGAAAGGGGAAAGCTAAACATAAAACTACAGGCAGCTTATAACACTGCAGATCTACACCTTGCTAAAACCAATTACAACAATGCTGAAAAAAATGTGAAAAAGCTAGTCCGTAGAGACAAACGTGTTTTTTATGATAATATCGCAAATGAAGCCGAAACTGCTGCGTCAAGAGGGAACACCCGGGAAGTCTACAAAGCAATTAGACAACTAAGTGGTGAAAAGTTAAGATCAGCTCCCAATATTAAGGACTCAAATGGAAGAATGCTTACTACGACTGATGAGCAACTTCAAAGGTGGAAAGAGTTTTTTGAGTCCCCAATTTCATCAGATGACAATCAAGTATCCACAGAGGCGCCATTAAGAAGAATCCCGAGGAGGGATATACAAACAAATGCTCCTACCCTATCGGAGGTCACAAACGCAATAACGAAATTGAAAAACAATAAAGCATCTGGCCTGGATAATCTTCCTCCAGAACTTTTTAAGTACAACCCAGCACTGGCTCACTATATATGCCCTCTAATCTATGAAGCCTGGTCTATGAACAACATTCCACCGGCTTGGAAGGAAGGTGTCATCGTAACAATTCCTAAAAAAGGAGACCTTAGCGAATGTAGAAATTGGCGAGGCATAACGCTTCTAAATACTATTCAAAAGATACTAGCTTTTATTGTCCTTGAACGTATCTCCCCCACTATTGAATCCTGCCTACGAAGAGAACAAGCCGGATTTAGGCGTAATAGATCATGCGTAGATCATATTAATTCATTACGAATAATTGTGGAACAATCAATTGAATGGAACTCCCCGCTATATTTAATGTTTGTCGATTTCGAACGAGCATTTGATGCAATAAACAGAAACGTTATCTGGCATTGCCTTCGAAATGTGGGTATTCCCGACAAAATTATCACCATCATCCAAATGCTGTACAGTGATGCTCAATGCAAAGCCCGATTCAAGGGTGTTGATAGCGAAAGCTTCTACATCAACAGTGGAGTAAGACAAGGATGCGTGCTGTCACCTACGCTATTTTTACTAGTATTGGATATGGTAATGCTAAAGACCAATAACGAAGCTCCGGATGGTATTCAGTGGCACCTGAATCAGCGCCTACATGACCTGGACTATGCGGACGACTTGTGTTTGATGTCACACACCCTCGATGGTATACAGGAAAAGATAAACAGGTTGTATGAAAATGGCCTTAAAGTCGGGCTGAAAATTAATTTCCTTAAAACAAAAATTATGCGAATATCAACCGACAACATCACTCCAGTAACTGTAAACGGCAATACCATCGAAAATGTTACAGATTTCAGCTATCTGGGCAGTATAATAAGCACAGATAGCGGTGCTGATGCTGACGTAAAAAGCAGGATTAACAAGGCTCGTCATGCATACGCCTCTCTTAGTCGAGTCTGGCAGTCTTCTCAAATATCCAAGAAGCACAAGATTAGGATATTTAACACAAGTGTAAAGTCGGTACTGCTATATGGCAGTGAAACTTGGAAAGTAACGAATACTATTTCAACAAAATTACAAGTATTCATAAATAAATGCTTAAGGCGAATACTAAAAATATTTTGGCCGTTGCGTATAAGTAACCAAGATTTGCTGCAAACGTGTAACATGAATCCAATTGATGTCGAAATTCGGAGAAGAAAATGGAAATGGATCGGGCACACCCTTAGAAAAGAAAATGCTGATATCGCTAAGGTCTGCTTTCAATGGAACCCGCAAGGATCAAGAAACAGAGGTCGCCCAAAAATCACTTGGCGAAGATCAGTTGAAAACGAATTCAGAAGCAAAGGGATGACATGGCCTCAGCTAAGAAACCTTGCCCAAGATAGAATAAGTTTTAGAAATTTTGTTCAGACCTTATAGAGATAGTTCTTAAATTCCTGTAAAGAAAAGAAAAAAAAAAAAAGAAAAAAAAAAAAAAAATTTGTTTGTTGTTGCTAGAAGCTCCAATGGGAGTAATGTAATTATATTAATTATAAGTACATTAACTAAAATAAAAAAAAAAAAAAACAATTTCTTTAATAGGACCATATTCAATTAAACTATTAATTGAATCAACAAATATTTTAATAGTAATTCGATTTTAGTTTTTTCTGGGTAGCTCGAAAGAAAATTTTCATTAAATTTATGAAGAGATAATTCATGAAATCGAATGAATTTTTGTTTATGAAACTATGAAATTCTATGAAAAAATTAATGTAAAATTTCATAATATTAATTGAATTAATTGTATATTTCTATGAGACACAATCTGCATGCAAAAAGATATTGATTTTTCAAATTTAATGTACTTTAATTTAAGAAGTAAAAAACTTTTCCTATAACTACCTTTCATCCAACCGAATAGATTCGGTTCCTGCAGCCTTACTAGGCTGTCACAACTGAATCCGGTTGTTTTAACCCTTATGTTTACACCAGGGCCTGGCCAGGCCCTTTTTGTTTTTTTTTCGTGTAATTTTATATTTCCTTAGAAGCTGTCGTAATGATATACCATGATATCCTCAATGATACATTTTAGAACAGTTTAGTGCACATTTAATTATTTTTTTTTTGCTAGGTTAGTGCTAGTTTAGGGTCTGACCAGACCCGCAACATTTTCTTAATATTTTAAAAGGTATTGCAGGTGGCTTTTAAAAAATATATATTTTTTTTTTCAACTGAAAAAACGAAGTAGGCTGTGAATTGCAAGAAAATAATCAGTTCATTTGAAGTTGTGATTCGAAATAGTGGTTGTGTACAGTTTGTGTTTTGTTGATATTTTTTAAAAAATGGAAAGAAATAATAAAGGGCTAAAAGAAGTTGACTTGGTCTATCAGTCGTAATCTTTATATTGGACCTAGTTTTGTACCGGGTCTGGCTAGACCCTGTTGTTATGAATGTGACAAATCAACTTGGTGTACACATAAGGGTTAACCGAATTGAGGGTTGTAACAACCGAATTTACAAGGTTGCACCAACCCAATCGATTCGGTTGGATAAAGTTTCACAATTTTTATGAGAGTGCAATTTCTATGAAATTGTTTCATTAATATTATTCTTTCAGTGTATAAAGTATAATAATTTTAAACACAAACTTTGTATTGTTATAAATCTTATTGAAGATATAATGTATGTTTATAAGCATTTGAAACTTTTATTTTCATTTTGCAACTTTTAATCTTTTTGTAAATATTTTAGACCAAAAAAAAACATTTTTTTTATTTTTGTTTAACTTTTCTTTTATTTAAATATTTATTTTAGTTTATATTTTTTGGCATTATACATTTGGTATATAACACATATTTGTATGTGGTTTAGAAACGTAAATTTCATTTCGACAAATATGTTTTTTTATATTTTTACCTTTATGGTTAGTTTAAGCGATGTAGTGTTTTTAACATTAGTTGGATTTTTTTTTTGTTTATTTAAATTTTTTGTTTGAAATATATAAAAAAAATTCTATTAAATTTGTGTATGTATGTAATCATATTATACTACTTGAACTATGGATTTTTTTAACATTAAAATCAGAACAAAAAAAGTTTTTGATCTTTTAAAGAATTTCAAATATTTTATTATAGGAAAATGTTATTTTTTTGATATGTTGGATGTAAAGGGAGTTATTTTAAAGAAATATTTCTTACAAAGGTATTGTATACTGTGACAACAGAAAAAAAATATTTAACATTTAACCCGTTTATGCACAACTTTTTGTTTGCATTGAAAAAGACCAAGGTTATAGAATTTATACTGAACATAAAATTTACAAAGTCAATTCTAAAAGAAACTCACAATGATGTTCAAATAATTCCTTTCACTTCTCAGATACAATTAAATACTGATACTTAATGTTTGTTCTTTACACATTGTATCAAATTTTTCTTTTTCAAAATTCATCAAATTGATGATAACCATTTGTTCAAAAAAAAAAATAAAGTTGTTTACTCTATACAAAAAAGTGTTACATTAATTTAATACAAAATTAATACACTTTTTTATTTTCGGTGTAGAGCTTTCAACGAAGAAATCAAGTTATATGTAACGAAAATCCATGGATAAACTTCAAAGTATTCACCAATTATGATATATAAAATGTTTGATTTTTTTAATTAATGCAACTCGTCGCATGAGTGATATTAATTTAATACTTAAATATAATACTCATACGCCTAGTAGTATACAAACCAAACATAAAATTAAAAAAACTCTAAGCGTGAGTAAATTTTCTAAAAATAACCAGAGTTTAACTCTAACCAAAGATATTTCCATATAAATTTGCCATTCATAACTAAGGTTAAGACCTAAACTTATTTTTTAATGTGAGATAAGTTAGCAATTATAATGTATAACAAAAAAATCAAAATGGGTTGGTTGGTTTCGTCTCTCACAAGTTCAAAATGAGGTGCAATCAAACAAAAAAAATTGCTACTGTTGGGTAATTGCAAAATTTCAATCGAAAGATTTATTTATTTTTGTCAAAATAAAAAAATAGTTCAAAAAATTTCAACACCTAAAAAAATAAAAATTGTTGAAAATGTTGATAAATATTTAAAATTTTTAACTAACGTACAGCAAATTTTTTGCTGACATCGTGTTTTCAGCAAAAATTTTAGCTGTACGCCTTTACCAAAAAACTAATTTTGAACTAATGTTTAACTAATTTTTGTTGCTATCAAAATTGTGCTGATAAACACACCCGTAGCATGGAGAACAAATAAAAAGACGAGATGTAGATGTCGTAGCGTGTATAGACGAAGTAGAGCAAAAAGTAAAGACACAAACAAATACCACCATTATAAGACTCACACAAAATGCAACCGCGTTTGATTTCGTTCACTTCATTTTTCTTTTGTAAACTACACATCAAACAAATGCACGCATGTGTGTGAGCATAACAATTGTCAATATTAAAAAATGTATATAAATAAAACAATAAATAAAAGAAACAATATTTTGATAAATTTGAAAATTGAAGATGCATGCAGAAATAAAATATAAAATACGGTTTGGTGCGACTGTAAAAACAATAAATGCCAGTCCCAGCTAGTTTTTTAATAGATAAAGGGTTTTTATTTGGCTAATTTTGAATATGTGTTTTTTTAATTTTTTTAAAATAATCTTCATTCGAAAAATGTAAAATTACGTCAAACATACATACACGCATGTAAGCAATTTGAAACTATAATGTTTTGTTATTTACCCGGGTAAACATTTTAGTATGGAGTCTAATTAATCTAAGTTATAATTATATCTCATTTGATAAGTTCCTATATATAAACACATATAAACTGATCCAAAAAAAAATTGGTCATCTACATGTATCTAATTATATCAATTTATATATTATTTGATTTTGCAGATTTCGAGGAAATTGTGTTTTATGGAAATAATAAGGTTAATTTGTTTGTTGTTCTATTTTAATCATCATTACTCAAGTTTAATAAAAAAATTGTTTAGACCCATGTGCACCTGCGACCCAAAATGACCCCAGACTTTTACAAAAAACTTCAAAGCTTTTCTTACTACTAATAAATTTTATGAAACGTAATTTGAAATATGATGTCACAGTGCTTTTTAAAAATGTTGCTAAAGCTCTGCCTATTATCGAGGCTTTAGCTTTTCTAAAGCTTCGGGTTCAAATGAGATGTTTCGCCAGATCGAAATCCTAGTATCAAACTAGCTAATATGTTTGATTTGCTTTATTTTTGCTAATATACGGAGGTTGAAAGCTCGTCATAAATTGAAACTTGAACAACATTAACCCGTGTTGTACCGCATTGATATTAAAGGAGATACTGCTGAATTTTATGTATATTTGAACAAAAAATATTTTATTTTACATATCTCGCCAAAGCCATTAGTTTAATCGACTAAAAAAATATTCTGCACTTATTTAAACCATATATGCTCCTGGTGGTGGATTTTTTATACTTTTTTGGAAGCATAATTTCATCTTTATGTCGATAAATTTGTCAACTGTAGTAAAAACTATTGCGACATTAAGAAAATTTTACAAAAACTGAAAAGAGTAATTTTTTCCCCATATAAAAACAGTTTTAATTTTTGGGTCCATCAATTATTATCAGATAAGCTCTAAACTTTTCAGATATTTTTTTTTTTTTTTTAATAAAAAAAAAATAAACATTTTCAGCCCGGAGCTCATTAATATCACCATTTCATAAAATGTCCTTACAAATCGCGGCCAGGCTAATGTATATATTTTAAATTATTAGTAGACTTTTTAATCCAATTAAATTTTCACAAAAGTTTAATAACTACTACAGTATGTATGGATTTTCCCAATTATTCATGGGGAAAAAACGAAAAACTGTAATTACTGGAAATTCCAATCAGAGGGTATTGTTTTTTTTTTTTTTTGTACAATAATTTACATTGAAAAGAAAAATAAAAGTTTTTCTGAGTTTAATGTAACATAATAAGCAAATAAAAAACTTTATATTATGAAACAAAAAACACTACAAAAAAAAATAAAGAATTTGCCATGACATTTTACAAACAAATACTTACTCCTAATACCAGAGGATATTTAAGGCAAAAACAAAAATTTTTTAAGGAAAATATTGTGAATGGCAAAGAAACCCCTATGATGATGACAAGCAAATATTCATCAATATTTGTCTTTTAATACTTGAATGCCTCGCTCGAATAAGGGTATATAATCCATTTTCAAAACTTTACAGGAAACCAGAAAAATGTGGGAAACTCTTATAAAATTACATTTTTAAGCAGAGTTCCACACTGCAAAAGTAATTGTATAAGTGTAGAAAATATCATTCAAATATCAATTTTGCATTTAACCCTTCTGTGACATCCTTCCTTACAACCCTTCCACTGACATCCTTGGTACAGCTGTAAACATAAGAGATGTTAAGTTTATATATGCTTTGCATCACGAACCTTTTATAATTACTTTTTTTATTATAAAAGTGAAAATTTAAAATTGAAAATTTAAAAATCGCAAATTAAAAAGTTTAAAATTAAAAGTATATAATACTGAGAGAAGAAACTTATTCGCAATTTGTGCATGTATGTTGTGTACATACAGGATCACTACATTTCGAGCACGTCTGCTGGGTTTTATCGTGATTCACACACAGCTTACAACAACCTCTTACTTCAGTTGGATCTGATGACGGCGACAGTTGTTTTTATAATTAATGATCCGCCCATCATGTCAGTAATTGCATTTTTTGGTGATTGTTTTTTTTTTTTTGTTAACACGACGATCTAATTATTTTTGCACTAGCTCCTTGGAAAGCGAATTTAAATGTTCACGCCGTGCTTCCATTTTATTTAATTTTTTTTATTATTATTTGAAGCAACGGCCTGGGGATTCCCCTACTGATGCAATGCATTGCGTTGGCGAGAGGAAGTTTGGTTAAAGGATGGAGGAAAGAGGGAGTAGTGTCTGTGGAATAATGAGAAAATCGGATTGCACCTGCTAAGAAAACCCAAACACCTGAATTCTTCTTCCGACACTTGCATAATTATTATTATTCCATCGAACATCACATTGGAATATCTTGCCTAGAACTTCAGACATTGATGACCCCTGGTTCTGGATCAATAAACCACATAGAATCTTGCGTGCATTGAAATCAACGCTATTTGCACCACTCCACTCATAGATTTCTGCAAAGTTTTCATTGAAAGTGTCATTTATATATTCATCATCATGCCCCCAATCTCCAAAAGAATCGGCCTACGATGGAAGGAATATGAATGACAAATGTTGCTGTCATCTGCGAAAGAGTATATAGGATTTAAAGGTTGGCCTATAAGGCCATTTATAAAGATACGGAAGAGTGAGGGGGAAAGAAAGGAAGCTTGCGGTACCCCCGAATTTAACTGAAACTTATTGCATCAAACCCCATTTATAACAACTCTTATAGTGCGATCCCTGAGAAATCTCGATACAACGTTAACGCTATTCATAAATTTTCCGTACAAATATTTTTGTGGTACAAATGTACCAAAATGGCAATGAAGGCATAGATGCACATCTGTCACTCCCACCGACGTGCGAGATATGCACACACAAAGCAAATGTCATCATTGCATTCTTAAAAGTATAGATGAGGCCTTCATAAAGTTTCAGCTCTGTAGATGCATAAATAATATAAAAAAAAATAATACCAAGGATGTCACAGAAGGGTTAAATGTGAAAAACTGCACTAATATTTCTATATTTTTTATGATTTTTAGATATTTGAATGAATCATTTCAAAAGGGAATTAGTCAAACAATTTTAAATACTCATATGCAATGTATAAAAAACATTTCAATATTTCAATTTAGTAAGTTTTTCGAGTCGCAAAATCGGTCATGAAAATTTTTGTTTAGCTATATTTCTTTACGGGATCATATATTTATGGATAAAATGACGTTTTATGCAATAAAATGTGTTTTCAAAAAGTTGGCGGCTATACCCTTATTCGAGCGAGGCATTCAGTTGTGTTTTTACACTCTCCTTTTTTTCTATAAACATTTTAAACATTTTACTCATCCACACCCTTTAACGCCCCTTAATGTAACAACATGTCAATTTGGATTCAATATTACTTCCTTATATTCTTTAAAGACATGTCTATCTAGTTGTGAACGTACGTCGAAATGTCTGTCTATTCGTCCGTCCGTCCGTCCGTCTGTCTATCTATCTGTATTTTTGCCTATAAAGTACAGATGACGGTAACAGTAACTGGGGAAGCATAAGAAATCAATATGCAAGTTTTTTTTTTAACAATTTCTCTTATTTTTGTTGTGTAAATGTTTTACCTAAAAAAAACAAAAAACTTACCAGTACCATGGCATAACGTATGCGGAATGAAATTGCAACAAATTTTCGTAGCTGATTAAAAACAAATTTATAATGTTATCAAACTTTAGTGTCGGATAACCACATGTTTTCTCATGTTGCTGGCAAAAAGGCAAAAACAAACGCAAAACAACTTCAAAAATTTTTTCATTTTTCTAATAATCAATTTTATTGGAAGAAATCGAAAACAGTTTTTCTGTTAGTTGAACCGCTACAAAGTCAATAAACTATTGAATAGTGTATATCTAAAAAACAAGAAAAAGTAATAAGAGTAATCCTTGCTCTGGCTAGGTATTTTGTAGGAGGATCGACGTTTATCGTCCACTTTTTGAAGTTAAATTGCGCCCATATTAAATAAAGATTTTAAATAATTAAAAGTTGTTATTTTATTTTGTTTATATTATATTATTTTATTTTGTTTAATTATTTTAAATAATTTTAACAATTTTGGTAAAAAACAACAATTTTCTATTGTTCAGTTCAACGTTTACGTAAGTAAGATCGTCAAAACGATAGCAATTTACGTATCGTTTTGAACAAAACGATATCGTATTTCTTAGAGAATCTGACCCCCTGGTAAAAAGTGTAATTTGACCGACTTTTCCATGAGATCCTGGTTTAAAAAGTAATTGATGGATAAATCGCTGAATCGTATTGGCAGCTTGAAAAAAAGGGTTTAATGCGATGGAAATGCATTTAAAATGTTCCTTTATTACAAGCGTTACAAAATAGATGCCTAAAGTACAATCGAGCTGTTTCTAAAACGTAGAAGTAACCTTAAATCTTCAGTTTACAAATTTGGTCAAAACTAGTCAAAAACGCCATTATTTGCAACATGAACGATTAGTCATATTTAATCTTAGATGCCAATAAATGGCAGGGAAAGCACTTTTTAGAGGGAGATAACTTTATTAATGATCAAAATTAAAATTTGGACCATACATACGAAGGCGGCTCAATAAATCCGTGACTTTTTGAATGAAACACAGTTTTTTTTTGCAAAAAAAAATAAAATTTAATTTTCAACATAATCTCCTTTAAGCTCAATACACTAAGTCCAACGTTTCTCTAATTTTTGTATAGGATTTTTCGAGGTTCATAAAATAGGCAGTTCTTGGCCATGTGGGGTCGTTTTTTTTTTTTAATTCTCTTTAAATCGGTACAATAATTTGGCATAATATTTGCCGTTTACTGTTTTTTCCCTTTTGAAGGTATTCGATGTGGATTATATCGCGTGCAAAATTGTTGCCATCACCTTATTCGCCACAATTACGTTTATGGTCAATTGAGAGCAAACGCGGCACCCATCTTGCAGACAGATTTCTTAAACCGAACTGATCATTTGAAATCGAAACCACACTGCCATATGAAATGCCTATGGCATCAACAATCTCACGCACTTTTACTCTTCGATCGGCCAACATCTTATCGTGGTTTTTTTCGACATTTTCGGGTGTATTGACCTCAACTGGCCGTCCAGCACGTTTAGCGCCATTTGTACTTGTGCGACCACAACGAAAGTCAGTAAACCACTTTTTTACCACTGAAATCGATGGTGCAGAGTCCCCATAGTATTAATCAAGCTTTTCCTTGGTTTGATTGACGGTTTTTTTTCGCAAAAAATTATGTTTAATGAGCACTCGAATATTCACTTTTTTCCATTTTTAAAAAAATCCACGAGGTTGTATGTTTTGAACAGCTGTTAAATGCAAAGTAAATGACGGAACTTGCTCAAAATTTGACAGTAGTCTATTAAAAGGTGGTACTTGATGGGAGCATTGTTGCATTTCATATAACTACGAGGGAAGTTCGAAAAGTCACGGACTTATTGATCCACATACGTATATTCAAATATCAAAAAATCCAACAGTTTTGAAAAGAAGCTCAGAAATATCTCAACATTGAAATTTTCTATAGCTACCCAGCAAAAAATAGTGCTTTCCCAGAAGCACTTTCGGAGAGCATTATTTAATTGCGAAGCGATTCCAAAGCAAATCAGAAGGCATTTGTTCGTGATGTCCCTCTTGGTGGATGTTCCTATTTTAAACAGGTAAAAAGCGCTTTTTTCATATGCTCTAAGAAGCAACAAAGGCATGCCTTCTTAGGCAATAAGAAGCGCTTTTTTGTTGTATGTTGATAGCATTAATGCTTCATGGTATGCATTCTTTATTGCTTCATTGTAAGCATTAGTTACTGCTTCAAAGAAGGCATTTTGGGAAGCACAACAGAATTCCTTCCTTAATTGCTTTATAGTATTCAAGGCTGTGAAGCTCTATTTGCTATATTTAGCTGGGTATGGACAAAATACCCTCAAACTGCCTCAAAATTGGATGAATTTGGTCAATTTTTTGTTTACATTAAATTAATGTAGTGCATTGTTTTTAAAAAAAGTAAAATTGACTCTAAGTTTGTGTTAGAGAAAACTACAGCGTTTTCCGTTTTGTTACAATTTCATTCCGCAAACTTTATAAAAAAAGTAATGAAAAATCCAAAACGTTCAAGTACCTTAACCACTCATTTCATTCTGTTTTACTTGTATTTTTTTTTAAGTTGACGATCGATAAAAGCAATTTGCGTGTCATTGTATAGTTAAAGTAGCAGCAAATTGGCAACAATAAATTATATATTGGATGTTACGAGAACACATAAAAAAAAAACGAAAATTGAGTATAAAAATCAAGTTAATATATTAGATAAGAGAACAAGTATTTTAATTACAACAATTAAAACATTTGAAAACCACAATGAGGTTAAACTTGATTTTATTCAAAATACATGATTTAGCCAACTTTAAGTCTTTTACGAAACTACGATTTAGTAAAGCTTCCTTTTCATTCAACGCCAAGACTTGATAAAGCTTTAAGCTCTTAATAAATTAACTATTTTTTAAAAGTCACCCACCGTTAGTTCTTCTAAAATATCATGATGTCGTAAAGCTTATTAAATCATGCCTCGATAAAACTTTTTATGATATGGGGAGCTTTAAGTCTTAATAGAGCTTTTAGGTCTTACAAAATGTAATTTGGCAAAGCTGTTATTTCTGTTTTATAACCGTTTTCATCAATACAAAAAAGACGAGTTGGTAAAGGTTTCTTTTTCTAATTCAGATTTTTCTGTGCATTTAAACAGGGAATCATTTATACCAAAGCTCGGATGTCCTTTAAAGGTATTCCAATAAAGTCCTGTATGTCGTTGGACTAAAATAAGGAATTTTGTTTAAAGCATTAATCTAACTTAGTATTCATTACACTATTCTACAAATTAAAATTTTTGGAAGTAACTCATCTAGTAATATATAATTTTCGCATAAAGTCCTGCGGTTAGTTTTCGATATATTTCAACTTTTTTGTTTTCATTGAACACCCTGACTTTTAGAAGTTTTGTCTCAATACCGTGGAATCGAAATTAATATGTTAAAAGCTTTTTATAGTTTTAAAATCTTTGGTAGTAGTATAATAATTTGTTTTAATGTTCAAGAATGTTTTTAGGAATCTTAAATTAATCATTTTTCAGTTCTCCAGTCTTGTCAGCCGTCTAGTCTTTACTTGCAGATTTCTTTATTTTCAATTAACACCCAGACTAGACACTTTTCCAAAAAATATATTGAGGTTTCAAAACCAATGAATATTTCCTGAAATATTTGCATAGCAAATTGAAATTCTGATAAAAAATTTAATGTTTTCTTTTTACATGAGAAAGTAGAGTTTATATTATCAAATTGTATGTAAGGTCCGTTTCATATTTATAACCCATGTATGAAATTATACTTTAAAATTTAAACTAATGCACTTAACATGATTTTGTTAATTTGGTATGAATTGGCAGAATGTCAGTTATTAAAATATTTATTTGATTTGAATCATTATTGTCATATCATATTTTTGTTAGCGGTATTGAGTATTTTCTGAAGACCTTTTTTCCTCGAGTTTCATAATTTTTTTTTTTGGTTTTTCAAATGAAATTTTAGGGCCACTTTTTTTTTAATCAGTAATAAAACAAATTTCGGCTTTTACAATACAAAAATTATCAATATTCCAAATTTTGCGATTAATTGGCCGAAGTCGAAGGTTAATCGCCAATTTTTTAAATGACAAAGAAAATTATGAAACAAAGAAGAGAAGTGGAATAAAATCAAAGTTAGGATTACCAGCAGGATTTGAAACGCTAACATTAATGCTACCTACCATATGCTGCAGAGTGCTAAGTGTTTTAGAGTCCCCTTCTGTGAGAAAATCAACAGCTTGGAGAGTTCTAAAGGCATCCGAAAATATTCTGCGAAGTAAAATTAACGCAGTTCCACGACTTTTACAAAGGCACAAAATCAAACGTATGGAATTCGCAGAGTTAAATATGACCACAAATTGAAAAAAAAAAATTACGATATCCTTTTTTTTATAAATTAATCCTTGCTTTCACTCAAGTTGATATTTACGGACGAGAATTTGTGGAATTTGGATGGACCCGAAGGAAATAAACACTATTTTCAAGGAATCATGCGCGGCTCCAAGGGTGGTGATAGGTAAATTCCCCCTACCAGGTAACCAGAAATACCCTCTCAAAAATATATCTCATGCCCACAAAAAATGCCCTAAGAAAAGTAAAATATAATAATAAACAAACCTCGATTTTAAAACAATTTTTTTTGACGCTTTATAGAACCGGTACCCCAAAAATAGTAGAAATTTAGGAACAAAAAAATATATTAGGGAAAAGTTCCCGAATGTTCCTATTATGAAAATTATTAACTTTTTTGAAAGCAGCAAATATAATCTATTATGACAATATCATATTAGATCTTGGACTTGATGTAGAACAATATTCTAACTAAATATATAAAAATCTCGAAAGTCCGAAATACAATTTTTATATTTTTGATGCAAAAATTAAAACATGAATCCAAAATTGAGTAAAATTAATAATTAATACACACAGAGAAAAGTTTAGCTATTTGCCAACTGAAATTCAGTTACTACTACTCACATTCGGTTATTGAGAATTTCAGTAGGTTGGCACAACTTATCATTAGTTTTCACAACAAAATTCGGTTAAGTCAACTAAATTTTAGTTCCAACACCCAAAATATTTAGAAATATACTGTAAATATATTTGTACTAACTGAATTTGTAAGTTGTTATCACTAAAATACGCTTTTCAATTCGGTTGGCACTTTATTTCTCTGTGTGTAGGTTTTTTGCTAAAGCTCTGCATATTAAGGATGCTCCAGCTTTTCTAAAAATTCGGGTTCTGATGAGATCTTTAACCAGATCGAAGTACTAGTATGAATCTAGCTAAAATATTTCATTTGCTTAATTTTTGTAAATATACGTAGGTTGAAAACTCGTTAAAAATTAAATTATTAAAATAATCATGATGTGTATAAAAACAAAAAACTAATAAAAGTGTAAAACATTTTCAGTCTAAAAATAGATTTTCAAAATATGTGCAGATCCTTACTAAAAATTAAAAATATTGATAAAAATAAGTATTTAATGATGACGAATTATTTTTTTGTATTAAAATAATGGGGAAATACCTAGTTATTAGTAAGTCATTATTATTTGTATTAAAGTAATGCTAAGAGTAAGCTGGGTACTTCTCAACACTGGGTACTTCTCAAAAAACTGAAGAGTAAAATATTTTCCGCTGGGTAAAGAAATAAAAAAGAAAACACTCACAATTTTAAAAGTAAAAATGTTAGAACAAGACTAAAATCCTTAAAAAAAACATTTTCTTGGGCTTTTTATTTAGTGCACTTATAAAAACCAAGTTGGTTCAAAAGTCGGTTAAACGGGTTCAAATTTAGTTGAACTTATTTCTTCTATTGTTATCGTTTAAATCAGTAATTTCACTAAATTTATTAGTTGTCTCATTTTACCTCAAGAAAAATTTAAATCCGTATTTAAACCTATTTTGCGACCTAAAATTTTGTACTTCGTGATTCTCAAATTTACAAATTTTGTCACCTAATTTAAACCACAATTCTTTTCAAGAAATTTTTTTTTGTAGATGGCGTTATTTTCTCGTATTTTTTTTATAATCTTAAAATATGCTATATCTCGGAAACTAAGCGAGTTAGAGCAAAATGGACCAAAAATCGTTACTTAATAAGGTGTTGATTCACCTTAAAAGTTCTGTTAATTCTTTTAAAATTTACTTCACCTAAATTTAGCAGACTGCGATTCTCAACTTCATCGAAAATTCTGCTGGCGCAAGTTCAGGTATTATTTTCTGTAGCTTAATTTTCAACTAAAGGGTCCGCCATCTAACGTTTTTTTTTTTTCAACTAGTGCTTATTTCGTGAATGGTAACACTTAGCTCATGTCTGATTTGACAGATAATTAGTTTTATCCTGAATATGGTTGTGTATACACTTGAATATGGTTGTGTATACGCTTGAACAACGCTGGGAAATATTGCGACATTACTTTGAAAATCATGGTAATGTTATGTATTCAAAAAAATCATCTTTTCAGATGAAGCTCATTTTGATCTTCGCGGGTATGTAAACAAGCAAAATTGTCGCATTTGGGGCACAGAAAACCCGCACGCATACATTGAAAAGCCGATACACCCAAAACGAGTCACTGTTTGGTGCGGATTTTGGTCCAGAGGCATAATTGGGCCATTTTTCTTCGAAAATGAGCAAGGAGTGGCTGTTACAGTCAATGGCGATCGTTATCGGGCCATGTTGAACGAATTTTTGTTCACAAAAATTGAAGAGGAGGATATTGGCAACATTTGGTTTCAACAGCCGAAGCTACACTCGATGTTTTGCGCCCTGTTTTTGAAGATCGCATTATCCGCAGAGCTGATGTAGTTTGGCCACCTCGGAGCTGCGATTTGACACCGTTGGACTATTATTTGTGGGGTGCCGTCAAAGATAAGCGTTACGCCAACAAGCCAGAGACAATTGACGCTTTAAAGGACAATATTCGTGAAGCCATTTGTGAAATACAGCTGAACACAATCGATAATGTGCTTAAAAATTGGACCGATCGTGTAGGCTACTGCATGGGCAGCCGAGGCAGCCATTTGAATGAAATTATTTTCCATTATTTACCGGAAGGATTGTACTTTCAAATAAAAAAAGAAATTTGAGAAAATATTCAGTAGTTTTTTTTATAGCATTTTCAAAAAAAAAAAGTTATTTGGCGGACCCTTTATTTGTGCGGGCTTTTTTGTATGAGTGTGTTGATTTTTTCTGATTAGCGTAATATAGTGTAAAATTCCAAATTTTATTTTAAACAAAATTTTTTTACTCGGGGGATTTATATATTGTAATTAGACATGCTCCTGTTAACTTTATTGTTTTTTTATTTTATTCAAAATTAAATATTTTATGTGATTTAAGTAGATCCAATTGAATATCAAAATATCTAATTAGATATAATTAGATCTATTTTGAGATCTATCAGGATCTTAATTAGATATTAATGGATACCTCGATTTTTATATCAATTTTGATCTATCCAGTATTATATTTTCGGTATCTGGATACCTAAATTATGAGATGAACTTGGATAAGATTAAATATCAATCAATATCAAATGGTGTGTGATTTTATATTTGCGATAAATGTCTTTTTTCATCGTGCGATTATTAAGATTTAGTGCAAAACTTTAACTGTGCCTAGAAAAGCAACATTTTGCATATGAGGGTTAAGGACATTCGTTGTTCTCCTAACTAATAGTTATTCTACTATTTCCCAACATACGAACATTTACGTGTAATTTACATTTCAAATTTTATAATGTTTTTTTATCATTCGCATGAAAAACGCAACAAAAAACATATTAAATACCAATGTAAATCTTTGTTAAAAAAAATACAAAATTGCAAAAACCTGCGATATTAAAGAGATAATTTTTTATTCAATTGCTGAATCATTTAATTAAAATAAAAGTAAAAACCATAAAAGGTAGGCATATGTGATTTAAAACCGCAAAAATTTACATTGTTGACATATGTTATATTCATGTAATTAGCATGTAAAACAGATTTAATACATAGATATTAATAAAAGTAATGATTTAATATAAAAAAAAAATTATTTTAATTTCATGCGCTAGTTTATTTTTTTTTATTAATAAAAAATTTATTATTTTTTAAACAAATTTTTAAAGTCATAATTAAAAAAAAAGTTTACCAAATATTAAGTAATTTGAACAAAATTTTAAGAATTTTGGGAATGATTTGGCTCCAAAGAAATTTTAACACAAATCAAGTAAAAAAATTTCCTAAAAACTAGTTAAAACAATTTATTGTACTAAACTAAAGCATTAAAAAATTTGCCCCGTGGTGATGTTCCAACATAAGTACAAGTTGTACTCTTGTAAGTAAAAAAAAATACGTCAATCTGGCAACATTGTAAAAAGAGACAGAGGAAAACCTAAAAATAGAATGTTTGTGTGTGTTAGAGTTGTCACTTCTGAGTAATAACAGAAAGCTGAATAGGAAAGAAAATTTGCAAGTTAGTTACACTGCATTGCGCCTTAGTATTGTTATGTTTGTAATGTGGGAAGAGGCGGAGGTTCGAGTCCTACAGCCGATATGTTGTTGAAATATATATCATTGTGTGTTAGAGTTGTCACTTCTGAGTAATAACAGAATGCTGAATAGGAGAGAAAATTTGAAAGTTAGTTACATTGCATTTCGTCTTAGTATTGTTATGTTTGTAATGTGGGATGAGGCGGAGGTTCGAATCCTACAGCCGATATGTTGTTGAAATATTTATCATTGTGTGTGTTAGAGCTGTCACTTCTGAGTAATAACAGAAAGCTGAATATGAGAGAAAATTTGCAAGTTAGTTACATTGCATTGCGCCTTAGTATTTTTATGTTTGTAATGTGGGAAGAGGCGGAGGTTCGAATCATACAGCCGATATGTTGTTGAAAGATATATCATATGGAAACAATTTGACAATTTCAACACACAAATAAATAATAAAATTTAAATAGACAATCACTGATGAAGCCTGTACATAAAAACAGGCAGAAACTAGTCTAGTCTGATTTGAAAATAATGTTTATAATGTTTAGAGAAATTATCATCTTAACCTCAAAATTTCTAGAAATTGAATTTATACAAACGCATAATAATTAAGTATTCCGAAAGTATATATGACATTAAAATAACACCCCAGTGTAGAAACGGTGATGGCATGTCATTACTAAAGCACTTATACAATATCAACAATAAACCAAATGAGAATTCCATAGGTTTAAATATATTAATCGTAATAACGAAAATGTTTAAGAAGTTAATTTTTAGTTTTAAGAAGTCAGACTTCTTAAACTAATCTTAATTAATTCGAGTATTTGGTTTAAGTTTTTTAAATTCTTAAAATTTAAGATTTTTACTAAAAAGAAATACATTTTTTAAAAATATTAACAAAGTTCAAGAAAGGAAATTTAAAGAAAAATTTAGTTAGACTATTGTTCTACCTCAAGTACAAAATCTACTATGATATTGTCAAAGTAGTTGTTGCTTTTCAAAAAATTTAATAATTTTCATGAAAGACAATACAAGTTATATTACCCAAATATTCCGTAGTCCGCAATACAAAACGATAATAGGCTTAACTCAAACCGAGGCATTACATACAACAGACAAACTGAACTTTATGAGAATTTGTCTGCCTTAGTGTATCAAGCGCTGATTCAGGGTGAGGGAATATAGGACATTTCCTCGCACAAAATTAAAATTTTCAATACAAAAATCTTAAAGAAATTAAATTTTTAAAACTTCTCTAATATTCCTCCCCAAACCCTTTTTCTGAATCTGGTGTATAAACTGGCTGTTTTGGTAAACCTAATTATGAAATCAAAACTATTTGAAAAGCAACAATTTTTACATATCAGTCTACTTTGTATATCATTATATGTAGTATGTGTGTTTGTTGTATTACAATTTGTAAAAACAACATATATCCCAACAAACATTGTTTGTATGAGAAGAGCCGTGGTATGCTAATTGTTCAAAAATGTTTTAAATTTTTAAATTTACTATAGTTTCAAAAGAAATTTCTGTATTTTTAATACAAAAATTAAAACATTTTTGGCAAATGGGCTTAAAATATTTAAGTTAATGAAAAATTAATATGAACTTAAATCGAAAGAATTTGCATTATTTGTAAGCAATTTAATTTATTTTAACGAATATTGTATAAACTAAATTTTAGTAAGGTGTAAACTTAATTTTAGTTTATACTATTTTTTGAGTGCAATATGTTTAAAAATCAATAAATTGTTAAAATTAAATTTAACTGTATTTATGTGGGTATTGAAAACCTACACATATTCCATGTAGTTGAACTCAATCCCTCATACATTTGTTGTTTTTGTAAGGAAAAAGGACATTAATATAATCCTATTACTTATTTGTTTTATACAACAAAATGTGTAATAATGTTGAATAGTATGTTTTAGGGATTATGTTTACTAACGATTTCTGCTTAAATAAACTTTAACAATAAGTGGGATTGTTTAAAATAAGTTTACAAATAGAAATGGAAATTCAATAAAACGTACCAAAAAAATAAGCACATGTGTTCTATTAAGGACTTTTAAGACAAAACTGCAAATAACAATAAGAAGAAGCCTTATAATGAAGGCGGATGTTAGTAACGTTGTCCATATATATAAAGAAAAATAAAGCAACTAATTGCATAAAAACAGGAGTGTTAAATCGGCTGTGCAGAATTTTATATAACATTCACAATGTCATGTATAAAATAATATAAAGGTTAAGGTACAAAAATTCAGAAGCAGAAATTTCTGTAGAATAAAAAATTATAATGGTTTAAAGCTGGAAAAATTTGTATATACAAATCAGTTTAGACGTTAAGTAAATAAATAATAATATTGAAATTCTACTGAAGAGATTATTAATTGGTTACACTCTTAGAAATAAACCCGTAAAAATAGCAGAAGAAGCTATTAAAAATTTTTTAAAAATTTTAATATTATATATAACATTATAATATATTAAGTTGCAGAAAAAAAGGCTAAAATTAGCAGTTTTTTTGTTGATAAATATTAATAAAATAAGAGCAAAAATAAAACTGTTAACTGAACTAAATTTTAGTTATATTCGAGTTAAATTTTAGTTAACTGAAAATTAGCAAAAACTTTTACCAAATATTTGCAGACTGAAAACATATTTACCTTTAATTTTGCAGAATGCAAATAACAATAATATTTTGCTAAGATCAAGAAAAATTGTAGATTGCGGATTTCAGAAGGGCAAATTCTTGTTCGCATAAAAAAGGTCTAAAAAAAAAACTTTAAAAATTTCATATTTTTTATGATTTTTTGTCTACTAATATTATATAACAAATATAACTAAATATTTGTACATTCAACAGATTTATTTTTGCTATTCTTATGTTAAAAATATTTAGCAAAGAAAAATGCTAATTTCATCAGTTTTTTCCATGGATGTTAACCGTTTCGATGCGGGCGTCGGTAAGGGTAACGTTATTTTTTTTTTTTTGATTTCGGTATCGGTATTTTGGGGTTAACGATATTTCAGTTATGTCGGTAACGCTTTTTAGTGTAAACGGTAGTTTAGTTATTTCGGTAACGGTATTTTAGCGGCAATGGTGTTTCAGTTTTTCGGTAACGTTAATTTAAAGATAACGGTTTTTTTAGCTATTTCGGTAACGGTATTTTATGGGTAACGTTATTTAAGATTTTCGGGTAATGTCAATGCACTCCGGTATTTTTAGCCGCATTATGTCCGAGTTCCAATGACTGGTAAGTTTATGATCAAACTTTTGGAAAAGATATCTATTTACAACGATTTTATTTTTTCAGATTTTGTCAGATTATTTAGGTAACGGTATTTTAAGGATAACGCTATTTTAATTATTTCGTTAACGATATTTTAGGCATAACGGTATTTGTTACGGTATCGGTATTTTAAGAATATTGGTATTTTAGTTATATCGGTAACGGTATTTTAAGGATAACGGTATTTCAATTATTTCGTTAGTGGTATTTTAGGGATAACGATAGCCATCTGAAAGGGTTTTAAATCGACAACGGTATTTTAGCTGTATTGCCTGCCATCCCTGGTTTTTTCTGCAACGTCATTTTTAACTAATTTTTAGTAGTTTTAGCAAAAAAAAATTACTATTTTTTTCTATTAGTGTAGGACAAGAAAAAATTAAAATTTTCCTTTAAGGGGTTTAGTCTCTTTAGAAATCAATATAAACAGCAATATTTAAACAATTGAAGGGGTTATTGTAAAAACTTGATAAGCCACATTTATTGTTTAAGGATTTTCGCTGTTTTCTAGACATGCATTGATTGATATTTAATAGAAGTCTTTCTCAAATAATTATTACAATTACACAGAGTAGAAACGCCCAGCAGAATTCATATTTTTGTATTTTTTAACCATGAAAAGGCAAAAACAAACTATAAATAAAATGTGGCTTATCAAGTTTTTACAATAAGCCCTTCAAATTTAAAAAATAAAGAAATGGTTTATTAAAAATATTCCTTTTACGAAAAAAAAAACAATATTAGGTATTATTCCAAATATTATACTTTTCTTTGTTAAAGTTCTGCCTATTATGGAGGCTCTAGCTTTTCTAAAACTTCGGTTTCTGATGCGATCTTTAGCCAGATCGAAATAAAAGTATCAACCTAGCTAATATGTAAATATACGGAGGTTGGAATCTTCGTTTTCTAACCAACAAAATAAATTATAAATTCTATGGAATATCGCTTGAGAAAGCGTGAAATCTTGATATAGAAATACAAAACTTAAATTGATTAAAAAGATTGATTTCTTTAGGACCATAACAAAATATTATGATTATTCTTTGCGGATTCATAGGGTAACGTCAGGATACGTTTAGAGTATGTTGCTTAGCTAGAAAACGACTTACAAGCGAGGAATCCCGACCGGATCTTAATGAACCTTGGATATGTGTTGGGGAATAAAAATTTAAGAGAAAAGTATTTTTTTAGAGGATGGTAAGTGGGGTAACATCATTAACATTTTTATCTATGCGGATTATATCGATCTGTTTTAGAGAAAATATAGACAAATTTGGTATAAAATCAAAGTTTTTTTAAAGACACATACAGATTTTTCTTAAATTTTTTTTTTTTTAATATTTTGGCTGCTGCAAACGCTGGCTGATAGTAAAGTTATATTTTTGCATGTGTACTTAAATACAAAACAAAGAATGGAAACAAAAAAACAAAAATTGACACATTTTTCTAATTATTTGGTTTTAGTTTAAACAAAATATAGACAAATTTTATACCAAATGACAGTTTTTTAAAAACAACTACAGATTTTTCTGTAATTTTTACAGACATTTTTATTTTAAAAAATATTTAGCCTGCTACAAACGCTGGCTAACAGACAAGTTATAGTTTTGCATGTGTATTTGAACACAAAAGAAAAAAGTGGCAAACAAAAACTTAGAATATTATGTAAAAAAAAAAAAAAATTTCAGTTGAAAAAATGACGACTTACATTTCATTAAATTTAAATAACATTGTCATTTGTTTTTAGCTGTTGATAAAATAAACCACAAATATAGTAAAAATTAACCACAAATGTAGTAAAAATTAACCACAAATCTAGTAAAAATTAACCACAAATGTAGAAAACAATTGACTAACTTTAATTTGTTTTATTTTTTGAAATAAAAAAAAAAAACTGATGAAATTAATGTAATTTTATAGTACAGTAATTTGTTGTGGTTTGTTTTTTTAAATGATCCACAAATATAGTCAAAACTGAAATTTCTTCTACAAATTACAGTTTTTCAATTAAAAGCAAAGCTACTGTATTACTACTCAAACAACTACAAATATTTACAGCAGAAGTTTACAGAGTGTAACACTGATAAAAGCAAAACATAGTTGTAGTGCAGTAAATGCGCGAGGTTTACTGGTCACAGGATTAGTCCTTTTAGGTCAGTAGTCGCATTAGTTTAAGAACATACAGCAAAAATTAAGAAAAACAAGAATCACATAAAGATTCAAAATCAATAAATATCAGATTTAAATATGAATTAAAATACGAGAAATTCAATTTACACTTAAAACAAAAAAATCTAAAGACAACAGATGCAAAAAACTAAAAAAATGCTTAAATAAGATAAGAAAATTGAACATTTTATGTAAAACTAAAGAAAGCTTACAAAAAATCAAAATATTTTTTTTAAACTTACAAGGGAAGGCTCTTAATGTGTCCCCTCCGATCTTAATGGTGGATAACACTGCGCAACGCGAAAAATAAAATAAGAGTACCGACCATTGATCTCAAATATTTCGGCCACGCTGATTTTAATGACTTGCATTAAAGTTTTGCATGTTTCGACGCAGTTTTCTATACATAAAAATTTAAATTTTTTTCATAATTTTAATAAATTTTCAAAATCAGCGAAATTTAACTTTTTTCCTTATATTTCTGCTATAATAAATTTAAATTTAAATTTAAACAAAAAGTTGTAATAGATACATTTCGAATATATCCCACATTTAAATTTAAATGTGGGATATATTCGAAATGTATCTATTACAACTTTTTGTTTGATCCGTGGTAACAATTTTATTTTCTTGATAATAATCAAACAAGTTTAAAAAAATTTACTTTTTGCTTTTACTACAGAATCTTTACTTTCTAATGTATACTCCTTACCTGTATCATTATTTTCCCACAAAAAGTAATAAGTTACCAATTATAAAGTAGTGAGTTTCCAATAATTGGGGACTCATGGGTAACCTTGTAATGATACATCATTACCTATTCCATTATTTGAAAACAAAAAAGTAATGACTTACCGATCATCAATTCCATAATTCATAAAATATAAATGTAAATTATAATTTAAAAAAAATTTTTTATGTATATTTAGACACATTACTTTGTCATTTTTTGTAACCAGTAGGGTAAGGTATATATTTTTAACATAACAAACTAAAACTCGAAGTACAACAATTCATTACCATTTTAAGCACCCCATTATCATTTGTGACGATAGCTCAGTTGGTAGAGTGCTTGCCTAGCAACCAGAAACTCCAGGTTCGAATCTTAGCGAGATCACGTTATTTATGTAATTAAAGAAAATATTTGTAATAATTTTTTTATAAACTTATTTTTTTAAAACTCTATTAATAGACACATTACTTTTCCCAACCCGTTAACCATATAAGTAACCAGTTACTTTACCCCCTACTAGGTAATGAGCCCACCCATTACTTTTTGGCTCATCGCCTGTAAAATTCATCAGTGAAGTAAGGTGTATTGTAATGCGTGGAGCCCAATGGCGACACATCACTTTACACATTATTTGGTAATGAGTGATTTTGCTGGGTGCTTAATATTTCTAATAAATTTGGTAATACTTAACTCATATTTTTTAGTTAAATAAGTTAACAAATTTTTAAATAAAATTATAAAATTTTCTTTTATCAATTTTCTGAATATCAATTTCATTTCCAAAAAAAAAAAAAAAGGGCCAACACGGTTGATAAATTTTTGAAGATGTTGTAATCAAAAAAAAAAAAATGATCTATTTTAAAATAAAAAATCTAACGCGAATTTGATTTAATAGAGAATAAAATTACCTAAAAGCTGATTTACATTTATTTTATGTTCGTCAACTTTTAAATTTTTAATAACATAAATGTTTAAAACAAATAAAATTTCACTGATTTTGGCGATTACTTAAGGATCGGCCACTATGAATCAATCTGGAATTTAGTCAGCAATTTTTTAAATTTAAATTTTTTTATATTCATTTAAAATTGTGGGCTGTAGGCAAATTTTGTTCAAAAAAGTCCATTTTTCCAACTGTTCCTACAGCTCTACAAATTGAGCTAACAAGACATATATATTATTGGTTGATTTTCGGAAACAACTTTACAACATTATTAAAAAAAATAAGTCTTCAAATAGACTTTTCAGAAACAAAACAATCAAATTTTTATAAACAAAAATGTTAAAAAGTAAAAAAAACTCCTACAAAAAAAAACGCCCCCAAATCGGAATCGAACTCGAAACCTTCTGACTTAAATTTTTTTAACAAAGTATCATCATTTTAATCAAATAAATGCTCTACTAGTGGTTAGAATTTTTTGAACCGTTGGAAATTTCAAATTGCATAGCACTGGGTGAAAACTTTTTTCCAACGCACTATGGTTCCAAAGATAACTTTTCTTGGCCAATATTAAATTTTTCTCACTTTCTCTTTTCATTTCTTTGTTGATTCAATCTAATAATAAAAACTATAAAACAACATAAACTGATTTTGTTTTTGTAAATAGTTGTAAAAGTTGAAGTTTATAAGTAAATCAAAGTAAAAAATAAAAAAAAACACGTTTTTTTAATGTAAAAAAGTTTCTAATAATATTTAATATGGAAACAAAGTCTAAATGCTAGTATATTAATAATTTTAAATTAAAAAAGTTGAAAAAAATGGTGTAAGGAAAAAAAATTAAAAGTTTTATGCAAACCAGAAAAAAATTTTTTTCACAAAAATGTGTAACTTTAGATAGGCCTACAAGCATTTTATAGAAAGTGATAGTTATAAGAGCAGTCAAGAAAACATAAATTGATATCCAGTAATCATCTTCACCGGTTCTTTAACTTTTTAAGAAAATTATTTTTTTCAAGAATAACTTTTCCTTTAAAAATTACGATTTATTTCGAGTTACCCAGTATAGAAACGACAATGATATGTCATTACTTTTCTCACTACCAGTTAGAACACCAGCTTACTCTCCGTATTACTTTAGCATAAATAATAAGGACTTACCAGTAAGTAATACAAAAAATAATGCTTTACCCATAAGTACTTATTTTTATAATTATTTTAAATATAAACTAATAATATAGAATTTTTTTGAAAATCTATTTTTAGACTCATTATTTTTTCAACTCAAGTAAGTACATATATTACTAATTATTGTTGATTTGGAAAGGATGACATTTTGTACAAGCAAGTTATTTATGTATTTATAGTATAACATGTGGAGATAGCTTAAATGGTAGAGCGCTTGACTGGAGTCCCAGGTTCGAATCCCCTGTGGTGACATTTTATTAAAAAAAAAAAAAATTTCAATAAAAAAATATTTGTTTTATTACATTTAGTTTTTTTAAAAATATATTTTTAGACTCATTATTTTTGTTCTTTGTAGTATATAACCACATTTTTTTTTTGAGTTTTGCGTAAGGTGTTTAGTAATTATATGCCATTATTTTCTGCAACATCTCCATATAAAAGTAATGAGATTTGTAATAACAATTGTAAGAACTTGCCAATACCAAATATGTACTTATATAACCACTTATATGATAATGATTCGGAAAATACTTTTCGGAATCAAAAAATTTGCAACAAAATGGAATTAATTTGTTTTTGCATATCTTGTTACAAATGCATATTTTTTCATATTTAGCTATAAATGCATATTTAAATGCTTATTTAGGCACTTTTTGTTGCATATTTCACATATTTCAATTTTAATTGCATATTTTTGCATATTTTTAAAAAATCAAATTACGATTTAATTAAAACTGAACAAAAGAAAGCACTAAGGGTTACACTTCACATAGCATCTAGTTGTCATTTGTTAAGACATTTATATTTAATTTCATTTTTAAACCAGCGCTTTCGGGCAAAACAGATTTTTTAAAATCCTAAAATTTTAAGTGCATATTTGTTTGATTTTTTGTGCCTTTTTTTATGATTTTCAGTGCACATTTTTCAGTTATTGGTGAATAATTCAATTTATTGCATATTTTAAAGGCATATTTTGGCTTTTTTATTGCATAATTTTGATTTTTTAGTGCATGAAAGTCAAGTCAAAGCAATGGTAATGATTTTCTACACTGGGTAATGACGAAATGCTGCAAAACGATAATATAATGCTAGGGTATTCAAATTACTCGGGTTTGCTTTTGTTCAGGTAAACGAGTATATCGATTTTGAGGTTTTCCAGTTACTCGATTAAGCGAGTAAATTTTCTAATTTATTCGAGTAACTCGAGCAATTAAAATATTTGTTTAAATAAATTTTAACATCAAAATACATAAAAACACACATAATAACTACAATATGCGCCCCGGTAGGCTAGTTGGTAGCGTACTGGCTTATCAGTGCGGGGGTCGTGGGTTCGATTCCCACCAGAGGCACTAGTCTGTTTTCGCTACAACGCGCCGAAAGCCATAGTAGCTAGTGCTCGGTTAGGGTAATAATATATAATTTGTAATTGTATGATTATTAAATTATAAAATATAAAAAAAAACTACAATATCAGCAGTTCGTACATGTTTTTTTTTATCAAAATTGAATACAAACATTTGCTAATATTACTAATTTAAAATTAAAAAGCTGTAAAAGAGTATTAAATTGTGGTATTTTACTTTATAAATATTTTTTTTTTCGTTTTATTATGTTCGACTTTGAGCAAACTAGCAACATAACTTTCAACATTTCTTGCAAAAATAAAATGGCATAGCAATATATTATAATTCTTCATTACAGTCTTTAAAAAGGGTTCAGCATCAAACCAGTTGAAGTTTTGAAGGAACATTTTTGTACGATTTTATTTTTTTGCAAAATAAATATTTTTTAATTTATAGATCCAAATAAAAAAAAAAGGTGAACTCTCCAAACCGAGCTGTAGCACCAAAAGATGATGATGAATTAAGGACAATACGAATCGTGCAGAAAATGTTAACACAATATAATTGTTTTGCGATTATTGCGATTTTTTATATTTTGAGTGTTGAATATTTAGATACAAAAAAATTTCGCTCAATTTCTAGAAATCTGACCTTTTGGTCTTAAACTTAAACTTTTTTGCAGTTCCGATGTCTACATACACTAGCACACTAATGTCTACATACATTAGCACACTAACCTTTTAGTTGAGCACAATAATGTCTGTAATTAATCAAGGATATTTAAAAAAGATCTTTAAAAATAACTAAAAATGTGATATTTTAGGCATTGTTCTCGGCGCGGAACGTTTTTTCGCCAAAATGGTCAAAGAAAAATATTTCTTTTCTAAACAAATATAATATGTAACTTAAATCGATAACTGACACATTAAAAAATACGACACAATTTAAATTTTTTTATAAAACATAAACTCAAATATAACTTATTTTAATTTACTCGATTAACTCGATTAATCGACCAAAATTTTTCGAGTTATTTGTTACTCGAAATTGTACATTTTAATTTACTCGAACAATTGTTTTATTTAAAATTCATCGATCAATCGAGTAAAGGTTAGCCGATTGAATACCCTATATAATACTATTTAAACAATTCTTTTCCAATATAGAACTAATATAACCCAAAAATTTGTTTTTACAAATGTGCATTAAAGGGTTAATGTGACAAAAAGTACCTGAAAGGATTACAATTTATATGTAAATTCTATTTCAAACAAAAAAATATATTTTTTTTACATTTTGGTAATTTTAGCCAAGAAAAGTTGTCTTTGAAATCATAATGCAAAAATTTTCATAAAATTTTATGAAAAACTGCATTAATTTAATGAAAGATTTCAATGGACGAACTGCAGTGACATTTCATAGATCTAATGCAATATTGCATTGATATCTTGCAGAGAATTCTCTCAGTGTACCAAGCCTCTCACAAAAAAATTAAAGCAGCTGCATATTTCTTATAAAGCATGTTTTTTTTTAGAGTGTCACAACTTTGAGTTGGCATCACTGCTTTATTTGACCACCCATTTAACAGCTGATAGTTGCTTTTTGTTTAGTTTGCTTTGAAATTTCATTATGAATCGACTTACACCAGAGCAACGCATGCAAGCTGTTGAAATTTTTAATCTAAATAATTGTTCTATACGTCAAACTCGTCGTGCATTTCTTCCATTTTATGGCGTACATAATCGTCTTTCAGAGCGGCTAATTCGAAGAACAATAGATCGTTTTCGGACCACATTTACTGTAACGGATAATGTGCAACCCGTGAGACGCCGAACAGTGCGCACTGAAAAAGCTGTAGCTGCTGTACAGGAAAGCATGAAGATTATCCTAATCAATCAATTCGTCGCCGTTCTCAGCAACTGGAGTTGTGTCCTTCTACTGTATGGAATATTTTACGAAAGGATATTGGCTTAAAAGCTTTCAAGATTCAACTTGTGCAGGAATTAAAGCCAAACGACCATCGTATGCGCCGCTAATTCGGCGAATGGGCTGATTTACTCAAAGAAACTTTTGATGAAAAAATAATTTCCCGTAGTGGCCCAGTTAATTGGCCACCAAGATCGTGTGATATAACCCCATTGGATTATTTTCTCTGGGGTTATGTTAAGTCACTTGCGTACGTTGATAAACCACAAACAACTGAACACCTGGAAATCAACATTCGAAGAGTTATCGGCGAAATACGGCCGCAAATGCTGCGAAAAGTTGTTAAAAATTGGTGTTTCAGATTGCGCCTTCTATGCGCCAGCCGTGGCGGCCACATGGCAGAAATCATATTTAAACATTAATTTCATAAAATTTTCTTTCCAATAAAGCCCGTTTCATTGATATTAAAAATATATGTCCTTGTTTTATTATGATTTAAACTTGTGTCACTCGATAAAACACACCCATAGTATTAATTAGACTTGGCCAAAAAGACGCTAAAGTCAAACTCAAACGAAACCCAAGGAAGTTTTTCATCATATTTATGAAGTTTTTCATAAATATGATTAAGCTTTTCCTTTGAGAGTATAAAAAGTAGACAGCCTTTCATTAATTTTAAAAAATTCTTCTTTAACTTTGTGAAGAAATATTTCATTAGGTTACTGAAAAATTTCATTATTTTTCCTAAAGTAAAATTCTACAAATTCTGTGATAACACCCGCTTCAACCCGTCACTGAATAGGTCCATTTGGAGCAAACGACTCATCATTTTCAAATGAACTTTAGAAAAACGAAAACTAAATCACTAAATATCTTCCAAATAAGAAAAAGATTACAAAAAGTTATTGTTTTGTAATTATGTTTCAATAGTAAAAAAAAAACACATTTCAAAAGAGACAAGTAACATTATATCACTGTTATTGGCGGAATTGAAAAAAAAAAAAACTCTTTACAATGTATGACAATTTGATAGTGTCATGTTTAAGGCTAAAGCCGTCACACACTCACACAACTAAAATATACAATACAATAAAATACTTGCAAATGATAGGTTTGAAAAATAATAGATTCCAAAAACAAAAATCTTTTTCACTTTCTACTCCAAAACATTCAATGTGTGAATGCATAAAATGTGCACACATTGTGCCAATACTTGTCTGTGTGATTTTTTTTTAGTCTTGTTCTCTTGATTCGTTTATAATTCTTTTTTTTTTTTTTTTTTTGAATGTGTCACATCATGTTGTTGTTTATGTATTATCCTATTTTGTTTTGAGTGTATGTCGAAATAGTGTCCTTTTATACTTCTGTGTTGGCGTGTGTGTGTGTGTGTGTGTGTGCGTGTGCATGTGATGACCACTGACCGTATATAACAAGTTTGAAAATTTATATGCATATTCATTGTATCACTCCTTTCATTTACGACCAATGAGCCACTTTTGTTTCAGTGTTGATGTTGTTGCTGTAGTTGCTGTAGTTGTTCTTTTAAACGACAATGACAGATTTGCCATTTCTATTCTTCTCCCACATTATTCTTGTGTTTTTTGAACCGCATTTTAAAAATATTGTCATGTCTCACAATTTGCACATTTGACCTTAACTATGCTTTCGCATCCTTTGTTGCTGCTGCTGCTTCTGATGTTGCAACTACTGTTATTTGCCTGTTCCTGCTACGGGTTTTGGTCACAGTCATTTGTCATTGTCTCGTTTTGGGTTTCTCTGTTGTTTGCACAATATAATGTTAATATAGCAGGTTGCTGCTGTTGTTATTGCAACTGTTTTTAATATTTATTTAAATATCAAAACACAATGAAAGCGTTAACGTAATTAGCGATGGCATAAAACAAATGCAGGCTTAAGAAGAATTAATATTTTCTGGAAAGGAGATAGAATTATGGCTTAAAAATTAAGAAAGAAATTTATATTATAGTTGGTCATGAAAATTTGATTTCAGAATATCATAATTTTTTTACAGTTTTAGCATCAATAAAAAAAAATGGTGTCCCGAATATGGCACTTGTTCGAATTGGTTGAAGGAATACCACTCAATCTATGCATATTAAAGAGACTGAATGTGGGAAAAATAAGTAAAAAAAATAAATTTAAGTGAATCTTCAGTTCGCTACCAGCGATTGAAATTGCCAGTTTTAGTGCATTTTGGTCCATCAGAGGATGCTTTAATTTTCTATACTTTATTTTTTTAAATTTGCACATAAGCAATTGTACTTGCTAAAACTAAAACGAGTTGGAATTTAGAAAAAAAAATATATAATAACGCCCCGATCAAAAAAAAAAAGTAACATCACAAATACAAAATCAGATCTCATTTGATATAGATAGATATTTACTGCTATCCAAGTTTATCCCAAAATTGAGGTATCCAGTAATATCCGATTATATCCCTCAATTATACTACTGGATTAAGTTAGATCAAATTTGATCTCAAAATTTGGGTATCCAAAAATATCTAATTTAAGATTCCGATAGATCCCAAAATATCCCGTGGGATTACCCAGAAAAACCACGCATTACCAATTAATGGGTAAAGTAATGTATCGCCATAGTGCTCGACGCATTATCTTACACCTTACTTCACTGATGAATTTTACAAGCGATGAGCCTAAAAGTAACGGGTGGACCCAATACCTTGTAGGAGGTAAAGTAACTGGTTACTTATATGGTTACATGGTGGGAAAAAATAGAAATAGAAAATAGATTTTCTTAAAAAAAATTTGATAACAAAAATTATTACAAATAGTTTTTTTAATTAAATAAATAATGTGGTGACTTCGGGATTCGAACCTGGGGTCGCTGGTTGTTAACAATAAGTTAGGCAAGAACTCTACCAACTGAGCTATCGATATATTTGAATGCTTTAAATGTAAATGAATTCTTGTGATTCGTGTTTTCGTTCGTGATATAAAATATATACACCTTACTCTCATGCTTACAAAAAATAGCAAAGTAATGTGTCTATAATTAGATTTTCAAAATGATATTTTAATAATTACTTTACCTTTATAAATTATGCACTTTGTAATTGACGATCGGTTAGTCATTATTTTATGTTTTGAAGTAATGTAGAAGGTAACAAGGTATCATTACAAGATAATCCATGAGTGTTGAATTATCGGTAACTCATTACTCTATGTTGGGAAATAATGCTGAAGTTAGGGAATATTCAGTACCAAGTAATGAATTATGTAACCAATTATTGGTAACTAATTACGTTTTGTTGGAAAATAATGATACAGGTAAAGAGTACACATTACAAGGTAATCCATAAATTTGTCTCACTCATTACCCACTTGGATCTAATAAGATCCAAAAAGAAAGTAATTTTTGGTGGATATTATGAGATATTTTGAGTTTTAATGGGATTTACTTATATCCCATGCCAAATATTATTTTTAATAAAATTAAATAGAAGAAAAATAGATGGACATCTGCGCATATATAATTATGTATGGGGTTATATATAACAATATATAATTATGTCTTATACGCATTAAAAATATTAATTATGTTGGACCATATATTATCATACACCAAACTAAATTGTTAATCTTAATGTTATATATAATTATATCTTGAAACTCGTAAAAGGGTCCATAAAATTAGTTCGTTATAAACAGTGTTCGTTTTAACCGTATAATTTTGTATGAAATATGTTAGTAAATGTTTGGGACCAGAAAAATCGTTGGGTGTAAAAAAAAGTTCGTTATAACCGAATTCCACTGTAATAAAAAAAAAAAAACAATTTTGAACTTCTGATTGAGTTATACTTCAGCATAGTTTTACCAATAAAAGTACGATGACAAACAACGTCTGGATTTGAGATAGAAAAAGTTTATGGTCAGGGTAAAATTTTTTAGCGGTCATCCAAATTGCGTTGACAGAATCTTCCAAAAACTAAAAATAGTGATGCGAATGTCAAACCATATGTAGGTGTTTTGTGCAGTATGGATTTTCCCAACATACCAATACAAATCCGAAATCCTAGAAAACATTTAATTTTGCTACTAAAATTTGCGTAAACGCTTTTTTTGAAAAGAGCCATTAAAAATACCAATTTTGTTCAAAATTTTTCGTTTCCATATTTTTTTTCTTCCTTACATTTCATGCCCTTGTTAAAATTATAGAGTTTATAGCAGGGTTGGCAACCGTTTCCTTCGGTTATCGGTGCGATAATGGTATTTTGTGAATATTTTGTTATGTTATTTAAAGGTTAACGTTATTTTAAGTGATTTAATTAGGTTATTTTAGGGTTAATGTTATTTTACATTATTTCGTTGGGTTATTTTAGGATTAACGTTATTTTACACAGTTTTTTTAGTATATCTTACAGATAACAGCAATATCTAGCACACCTAAATTCCAAAAAATGCAAAATGAATTCCTAAATTCCAACATTAGTAAAAATGCATTATTTTAAAATAATAGGCTATATTTGGATTACATATGTATCGTAATAGAAGACAATCGCAGTTTTCAGAAGCTTGTATAATTTTTTAAGTAGCCAGTTCAGAAATTGTAGGTCTTCAAAGATCACAAGTTTAAAATTTTTTTTTTAAGTTTTAGAAAAAGTACAAAACCCGAATAAAGTTGTGAGTTTTTTAAAATTTTAAAGATCTAAAAACGGAAATATCTATATTGCTCCGTAGAGTCTTTCTGTTCACAATATGAAGAATGTCGGATGATATGAGGTCAAAAAATTCTAATTTGTCAATGTTCTTTCTTGGAATTGACCCTTATGAACTTGTTTTGATCATTTTAAAGTAATTTTTTTGAAAAAATAAAATGAATTTCTTTTCAATTTATAATGAGCTTTCAACCTCCATATATTTACAAAAATAAAGCAAATCAAACATATTAGCTAGGTTGATACTAGTATTTCGATCTGGCTAAAGATCTCATCAGAATCCGAAGTTTTAGAAAAGCTAGAGCCTCCATAATAGGCAGAACTTTAACAAAAAACCTATTAATCATCAATTTTGCTCCATTCTGGTCCTCGTTATGATATTTTAAGGTTATCTATATTTAAGAATTATTTCGTTAGGGTATTTTAAGGTTAACAGTATTTTAAGTTATTCCTTTAGGGTATTTTAGGGTTATCGGTATTTTAAGTTATTTCGTCAGTGTTATTTTAGGGTTAGTGTTTGCCAACCATGGTTTGTAATAGAAAAGTAAGCAGTTAGCTATCCTAATTTCTTATTCCCAAACTTAATACCGGGTAATATAAAGTTTTCCTGGGAAGCTGTAACTTTTACAATTCTGTAAATTTTTCGTCAAATAAAAACAAAGTCGCTATACAAAACAAATTTAAAGAGAGTATACCCCGTAACTCGAAAGCCACCAGAAGATTTAAAAGAACAAACATATTTTACATCATAGGGAGAATTTATAAATTTCAGCAAAATATATTAAAGTTATGGCTTGTTTTCTTCGAGTTTTTGCAAAAAAAAATACTTAATTTTCTATACCTGAACAAAACCACCAACACTTCCCTTGAAAAGAATCATTTGTATTCACTTTCAAAAGTCCCCACGATATTTTCATATAAATTATCGCAAAAACCTCATTGTGTTGCTAGCAGTTTCAATTACGTTCCGATCACTTAATCATTTTACATTGTTCGCATTGTGATGTGTTTGCATTTCATGCAGACACATTGCATGTGGTTTAAAATGTACATTGAGGACATTTTTATTTGTAAAATGAAAACAACAAATTTTAACAAAAATTTTCATTAAAAACATCACATGGAAGAAGAAAAATTAAACAGAATACAAAAAATGTATAAAAAAAAGAACAGAAAAACTTACATACAGCTACGATTGATTTTTATTTGATTATCCTTGAGCTATAAATATTATAGTAAATTGTATGTATGAGTAAGCATAAGTGTGTGTGTGTGTGTGTGTGTACAAACAAGAGATGATAAATTGTTCAGTTTACACATTATTACATCAATGAAATATTAATTGATTTTAATTTTTTATATTATTGTTATTTTTTGTAATTTCAATTGCAGTAAGTCAACAATAAATGTTTATTTTTTTTTTTGTTTGTGTAGAAATTTTGATTAAATCTTAAATAAACTTTTAAAATAGTAACTATTTGTTCATTAACCTTAAACTGATAAATAAAAAATATGCAAACATAATTATTTTGTTATTGAGATTATAAAAGATTTAAAGTTGTTTTTTTGTCATTTGAGTTTAATTTGAAAGATTAATTTTAATGACATTGCACTTAGGCTATATTTTTATAGCCTACCCCACTACATGGATGGGCTATAATGAAGGCTCTATGAAACAAGACCCCAATGAAATAAGTCCCCAAACCAAAAATGAAATAACTCTCCATTTTTTGGGGCTTTATTTCATTATAAAACAATACCCCAAAAAAAAAAATGAAAAAAAGCCCCAACAAAATGAAACAAAACCCCAAATAAATGAAATAACGCCGCAGTTTTTGGGGCTTTATTTCATAAAAAAAATTAAATAAAGCCCCAAAAAATTAAATAAGACCCCAATTTTTTTATTAGAAATTTTTGGGGCCTTATTTCATTTTTGGTTTGGGGACTTATTTCATTGGGGTCTTGTTTCCTAGAGCCTATAATGGAACCAACTTTGTCCCAGTTTGTTCCGGATATTTTACTCAATTTTTAAAATCGTACTCATTCAGAAAATTGAACTCAAAGCATTATGGATTGGCCAACAGCTTGAAGTTTGAAGTAATTGTCTTAAAACTTTAATAGCGTATAAACCCGAAAATCTTACAATCCCTATTTAGGATTTATTACACTCAGGGAACTTCTGCTTTAAAAATATGTAGTTGTTTGGGTTGTAATACTGTTGCATTATTTTTAATATAAATGTCAGTCATTTGTAGAACAAATTAAAATTTACTAACCTTATAGTTCATTTGAAAAAACAAACCACATCAAATGACTGTTTTATGACTTTACATTCACTTTTTACAATTGTTTTTTTTGTAATTCAAAAAAATAAATGTTTGTTTATTTTTTACTAACATATGTGGTTTATTTTTACTACAATTGTGGTTCATATATTAAAACAAATGACAATGCTAGTTGAATTTACTGAAATGTTAGTGGTCCTTTCTTTAAGTGAAATTTCATTTGTTTTTAACTACAAGTGCAGTGGCCTTTACCTACATAGTATTCTAAGGGCACCAAAACTGTGTGTCATTTCAACAAAATTTTTGATATATTTACCTTAAATTAAGTTGAATGTAAATTACGTTACACTCATAGAAATAAACCTATAAAAATAGCATAACAATATACTAAAAATCAGTTAAAAATGTTCTTGCAAAAAAAAACTTGCTAAAATTTTGCGGATTTATTTACTAAATATTAGTAATATAAGAATAGCAAAAATATATCTGTTGAATTCTTACTGTTTTTTAGATTTGTCAAAAACGGTCATTTAAGGTCCAGTATATTATATAAAATAAAAGATTATTTTATTTAATGGTCCATCCGACGTTTCGTTGGTGTTTTTTACAACATCTTCTGGGATAAATATTTTATTGATATATAATCTTTTCTGTCAATTTTACATTATTTTCAATTATTACACAATACTAATTATTAAATTATTAAATATACTAATGTATAAATAAATAAAAATAACACTGTGTGTAATTTTTTAAGTCATGGCAAAATAACCATATACGGACACCACTACGTGATAAAAGACTAAAAAAAAAGACCCGTGTCTCCCAATTTTTCCCAAAGTCATCTCCTTTTTTGTTTATGGGCCGCCAAAGATTTGGGGCCTCGGTATCATTTTCGCAAAAAAGTGATCATTTTCTCAGGCTCATATCTTGCAAACCGTTCAGAATTTCGATTTACTCTCTATCTCAAAGTTGTAGCCTCGGTATCATTTTCGCAAAAAAGTGATCATTTTCTCAGGCTCATATCTTGCAAACAAAAATTGCGAACATATAAAATCAAAAAAACTTCACCTTCCAGATCAAAATCGCAAAAAACTTAAAAAAATTCGATTTTTTTTACCTTTTTTCCCGTGTTCAGGTCCATAGGTAGCAAACCGTTCAAAATTCAAGGAAACAATCAACTACAAAAATTTACCTAAGATCTCAATAAACAAATTTCTAGAACATATAAGAACATTGAGATCTTAGGTAAATTTTTGTAGTTGATTGTTTCCTTGAATTTTGAACGGTTTGCTACCTATGGACCTGAACACGGGAAAAAGGTAAAAAAAAATCGAATTTTTTTAAGTTTTTTGCGATTTTGATCTGGAAGGTGAAGTTTTTTTGATTTTATATGTTCGCAATTTTTGTTTGCAAGATATGAGCCTAAGAAAATTATCACTTTTTTGCGAAAATGATACCGAGGCCCCAAATCTTTGGCGGCCCATAAACAAAAAAGGAGATGACTTTGTGAAAAATTTTGAGACACGGGTCTTTTTTTTTTAGTCTTTTATCACGTAGTGGTGTCCGTATATGGTTATTTTTTTTCGTGTTGCACTGTGTAATTGTAAAAAATAAGTATATAAAAATAGCATAGTAAATTCTTTTTCTAATTTTAAGATCACAGTTCTGTTGTATTTACAAATATTTAGTTATATTTGAGCTAAATTTTAGTTAATTGAAAGTAACAACATAATCTGCTAAAATCAGTAAAAACATTTACTTAATATAAGAAGACAAAAAAGCATTAAAAAATGTGTAATTGTCAGTTTTTTTTTGTTTAACGCGAATAAAAGTTTGCCCTTATGAAATCAGCAATTAACAATTTTTTAGCAAAAGTTTCTGTTGATTTTTAGAAAAATAAACTGTTATTTGCATTCTACTAAATTTGAGGTAAACATACATAGCAAAATAGAGTCTACAAATATTTTGTAAAAGTTTTCACTAATTTTACAGAGTAGAATGCTATCGATTATAACTAAAATTTTGTAAAGTTAGCGCATATTTTTTTGCTGTTCTTCTTATTAATATTTAGCAAAAAACAAAATTTTAGCAGTTTTTTTTCTATAATTTTTACAAACATTTTAAGGTAAAGGTGAGAGGTTTCGCAACTTAGGCACATATGCCACATCCGTCTTTCGCTGTATTTAAAAGAATTATTAACATGTTCCTTTCCACAATTTCTGTAGTTAGTAATCATCTTTCACGTCACCAAATTTTTCACTTTACGCGTGGTGGAGGATAAACATGTTTTTGTGTTTTTTGGGTTACGAAAAAAAAAATAATTAAGAGTTAGTATATTTGGGATAACTTTTTCATTTCGTGTATTAAAACAAAATACCGTTCAAAGTGTCCATATTAATTTATAATATTAACACGATTTTTTAGAATTTATTTCTAAACAGTGTAAAAAAAATTTAAAATTATGTAAACACTTTATATTAATTTGATACATGGTTAAAAGTGCTTCACGGGTCAGACGTAGTTTAATTAATTTATTAATTTTTATGGATTAGTTCCTATTTTGGCCCATATCGCCTAAAAGAACATATTGTTTATTTTTCGTGACAAACAAGTGGTATAAGTTTCATTGCCGGTTTGAGGGCTAAGGATGGCCCAACGCTTTACTTTTTTAAAAGCGCAAGTTCTGCAAACTCTTGTACCACCATATACAGAAATTTGCCATTTGTATTTTCCCACCTGGGCAGTATCGTTTCCAGTATATTTTTTATCATAAAATCTACAAAAATGTCCTTTCTACATCTGCAACATTTTTTGTTAAAAAAAAAATTAAAAAATTTATTTGAGTTTATGAGTGGTCAAATTTGGATTCGGATAATGCGCGTTGTAGTGAAATGGTTAGCAAATTGCACTGCGGGTTCAATTCCCAGCGACGACAACATCAATTTTGAAAAATAATTCGCGTGAGTTATATATCCCTTAGACTTGAGGATAGCATAAATGTTTATATTTTTTTTATGGTATACTTTAAACTTGTCCATATTTTTATAATTTTAAAGATTTAATATTATTTGAGCAAAAAAAAATTGTTGTTGTATAAAAAACTGTCTTGCGAATGTCTTGCAAGACTAGACGTATTGCAAAGCTCTCTTTAGGTGTTCCCACAAAGTGAACGAAAATTTTCCTAAAATAAATTAAACTTGTTTTTTAATGATAATTTTCGTTGAGTGCATGAAATTTTTAATAATAATATGAAAATTTCATAAAATTAAAAAAAAAAACTTGCACTAATTTAATAAAAACTTCAACTTAACTTTACTTTTATGGTAAAATTGATACAAGCAAATTATTCTCTCAGTGTATAGGGTTTTAGACAAAACTACCGTTTACTTTGGTTACCGTAAAGGTTTAAGAAAATAACGGTTATGGTATTTTAAGCGACTACAATGTCCATCTTTGTTTTTAACGTAACGGATCACTTACACAAATACAAAATAAAAGTTTATTTTTAAATCTAGTTTTAGATTATTTCTTACGTTGATTTAAGCAAATCAACTTGTTTCTGGGCACAGAAGCGAGTACTTTTTTTTTAAATGGTATTATTTTTGTTTCCTTTGGTTTCTGTAACTAATGCAGAGTACAAGGACTTTTTTGTGTTTTTGTAGCCTGTAACAATTTTAAAACTAAACTACAACTATAATAATGACAACGAAATTATAGTCGATGGTAAAAGCTAACCCAGTCAAAATTTTTAATTTTCCAAATGTTTAAAATATGGAAGCAAAATTTTTATTTAAAGTTTTTTTTGGGTAAAGCAAAAATGTAGTCATTTTGTTCCTTGGCGCTATTATCACGATTACTGAAGGATCAAGCACAGACATTCAAGCCGATTACAAAAGGGATCACAAGTACACACAGAGAAAATTAATTTTCACAACGAAGTTCGGCTAATTCAAGTGAATTTTAGTTGCAACACCCAACGTTTTCAGAAATCTAATGTAAATATCGTTGTACTAACTGAATTTATAAGTTGTTACCATTAAAATACACTTTTCAATTCGGTTGGCACTTTATTTCTCTGTGTGTATTTGGACAGCTCTCAAAGGTTTGGAAATGGCAAATCAACACTGTGAGTCTTGGAATGCTAGCAGCAAAGATATTCAGGCATTACAAGTATTTGTAAATAAGTCTTTGCGCAGAATAATATGAATTTTCTGGCCACATGTAACTTCGAATAGAATAGTATGGCTCGAATCACGGAAAACTCAAATATCCACAGAAATATGCAGATGTAAGGGGAATAAGATTGGTCACACCCTACTTAAAGAGTAATCAGATACTGCAATAAATGCGATTAACTGGAATCCACAAGGCAGCCGAAGACAAGGACAACCATATCATACGTGACGAAGGCAAATTCAATCCGAATCGAAGAAAATACGAAAAACTTTTACGGACGTAAAATATGGACAGATACACACTGAAAGAATTATTTTTCATGATATTAATGAAACAATTTCATCGAATTTTTGTCGTAGATTTAATGAAGAATTTCTTTATATCCAAGAAATTTTATTAATATTAAGAAATTTTTCATAAAATTTCATAGCTTCATAAAAAAATTCATTCGATTTTATAAAATATTTCTTCATAAATTTACTGAAAATTTTCTTTAGAGCAGCTATGAAATTATTTCAAGTCCGCCCCGGTAGGCTAGTTGGTAGCGTGCTGGCTTATCAGTGCGTGGGTCGTGGGTTCGATTCCCACCAGAGGCACTGGTCTGTTTTCGCTACAACGTGCCTAAGGCCATAGTAGCTAGTGCTCGGTTAGGGCAATAGGATATAATTTGTAATTATATGATTATTAATTAATAAAAAAAAAAATATAAAAAAAATATTTCAAAGATTTTTTTTTTTTTTTATTTTTTCATAAAATTTCATTATTTTTCATACATTTTAAACTTTAGTTTTAAGATTTAATTCGCAAGTGTTCAACATATTTTATAAAGTGCTTTATTATTTTAATAATTAATTTTGGACTTCAATTTAATTGTTTAAAAAATCATATGAAGCGGTTAATTCAAGGAAACTTTTTCATATTAAAAAATTGTATGAAATTGTTTCATAAATTCTATAAACGCTTCAAAGTTCTAAATACTAAATACTAAATATCTTTGCGAATCTGGAAACAACATCAAGCATCGATTTTTTAATGCATAATTCTGCACATTTTTCTATAATTACATATTTTTACATATTTTGCTATGCATGCATATTATTAACGCATATGTTGTAATTTTTTGTTCCATATTTGATTATAAATGCTTATTCTAGAATATTTTGCATTTTAAGGCATGTTTTCAGAAATTTTTTTTTTAATTTTATTAAAATCAGTGTTTTTAGAAAACTTATATATTTTATTTCTTTACATTTAAAAAATCTGTTTTAATAATATTTCTTTTATCACGAAGACAAAAATAACAAAAAAACACAATTACTAGCTTCCTTATGATTATCATCGATAATTATCAATCTTTTAACCACTTTTTATTACAAAAATTATCTGTAATAATGTTGAAAATGTTGAAGAAAAGTTAATAATAAATGCATATTTTTGCATTTTGAGTGCATATTTTACAACCTGTAATGCATATTATATGTACATAAAACTCGAATGTGAATGCATTAACTTCCGAGCCCTATTCATTAGTTTAATGAAGATTTCCATTAATTTTATAAACATTTCAAAAAAACTGACTTTAATGAAACCTTTTCCATAATTTCTGTGAAAGGTTTCAATGGACGAGTGCCAGTGAAGAAATTCATTACTGAAGTGACGATAATTCTCTCAGTGTAGGATCGATGGGAATATATGATTAATTTAGTAAATTAGGATATGTGTTTTATCATTTTGTTTAATTCACTAAATTTACAATCAATTGTTTCAATTAAATGTAAATTTATTAATTACATTAATTAATAAAATGATTGAATCGATTAAATGATTACTAGAAGTATTGTAATTAAATTATATAAAGACTCACTTAAATTATTAATTTATAATTATATTATTTAAATAACTTAATCAAATTATTTAATTGACTCAACAAAAATAACTTAATTCATTACACTAATAGAATTGAAATAGTAAAAATTTTTGCGAAAACTACTAAAAAATAGTTCAAAATGAAATTGCAGTAACAGTTCTTTTTTGTCACAAAATGAATTTTTTTATTCTACAACTTTTTATATTTTCAATTCGGCTTCTGTTTCTGTGTGAAAAACAAAAGTCTTCCAACATACAGTTTTATATCACTTTAAAAAAAAATGTTTGCTGGGTAAGAAATAATACACTCATACTTATTCCTTGTATTATACAAAATCAGAATTAGAACGTTATAAATGAAAAAGTCATTGTACTGGAGTTTTTGTTCGAAAAACATCAGCAACATAACTTTTATACTAACGCGATTGTGTTGTAATGAACGAAAAAATATACAAAATATGTACTAGGTATTGTTTTGGTGGTCTACAGTTTATATTGGAATTGTTCAGACAATAAAGAAAAATTTTAAATTTAAAAATTTTGATAAAGTTTATATATTTTTTTAAATTGTATTAATCAAAAAATGTATTTAAACATTTCATTAAGTTTGTTTTTTAAGAAGTATATTGATTACTTTTTACTTTAAGAAAAATTGAAGTATTAACGAATTTGTTAATTGATTCAATTACAAAGTAATTGATCGAGATAATAAATAGTTGTATTCCAAACCCAAGCAGAAAAATTCTTGGTGCTAGGAAGCCTTTTCTATTTCAGTTTCAAAATCCAGGTTTAAAAAATTTCGAAGAAACATAGATTCTGAAATTAGTCCTGGAATTGTTGTTTGGAGTAACTGCAGTAACATAGTATATTTACTACTTGTACAACATGTTGAAACCAACATAAAAAAAAACAAAATCACATGAAAGAAAAATAGGTTACAGTGACAACATAATATGGCAATACTTGTTATTGGGATTTATATATAAAAACAAAAAAATATGGATTCATTCCATTTGTTTTATGTTGTAAATGAACAAAACCAAAAAAAAAATAGAAAAAAATAACTATTGAAACAAAACATTAACTAAAACAATACAAAACAGAAGTGCAATGAAATGAAATGAAAGAAGAGAAAATGATAAAGGCTGTTCTGTATAAAAGATAAAATTTAAAACTAAAATATTTTTTAGTTAAAATAAAAATGATATTTCTTAATACATATAATTCCTTCTTTACTATTGAGCATTTTATTTCAACGACTAATTTTTCGATGCTCACCACTTTTGATCAAATTTGGTGAGTATGTCTGGCAGAAAAACGCATATTTCCGAAACAATTTCTTATTTTCTAAACTATGGCAACACTGGAGCTTTAAAAAATCGCAAAATTTGGGGTTGGGCGGGACATGATTTAAAAGGCCATAACTTTTGTTGTACGAAAGATATTGAAAAAATAAATTTTTGAATAGGAATAGTGAAAAAATAGTGGTTGAAAAAGTTTATAAAAAAAAAAAATTAATACATTTAATTAAAATCTCAAACCTGACAATTCAAATGGAAATGTAATTTTAAAAGATCAACAATACTTACAAAATTCTGAAAGACAATATCCTAACAAAGAAATATCGAGTATGGCCTCGAACTTGAATAATTTTCATTTTCATTGCACAATTAAAGGTCGAAAAAACATAATTTTTATTTTAAATAAAAATTATATCAAACTTGTATAAAAGTTTTTGTTTATAGACAAAACGAAACATAAAAAGGTGAAAAAACAAAAAAAGTGTATTGAGGTGGACCTTGCACGTAACAAAGAGGTGGACCTTGCACGTAACAAACAAGTTTTCAATTTATATTTTGATCAATGGTGATAATCTTTTACTTCGAGCTCATATAATATATAGTAGTTCTCATTTAGTGAGAAAACTAGTTTATATGAATGTTTGATGTTTTGCATATGATTGTCACTGCTTTCAAAACGTGTTCTGATGATGGGAACCTAGAAAATTCCCGAAATATATCTATCAACACATTCCTGAAAGGGTCAAATAATAAATTTGAAAACAAAAAACTCTATAGATAATTTGTTAGGACAATATCCTAATAAAGAAATATAGAGTATGGCCTCGAACTGGAATAATTTTCATTTTTGTTAAAAAAAAAATATATTAAAAAAATTTTTTTTTTTATAAAAAAAAATCTAAATATTTTTTGAATAAACCCCTTTTTAATTTTTTTATATTTTTTATACAAGAGCTAAATTTATACAAATAGCATGTGCTCTAAAGACATAGAAAATTTTACAGTGGCATCTCAACAACTTTTGGAGATATCAAAATTCAACTGATTTTGCTAAAATAAAGTAAAAAAAAATTATTTTTTCCAGAGACATGGTACACATTTTTCCAGATATCTTAAAAATCAGTAAGTTTCCATTCTGAAATTTTCCGGGTGATTGAAATGCGTGTTTAGTTACTATTAAAGAAATATAAACAAATTGAAAAGGGATTTTTTTCAAAATATAATTTTGAATATTTTGTGGAAATGCTTTATTTAATAAATAATAAGAAAGGAAGCAATCATTGATTTCGTTGAATATATTATATGATAAAGGAGAACTAATTAATCATATTTAGAGAGCAAAAGGTAAAGTACACAGCAAAAATGTGGTACCGACATATCATTACCGTATAAAATACCAAGTAATGATAGGTTATTACCTATTACATTATTTGGTAATAGAAAATAATGACTTATTGGTAATGGGTTATAAAAGTAGTTATATATTATTGCAATATAATGAGTTATTGGTAATTGGTTACATTTAGTACCGATTTCGAATTTTTTTCCTAATATTATATTTGGGACATTTTAAAAATAATGAGCTCAAAAACCGGCATTTTCAACTTTATCTCTTCTGATTTTAGTAAACCTTGGTATAAACATTCTCCTAGTTAATATGGTGGTTACGTATTTGTTTTGCCAAAATTGTGGGTTTTAAACAATTGTTAAAGACACATCCAATGTTTGAATTATCATAGCTTTTGAAACATCAAATTCACTTGTTTAAATAGTGTTGCAGAAAAATAATTTTTTTCCACTTACAAAATATAAAAATTTTAATTTGGGAACCAGAGGGGTTCAAAAATAAACGGAATTTTACTAAAAGTATCTTTGATATTTAATATAAAATTTTGTGTGTTCACATAGTGCCCTACGACAATTTTCAATATTGCTTGCCACGCATAGAAAATTAGATATGCATATTAAACAGGAGACAACATGTAGTTAAACTGCGTACTCAGTCTTTCGTTTTCACTTGATATGTCCTTACAAAAATACATTTGAAGTTAAATTTTTACTCATTAAGTACAAAAAAAAAAATAAGAGAAAAAAAAATAAAAAAAATATTGAATCAGATCCAGGGGGATCTAAAATTAGAAATCTCCTCCTCCAAAATGAAATTTTCAATACAATAATAGAAATTTTTGTAAAAACACTATAATTTGTTTGAAAATTTAACTTTAAGTGTCCTTTTGTAAAGACAAAGGATGTGCTAACGAAAATCCGAATACGCAGTTTAACTACATGTGGTCTCCTGTTTAATATGCATATCGATTTTCCCTTGCGTGGCAAAGAATATTGAAATTGGTCGTTTAATATGCTTATCGATTTTCGCATGCGTGGCAAAGAATATTGAAATTGGACGTAGGGCACTATATGAATTTATAAAATTTTTATATTAAATACCACAGATGCCAACATGAAATTTAGTTTAGGTTGAGTTTATTGCAACATAAATTTCATAAACATTAATAATGGGCTTTTTGAGATATTCGCGAATTAAGGACATTTTTTCAAATTTTCTGTTGACGAGTTTACTAGTTATTATTATTCAAACATTGTATATTTCTTAAGCATTTCTTAAAACATCCTAACTTTGAGCAACAACGAAACGCAAACTATAACGAATTTTGAAAAAAATAAAAAATACGTAAACTCCACTTTTACTAGAAGAATATAAATAACAAGTTTAATGCAATTTGAAAGACCATTAATGTGAAAGGTGTGTCGAAAGTTTTTAAAAGCTACCATTTATTTATTTCTTTTGAAAATTTTTACAAGTACATTTTCTGAGTTATTTAAAAAAAAATGTGCTTAAAGATATCCACTTATTTTTTAGCCTAGGTAACCACTTATTCTATTGTTGTGAGCAACCAATTATTCCTTATCTTAAAGTATCCAATTATTCTTTTACTATGAGTAACCAATCAGGTAACTCATTACTCATTTACTCGCTAAATTACTTTTGCTTGCAATGTCCCAAAATTCAAGAGTACTCATTACCCTCTCGCTGGCAAAAAAAAAAAAAGTGAAAAGAGTGAAAGAATAAGTGGTTACTCACAAAAACGAAGTTAGTAGTCACTTTTAGTAGAATAATAATTATTTGCTCACAATGATAGCATTAGTGGTTACAGGAATTGCAAAATAAGTGGTTACATAGGAGTTGCAAAATAGTTGGTTACCTTTGTATTAAAAACGTTAGGTTAGTACAGATTGTTCTGGTATAAAATATATTCAGATTTTTGCAAAATCACTTTTTACATCGCCAAATGTAAAAATGTTCAAAACATAAAATTAAAATAAAAAATACTAATTCGGTACTTATGTAACCAATTACCAGTAACTCATTATTCTGTAAGTACATATAAGTACTTCTTTACACTATCAGTAAACCGTTATTTTGTATTTTAAAGTAATAAAAAAGGTAATGACCTATCATTAATTGGTAATGTATAAGGTAATGACCAGTCATTGCCATGTTTTTAATGGGAAATTAATTATTGTTAAAGCATAGAAAATTGAGTTGTAACCATCAATTCACTAAGTACTATCTCAGCTTGCTTTTAGTTATTACAATTGAAACTTTTAATTACCACAACCAAAAAATTGGAAAAAAAAATTCGGTTGTTATTAGGAAAATGCAATAAGTTTGATTATGTCTTTATTGTAGGAAATTTGAGAAAAATACAAAAATTTTAAAAATTCAGAAGTACTCTGAATATTTAGAGTATCCCGTTAACATTAAAAATATAAATAACAATAGGTTTATATTGAAATACTACTACGCCTATGAAAACTATACAATCAGGGAAGTCATCCCGAGTAAAGAATATGTATAATAATGACTTACTACTCATTACATAGTACAACATTTTCAGCTGATTGACTCGGGACTCAATTCTGATAATTTTTTGTGAAAAATAAGAACTTCTGCATCATTCGTTTGGTGAAGTTACATCAAATAAAATTTTAATAATTTTTTGAAGTTGGTAAGTATTTGTCACGTTTTAGGCTCTTTTGTTTGACATAACTCGAGAACCACTAGTCGGATTTGTAATCCAGTTATTGACCAAAAAAGGTGAAAAGTGGGGAAAAAATGGTAAAAAAATGGGAATTCATGAATAGGCGCATATTTTAAGGGTGGCTATATACCTGATTTAGTACGTGTGCGTTTTAAATTTTTCGAAACGTTCCAAAACATGAGCACTAATAAATGTGGGTGGAATTTCTGTAAAAAAAAACATACAGGTAGCCGACGGAAAAAGACATAATTAAAAAAGTGCACTTTCCTTTTTTCATTTTTGTCCACGCACATTTATTAGCCTTTATTACTTTGCTAAGGTTATTTGATTCATAAAAATCAAATAACTTTTTGTTTATTACTTTTTTTTTAATTCTGAGAATCATAAAAAGTCATCAATGTTTTTTCCAAAGAATTTTGTGCATATCTCTAGCAAATTTTTGAAATTCATACCTTCACTTAATTGTGAATAAAAGCGAAACGCGTTCATCGATTTTCATAATTTATGTCTCATTTTGTTCATAGGTTATGTGACTTTACGTGAAAGTGCTAGGACTTGACACTATTTACCGTTATATATTTTTTATGAATTAAAAAAAAAAAAAAATTTTTTACGCAAAAAATATTTTTTATTCTACATACACTGACTGTCATTAATATTCGGTTTTTTTATTTGAGTTACAAAAAGTTAAATTTTATCAAGAAATAAAGGAAAAAACAGGCACATTAAGTTTTTGTTTGTTTTATAAATATATTTTGAGATACAAAAAAAATTATTTTAGATTAAGGAACACTGAGAAAATACATTAAGAAAACAAAATAATTGAAAACTTAAAAAATTCATACTTCATTAATATTCGGTTTTTTATAATATATAAAATAATCATTTGAATAAAAATTTAAGAAATGAAATTAATATCTGGTTGGATATCCCTTATTTTTTATAACCTCAGAAAGACGGTTTGGCATATTATGAATAATTTTTTGAAGGTAATCCACACTGATTTTATCCCATTCTTCTTGCAGCCTTTTTTGAGTTCGCCTTTCGAAGAAACTGGATTCTCACGGATACGGCGATCCAAATGGTAACATAAATTTTCTATGGGATTCATGTCGGGGAATTAAGCAGGCGTATTTATCACTTTTGGGCAATTATAAAGCAACCCTTCACGGACAATGTGGGCTTTATGCTTAGGGTCATTGTCCTGATACAATTTGAAGGTCGATGAAATTCCCATTTTTCTGCAGATTGTTTTAAATTATCCCTTAAAATTTTCAAATATGAGTCCTTGTTCATAATACCTTCAATAAACACAAGCTTTCCAACCCCTTTTGCGGATATGCAACCCCATACCATTAGACTTCCGCCTCCGTGTTTAATTGTGGGAGTAATATTTTTTCCTTTCAACTCATCATTCGGCTTTCGCCACACCATAGTCTTTCCGTCGCTACCAAATAAATTAAATTTGTTTTCATCGAGAAAAATAACGTCATCCCACCAGTTTACATCTCTTTTTATATGCTCCTTAGCAAATTTTAGTCGATGGTTCCTGTTCTTTAAATTGACGAAAGGTTTTTTTTCGAGCAACTCGGCCATTGTACCCTTGTTTTTTAATGGTGCGACGTATTGTTGCTTCTGAAACTGTTTTCCCGAATTCTGTCTTAACCTCAGCTAAAATTTTAGGAGCACTTAAACGTGGGTTTACCTTGATTTTTTTTAACATACGGCGCTCCTTCATCTCGGTAAGCTTTTTGACTGACCTGTCTGTTTTTAAAATTGATTCTATCCTCATTTTTATATCTTCGTATAATGTCACCGACAGTATTAGGCTTCATATTAAATATTTCAGCAATATATTTATACTTTTTGGCATTTTTGTAATGAAAAATCACTAATTTTCGTTGCTCTAGCAAAGTATTTTTGCCCTTACTTGCCTTTGATAATGCATCTTCACTTTTATTTATTCGCTTGGCTTTGTTTAATGTGGGATTCCCCATTTTACAAATAATTATTGTGTACTTGCAGAATTATAGGGTTGTATTTTATATGAAAACAAAAAACCGAATATTAATGAAGCATGTATTGGTGTAGTGATTGGGTTCGAATTTATTTTTAAAAATATTCTTTCGATATTATTAAAAAAAAAAAATCGCAAAATGAGCACTTACTAAATGTAATTAAATTTATTGAAAATTTTTAGATTTTAAAATCTTATATATAAAAACCGAATATTAATGACAGTAACTGTACATTTATTTATAACTGCGAAACTGTTGCTTATGTAGCGAAACGTTATATGAACAGATGAAAGTAATTGATTTGATTTTTCTAAATTTGTTTCAGCAAAATCCGACTAGTGCTTCTCGAGTTATGTCAAACAAAAGAGCCTAAAACGTGACAAATTCCCCTATACGATACTTACTAACTTCAAAAAATTATTAAAATTTTATTTGATGTAACTTGACCAAACGAATGATGCAAAGTTCTTATTTTTGGGGATACTTTCACAAAAATTATCAGAATTGAGTCCCGAAATCATGTGTTGTACTGTGAAATTTTAAATATAAAGTAAATATCTGAAAATTTTTTGAAAATCTATTTTTTCAACTCTATGCTGCTTCTACTGAATGTAAATTTTTTTCTGTGTGTAGTTGTAGTTGATCAATTAACATAGTTAATATAGTTGTTTTATGGTTGTATTATATTGTTTCATACAAGACACCTGATGATTGGTTTGATAACCACAGGAATGCATTAGCATTAATAATTGGTTGCAGGAAGTTGTTTGCACAGTTTTTTCTACTTTTTGTATACATTTTTTTTTTTACTTTAAATCGAGAACATACCTTTGATAATTATATATTTGTTTAATTTACATACCTGAAATGAAAAGAAAGAAGAAAAATGTAAATATAGTTGGTAATTTACATACATGGAACTAATGAATTAAGTAGACTAATAAAATCATTATTTCATTACCATTACATTGATATAAATGGTAATGAAATTATTTTCATTATAACTTTTTTTTAAATAATGATAATGATGTGATGATTTAATTTAATTGATTAATAAAAATGGTTTTAAATTTCATTGCTGTTGTGAAAAATGGCTCAAATCCCGTATGGAAAGCCCTTGCTCAGCCTTATGCTTATTTTATTTCTGAATTTATACACTCACAAGAACTTTTCCATAAAATATCAACAGTTATTTAAAAGTTTAATCGGTAAAGTTGTTTCAATGAAATATACAGTTACATTAACAAAGAAATGTGTTTTTTAACTTTCTGTCTGTTATTCAATAAACAAAATAAACAAAAAAAACGAACTTTCGGTAGTAGTTAAAATATTCAGTTCAAAATTTTTTTGTTTAAAACAAAAAGTTGTTATATTATATTGAGTATTGAAATTAACGAAAACAATCCATTGTTTTTATGGATTTTGTCAATTAATTTTTTAATTGTTTTAAACGAAAAGTAAGTAGTCATGTTTTTAACTGATTTTCAGTTAATTTAATGTGTATATTCATTAGTCTTTACGGAAAAAATACTGTGAGTGTATAGATATTAATCAGTCTGGTTTGTAACCAAGTAAAATAGAACGAAATGGAATGGAACGAGTAGAATTTGAATACTAACAAATACAAATCTTAATTAATAATAGAATGGAACATTGGTTCAAAATGGAACGATATGAAATGGAGCGGGGAACGAGTTTAATCGATGCATTATCGGTATGTGTTGCATGGGTCAAGTTTTGCAAAATTGTTGTCCGTTATATATATATCGCTTAATTTTCGAGATATTAGCCATTTTATAAAATGGCGTTTTTTGAAATGGACGTTAGTTATCTCCGAATCTAAGCGAGATATGGCAAAACGTATAAAATTATTGCAACACAAGAATATTGTCAGGGAATACACCCTGATAATACAAATGGGCTAGGTCCGAAAAATATCGCAAGGATTTTATTTTTTACAAAGCGCTCGCAAAAAAATTATATGTTTTCACTTCCCAACGCTGTTGTAAACAAATGACATTCTAAGTTTGTTATAATTTTTATTTATTAGTTCTCATGTAGTGAGTAAACTAGTTCATATGTATGTTTGATGTTTGGCATGTGATTGTTACCGCTTTCAAAACGTGTTCTGATGATGGGAACCTAGAAAATTCCCGAAATAGATCTATCAACACATTCCTGAAAGGGTCAAATAATAAATTTGAAAACAAAAACTCTATAGATTATTTGTTAGGACAATATCCTAATGAAGAAATATAGAGTATGGCCTCGAACTTGAATAATTTTCATTTTCATTGCAAATGACATTCTCATAATTTTTTTATTCATTAGTGTGGTTTCATTATTATTAATAATGATTTTTCTAATGAAAAATATTTCATTATCATGAAATGGTTATGAATTTTTTTTTTAATTATAATTAGTATCAATTAAAGGTAATGAAAAATTCAAATGTATGGTAAATTATGATTTGTGAAAATATTAAATTCATTTATTAGTTATTAGCAGAGAAGACATATATCAGCAAAAACTAAGCTAGATTTGGTAAGCAGTAACTATATTTGTATGCTTCCAAAATAGCACTTCACCGCTTTGCATACAATAAAGCAATTAGGGAAGGCATTTTATACATACATAGGCATTTTATACATACAAAAAGTGCTTCTTATTGCCTAGGAAGGCATGAATTTATTGCTTCAAAGAGCACATGAAAGAAGCGCTTTTCACCTGCTTGAAAGTGACATACCTAAGTGGGATATTGCGAACAAACATCATGCCTTCTGGATTTGCTTTGGAAGCGCTTCGCTTAAATAATACCTTCCTGGAGCGCTCTGGGTAAGCACAATTTTTTGATGGGATCGCACACCTAGTTCTAAAGTGACAACTCAAAATTTTAATTTTTCGAGTTTATATACTTAAACTATGCACACTACACTTGTTTATCTTTAAAAAAATATATCAGTGCATTTTGTTGATATTAACTGTTGCTAAAAAAGGTTTCAATTGGTATAAAGTTGCAAATATATTTTCCCGATTTCTGAAAAATGAAAAATTTTGAGTTGAGTCACTTTTGAACTAGGTGTGCGATATATGCTATTTTGCCACTTTTTCATTATTACTCAGGTTTGCTTGTTTTGGGATTTTTTATATTTTTCAATTTTAGACTTAAAAACAGCTTTAGACTTAAAAACAGCTTTTTTCTTAAGATTTTTTAACTTCAAAATTGCCTTTTTCAGCCATTCCTTGCTTTAAATGCTTTTATGTCCACAATTTTTTTTTACTTTTTCTTTCAAACAGTTTATTTTTTACCTTTTTTGTAGTTTTGCTATTTTTTTTTTTTTTTTTTTTCTTTTTTTATTTATTTCAAATTTAAGAACCAAGCCTATAAGGCCAAATATGGTTCAAATACTACTCCATTATCAAAAATTACAAATCAAAAGAAAAAAAAAAGTATATATATAAAAAAAAAAATTTCTTAAAACTAAAAAGTTATATAATTAACCTAAATACTAAAAACTAAAGGCCCTAACTAGCTTATAACAGAAATTTATATATAAGAAATTATAGTCAGTGATGGAAACCCTCGTAAAAGAACAGGGGGTAAATTAATCAATTAAAGAGCATCAAAATGTTGTTTAAGTTTACGCTTAAAGGTGGTATCTGTGAATGCAAATAATTTTAAATCTATGGGAAGGATATTCCACACCCTAGTTATACGTAATTGAAAAGATCTTTCATATATAGATGAGGATATACGGTGACATATTATCTGAGGGTTTCTACTTGATCTAGAAAATCTAAAATCATCTCTAATGTACTCAGGACAATTTCGCATAACGACTTTTCGAAAAAGTAACAAAATTCTCAATTTAATAAAATTCTCAAAAGAAAATCCAACAAAGTCCATTACAAAGGGAGACACATGATCCCTTAATCTCAGTTTATAAATATATCTAATAATACGGTAAAAAGTAAGATGCAGCCTTCTTAGAACAACACTGTTTGTACCTGAAAATACTTAAATAGCATAAATAATCTGCGACATGTGCAGTGAACTGGCAACGCTTCCTCACGCGGATAGGCAAATATAAATCTAATGAATATAACCGTCTAATGGTACTATTAACACGGGAACATATATGATCAATATGTTTTGCAAAACTCAAATTATTATCTATAAAAACGCCTAAACATTTCATTTCAGAAACGAAATTTAGCCCCACATTATCCAACGATATATTTAAGTCATTTGAATCTAAACCAAAACACATTGCCCGAGTTTTACCAAAATTAATATTCAACCCATTCTCCCGCATCCATAGACTAATTTGGCTAAGAAAGTAATCAATGTTGGCTTTCAAAACATCTAAAAATTGTCTATCTGATGAAAAGAAAATCTGAACATCATCAACATATAAAAATGTCTCAATTGAGTTATTATCAAAAATATTAACAAAATCATTCAGGTAAATCATAAACAAAATGGGGCCAATTACTGACCCCTGAGGTACACCACTAGTAACCTCCAAGGTCAATGACTCCCTACCATCAACTGACACAAACTGTGATCTATCACGGAGATACGACTGCACCAGCTTACAGGCTGATTTAGAAAAATTATACATACTACATAACTTGTACACTAACTTTGAGTGTAAAACTTTATCAAACGCTTTTGACAAGTCCAATGAAATCAGCACACTACATTTCTTGTCATTCAGCTTTTGTCTAATTGAATCAGTTAGCCCAATCAAAAGGGTGGTTGTACTATAATTTTGCCTGAAGCCTGACTGATGTGAGTGAATCAAATTATTTTTATTAATAAAGCCTAACATCTGATCTTTTACAATGTGTTCTACAACTTTCGAAAGTATAGGTATCATAGAAATCGGACGTAAATTATCCAACGCGTTTGAATTTCCCTCTTTCTTAATCGGGACCACACGTGCTATTTTCCAAGATCTGGGATATCTGGAAGTCAAAAAAATTGTATTAATCATGTGAGTGAGTGGCATACAGATGTAAGGAAAGATTATTTTAACAAATTTAAGCGGTATACTGTCATGACCAGCAGCATTCGAACGAATTTTACAAAGTGCTGAATACACCTCGCTCTCATTTATGCCTTGAAAATAAAAAGAATCTTCATTAACAAAGTTACATTCATCTAAAAAATCACTTGTTGACTCATATGACTGATTTGAAATAAAAAAATCGTTTATATCATTTGGGTCAACATCATTGACATTATCTCGTGATTCCACACAACCATTCGACTTTAAAATTCTCCACATATGTTTACTATCCAGCCCCTTAAACCTTTGTTTTATATAACTTTTTGCCATAAATATCCCGGATTTTGCCATTTTTTTTTCTACGGCAATTAGTTATTAGAAAATCTAATTTAATCCCTAACCAAACATTGTTAATATTGCACTAATAGAATCACATTTATAAGGTAAAGTACCCATTAAAATAGTAAAATCGAAATAACAGGTTGCAGATCAACTTATACTGTATTACAATAGGTTCTAATTTTAGTTCTAGAACCGATTCTTTTTGTATGAAGTTTGTCCTATTTGCAATAGGGTCTTTACCTCCAAACAAGAACAGGTTGCTTTAGAAGCGGTTCCAGCACCAGTTAATAAACTGGTTCTGGGACAGTGAAACCTTGCATTTTGACTTCCAGGATCATGTTCTAGAACCGATTCCATACAACCAGGGGTTAAAAAAGATGTTCTGGAATATATTCAGCGGTAATCAATTCTAAAAAAATTTTGCTGTGAAGGTTAAAGATGGAAATATTTTGGTTGTGAAAATGTAAAACGTATTTGTTTGGTTTCTTTTCAGAAATCTATATCAGATACGTCCAAATTTCTGCATACTATTGATTTAACTTTTCGTTAAATTATTGGTATAGTGCTAGTTTTCACACTACTCCGTGATTCTGTAATAAAACAACAATCTTTCAAATTTTACTGAAAATTATTATACATTTCAATTTTAATTAATTCTTAGAAAAAACTCATTCTTGTATGTTTTTGACTTGATTTATTATAGAAAACAAAATGTACAGTTTGCAAAAGAACCAAAGCATACAAAATTAAAATTTCTTTTCCTCGTTTCTCGAGTAGAATGTAATGATGTAAGATCCAATGGCCATATAAATAAATTTTATTCATGAATGGTAAAACTGTTATCCGTAGATTTTTCAAAAAACTTTCTCTGTAAAACGAAAAAACCAAAGCATACAGGTCAAAGAACTTTGCTTCATGTGTCAAACAAACAAAAAAAAATTAACCAAATAGAGTCTGCTGTAATAAATACTTAATAAAAACTATCTTGTATACATTTTTTTTTTTAAATTGTTAGCGCAAAGTTGATTATAAATGCAAAAACGTACTCTGCATACTTTTTGAGTCCTAAGGATAAAATAAGGATAAGGATACCATGCAGTAAATGTAGTCTGACATACAAAGAAATATGCAAGGATAATAAAACAACTCCTTTGTTTCCAAAAGGATATAAAAAGGACGATCGATTTCGAAGAGTTAAAAATCAAACTGCTAGAAAAGCTATTCAAATAAGAAATGTATTCAGCAAAATCAAATGATTTCATGTTTACAATGATTCCAACACCATCAAAGCCTTGCATTTAGAATAATAAAAAATCATCTTAACATGCATTATACTCAATCCTTTTCCATTTTTTATTTAAAAGTTTTAAACTTATAATTTTTTGCATAAATAAACTTAAGTTGGAGTATCGAAAACGTTTTATGTGCAAAAAATCGAAAATTGATAACAATCGCAAAAAATTCTTTAATCACTTTTTTCAAATTTGTTCTTTCTGTATATGCTGAAATTAAGAAGTGCAAGAATTAGTGAATAATTTATTATATGAACTTAATAAATTAGCAGAAGTACGTATACTTTGTCATAGGTAGCCTCCCATTTTGGGATATAAATTGGAAATCTCCAAAGGTAAAACTGATATTATACTAGAATAACACTGTTTTGTTTGAAAAGTAAGTGTTGTGACAGCACAACGCACAATATTATTTACCAGTATTGTTTTCACCAATATTCAGTACACGCAGAGAAAAAATATGGTTGCAATATGATTGCAGCCACAAAACTATGTTTCCTACAGCCATAAATGGTTGTTTCAATTAAATTATTATTGTGTCAATCATATTTCATGTCAATCATTAACATGGTTGCTTTAATCATGTTATAATAAAAATCTCTCTTTTTTTGGTTATCATATTTTCTTGTCTACAATCATATAGTACTTATTATCATATTCCTCTCTCTAATTACAGCCATATTATAGTTGTGTCAACTATAAGATGATCAGTCTGTTTTTTATGAGCATCTTGGCACTTTTAGTGTCATTCTTGTTTAAAATTTAGTGAAAAGAAGTTGTGAGAAGCAGTCAGTCCCAACAAAATAAATAATTTTAAACAAAAAGACTTAAAAATAGAAAAACAACGGAGTGGTGTTAATTGTAATGGTGATATTTTTAGTGGAAGAAGGAATAATTTGGTAGTCTCAACTCTGTATACCATGGGAGCCTAGGCAAAAGCTAAATTGACATGCATCCCTTAATGAAGTTGTGGTTTATTATACATAAAAGTGTTATAAATTAAATTAAATGTGATAAAAAAGTGATTTATTTTTGGAAATCACCCAAAGTAAATTGTAAACAAATAAAAATTAAAGAAATATGAAAGAAAATGTTAAACAAAATATACGTGCTTTTAAGTCAGTAGTTAAATATAATCATAATATGTTTGCAATAATCATAATATGGAAATAAATGATGACGATATTCTTTTACATGATCATAATATGATATATAGTGCAAATATTGTTATAGTGCAAATATTATGATTGCTAAAAACATGTTATGATCATTATAAATGTATTGTGAAATTGAATTCTGAACAATATTTTAATGCATATTTATGCTGTAATCCATGTTTCCATAATTTTATTTCTCCTGACAAAATAAGCTGTGTACTGAAAAACAGAAAATTTAGTTTTGCTTTTTAGATAAAAATTTTGTAAACATCGCCAAGCGACAAAATAGGGATTTATATAACTCCTTAATAACACAAATCATATTCGTCAGCGCAAAAGACAAGTTGATAAGTTTATTTAAATGTGTAAACTATTAAATAAATATACGACTGCGCTATTTACAAGCAACATGCAAAATGCTGCGACAATAATGTAGGAATCATAATATGGTAATTTATAAACATTTCCATAACCATAATATGATAATATTGAGATCAATTGGGAATCCTACTATGGTAGTCTAATTATCATATTCTTATTTAGAAAAATTTAAGAATATGGTTGCCACAACCATAGTAACATGGTTGTCGCAATAATAAATCCAAAAATGTATGATGCTCTTCGAATGTGGTTACTCCCAACACTGTATTTTGTTTAATATTTTATTATATTTCACACGTTAAATCAGATATTATTTATGTAAATGACTAGGGCCGATTTAAATGTATGCCTTTTAATACAAATTTAACAAAATTTATTGAACTTTTGATATTGAGAATCCTCCAAATTGTTTAAATTCCCAACGTTATGTCAACAGTGACAGCCAAGGGTTGGCCGCTGTTATCAACCGGGTATCAGGGCAATACTGTCAAGATGGTTAATCCCACGTTCTGCCAACACATAACCGACCGTCACCGACGCCTTGCCATCACTGTGCCAATTGTATTTTTCTGCTTGGGATTTTAAAAATATTAATCTTTTTTTTTATTTTTATTTTAAAATATAAACAGCGTCAAAAAACGTTAAATCTGTAGTATACATCCTTTATTAAAGGCTTTATGAACTTCATAATCAGTTCGAACACGAGAAATTCTCAAGAATTAATATGTATTGGATTAGGAGGGCAAAAGCAATGAACTCGAAGTTTTTCCACGACAGCGGTAAATAGAATATTCAATTGTGAAGAAATAAGGTATAGTATAAAATAAATCACCCTCTTTTAAACGATATTTATTTTTGATTTGTATGTTTTAGTAATTTCGTTCTACAAATAAATAAATCCACGAATAGCAATTATTCCGCTAATCATGCAAAATTTCTTTATATCGCATTTCGATAATATGTCAATACAGTGTACATATAAAATGTTTTCAAATTTATAAACACTTTGTATGCTTTGACAATTTCGCGAACTGTATTATATTCTTGAAATATAAGCTTATTTAAAAAAAGGGTTAATTTGAAACTTTCAAAATTAATTGTTCTATGTTATCATAATATTTTTTACATTTTTGAGGAAACCAAAAAAAAAAATATTTTTGCCAGAAAAACTTTTAAAATAATGATGCCTTAAAGTAAGAAACAAGAGAAGAAGAATTTAAAACCCTTCATTAATATTAATTTTTATCAGAATTTTAAATATACTTCATATTTTGTTAGACCTCCATTAAATATAAATTTTTTTCCAACATTTTCCTTTTATTTTCATAATTCGTTTTATTTTCTGTTCATGTATGCCTGTCATTTTCATTTTCAATTTCACTTTTAAGTTTTTTATTTTTAACATTTATGATGTTCATGTACAGAATTTAGCTGGTACTTTTTTCATATTCGTCTATACTTTCAAAACTTCAACATTTTATTATGTTCTTTTTTTTTTGTTGAGGAAACGAGAAAAAAATTGGACATAAAATAAAGAAGAAAAAAAAGTTATACAAGAATGTTTATAAAGGTAACGATGAATATTTTTATCCCCTATATAACATTTTTAAAATTAATGTTCGAAGGACCATAACTATTATGTTAAACCATTAAACACAAATGAAATCTGCTGAAGAGAATTCAGTGAAATTGTATTTATATGATAGGTAAGGTAAAGGCGTCAAATATGATAAAGTGAAGTCAAAATTGAGAAAAGTTGAAAGGTATTCTTGTAAATTATCAAGGAGCAAAACTTGATTTATGAGGTGTAATTAGTGACTGAACTCATATCACTATCATCAAAGAATTTTAAAATTATAAATTTTTCCATTGCCAAAAATTTTGCCACAATTTAATTTTGTTTTCCTTTGCTGTCAAATAAAGTGAATTTAAAGGATGAAGAAATTATGTGTTGAGAAAAAACTTTTGTTTTTTTATTTCTAAATTTAGTTGGCTTTCAGAAACTATTTTTACAAAAAATATTGGACAAATGGTTCCCGAGAAAATCACAGAAAACGAGGTGTGCTCACACTGAGAGAATTCTCTGCATGATCTATACGTAGATCTATAAAATGTCACTATAACTCGTCCATTGAAACTTTTCATTAAATTAATGCAGTTTTTCATAACATTTTTTGAAACATTTCATTTTATTTATTAACAATTTTATGCAACTAATAAAAAGGTTTCATTAGAAATAGTTTCATTAAAACTGTGAAACTTTTTCATAAAGTTTAAGAAAATTTTCAGTCACATTGTGAAGAAAACTTCATCAGTTTAGTGAAAAAGCTAATGTTTGCAAAGAATATAATTTTTATTATTTAAATTAAATTGTTAAAGGTAGTTTCAGTTTTATCATAAAAAATTACTTAAGTTCGAAAGAAATTTTTTTAAGCAAACCTAAATCAAAATGTCTATAATTTAATGAAGAATGTAAGAATAGTTTTAGAATGACAAGTTCAAAAATGTATTCTGTTTCACAAAATTTTTAGGATCTTTGTTCAGAAACTTTAAAAAAGAAATTTATATTTGCAATTATATGAAACAATTAAAATGTGTTTTTTTCTAGTTCAATAACCAAATCTACTATAGACTGGGTTCGAAGGACCATATTATTATTTTTATTATCCTGTGTAAAAAAATATTTTGTGAATTTTCGTATTTTATATTGTTATATCAGAAAAATTAGAGCATTTAATTGCCTCATATTAGATCTAATCTGATACAATTTGACATTATTTGATACAATTAGACCTAACATGATAAAATTTGATACAATTGTATAAGAATTTTGTTTTCATCCAAATGTATCAAATTATATACAATGTGATACATTTACAGCCAATTAGATACAATTGTATACAAATATATGTGACATATGTTACCATATATAACCTATGCCAACTAAGTAAATGGACAATATTCAAATATAAATTACTGCTACGAGTATGTTGGCATGTCAATCAAATCTTATATTATAAACATTATTGTAAATATTCAAAACAAAAAAAATTTTAAATGAAAATGGTTGAAAAAAAAACAGTTTAAGAAAAAATGTTTATGACATGTTTGGCCGGTGTCCTAAATACGAAGTATTACATCATTTCCTTAAGGAACAAGTACCACGTAGCACAATACATATATTCCATATTCAAACGGTTAGAAAATGGAGTGGCATCAACCGAGATAAAAAAGAAACGACGTAATAAAAAAATTACCGCAGCTGAGCTTGCTAAACTGAAACAATCGGCTGTTAATCGAATGGGGGCAACAAATCGTAAGTTGGATAGAAAAATTTGCGTTTCCAAAGAAACAATTCACAAAAACTTACTCCAAATGAACGTGAAACACTACACTACCATAGGAAGACAGTACCCAAATATAGTAAAAAAAAAAAAACAATTGGCAGAAATACAAACAAAATGCAGGCAACTGAGAAAAACTTCATAAAAATAAATTTTCTACTAATTTTGGATTATGAAAAATACTTTTCTTTTACTTAGAACAACGGAAGTTTCAATTCTGGATTTAATTCTGATGACTTGAAAAAACTCCCGACAAGGTACGGTGTTCGGCCAAAGCGAAGTGTGGGAAGCCATTTCGCCAAAAAGTATATCACAACTTTACATCTAGGCTTCAAAAGTTATGCCTGTAAACGCGGATGTTTACATTAATAAACGTTTAGTAAAACTGGGAAAAATTATCAGACGACATATTATTTTGGCCAGATTTAGTAAGCTGTCATTATACCAAAAAAGAATGGCTTAATGCAAAAAACATATATTTTGTAACGAAATATGCAACTCCACCAAAAGTCCCAAAAGCACGTCCAATTGAGGACTTCTGGGGTCTTTTATGTCAAAAAATGTATGAAAATGGTTGGAAGAATTGAAGAAAAAATTTAAAAGCAGTTTAAAAAAAAATTTACATTTATGTCGTCCAAAGCATGATCATCAAGCATAAATATAAAGTGCATCAAATACAAGATCGCGCTCTGTTTCCCAGGAAAACTTTGGTAATGGGTGCGATAAAGTAATGCATTACCTTGTAATGTGTTCTCCTTACAGGTTAGGGTGGGGCGATTTGAACATCTTAATGGGCGCTTCGCGTTTCTGATTCTTGGGATTGCACTGAGCAAAAAAGTCCACTAGACCATACGTCTACGGTGAAAATCGAGCTTCAACATTTTGACTTTTTAGACGTATTTTGTGAAAGTAACAATGTGTGGGATGGACATATCTCAGGAAGTAGGAGGAGCTTATCAAAGATTATGGTATCAATCTCTTCTTTGGAAGATTCTCTAGCAGATTAATGCATCAATCATATTTGTGGGTGGGGTTTAAGGGGTTAATTTTTAATTTCAAAATAGGGCTTTTTGCCGTATTTTGTGAAAGTAATCCTGTTCCTTTGCACTTTCACAAGGCCAAAACTGCCTGAAATAGCGTTCCAATGCTTTTGCGATGTACTAGAGAGTTCTTAACTATTGTCTTGGCTACAATTTTTGTCTCAGTATTGGATCGAAAATATCAATGGTTTGGCTGTTATAGGCCAAAATATCAAAAAAAAAACGTGACAAAAGTCTGAGCAAATACTGCAAGCCAAAATCTGGAAGCTCGATTTTCATCGTAGACGTATGGTCTAGTGGACATTTTTGCTCAGTACAATCCCAAGAATCAGAAACGCGAAGCGCCCATTAAGATTTTTTTCCTTCCATACTAATTGCCCCACCCTATTACAGGTATCATTATTTACCAACAAAAAGTAATGAGTTATCGAAAATGGATTTTATAATACATTACATTGTAATGTATACTCCATACCTTCAACATTATTTTGAAGTAATGAGTTACTACTAATTGGACACTCATGGATTACCTTGTAATGATACATCATTACATTTTACATTATTTCAAAACATAAAATAATGATTTACCGATCATCAATTACACAACACATGAAATATAAATGTTATGTAATATTTAAAATATTTTTTGGAAAATCTATGTTTAATCACATTACTTTGTGTTTTTTTATAAGCATGAGGGTAAGGTATATTTTTCTAATTATATGTTTCCACTTAAAAGTTTTGAGCAAAACATGTATTTTAGTGAAAAAAAGAATGTATGGAAAAAAATGTGCAAAAAAATGTTTTATTTCAAAACACGCTCAGTGGAAAAGTAGTATAACATCACAAACGAAAACTCGAAGTAGAACAATTCATTTACATTTTACGCAACCCAATATTATATGTGGCGATAGCTTAGTTGGTAGTGTTCTAGCCTAACAACAGGAGAACCAAGGTTCGAATCTCAGCGCGACCAGGTTAATTATTTATTTAAAAAAAATATATGTAACAATTTTTTATTTTTTTTTTATTAAAATCTCCTTATAGACACATTACTTTTCCCAGTCCGGTAACCATAAAAGTAACCAGTTACTTTACCACATACTAGGTAATGAGTCCAACCATTACTTTTAGGCTCATCGAATGTAAAATTCATCCCTGAAGTAAGGTGTAATGTAATGCGTGGAGCCCTATGGCATACATTACTTTACCCATTATTTGGCAATGTGTGGTTTTGCTGATTTAATATTGTCCATTTACTAAATAGGCATAGGTTAGACCGATATGTAGTTATATATTTCTACATATTACACAATGTGAAATGTAATATAAAGAAAGATATAAAAAATATGTGAGATATAATTTAATATGATTTTATACGAATATATATTTTGCAATATATCATTATAAATAACTGTGTTAAGTAATAACTATATCAAAACTTTTTTACTTGCGATAATATTATTTTTATCAACCTGAAACTTAGGTTTTCAATTTTTATTTATTTGTGTAACTTTAAAGTAATTAGAATGAGTAGCTTTAATATTGTACAAGAAAACTTTTTGGTTCCAAGTTTATAAATAATATCTAAAAAGAATCAAAATAAATTTAAAAAGTGTTTTTTTATTAAATTTTCTAGTTTATAGTTTTTTTAGAGAAATAATAAATTTTATAAAATTATAATTCAATAATTTTTCTGGTTCGAAGGACCATTTATTAAGGGCCTCTGAATCATAATTTCGATTCGAAGGACCATCAGTAAATCAAGCTAATCTTAACGCGTTTATATCGATTAAGTATGTTTACGTTAAAATAAATCAATTAACATTTTTATAATGCCCACTTCTTTTGTTGTAGGGTGCATAAAACTAACGCTTGAAATTGAAACTGCAAAAACTCAGCAGACCAAAAACTTACTAAAGTAACCAAAAAAAAAAATAAAATTAAAAGTAAAATGAAACATTAAACTAAATTATATATTTTATCATCAAACATATGATGAAATGTTTATATAAGTATAATAAAATCCAGCACAGCTGGAAATAATTGGAAACATCGTTAAAAAAAAAAAAATATTTTTCAAGTAATCGTTGGTGGTATTCCTTGATGTAGTAAATATAATGATTATTTAAACCATTCAATATAAATAATTTTAAAAGATTTAAACTGCACTGAAATATATAAGCAATAAATTTACTTTTCTCCACGTAACCGGAAAAATAAAAGTAAAAAAAATTCAGAAAATAAGCATTAAAAGCGAAGAAAAAAAGGGACAGTTTAGGTCTCAAAAATTTTAGGAAAAAGTTGTTTCTTTTTGTGAATAAATGTTTCATGGTTGAAAGCAAAAAAGTGTTAAAATTTAAATTTCGTAAAATTTCAAAAATCAAATAGGAACACAGTTTCAAAAAATGCTAAAAACTTAATTGAGTCGGCTGGACTGGAAACTGTTGATAATTAAAGCTTCAACATTGTTTGCCCTTTTCCTATGCATTGAAACCTTTATCAAGTAAAATCATAAAAAATTCTGTAGAAAATAGAAGTTTTCTAATATTATAGTTGACATTTAACTCTATGTATTAGAAAAAGATAACAAAACTATTTTTATACTCTTTTTATTCATTACAAGAATGCTATTTTGCTATTGATTTCTACTTCCAAACTAATTAAACCTTAACAAGAAGTTTTGGTCTAAGGACATACAGGACGTTAATAGGATACCACTGAAGTACATTTTTTTGACTATTTTACACTTAGAATAAAGAGCATTGCAAATGTAGTTAAAAACAAATGAAATTTCACTTAAAGAAATGACGACTTACATTTCAGTTAATTCAAATAACATTGTCAATTGGTTTTTAATGTTCAAAAAATGAACCACAATTGCTGTAAAAATAAACATGTTAGTAAAAAATAAACAAACGTTTATTTTTTTTTTAAATAATAAAAAACTACTGTAAAAAATTAATGTAAAATCATAAAACAGTCATTTGATGTGGTTTGTTTTTTTAAATAACCTATAAGGTTAGTAAAAAATTTAATTTGTTCTACAAATGACTGACATTTGTATTAAAAATAAAGAAACGGTATTACAACCCAAACAACTACATATTTTTAAAGCAGAAGTTTCCTGAGTGTAGCAGTGCGTTAAAGTTTGAGCAATATTTATTGAAGTATAGGTGAGTTTTCACCCAATTTAGTGTTTTTTTTTTTTTTTTTTGTTTTTAACGAAAATCATTATACATATCTTCTTAAGTAACTGCACAAAAAATGTTGCCTTTATGTTGTGGTTATATTTTAGTTACATCCAACTAGATATAATTGTATACAAATATATGCAATTACATGTGACCAGGCGCGGATCCAGGGAAAGGTTTTTAGGAGGGAACTAAGAGTATTTTTAATTAATTTGTTAATCTTATTTACATTTTTGTATTGAAAAATAGTATTTTGGGGAGGGAAAATGGGAAATTTACCGGAACCGCGCCTGCAAATTATATATTTTTCATAAAATTTTATGAAAACTTTCAACAAAAAGTTTCAATGGACGAATTCCAGTGCAAATCCTCATCTTCATTGCTTCTATTCAAGAATTCGTTAATATCGTGGAGATTATTCAATCATAAGCTTCTTCATTTGTTAAAATTTAATTTATTCACAAACAAAATTCAACATAATCCTTTAAGTAATTTATTCAAATTATTATCATATTTTCTTCTTAAGTCTTCATTAAACAATTTGTAAGCATATACTAAATATATAATAAACAAATCTATTTTTACAATCATCGGTTGTCCCGAATGTTTGGATAAACCACCAAATGGATCTTCACGATTGATATACCGTCAGAAAGCTATGGTGTTGTTGAAAGCTATAGGCTATGTTTAATTTTAATACTAATAACGTATACGTGGTAGTGGACGAAAAGATGTTAAAAACTCAGTATTTCCACTTTTGACCCATTTACTTATGTAGAGTAGACGTACAGGGTGGGCCAACTTCGACTGACTGATTTGAAATGCTTAAAACTTTTTTATTTCTACAGTTTTTTATTGTAAATGAATGTATAACGAATAAAATTTTTTTAACGCAGTATGAAAAATGACATCCATTAAATGGCGTCCATTTTCCTGTCGGCATTTAATGGCTCTTTTCAATGCGTTTTTCATTAGGTTGCGCAGCGTTTCTGGCTCCAATTCTACAATTTCTGTAGGAATATTCTGCTTAAGTTGCTGAAAGGGTTGCCGTTTTGTTGACGTATACCCGTCCCTTAAAGAATCCCTACAAAAAAATCAGGGACGGTCAAATCTGGGGAACGAGGTAGCCATGCAAAATCAGCATTTTTTGGAATTATTCGAACATAAAAAATTCACGCAGAATCGCCATTGTGTCTCTCGCGGTATGAGCTGTAGCTTCATCTTGCTGGAACCATATATCAATATTATTGAGGACTACCGGACGTACAAAATTTTCCAACGTGGTCCGATATACCGCCCCGGGGACGGTTTCTTGTTCCCTTGCTTCATATTCTAAAAAATATGTACTGATAACTCTATTAGCCATAATTCCACACAAAACCGTGCATCTGAGAGTGTGTAATTGTCGCTGATGCACTGTTGTACGATGTTGGGTACCCCAAATTAAGCTTCTTATCATGTCTACACAGGGAGCTGTTTCAGTGTTAGAATCTTGACGGTATTTTCTTTGTGTTGTAACTATTGATCGTTCGGAAACTTAATAAAATTCAACAATTTTTACACGTAACACTTGTATTAAATTGTTTATTGCCTGCAAAACAGATAAAATTAAAAACATTTCAAATCAGTCAGTCAGAGCTGGCAAACCCTATATATATACGCAACAGGATAGAGTTTTCAAAAAAAAGTCCTAAAAGTTAGCAAAAAAGTTAGTTGAGTCAGCAAAATTTTTACTGGGCGGATCATTGCAGAAAAATTTCGAAAGTGTTTTGCTGAACATCAGTCAACTGATTTTTTAGCAAAAGATTTGTAAATTCAGCAAAAAATTTTTTGCTGACACTTAATGATATGCAAATTAAAATCGACTTGTTAAAATCAACAAAAAATTTGCTGAAACTTAGTAGATTGAAAAAACCTGAAGAACTTAGTATAAAATGTTTACTTTAGCTAATTTATTTTGCTGAAATTTAAATCTATTTTTTTTTTTGTTTTAAATAAAAATGTTAGGACTTTTACATCGTCAACATAATGCAGTTAAATAAAAAATCAGGAAATAAACAAAATATTTTATTAATAACATTAAGAACAAAACATGCCTGCACATATGACGCAATTTTACATTTTTCAAATAAAGATAATTCTGAAATACAAAAAAGAAATATTCAAAATATCGCTAAATATTATAAAAACCCTTTATCTTTTAAAAACAACTACCTGAGAAGGTTTTGTCTTGTACAGTCGGGCCAAAGAGTAGTTAATATTTTATTTTTGCCTGCAGCCTCAATTTATCAAAATATTGTTTTGTACAGCAGCAACAAAGTGTATTTTATTTTTGACTGCATCTACAATTTTCAAATTTGTCAAAATATCATTCATTTAAAATTTTTTTTTTTTCAATTAGTTTATTTAATTTATTTATTGTTTTATTTAATTTTTTTAATATTCCCAATTTTTATGTGCACTTGCTTACTTTTCTTTGATGCGTACTATACAAAAGAAAAATTAAATGAACGAAATTAATCTCGCTTGCATTTCGTGTAAGTCTTATAATGGTTTTGTTTGTTTGTATCTTTTCTTTTTTCTCCACTTTGTCTATACAAGCTGCGACATCTACATCTAGTCTTTTTACTTGTTCTCCCATGCTATTAATGTGTTTATCAGCACAATTTTGGTAGCAACGTAAATTAGTTAAACATTAGTTCAAAATTTGTTTTTGAGTAAAAGAGTTTAACTAAACTTTTAGCCGAAAACGCAATGTCAGCAAAAAAAAAATTGCTGCAAGTTAGTAAAATTATTTAAATAGACGTTTAACTAAATTTTGACAAAACGTTTTTTTTTTTTTTCTTTGAGTGTATGAAAAATGTTTAATAAATAAGTAATGGAACTTGGCACCTGCCATATAACCCAAAATTCTATAAGTTTTTATCTAGGCTTATGTCAAACGTTACCTGAACATTATCTTACAAGGTGTTTTAAATACGGATGGAAACCACTCATTTTTTACAATTTGTTAAATAGCATTTTGGCGCATTTAATTATTAATGCCTTTTTTTTTAAATAACCAAACAAATCTATTTAATAAGTTTTAATACAATTTTTTACACAGAATATTGAATAAATCCTATCCTATGGATTACTAATAGTTAAATTTTCCTCTAAATATTTTTCGATATTTAAAACCGCCGGTAACGAAGTACCGGGCTTTTAAGCTAGTAACTTTATAATTGCAATTGAATTTAATAATGTGTTAATATTCAATGAGATTAAGATCTTTTACAATAGATGGATTTAATATTATAGTATATCGTCATAACTTAATTAAATATTTTACAATCATTTTTAAAGAATCAAATTGTGATTTCAATTCAAATAAATGTGAAATACTAAAAAAGAAACAACCCATTCTAAAGACAAATTTAAATTTCATTTGTATTACAATAATGTTTTTTTTTATATATTTTCTTTTTTATAACAATTTTTTATCTTTAATGTTGTGTATAATAAAATTTGTATAATTTTATTAAATAAAATTTTATTTATAATTTAATTTTCATTGCTATAAAAAGTTTTTGCTGTTGTAAATTTGTATGAATTATATTTGTTGTAAGCTGATTTTCAAGTAATTTGCATAAATTTTAAAATAGTTAAAATGTAAAATAAATTCAATGATTGTTATTGTCATGTATATAGTACTACTTACTGCGAAAAGAGTAGAGTACATAAGAAGGGTAATACATTGATACGCTAAACGATTTAATTTTAAAATCCCTACTTGTCTTTTATGGTACGAGGGCGGATTAATAAGTCCGTGACTTTTTGAATGAAACACAGTTTTTTTGCAAAAAAAAAAAAAATATTTTTCAACATAATCTTCTTTTAGCTCACTGCATTTAGTCCAACGTTTCTCCAATTTTTCTATCCCTACCAAAAAATAGGATTTTTTTAGATCCATGAAATAGGCATTTGTTTGATCAATAATTTCATCATTGGAGCTAAATCTTTTTCCATCCATAGGAAATAGTCACTGGTTGATAAATCCGGACAATATTGTGGCTGAGGTACCAATTCGTAGCCCAATTCATGGAATTTTGGCATTGAGACTGCATACATGTGCACCCGTGCATTATCTTGATGAAAAATAACTTTTATCTTGGCCATATGGGGTCGTTATTTTTTAAATCCTCGTTAAATCGGTCCAATAATTTGGCATAATATTCGCCGTTTATTGTGTTTCTTTTTTTTAAGATAATCGATGTGGATTATCCCGCGTGCATCCCAAAAACTGTTGTCATCACCTTATTGGCCGACAAACTTACATTGGTCTTCTTGGGAGCCGGTTCACCCGGAGAAATCCATTGTAAAGACTGCTGCTTGGTCTCCGGAGTGTTTTAATGGATCCATGTTTCATCCACAGTTACAAAACGCCCCAAAAACTCATTAGAATTGCGGTTAAACAACTCCAAACAATCCATTGAAGTTGTAACACGATTACGTTTATGGTCAACTGATCACGAGGTTGTATGTTTTGAACAGCTGTTAAACGCAAAGTAAATGACGGAACTTGCTCAAAATTTGGGAAGTGAATAGCAACAGGTGGTACTTAATGGGAGCAGAGTTCCATTTCATATAACTACGAGGGAAGTTCGAAAAGCCACGGACTTATTGATCTGCCATCGTATAAAAAATGTATTTAAAATTTTTAAGTTTTATCAGTCACAAGCTGTCAATATATGACCCTCAATATATATTGTGTGTCTATTTTAAGCAAATAAATGACTGACTAAGTAAATGAATGAAAAAATGACTGACTGACTGAATAAATGAGTAAATGAATGAATTGGATGGATGGATAAAGTTGGATGTAGTAAATGTAACAAATGCAAATGAATGGAGAATGGTCATTGTCATCATATGAAAACTAACACAAGCAGTGCTATCAACTTTGACGATTGATGGAGACCATGGATGGTTGACGATTTTTCAAGTGATATATGATATGATATGACAATTGACAATTTTACTAAATTCTTGGAAAATGAAGATAGAATATACAGATTTTATAAAAATTTTAAATTTGATCGAATTTTAGAATTTATTTTGCTCTATTTTTGTATTTTATTAATTAATAATCATATAATTACATTTAAGGGATCCTGTTTTTTGCTGCCTAATCTCATGTTTAATAAGTACCTCATTTTACGTTTTTTTCGGTTTATTTCGTTCCATTCAAAGTAACATTAGATAAATATAGTATTAAATTAGAGGTTTTATGAAGACATATTCAATGGTTTTAAAATTATCTCTAAAGACGTTCAAGGATTTTTATTATTCAAAAATGTATTTTGAGCAACATTAAATCTGGCGCTTTATTAAGGAATTGTAGTTGTATTAAGCTAAAAAATTGTGCATAGTAATGCACATTTAATTTAATCGAGGTGGTGTTTGAGCTTTTAGCGATATTAGAAATCGTTCGGTATTTATGCGACTTTTCCCGAAGAGCCTTTTCCCCTACATTTCCAATAATTCAAAAATATGGCAACTCTGGGTTCACTATATAGGCAATATGAGTATCAAAATATTTGCCATTATGAGTACTTGAACCCTGTGTACAAATAAATCTAGTTTTCGTAATTTAAAGACAAGTTTTCTTACAAAAACAAATGGATTTTTAACCGCATTTTTTAACCTTTACATGTGAAAACGTAAAAAAAAATACGTGTATCTTTTTTTTTTGCTCTTTTACAACATATCCAAAGATCATTAATATATGCGAGTTTCAGTCGGGATACTTCCCTTGTCAGTTTAATTTTATTTAAAAAATAAAGATAAAAGGGATTTTTTATAAATATATTTCAGGAAGTAAAATCCAAAAATGTTAATTATCGAAATTATTTAAATCATTTAGTTATTTATAAATTCACCGATTAAAGAACGACTTTCCACGTTTTAGATTCTTGCTAAATCAATATTTTTTGAATGTCATTTTTTTTTTGTATGCCCAAATTTTGTTAAACAAAATATCGACAAAAAAAAATTAACATTTTGTCATGGAATTTGGATGATTTAAAAATTATATTCCGGGTAATGAGTAGTTACAGTTGTGTTCTTAAGACTTTGAGGCGTTTTTAAAGGAGCTAATATTAAAGGAAATCAAAATAGTAAAATAATTAGTGTCCGACCGAAGTCACTTTTTTTGGCCGAAGCCGTAGACGAACTTCGGCCAAATTTTTAATATTCGGCCGAAGCCGTAGCCGAAGCCGAACTTTTTAATTTTTTTTTAGTTTGAATAAAATTTAAATTTTCGTTGATTTTGACTACAAAAAGCATCATTAAAGTATATTAAAAAATATTCAAACATCAATAAATTTGTAAAAAAGCAAATTTAGAATATTTTTTCAAAAATATTATAAAGTCAGTTCAATTATTTTATTGGAGTTTTCAACAAAAATATGGAAACACCTGAACTTCATTATTTTAACAAAAGTATATAACGAATTTAATTGAAAATTTTGTTTTTTACGTGAAATAAATTTGAAAATTTTGTTTTTTACCGTATATTCTTCAAATATACGGTATTCGGCCAAGTTCGGCCAAAATTTGGCCGAACACCGAACTTGGCCGAACATCACTTTTTGGCCGAACTCCGAAGCCGAAGCCGAACGTTCGGTCGGACACTAAAAATAATTACAAATAGTTGACTAAAACGAAGTTTTTTTTAGTGATATATAAGAAGTTTTGTGAATGACGATTTCTCAATATCATAATGACGACTTACGATTTTTTAACAAATTTGGTTGGCAACACTGAACACAAGTCAGTAAATAATCCATTTTTAATATGAACATAATTTTATTTTACTACATATAGTGGAGGATAAAACAAATAAGAAAATAAAAATGGTTCATTTATTTAAAAATTAAATTAGTTCAAGTTTTATGTTTTCGATAAAAATTAAAATGGCACGTAATAAAGGGTGTAAACGAAATTTTTTTTACAAATTTAAATGTTAATTATAAAAAAACCAAAAGCAGTAAGTACAAAGTTTAGATACCAAATGAAAGAAAAGTTTATCAAGCTTTAAAATTTAAGAAAAAGTTCGCCACTCTTTGCGGGACGGAGCGAATTTTCGCATTTTCGCTATAAAAGTCCTTGTTAGGTTTTTAATAGCTTTTCCTGCATGTATTTCGACAATTAAACCTTAAACGAATTGTTCCAATATATTCTTATTTTTAAATTCAAAGACCTTCGTGAAAATTCCGTAAATTTGGCGTTGAAATTTTTATTTATTAAACTGATAACTATTTCCGATCAATATTCAGTGTTTCATTCTTTCTTTTATATATGGCCGAATCTTACTGTAGCACATACGATTCAGTGATTGAAAGATGTCTTCATATAAAGTAATGTATAAATTTTTGTTCTCATATTTATAAACATTTAATCATTCACGTGACAATTATGACAAGAAAAATAAATCTGAACTTTAGAATTCGATAAAAACAAAAAGATTTTTTGTAGACTGATATAAATTTGCTAAAATAGAGTAAATTAAATTAACATGGGTTGTGTTCGGAAAAAAAAGTTTAAAAAAATGTTTAAATCTTTAAAAAAAATGTTAAAATCTTCAAAAAAAAAAAATGTTCAAATGTTCCTTCTTTCGATTTATCTTGTTCCTTGTCCCATTCTTGACTCATTTACCAACCGTTAATATTTTTTGTCAAGTCATTAGATTAAACCGATATTATGGCAATCCCGCGCACAAAGAAATTTTAATTTTTTTTCTTTTGTTTTTAAGAAAATTGGCAAATAAAAATAATTAAGAAAAATATATATTCCAAAATGAATCTTTTTGAGCCTTTTTGGATGGCTCAAGAAAAACAATTATTACCCTACTTTTCTGGCGCATATTTGTATTGTTTTTACCATTTCCCTCATATTTTTGAGTCATTTTTGATTCTTTTTAGAAGGCTCTTATTTTCGTCTGTCAAAAGAGTGTTCTTTGACAAATAATTTTTAGAACCTGAAAAAAAAGATTAACATTTAAATCGCTTTTGATTCCGAAATAAGTTTTAGTGTCATGTATTTTGAGGGTTGTTATAATGAATTAAATGTAGAGTTGTATCGTTCATGAACGAACTAGTTTAACTGAACGACTTACTCAATTAAACGATATGATTCGTTCACAAGTATTCAATCTTGTCGTTCAATCGTTCATTGCATTCTTTTTATTCATAGAACAATTGCATCTCTATGCAATTAAATTGCTTGCAAGAGCAATTATTTTTTTTAGAAAATAGTAATAATATTGATTCAAATTAGGAAAAAGAATTAGTCATTAAATTAAAATGTTTTTTACACAAAATAAATAAATTTTTGTTAGAAAAGTTGCAATTTTATAACACTTTTTGTCTATGTACAGTAAAATTTGTGAAAAAAAACTCGTAAAACATGAATAGTGCGTAATAATTGTCAAACGAACGACTCAGTTCACAACACGCAGATCAGTCACAAGTCAAAGCAAAAAAGAACTATTTGAAGGAACTAGTTCACTGACTCGAATTGAACTATAATGACTGAGTCACGAAAATGAACAATTAATCCCAGCTCAAATTTAATGTAATACCTCATTCATACTACAACCAAAAAGTAGTAGTATTTTCAAACTTCTTATATTTAATTGTCAAATTTAATATAAATTTTTAATCAAAAATTAAAAGTTTTCAAAAACTACTAGTTTTTGGTTGTAGTGTAAATGTGGTATTATAGATTTTTGTTGTGTATAAGAAAAATAAACTTTTTTAAAAATTGATTTTTGTGGTGTCTTTTTGGGTAAACTGAGTGAGTGGTTCCGGACGGGCTTTTTAGCAACCCCTACATAATATGACACACGGTGAATAAAAAGTGACGGGTTGCCTGCAAATTACATTTCGCATGCCCGGCGACATGTACCCCTTAGGCCAGTGCAGTGGTACGTCACAAAACTATTCCATTCAAACTACCCCTGTAACAGAACACATTGCTCTTAATATGTGATTAGTTTTCCATCAAAAATTGTTCACCAGTTCTACGATACGTGCACCTACGCCAGTCACTATTTTTACACTGTTCCTGTTGCATGTCACATAAATTCTAAAATGATCCTACTTTAACACTACCTACTTCTGACTTGTCCCGTAGTTTATTTATTTCAATCGGTACGGTAATAGGTTACCTTCGTCAAGTAATTTGCCACGTCACAAGGTGCTCCAAATATAGCAATTGCCACCTACTATGACAAGCCCATGTTAAAAGTACCGATCACTTTCATATAACAGAACCGAAGCTAGGACAGGTCATTACACACAAAGCTCTAGTTACATGACCATACCTGTGACTGGTCCATTTCCCGCAGGCAATATTTAGTAAACGTTTTTGCTGATTTTAGCAGAGTAAATTACTATTATCAACAAATTAAAATTCAACTCGATTATAACTAAAATTTTGTTTTTTGTTAGAAAGTGTTTTGCAACCGTCAGATAATGACAATCGTAATTAATTTTTATATTAATTACTGTAGAATATTACTTTAGTTAGTCTCTTTACAGGAAGAAGAAGAAGAAAACATTTTTATTGAAAAATTTTACGGACACAAGGGATACACCAGACTGCCGCAGTTTCGTCCCCCTCCTGGGACTCGTCAGTGGTTAATTTATGTGTCAATTGAACAAAGTATTTTATATTGTTAATTTGCTCTATATGAAAAACTTTTTATTTTTTTTTTTTTTTGGTGTCGTACTGTGATTTGAACTCACTACCTTAGCATCAAGCTATGCATCGTAATCTCACCTCCTAACCAGTTGAGCCACGGTCGACACAGCGATGATTGTAGCTAAAGTGGAGTTTGGTCACACTACGTACACACAAGTATTGTTTCGATCAGAAGAGACAGAATTAACTAATACCAATGCACAATTCATTTCTCAACTAGAATGCTTTTTCTTCTTTATCCTATTTCTTTTTCACAAAAATTTTGTTAATTTAACAGTTTTATTTTTGCTGTTTTTATCTTATTAATCTTAAGAAACCAAAATCTGCTAATTTTAGAAGATTTTTTTTAGCTATTTCTGCTATTTTTCAGGTGTGAGAAATAAATAAATTTAAAGCTTTTCGAACGTAATTTTTTAATACAAATATTGAGAGTTCAAAACCATTTGTGGATAGGGTTACCTTTCCTTTTTTTGTAATTTTAAATCCTATTAATGGCATATATTTTTTTTATATGCTTTTAACTTTTAAAGTTTTCAGTCATGGTAGTAGCTTCAACTGCTTTGAAGATGATCTTAGGCACGTGTCACTATTTAATAGTGGTAATGCTTCAGTAGGCTTTATCATATAAAAGTGTGTGTAGAAATATACTATTTACCTTTATATATTATATACATTTACATTTAAAATCATCTTTAAACTCATCATCATATCGTCAGCTTATTATTGGATTGACCCAAAAGTCAAAAACAAGTCAACTAGAATAACGAAAAAGAGGGTACACATACACTCTGGGAACTTCTGCTTTAAAAATATATAGTTGTTTCAGTTGTAATATAGTTTCTTTATTTTAATGTAAATGTCAGTCATTTGTAGAAGAAATTAAGTTTTTTACTAACCTTGTAGGTTATTAAAAAAAAAAAAACCACATCAAATGACTGTTTTATGATTTTACATTTATTTTCTACAGTTGTTTTTTGTTGTTTAAAAAAATAAAAAAAAAAATAAATGTTTGTTGATTTTTTACTAACCACATATGTTTTTAGAACATTAAATAACAAATGACAATGTTAGTTTAATTATATGAAATGTAAGTCGTCCTTTCTTTAAGTGAAATTTCATTTGTTTTTAGCTACATTTGCAGTGGTCTTAACCTACATAGTATTCTAAGTGTACATTTGGATGTCAGTTAAAATAACGATTTGTCTATTTTCGTTCATTTAACGCCCCAAGATTATTACAAATGGAAGAAATCGATTTTTTTTTTTAATTTGGAAAACGTTAACCTGTGCCACAAGTCGGCCGAAAATGGCTCATTTTGGAAAAAAGTGTATTAATATTATTAAAAATTCTCACAATTCGAAGTTTCGAAAATTTTCTTTTTTTTGATTTATTCATTTAATATACTCAAATTTATTCAGATATGTAATTCTGACTTTATCGCATTTAATAAGCCCACTTAGGCCTGGAATTCAAAATGACCCACAAATTTGATAAAAATGTAGGAACTTTTTTTTTATTTATTTTACAAATTTTTTAAAATGTTGATTGTTATTTTTTTAATGTAATAGCTGTTATTAAAGAAAAAAATTAATTGGAAAATTATAATTCGTGTTTGTGTTTGAAGTCACTCCTTTCCAGGACATTTTATGCAAATTGCTTATTTTGTCAAAAATTTAACAAAATTTTAAAGTTTTTATTAAAGTTTGCATAGTTTTCGAAAAAAAAAATATCACTTAAATTTGATTAGACATAATCACACCGGTCGGCACTCTTTTTGGGTCTGTTCGTAAAATCTCCAAAATTTACATAAAAAACAGCAAAAGCAAACTTTAAAAGCTACCAATGGGTATATTTCGGTGTTTTTCGATTTCTAGAATCAGATTTTCAACATTAAAACAGAAACCAGAAAAACAATTTTTTTCGACCGGTATTATCTTTACTTTTATCTAGAAAATCGTTAAGCCTTAGTGGCCTGGGGACAAAAAAAGTCCCATGAAACTTAATTTTAATTATGACTACAAATTGTAAAGCCTTTAAATTGATAAAAAAAATGTCCACTTAATAAAAATCATTATTTTATATAACTTCATCCACATAGGGTTAATTTTTACACTTCTAGCCAAAAAGACCCACTAGGTAATTAAAGCCTCTAAAATAATAATAAAAATAATTATTTTATATAAAATACCCACTAGGAAATTAACAAAATAACACCTTTTATAATTTTCGGAAAAATATCACTTAAATTTCATTAGATTATTACTATCTTTGCTTTCATTGAAAAATATTTAACTCTTAGTGGCCGGGGGACAAAAAAGACCCATTAAACTTAATTTAAATTATGACCATAAGAAAAAAATATAAATCCTTAAAAAAAAATTTATTTGATAAAGCATGTAATTTTGTGTAACTTGATCCATAAAGGGCTAATGTTTTTTTCATTTTTTACCATAAAAGACCCACTAGGGAATTGACAGAAAAGGCACGCTGATTTCAATGGCGTACTTAAGTTTTCGATCAATGGTACAGTTTTTCGACAAAATTACTTTAAAATTATTCAACAATTTTATATGGCAGCATAGCTTACCAAAATGAGCCCAGAGTCCAACTTTTAGTATACCTTGGATTTCAGTTTATTTTATAGCTTTCGTGCTTTTCCTTAAATTTGACATTCAAAATCTCACTGAAAAAATTTTGTTGGACGAAAAATAATGAAACTTTCATTCACAAAAAAAAACGAAAATTTTTGAAGAGCTACATATTTTTTTTTGAGACCAGTTTTTAATGAAACCTTTTCAGTGAGTGTAACAAAATTTTTATAAATTAAATGATAGTACTTCGTACAATTTTTTTAAAACTAATAAACTTAAATAAAACTTAATAAAAAGATTCAATAAACGAATTTCAGTGCAATTTCATTGATTTAATGCAAAAATCCTTTGATGCAGATAATTCTCTTAGTTTTTAATGAATTGTTTCAATCACTCAATAAAAAAGTTTCATTAAAAACTAGCAATAAAAAAAGTAAAAAGGTTTTCATTAATTTTAAAAAATTTAAAGTTCATTTAATGAAGAAAAGTTCCACTAAAATTTACCTTGTGTAAAAATGATCTTTTAGGTTTATGTGTTATCAGAAACCGCCGAAATTGGAAATCTGAAAAACATTTCAATGAAAAATAAATTTTCTCGATTTTTTTTACCAAAAATATAGATTCTTGCACAATTATCCATTAACCAATCCATCTGGACAAATAATGTTTTTACTGGGTTTATTTAAATATAAGAAGCATGGCTATTATACAGAATACCGAATAAAGACAATAGCTCATCCTGCAATAACGTCATAACTCAAAACTTTTGATTTTGTAGAAAACGAGTTTAAAGTTTTCAATTTATCTCACCTTGAAGAAGAAAATAACGACATAATTTCTCTCAAGAGGTAGGTGTACAAGATATCAATACGTCTTTTTTACTCAATATAATACGTGATATAACGAATAATTCTGCGTCACTAACTCAAAAATCATTTTTTTTTTTGAGTTGTGACGTTCTTGCAGTAAATGAGCTTTATTCTTGACATATGAAAAAAAAATAAAAATTTTAAGTAAAAAATTTTTTATCAAAAATTGATTTTTTCGAAACTTCGAATTTTGGCAACTTTTAATAACTAATTTTTTTCCAAAATGAGTAATTTTCGGCCGACTTTCGGCACGGCTTAACGTTTTCGAGAAGAAAATCTATTTATTCCATATGGAACCATTTGTAATAAAACTGGGGGTGTAATGACAAATCTTTTTTCAAGGGACACCCCAACATACATTCACAATATTTTTTCCGTAAACACTACTGAATATACACATTAAATTAATTGAAAATCAGTTAAAAAAAGGACTACTTGCTTTTCGTTCAAAACAATTGAAGTTCTTATTGTAAAAACTTAATAAGAGACATTTTATTTTTAGTTTACTTTCGCCTTTTAAAGGTTGAAAAAAATTTACAAAATATTATTTTTGTAATTCGTTTATACTTTAGGTACTTGTCATAAGTGTTTAAGGAAGTCCCTATAAAATATTAATCAATAGATGTCTAGCAAACAGCTAAAATCTATAAAACAATAAATGTGGATTATCCAGTTTTTACAACAAGCCCTTCAATTGTATCTTTGAGTTTATTTACAACTGCTGAAAAGTTAAATGACCAAATCGGTAAAAACAATAGATTATTTTCGTTTATTGTAATACTCAATATAATTTAACAACTTTTTGTTTTAAATATAAAATTTTAACTGAATATTTTAACTACTACGGAAAGTTCGTTTTTTTTGTTTATTTTGTTTATTGAATAACAGACAGAAAGTTAAAAAATATATTTTTTTTTTATTTTTATTTTATTAATTAATAATCATATAATTACAAATTATATACTATTAACCCTAACCGAGCACTAGCTACTATGGCCTTCTGCGCGTTGTAGCGAAAACAGACCAAAGCCTCTGGTGGGAATCGAACCCACGACCCGCGCACAACAACTTTACCGATAAACTTTTCAAATAACTGTTGAATTTTTATGGAAAAGTTCTTGTGAGTTTACATATTTTAAATTTTGTACACTCAAATAAAAAAGTAAGTAAAGTCAGCAAAAAATTTTGCTGAGTCAGCAAAATTTTAGTTAGGAGGGTGCTTGCAAAAAAATTTGCTAGTGTCAGCAAAATCTTTTGCTGAAAATCAGCGAGCTGATTTTTAGCAACAAAATTAGTAGATTCAGCAATAGTTTTGCTAACACTTAGTAGATTAGAAATTAAAAAACCCTTGCTAAAAATTTATAAAATTTTTGTTGAATATTAGTAGACTGAAAAAAACTTAAGAAATTTGTAGAAAAATTATCCTTTAGTTAATTTATTTGCTGAAAATCATAAAACATATTTTTGTGATTCTTTTTAAAATAAGTTACAATACGTTACAAAATATAAAAATGTTCATACTCTCAAATTGACGATATGAATTAATGTAATATCTAAAAACAATAAAAATAATTATATATAACATAAACGAAATTATCTTTGAACTACTTACATCAATTGTTGTCTAAATGATGCTATCTTATAAAGAAACGCAAATGCCGCAGAGAATTATAGAAACGAAACGAAAAAATAACAAAATATAACATATAAAACTCTTTTTTGCAATAAGAAAAAGGAAACAGAAAAATCTACCTAAGATGTATATCTTTGTCTTTCGCTTTAGTCTGTCTACCTATTGCATATTTGTTTGCAATTTGACCACACAGGATTATTAATATATATAAACATTTAGTTTACAAATACCAATTTAATCTTTATTAAATTTAAATATTTTATTTTATCTTTTATTTAATTAATAGACAATTACACAAGCCGGTGACCACGCAAAATTTAAGTTGTTTTAATTCACAATTTTGTTTTATGTATGAAAAACAGATACAAAAATCTTCCATGGTTGATTTTTTTATATTATGTCTTACTAGAGTTGTACTTTTTAGTATAATTTTCCTCGTCACTACTACATCGTGAGATGCTGCGACATCTAATTCATTCTGAGTATATCTTTCAGTCTGGTTGCCGTTCACACTATTGATGTGCTAATCGACACAATTTTTTTAGCAAAATAAATTAGTAAAACATTAGTAAAATATTAGTTCAAAGCAGTTAAGTGCTGAATAAGTATAACTAAAATTTTAGTTTAAAACATAATTTTAGCAAAAAATTTGCTGAAAAATAGTATACCTGATTTACAATATGTTTTACTAACTTATTTTTTGAGTTTATGCAAAATTGACAGGTGAATTAAAGTTGACACTTTATATTTTAGATATGATGGTGGGTCAAAGCAATAATAAGCTGACGATATGTGTATAATCAACCTTAACAAAAGAATGATTTACTATACAGAAACCTCATCTCAGCAAACAAGAGAGGAAAAATGAGGTTAAAAGGTAAAATGAAGATAGAAAAAAAAAATAAAACAAATACCTAGTTTCAACTTATTTACTCCAAAGTGCAGTTAATATAACAGACAATGGATAAATGGGGTCGTCGTATGTCATGTGAAAAAGTTTTGTTCCAAATAAGGGTTGAACTAAATTTACAATCAACTGGTCGTCATATTACTTATACAAGTATTTACTTAATGCCTTAAATCAAATTTGTTTAATATAATATTTTTTCTAACAAATTTTTATTTTTTGGCATAAATTTTGCCATTTTTTTTTTTTTTTTTTTTTTTTTTTTTTTTGCAATGACCTACAAGTTATGACATTATTAGCAAAGTTTTGAATATGTTTTCATTTTATTTCTCCAAACACTTACACTTGTCGTACATACGTTTTTAGCACGTGATTATGTCGCACTGGAGGTATGAGACTGTTATTTATATCTGTTGGTACGTTTTATGACGTTTTTAAGTTAACCTTTGTCATAAATAATAAGTCATATAAAGAAGTAGTAAATTTTAAATATCAAAAGAGATTTCATATGACAAACGTGTGTTATTTCAAAATGAAAATAAAAATAAAATTAAATAAAATAAAAGAGTGAAAAGAATATAAATATGGATATGACAAGGTACGAATATTTATTTATACATCCGGTTAAACGGAAACGAATAAGACTTTAGGTTTCTTTTTTTCAAAGAGTTTATTACACACAAAAGAGGCTTGTTAGACAGTTTCCGTTTTTTTTTTTTTGTTTGGACATTTTTCCGATTGGAAGCAGAAGAACATTGTAAATGTTTTAATAAAAAAAATCTAAAAACTTTATTCTTTATAAATTTTAAATATCCGATTATAACAAATTTATAATATTAATGTTATGTACTTTTTAGAACAAATTTGCCGAACAATGTAAAAACATTTCTGATTTAAATTTTCATAATATAATAATCATGCACCCCACCTAATCAAAAAGTATGATTGGTGTAAAAGGAATTTCAAAAATGTTAAGACACTTTAAGGCAAATATATTTTAAATATTTCCTTAGCCGAGTTTTAATGGAATGTCCCATCAAAACCATACATTTCCAAATAATGGGTAAAGTAATGCATCGCCATAGGGTTCCATGCATTACATTACACCTTGCTTCACTGATGAATTTTACAGACGATGAGCCTAAAAGTAATGGGTGGACTCATTACCTAGCAGGGCGTAAAGTAAATGGTTACTTTTATTGTTACCAGGTTTGGAAAAGTAATGTGTCTGAGCTATCGTCACATATAATATTGGGTTCCTTACAAAAAATTACAAAGTAATGTGTCTAAACATAGATTTTTAAAAAAATATTTTAAACATTAATTTACGTTAATATTTCATGCATTATGTAATTGAGTGCGCCCCGGTAGGCTAGTTGGTAGCGTGCTGGCTTATCAGTGCGGGGGTCGTGGGTTCGATTCCCACCAGAGGCACTGGATTGTTTTCGCTACGACGCGCCGAAGGCCATAGTAGCTAGTGTTCGGGTAGGGTAATAGTATATACACTCAATTCTGTTTTTATGCGGTAGATACGTTCCTGAGCAAAACGCATTTTAAAAAACGCATAAAAAAAGACACTATCTACATTGAATAAATAGGGGTAGGTTCCATAACTCTCAAAAACCGCGTAAAACCAAATAAATAACCAAAAAATCGCATAAAAAGAATGATGTTACCACTTTTTGGAGTGGATTATGGTAGGTACCTAAAGGTGTTTGAAGAAAGGAGGGTTATACATTTAAAACAAATTGAAATCACGAGTTAAAAATTAGTTTTTTATTACACTTTTCTTAGAAATTAAATGATAATTACACCTAGTCATTATCTTCACTTGTTGACAATGGCCGTGACCGTTTCTGGTACTAAATCGCTATCATCGCTGCAGTAGCTAGTCAACAATTCGGGTGATGATAGTAGTTATCCCTCATTAGACCCAGTGCTAATTTCAACGACTGATGGTTTTGCTTCTTTGACAACAAAATCTGTTATTAAACTTTGCGAAGATTTGTGAAATTGTTTAAGAAGTTCCTGATAGCCAGAAATGCTAAAATGCTAAAATGATTTTCCAATGAACTGCAAAGTTGAAGACCTTCTTCTACATCACTATTATTTTCTGGATCTAGGAACGGATTCAATACTAATTCGATAATATCATCATTACTTAAGGCCTCGTCCACAAGCAATTCATCAACATCATTTTCGTTAAATGTTTCAAAACCTTCGCCACCAATTTCATGTGCTAAAGCAATAATTTCAGTAGAAACCATCGATCTTTGATTAATTGCGTTTCTGTTTAAAATGCATCCAGGCCATAGTGTTTTCCAACACGCATTTAAAGTTTGTGGTCTTATTTCACCAATAGCAGAAGTTACATGATTGATACAGTCTAAAATCGAAAAGTTTTTCCAAACGTCTGTAAGTGTAACTGGCTCGTTATCAAGTTGATTCAAAATAAATTGGAAGCTTCGTTTTACATAATATTTTTTAAAAGTAGCAATTATGCCTTGATCCAATGGCTGAATAGGACTCGTTGTATTAGGTGGAAGAAACGCCATTTTCACATTTGGATGTTCTAAATTCGGATGCGACGGAGCATTATCAACAATCAGCAGAACTTTAAAATCAAGTCTCGTTTGCTTCAAATAAACTTTTACTTTTTTGTCAACTTGGATGATAATGCATGGTCGACAATTAAACTAGCAATTTAAACAAAAAATTAATTTTTTAAATTGAAATCGTATAAAAAATTCATATGAAAAGTTGTACTAAAAAACCGCATAAGTTTAAAATCGCATAAAAAAAAGTCGCATAAAAACAGAATTGAGTGTAATTTCTAATTAAATGATTATTAATTAATAAAATAAAAATAAATAATATGTAATTGATGATCGCTAAAACATTATTTTATGTTTTGAAATAATGCAAAAGGTAATGATGTATCATTACAAGGTAACCCATGAATATCCAAATATTATGTTTCAAAATAATGTTGAAAGTAAGGAGTATGCATTACAATGTAATGAATTACGTAGCCAACTAGTGGTAACTCATTACTCAATGTTTCGAAATAATGCTGAATGTAAGGAGTATTCATTACAAAATAATGCATTATGTAACCCATTATCGGCAATTCATTACTTTGTGTTGGAAAATAATGATATAGGTAAGAAGATACATTACAAGGTAATGCATTACTTTATCGCACCCATTACCAAAGTTTTGCTGGACGTGTTCACTAAACTTATGAAGTTTTCTTCAAAATGCGAATGAAAAATTTCTTAAACTTCATGGAAAAATCTTATGACGCTTAATGAAACTATTTTTAATGAAATTATTTCATTAGGTGTATGAAATGTTTAATAACTTATTTTAAACTTTTCATTAAATTTGATAAAAAAAAATTTAGAAAAAATTATGGCTGTTTGAAGTTCAAAGCAAATTATAAATAGAGTAGAGTTCAGTTATAAGGAAATCGAGGGGACCAAAACTTTTTGTTCGTACTACTTTCTACAAAAACTGGTTGCCGTGACCAGTAGGACCATTTTATAAATAATGAGCACAAAAACCGACATTTTCAACTTTACCTATTTTGATTTTAGTAAAACTTGTTATAAATATTCTCCTGGTTAATATGGTGTTTACATATTTTTTCTTTTTCCAAAATTCGTTATAGTTCGCGTTTAGTTTTTGGGTTTTGTTTTTCACATATAATTTTGTGTGGTCACCGACTTGTGAAAGTAATTGTCTATTAATTAAATAAAAGACAAAATAAAATATTCAAATTTAATAAAGATGGAAAGTGTGTTTGTAAACTAAATGTTTATAGAGATTTATAATATAGTGTGATCAAATTGTAAAGAAATATACGTTCAGGTAGACAGACTAAACCGAAAGACAAGGACACACATCTTAGGTAGTTTTGTATGTCTCCTTTATCTTATTGCAGAAAAAGGGTTGTATATGTCATATTTTGTTATATTTTTCATTTCGTTTTATGAATTATATACAGCATTTGCCTTCCTTTAAAAGATGGCATCATTTAGGCAACCATTGATGTAAGTGTAAGTAGTTATGTAATATATAATTTAATTTTTAGTCCACTAAGCTAATTTTCAGCAAAAGATTTTGCTGACTTTAGCAATTTTTTGCAAACACCCTTCTGACTAAAATTTTGCTGACTCAGCAAACTACTAACTTTTTTTTAGTGTATCAATTACAACATATAAAAATTTCAAGTTGGGAATCAGAGGAGTTCAAAAATAAACCGAATTTTTCTGAAATTATTTTTTATATTTAGTAAAAACTTTGTATACAGTTCTAAAAAATGTTGCTGTGTAGTATCTGAATATGATAAAACAACCCTAATTTGAGTTGACTTTGGAAATATATGAGTTCATATGTTTAATATGTATTAAATTTAATTACTTCGTTTTTATATATAAAGTTATAATAAAATTAAAATGTAAAAATTGTATCGTGTCCATTAGACAGACTCACGGAAAAAAGTTTGTTTTGATTAAGGGAAAAAACGAACAACATTTTTGCTCAGGAGTATTAATTGACCCTTATAATACAAATAGGCTGGGTCCGGTAATTATCCCGAGGGGTTAATTTTTTTTATGGAACAACCACAGGGTGTCTTGATTATTTGTTTACCCATATATGTATGTGAAAATACTAATTTAAACACTCCGATAATGGAATGAAACATTGATACAAAATGGAACGATATGGAATGGAACGAGAAACGAGTGGAATCGGAACAGTTGACACATTTGTATTAGCGGTACGTGTAACGTATGTCAAGTTTTGCAAAAATTTTGTCCGTTTATCGATATCTCGCCTAGTTTTGGAGAAACATACTAGCTATTTTATAAAATCACGTTTTTTTTAAATGGCCAATATATACGAAACTAAACGAGATAGGGCAAAACAGAAAAAAAAATTTTCTCAGCAAGACAATACAAATGGGCTACGTCCGGAAAAAAAACCAAGTATTCCTTTTTTTACAAAGCGGAAACATGGTGATTTATTTTTTTTTTTTTTTTTACTGTTAATATAAATTTAGATAATCCGATAAAATAAAGTTTGGACCCAGTTCAATACAATTTCGTTGCCTGTAACTCATATTCCAATTCCACTCGTTCCCTATTTCAAATAGTTCTTCATGTTCCACTCATTCTCAGTTAAATTAAAGCTCGTTCCCTATATTAAGCACTAAAAGCCCACTCAACCCATATCGCTTTGAATTCAAAATATTTTAAATGCCATCCATACAATGACATCTTTAAAAAATTTATTTATTTTTACTTTCCAACCCTGGTTTTTTTTTTTTAAACAAATGCTTTTTTAATCAATTGCAACAAATTTTGTTTTTCATTCGTTTGATTTTATTATAATTAATAATGATTTTTCTAATGTAAAATATGTATTTCATTATCATTTAATGGTAATGAAGGTTTTTTAATTTTCATTAGTATCAACTAATGGTAATGAAATTTCAATGGTAATGAAAAATTCCCAAGTATGATATAAAAGATATCAACGCATGTTCCGACATATCCCTTTTTTTATTGATATTTTGGGGAAAAAAAAATGTGTTTTTAAGTTTTTTGTACAGAGATTTTTGTTATTAAATGTAAATTTTATATATTTTATCTTTAGTCGATTTAAGTAAACCGGTGGTTGAGCGTTTGTGAAATTCGCAGTAGTTCGCGTTTTACCAAAAATACATAATGGTGCGAAAACTATCATATCAATTTCGGTATCGCAATTTTTGTTTGAGCAAGTACATCATCTATATGTGAAAATAATTTGGAAGTTTGCTCTGGACCAAATTTTGAGAAAAATTTTAAATTAATCTAACCTGCAAATATATTCGGTTTCTAGATATTGTATGTATGAAAATAAAGCTTATTAGAAACCAATCCACTGCGTGTTTTTTTCGCGGTGTTACTTTACTTGTATGCAGTATTTTTGCTTTTATATATAAATATATATACATAGATCCATTTTTGATCCATTTTTAAAACAAAAACTATAAAATGCTTAAATCGCTAAACAAAAATCATACCGCCAAATATAGTGGTAATTATGCCTCCAAATAAGTAGTAGCAACTTGAAATTCTGTCGACTTGTAGAAATTTTTGCCAAATTGAATTTTTGCTAAAACGTGAACTGGTGTGAATTTCGAAAAAAAGCTGATACACGTATTTACTTAAATCGACTAAAGATTAAAATATGTAAATTTGACAACATGTTTTGAAAAACTAAAAAAAAATACCTTTCCAAAAAATGGTCCAGCTGACGGAATCTCATTACTAGACACGAAATATTTTAGAAAACTATTTTTTTTCCATATAAGGCTATAAAAAGTAAACCGCGATAATTTTGGAAAGCATGCATTTTTTACCAGTTTCATGAAATTGGGTTTATGGTTTCTTATTTGCAGGAAATTACATTAAATATTTTTAATTCGCAAAATTACAAAAAAACTTAAATCAACTTTATTTTTTCATGATAAAAGAAAAAAAAAAAAGTTGTTATTTTTATAATTTTTATAATTTTTACGAAGCAAACAGTTAAGGGGTTAAAGTGCGAAAAACTATTTACTCGAAATTTTTAATTTGTATGCACTTAATAAATTTAGTCCGTCGTGAAGGTTCCCTCAAAGATACTTAACTACGCTCTCAAGTCATGTTTTTTATAAAAAAATTGCTAAACAAATAATTTAATTTTGAAAATTTTTTAAAAAGTTGATAAAATGTTTGCGTTAAAAAATTTTAAAACGACTTTTTGCTATTAATTAAGAAACTCAATTCACGCAATACGCTAAATTATTTCAAATATAATTGCGAATGTCACACGCAAAAACATAAATTTTCATAAAATAAAAGCCAACAGTTTTATAAGTGTGTGATGTTCGCTTCCCGTTATTGATGCGCTGACATCAGTTTGGTATACTATATTAAATTATTCAATTTTTTAAATACTGTTCTCAAAACTCAGTTCTATTACAAGGCGCAAAAACCCTATGGAAAAATCAGTGAAAGTTTAAAAATCGGAACACTTTGGTTTCACTTGTTAACCACTATACAACTTATCACCAAACAGTGATATGAAAATAACTTTCTTTAGTGAATGTATCTCTCAAGTCTACACTGAGAGAATTGTCGACATGATATCAATAAATTTTTGCATTAGATCTAAGAAATGTCTCTGGAACTCGTCCATTCAAACTTTTTATTAAATTAATGCAGCTTTTCATAATATTTTATGAAAAACTTCATTTTATTTATTAAAAATTGCACGAGTCTTATGAAAAAGTATCATTAAAATCAGATTCATAAAAAATAATGAAGTTTTTCATGCGGTTTAGTAATTTTTTCATTCCTTTGTGAAGGAAACTTCATTAGTTTAGTGAAACATTTCATTAAAACTCGTCCAAGAAAATTCTCTCTGTGAAAATTAAAAACCATGTGCAAAAATATTAAATGAATGAAAAAACTCTTGTAAGTTTTAAGAAACTTTTCGACTTTTAAATAACCATCAAATCTTTTGGTGAAGACTTTTCAACGTGAAACTTTGCATGTCCTAATTTTTATATATAGAAGCAATTCCATTTAATATCACCGTGAAATTAATCGATGTTTTCCAATTTTGTTAAAATTTTGCGGAAGTGAACGCAAGTATTAACAAATTTTTTTTTTTTTGAAAAACTCTGGCAACCCTATTGCTTCAAATTGTGGGTTAGGGACTTCACTTAAAAGGTCATAACTTTTGATGTGTAAATAATATCGACAAATTTATTTTTGCATAAGAACGGCTAGGTTTTGGGGTATAAAGAAATAATTAAAAAAAAAAAAATTAACACATTTTTTAAAAATAAAAATTTTTGAAAAAAACTTACTTAGTGAGATATCAGAAAAAATGTAGAAGTATGTACACCAGACAATGTTTTTTTCTTTTTTTTTTTTTTTTTAATTGTTGCTATTGAAAAACTACTATTACTATTACTATTGAAAAAAAAACATTTTCTGGTGTACATACTTCTACAATTTTTCTGATATCTTACTAAATAAGGAGCTTTTCACTCTGAAATTTTCAGGGTGTTTAGAACACATGTGTAGCTATTTGCATAAAAATTTAAAAAAATGGGACTTTTCCCAAATATTGATTTTAAAGTTTTTTTTTTAACAATTTCTAAAAATTTTGTTTATTTATTTTTTTATACCCCAAAACCTAGCAGTTCTTATGCAAAAATAAATTTGTCGATATTTTTTACACATCAAAAGTTATGACGTTTTAAGTGAAGTCCCTACCTCACAATTTGAAGCTAGAGTTTTCAAAAAAAAAAAAAAAAAAATTTATTTTATTACTTGCGTTCACTACCGCACACACTCACAAAATTTTATCAAAATCGGAAAACAACGATTAATTTTACGGTGATATTAAATGGAATTGCTCATAGTCTACCCAGGAAAACTTGCTATTACCATAGAATAGGAAATGGAAGAAGAAAACAAGAATCAGAAGTACTTATAGTTGAGGCCAAGAACACCTGATTTTAACATGGGGGTGTCATAGGAGGCAAGGCCTTGCCTTGTGCTTACATATAGGGACAAAAATAAGACGTTACAAAAATGTAGTGAAATCACCAGTTACACATAAGTACTTATTTCATTTCTTATTTGTAGCATCAAAAGTAATGCTTAAAGCCATTATATGACGTATTACTTGTAAGGATGTTAATAAGTAGTTATTTATAGGTGCAAAAATAAGAACGTATTAACATGTACCTAAATAAGAAGGTATTAATAGGCAATAAAATAACTAGTTATTAATAAGGACAATTATAACTAGTTATTAATAGGTCCTAAAATAACTACTGATTTTAGTCATTACAAGGAAGGACTATAATAACTGCTTACCAGGAAGAAGCTATATATTTGTTTGCTTAAATAAATTGCATTTAAATTATTAATTATGATATATTATGAATCTTTATAAATATACCTTACAAAAAAGTAGTTACTTATTACCTTACAAGTACCTTATTTCTTTGGCCCTTCCTAATAAGCAGGTATATAACACAATATTAGTAAGACATAATTGTTTAGCTTCAAAAATAAGTAGTGATGTATGTTCATATCAGTAAGGTATTATTTCAGACCTTCAAAATAACAACAAATGTAATGGATAGTCATTACTACGAAAGGTCTGAAATAAGTGATAATAAGTAACTTATTATTTTTGCTATTCCAAATAAGCAGATATTTAACACAATATTAGTAAGGCGTTGTTTTTTATCTTACAAATAAGCAGTTACATGTATTCATATTAGTAAGGTATTATTTCGGACCTTCAAAATAACAAAAACTGGAATGGATAGTCATTACTTTGGAAGGTCTGAAATAAGTCCTACCCATTACCAAAGTTTTGCTGGGTACCTAACCATGTCCATCGTTTCTCTCAATTCTAAAACACGGGTTCAACGTGTGTCGGAAATAGCTTATACAACTTGATGTGGTCCCATTTAAATTTTTTCAATTTATAATATAATAAATAAAGGCCACTATGGTTTAAAGAATTATAATCTAAAAAATTTTGTTAGTTATATTTCGGGAAATTAAGCAAAATTTGGTAAAAATAGTAAAATATTGTACAATTTTGAAAAAATATTCAATTTATATAAAATAAGGACAATTCAAATAATATAATTTACAATTTACCATTTAAAAACCGTTAAAAATATTATTTTCATAAATTTTTCCCCTAAAATTTTTTCTTTTGAAAAGTTTTTCGTGAATTTTTTATTTTCAAATTATTTTAGTAATTTTTTTTCAGACAGATTTTTTTGTTTCACAAAATTTTTAACTTTCGTGCAAATTTCTTAGTTTTTTGCAATTAACGATTGTAAACCATGTGTGAACAGAATTTCGGTTGATTTTTTGTACATATAATTTGATTTCATAATTGAATTGCAGTTTACCAAAGGAATTACGTTTATACATTATACTCTAAAGTTTTCAATTGAAAAAAGATTCGGTTACAACTTATCTTAAACTATTCGGTATCCGTGTCTGCCAGCTATAAGTGCGACGAATAAAACAACATTGTAAAATTGTTTTCATTACACATACGTTTAAATAGATATATGACTGTGTATTAGGACGTTACACATACGTTTAAATAGATATATGACTGTGTATTAGGACGTTACACTATTTCCAACACTTCTTTAAATTTGTGCAAGTCTTAAAGAACCAAAGATTTTTTAAATTTTTTTCAGATTTATACGGTATTTACGATATTTGAAATGGATTTTGAGTAAAAACATTATTAAACAATTTTGTTTTCACTAAATCGTATGAATTATTACTCAAAAGTTTCAGTCTACAAAAAATATTCGGGTTATAAAATATTTGTTAAATGATCACTCTGATGACCTTAGAAGAACAACTTATACATAGAAATAAATCTGTAAAAATAGCAGAAAAATCTACTAGGAAATAGTTAAAAACTGCTTAGTAGAAAAAACTGCTTAAACTAGCAGATGTTTTGGTAAATACTAATAAAATAAGAACAGCAAAAATAAAACTGCTAACTTTACAAAATTTTCATTATATTCGAGTTGAATTTTAGTTAATTGAAAATAGTAATTTATGCTGCTATTATTTGCAAAAACTTTTAGTAAATATTTGTAGACATAAAACAGCAAACAAATACTGTAATATCAACAAAACTTTTGCTTTATTTACCTTAAATTTAGTAGAACGAAAATAAAAGTATATTTTGCTAAAATCAACAGAAATGTTTGCTAAAAAATTTTAGATTTGCTAAAAAATTTTAGAAGGCAAATTTTTATTCGCATTAAAGAAAAACTTTAAAAAGGTCACATTTTTTTGTAAATTTTTTACTGATTTTAGCAGATTAATTTGTTACTTTCAATTAACTAACATTTAGCTTTAATATAACTAAATATTTGTAGATTAAACAGATTAATTTTTGCTATTATCATTTTTCACTCTGGTGAGCTCTAGCGACTTACTTTGGTATCGGAGACCCCAAAATTATGATTGTTTTTTATAGTACTATAATTTATCTATCCAAAACAGTAACAATTATATTTTTGAGATTTTTTTTGGTCAAGTTATGAACAATTTTCGTGTACCTACCCGTTTTTTCCTTTGAAAATTATGCAAAATTTTGCAATTTTATTCTGCAAAGTCATTTTTAACTAACAACGTTTACTAATTTTTTTCTATCAGTGTAAAAAATTCGAAAATTTCAAAACTCAAACACAAATCAAATTTCAGAATTTTTACATCTAAGGTCACCAGAGTGACCCTTAAATTAATAACTTATACCCCAAATAAATTTGTTTAATCGTCTGAAACTCTTGAGAGAGAAAAACTATTTATTTTCATAACCCAAGTAAAAATGATAATATACTGCAGAATATATATTCATACAAAATTATATAAAACTATATAGCAAATATTATATTATATCTGTCTTTATAGTATACTTCATATAGTGCATGATATATAAATATCCAATAACATATCGGCCTATATATGATTACGTATGTCACATGTAAGTGCTTGTTTTATATACAATTGCATCAAATTGGATTTAATTTTATCACATTATATATAATTTGATATATTTGGATACGAACAGAATTCGGATACAAATGTACCAATTTTGATACAATTAAAAGTTCTCATTTTTCGGATTTTAGTATATGGGTAATTTTCAAAATCCTTTCATTTTATGAAAAAAAAAAAAATCAAATTTTTTTTGATGGCACATTAATGACACTTTGTGCACTTGAAGCAGTAGGCATAATAAACTTAAAACCGCTCGCGTGCATCAATTTGGACAAGGGCCGCGAAAGTTATAGCGGTTTAAAGATGCAAATTAAAAAAAATTTTCAAAATTACAATTGCTTGTAAATTTCAAAAGTTGTTGGCGGTATGTATTGAAATCATTACCATCTTTAAAACTGCGTTTAAATTTTTGATTTATCTCTTCAGCGTAAAGAGATATAGGGATCCAAAGTTTTTTTTTGATGCCTAAATTACACTATTTTTAAAAATAACATAGTAAATTATAATTGAAAAAAATTTCAAAAATATGCGTCACATTTTGCCAACAATGCTAAAGTTTTCGCAGTTTTTTTTAAGGTAATATCTTAATTGGTTTAGAAAATATAGGGGTTTGAATATAATATTTTTTATAATTTTTATAAACAATTTTAGTATGAAAGAGATAAAATTATTTTTTTTTTGTGACAGCACATCAATGATGTTTTGTACAATTGAAATACTAAACATAAGAATTTTAAATCCGTTAGCGTGGATCAATTTGAGCAAGGGCCGCGAAAGTTATAGCGGTTTTTAAAATTTTTTGGGGTCATTTTTAAACGAGAATTTTAATTATTTTCAAGAATGTGGTATGCTGGAATGGAACAAGCTGGAAAAAAAATAAAGTATACCTTTAAATTTTTTTTTTTTATATTTATTTTTTAAATTTATTTTGGATTAAAATTTATAAAAAAAAATTTATAAAGATTTTAGTATAAACTAGCATAAATTAAATTATTTATATTATTAAAGTTTAAGCGACTATAACAATACATAATTACAAAAAAACGAGTAGGTATTTATTTATTTTTGTTTGTTTTCTTTTCTTTTCCAACAACTGAATATTTGTTTGGAGTTAAGCCATAATGAATACAAGGTGGATTTTTAGTGCACTGTGGACAACTTAAGTAATTAAGATACAGCGATCCTTTCTCTTTGTTTGTCCAAATAATCTGGTGGACTTTCTTTGTATTTGGAGCTTGTTGAGAATTTTTTATAAGCAGCTTATCGATGTTTTGCATGTCGTTTTCATTAATTACAGACATATTTATTTTTGAGCTATTAGCAGAAATAATATTAACCATATCTTGAGCAGATGTTACGTCTTTTCCAAAAGACACTGCTCTATCACAAAGACCCTTCACGGAACCACCAACGCCATCAGCAACACTTTTACCATGGCCAGATGTTGTGAAATTCCACGAAGCAAAATTTAACTTAAGAAGCTGACAATGATATTCAAAAAGGAAGAAATTGTTTTTGTTTTTGTATTGAGTCGATGGGCCATCACTTTGAAAATGAAGAGTCTTTAAATGTGGAACATGTCTTTTAAGAAGTTTTAAAATAGGACCCAAATGGGCCCATATAGCAGCAGCGTCATGACGCAAACATTCTGACGCTGTGCAAAATGAAATACATTTTATTGTGTTCGATATTTTGTCTTTATAAAAAAAAGCTCCCGTATGAAGAGAAACTTGTTTTTTGGAAGCTCCAAAATGAGCACTTTGAATTTCAGTTGCGCATTTGCAATAGTAGTTTTCTGAAAAATCTATAACTAATAATGCTTCATTGCAATCCAAATTAATTTTAATGTTATCAATAGACTTATATTGATGGCCAGTATCATATACGTGTTTTAAATAAACTGCAGTTCTCGAGTTCAACTCCTCAACCAATTCTTTTACGTTACATTCGATTATATGCTTAGATGTAATTTTTACGTGGTAGTTTACATTTTTTGCTCCAATTCTATCTACCGTTTTTTGGCTCCATTGATAATAAAAGGTTGACATAGAATAATTATCTGGCAAAGGTATACGTTTATCCTTACAAATCTGACAATCACCGTACATACAATCTTTTGAGCTTGAATTACAAGTTACGGAATTTGTAAAGGCAGTTGTGCTAGCTGAACTAAAAATCTTTAATCTAGATAGTTTCTGTATCATGAAATTAAAATTAGCGTGTTGTTTGCATAAGCAAGTGTCGCGTGCTGTCATTTTTTTAGAAATAATATAAAATGGTTTAAATCTGAAAAATGTTGTTAATGAAATTTTCGACCTAGTTTCACTACGAAACTTTTTGTATAAATTGTAACTGTATCTTGCAAATACCTCTTACGCATGGTCTTTCCAAATTTTTTAATAAAGTCACGTTTTCCCGGGGCAAGTGAAGAATTTTCATCCTTTTCCAGAAACTCTTTATTACATTTTTAATTGTTTTTGGTTTGTTTGATCTACTTACTTTTAGATTAGTACTGTTTAAGTGCTTCTTTTGCAAATATGGACTGACTAAATTTGATACACGTTGTGAGAGTTTATGCTTTTTTATGATTCTTCCAGACACAACTTTAGAAAATATAGCTTTTTCTTTCTGCTGGCCAACTTTCTTAAGATTTTCCGTTAATTGACTTTCCAATACTTCGCAAAACATAAGCCGTTTGCGGACTGCCTCATGGCCTTGTCGCATTGTGTTTTTTACTTTTTTTTCTGGAGTTGTTTCCTCTGCTTTTATCGCTCTGTAATATTTTTGCTTCCAAAACCGAACTTCCTTTTTCTTTTCTTCCATGGCCACTTCAAGGTTTTTAACTTTTCTACGTAAAGCTTGTTCTCTTTTTCGAGCGGATTTAAGTTGTTTTTCCATTGACATAAACGAATTCAAATCCTTTTCCTTACAGTCATCACTAATATTTAATATACAAGTATTACATTCTAAAGTTTGTTGATCATCCTCTTCGTTATTGGAGTCATCAAAATCGATAGTGTTACTTATTTCTGGCTGTTCCTTTTCATTTTCAATGTTATTTCTGACATCAGTACCGCTGTGCTCATCCAAAAGGCTTTCATGAAGTTGGCTTTCTTCGCATTCAAAATCACTAGCTCCTAATACTTTTTTGATTAAAAGTTCCTCAACATTTTCATTTGTAACATCTACAAATTGATGTTTTTGTTGCAGTCTTTTCAATTTTGTTGGTTTATCCCGAACTATCACTTTGTCTGACTTAACACGTTTACTTTTACGTAAATTTCGTTTAATTTCATTTTTTTTCTTTTGACGTTCGGATGCAATTTTTCGCTTTTCCCGCAGTTTTATAGCTTTATTAGATACCATATTCCTGATTAAAAGTTGAAACGTTTATAAACTTTTTAAAATTATTTAGTGAACTGTCAAAAATGATTTCTTTAAACAAAGAACAAGGGTTACATGTCATAATGTTTCTATGCACAGGTGATTAAAATTTGAGTCTATTTACCATAATTAATAATTCCGTTTAAAATTGAAAAAAAAAAAAACAAATTAAGTAATGTAAATGGATCCAAAAATTGTTTAATGGCTTGATTATATAATGTTTATAAAAATAACAAAGTACATACAAATTCGATAAAATTTTAAAAATATCCATCACATTTTGAGAACAATACAGAATATTTTTAATTTTTTCTATTGCTTTAGAAATAATGGTGGTTTAATATCATATTGTAAATATTTTGTATGAAAATATTTAATACTTGTGATGAAAAAGTTACATTGTTTTAACGGCACATCAATGAAGCGTTGTACACGTGATATACTCAACATAAGAAACTGAAATCTGTTCACGTGCATCATTTTAATCAAGGGCCCGCAAAAGTTATAGCAGTTTAAAATTTTTTATGAGTAATTTTTAAACTAGAATTAGAATCATTTCCACGAAAGTGGTATCGTTTTATGACTTAATTCGCTAAAAACCAAATGCAAAACTTCGTTTTAATCTTTAAGTGGATTTATAACTGGTCAACTTAGTGTTCCATGTCCTTTTGAAATATTATTTTTTTTTTAAGAAAATCGCGATTTTCGCGAAATCTATAGCAGATAAACAATTTTTGATGGCATAACTAAAATAAGCACGACCAAATTGATAGAATGTGACATAAAGAACACTTATTTGTTTTACTAATTATTTATTCTATTAAGTGATGCTGAATAAGATCAATAAAATATTGAAAGATCCATATACGCCTTATTCCTCAAAATTTTTTTGCGGCCTCTTGGTTGTTGGTAACACTATTAAAGCTATTAAGATTTCTCTATTTACTTCAGCATTGTCATCAACGGTTTGAGTGTGCCCAGGCAAAAACTCTTAAATTAAGATTATCGCGTAATTCACTTACGATGACATTTGATCAAAATTTTTGCACACTAAATTGTTTAATAGTTATCGACACAAATATTTATGGATAAAAACGGTAACGTTAATGCTTTATTCCGCTAAAAAACAAATTAATTAAAAAATCAGTTTTTGCACAATTATGGAAAAATGCGAAAAACACAAAACTGCAACATTTCAGAGCGGCCTTTTGCACATATGTGTAAAATGGTATAATATTACGATCACACCATATTCGGACCATCTGACACTAAAACTATGAATGTGCCTCGCGAAAATAACAGTTTTTTAAAAAAATCACGTTTTTTTTTCATGTTTGTGGAACCCTAACTCTGGTTGTGTTAATGGCACATTATCGCGACATGCACCAAACTTTAGTTGTCTTTTATAAACACTTTCTTAACATACGATACGTAAAGGGCCGCGCATTTGCTGGCCAATCATTTCAAAAAAAGTAAATATCGAAAAAATTTGGTTTCAAAATATTACCACCATATAACTTTTTACATATTGGTGGCACACCTTCCTTACATATAGTGTAAATTACTTCAAGTGTAGTGAGTTTATATTCCATGATTTAGACTTCTACGTCATAAGCTGCAAATAATATACCCTTTAGACTGACAAATTTTGACGCTGACTCAAACGATTTTTTAAGAAATTTTAACTTTGAGCGTACATAACTACGAGCCTGTTGCCTCAAATGTTCTGAAAATTTGCCAAAAGAATGTTTTTTAATCGTTAACAAAAACCCGTAAACCGCTATGCTCTAAGTTAAAAAATACAAAAGTTATTGCAAAATTAAGTCAGTTTCATCAATATGAAAAAATTTTGAAAATTACCCATATATGATACGAAAATTCACAAAGTATTTTGATACTTGGATTCTTAAAAATCTTTTGGACCATGAGCATTAATATTCTAATTAAAGAGTTGTAAAGGCTAAAAAAATGGAAATGGTGAAACGCCCTTGTGCACGCGTACTTTTCTTTTTTAGCAAAACATCCTACTGCGTATTTGTTTGTCGTTATTTTCCTTTCTTTGAGGTAAAATGTTTCAAAAGTTTTTCTTCCTTTTATTTTGTAATTTTCTTTGTAGAACAACATTATTTTTTTCGCTGATTAGTTTTTCATTTTCTACTTCATTCTCGTTTTGCTTTTAGCAATATGAAGCAGCAAAATTAAATGTTTATATAGTCGCTCGATGTTACAAAAAAAAGCGCGCCATGTTTGTGCTTTGAACAGAAAACTACAAAATGAAACAAATACTTTTTATCTACACTCATACACTGATACACTCACAAAAAATAAACCTGTAAAAATAGCAGAAAAAGTTACTTAAAAATTGTAAAAAATTATGTTCCGGAAAAAAACAGTTTTTTTTTTGCTTAATATTAGTAAAATGAGAATAACAAAAATAAAACTGTTAAATTTAAAATTTTATTCGAGATGAGTTTAAGTTAATTGAAAAAAATCAATTTAAAAAATATTTGTAGACTAAAACCAGCAAATAAAAACTGTAGTGAGCCCCGCTAGGCTAATTGGTAGCGTGCTGGCTTATCAGTGCGGGCGTCGTGAGTTCGATTCCCATAAGGGGCACTGGTCTGTTTTCGCTACAACGCGCCGAAAGCCATAGCAGCTACCCTATGGGGAATGAGGAGTCAATTGTCCTAAAAGTCACTGGTTAAAGAAGGACGTATCACAGGACTGGTATAATTTAATACTGAAGTGGGTTAAGCAGTGTCAATTGTCCTAAAATTACCAATTCTGTGACTGGTAAAGGGAGGACATACCACTTAACCAGAATGCTTATTAACAATAAAAAGCCAGTTGGCCAGAATTTTATCCATTGGAAGCTGTTTAGTTTTCGTTTATTTTTTACGACATGTCCTCTTTTCGACAGTCTTGTGGTATGCCCATCTTTGGTTAGTCCTGTGGCATGCCACTATGTGGTTTAAAGCAGGACAAATGACCCCCTCCTATGACAAGCCAATGTTAAAGTTGCCAGTTGTTTACATAGGTTAGGGTTTAGCAGAGGACCGGTCTCTGGCACGAAGGGGCCGATCCTGTGGCGTACGCAGAACCGGTCCCATTCCCCTTAGGGTAGTGCTCGGTTAGGGTAATAGTATATAATTTGTAATTACACGATTATACATTAATAAAAAAAAAACTGTAATATCAAATTTTTTTTTGCTATATTTAACTTGAATTTAGTTAAATACAAATAACAATATGTTTCGCTAAAATCAATTTAAATATTTGTTAAACAATTGTAAATTGCTGATTTCAGAAGAGTAAAATGTTATTCGCTTAAAAAAACATCTTAAAAAACTTTGGAAATTTCACATTTTTTAATATGTAGATTTTTTTTTCTACAAATATTTTGGAAATTTTTTGCTGATTTTAGCAGATTAATTTGCTACTTTCCAGTTACTAACATTTAGCTCAAATATCAATAAATTGTTTGTAGATTTAACATATTTAATTTTGCTATTCTTATGCTACAATTATTTAGCAAAAAAAATTTCTAATATTAGCAAGTTAATTTTGAACTAAATTTTAGCAGTTTTAACAAAAAATTAATTACGATTTTATTGTGCAAAATTTTTTCCGCAATAGATTTGATATCAATATAAAATAAACTAAAATCTTTTTAATAATTTTGAAGGAAAAATTTCATAATGCTTTTAGTTAGTTTGTAAATTTATAAAATGTTTCTAGAATTCTAACAAGAGGAGTCTCCCGATGGGTTCTCTCCGATCTTAATGAAATTCGAATATATGATATATGATGTTTAGGGGTTAAAAAGTGTGGTCAAAATTACCCAATTTTTTCGTTTTTTCGGCTTATTTCGAATACTTTTAGAGAAATTTTAGACAAATGGGGTATCAAATCAAAGAGCTTTTGGAGACATGGCCAATGACTTTAAAGTATTTTTGTTATTAAAAAAATGTGTCCCGACATTCGTAATTGTTCGGCTGTTATGCGACGGTTCAATAAGCCCGTGACTTTTCGAACTTCCCTCGTAGTTATATGAAATGCAACACTGCTCCCATCAAGTACCATCTGTTAATAGACTACTGTCAAATTTTGAGCAAGTTCCGTCATTTACTTTGCGTTTAGCAGCTGTTCAAAACGTACAACCTCGTGGATCTTTTTAAAAATGGAAAAAGGTGAATTTCGAGTGCTCATTAAACATTATTTTTTGCGAAAATCTAACCAAGGAAAAGCTTCATAAATACTATGGGGACTCTGCACAATCGATTTCAATGTTAAAAAAGTGGTTTACTGACTTTCGTTGTGGTCGCACAAGTACAAATGACGCTTAACGTTCTGGACGGCCAATTGAGGTCAATACACCCGAAAATGTCGAAAAAAATCCACGATATGGTGTTGGCCGATCGAAGAGTGCGTGAGATTGTTGATGCTATATGCATTTCATATGGCAGTGTGGTTTCGATTTTAAATGATCAGTAGGGTTTAAGAAAGCTGTCTGCAAGATGGGTGCCGCGTTTGCTCTCAATTGACCATAAACGTAATCGTGTGACAACTTCAAAGGATTGTTTGGAGTTGTTTAACCGCATCCACATCGATTACCTTCAAAAGGGAAAAACAATAAACGGCGAATATTATGCCAACTTATTGGAACGATTTAACGAGGATTTAAAAAAAAACGACCCCATATGGCCAAGAAAAAAATTCGTTTTCATCAAGATAATGCACGGGTCCACACATGTGCAGTCTCAATGGCAAAATTCCATGAATTGGGCTACGAATTGGTACCTCATCCGCCATATTCTCCGGATTTAGCCCCCAGTGACTATTTCCTATTTCCAAACCTAAAGAAATGGCTCGGTGGAAAGAGATTTAGCTCCAACGATGAAATTCTTGAACGTTGGACTAAGTGTATTAAGCTAAAAGGAGATTATGTTGAAAAATAAATTTGTGTTTCATTCAAAAAGTCACGGACTTATTGATCCGCCCTCGTACATAGTCAATATTGCCATCAAAAATTTCGTTTTCTCGAGTACATCAAAACTGCGTTCAAAAAAATCTCAATTCAATTAGTTTAAGACATGTTTCCATACAAAAATGTACTAACTTCGGCCCCACCTTTTAGCCCTTAAACATGAGATTGGGCAGCTAAAAAATATCACATGTCCCTTATTTTTTTTTTCTTTATCAAATATCCAAATTTTATTAAGATCTGAGAGAACCCATCGGGAGACCGCCCTTATAAGTTCATTTCTATACGAAACAATACCAAGCATAAAATATCCTATATGCCAAAGTTATTTCTAACAGTGTAGTTAAAAGCACGCACACAGGGTGGTTGATTGACTTTATGGCGGCGGTGATGGATATAATGCTGATGATGGGTTGGAAATTGTGTTAAGGCTGGCTTTACTAAATGAAAAATGATTTTTAACTAGCGGAATATTGGTTGAAACCCCAGAAAGTAAATTATGGTAAATGACCTTTTTATATTTTCGGTTAGTTTAAATTCAGGAAAATGTATTAGTATTCAATAGTTAGAAACTAAAGTAGAGTTTCAATTTCATATTTACAGGTGAAAAATTGATTTCAGAAGCGGTTTTTTTTCTTTGTTTAACAGCACCGCTTTGCTTTATAATCCATTTCACAATAACTACACTCACAATATTTTAACAGGAACTGATTGTAGTTTATTTAAAAAGTAATCAGTAAACTTTGTTTTTTAAGGAATATACATTTCAAGAAATATTTTGTTAAACTTATTTTACCTTTTATTATAAAACAAACTGCACATAAATACTGTTTCTCTGTAACAGTTATTATTTTCATTTAAAATTTTCTTTTTACAAAAAAATCTTTATTTAATCAGAGTAAAAATTAAAGAAAAAGTGTTGTTTGTAATAACTTGGGAGTTCATTTTTGATAGTTAAAATAAAGTAGAATCGTTTGTTTTTACGGATTTTTAAGTAATTTCAACATAGTTAAAAATAAATGAAAAAAAAACATTTTATTTAAAAGAAAAGAGAGTCGACCTGTTTTTAACTATATGTTTAGTAGTTTTAAAGTACATATTCCTTTGATTTTAACGACAAAATATTGTGAGTGCTGTAAAGTGAAAGCAACATGAAAAATTAGTAAAAGTTACTAAAATGTTAGTTAATTTTGTATAATTTTAGTTCATTTAGTAAAATCTTTGTAAATTTAGTAAAACTGAAATTTAGTATACCCTTAATGGAAATCGATTTGCTAACATCGGCCAATTTTTTTTACTTGAAATTAGTAAATTTGATTGTAATGAAAATTTATTTTTTTTTTTCCAATTATTTTCTTTACATTTTAGGTTTAAAAAATGTTCAACTTAAAAAAAACTTTTCTCACATCTTGTAAAAATGGAAACTATTTAAAAATATTTTTAATTTAATTTAAATTTTAGCAACTCGGATTTAACCCTGAAACCGAAAAGACCACCTCCGGTCGGGATATTTTAAATTGATCATAAATGCGCCTACGAGTGTTTTAGAATAAAAAAATTAAGCTATTTAGACAGAAAACAATATTTATTTTCTTGTTTACAGTGCACGGTTTGACAGTGAGAAAGTGTTAAAGTGTCATATTTTAAAAAGTATGGACTGATTTTTATGAAATTGTCCAAAAAGATTATGTTTAGCAGTAGTACACTCAAAAAAAAAGTCAGTAAAGTCAGCAATTTTTTTTTGCCTTGCAGAAAAATTGCAGTTATTAGCAAATTTTCTCCAAGTATGCTCCCAGCAAAATTGTTGCTGACTATACCCAGTAAAAAACGCTGCTTACATGCAAGCAGGTTTGTAAGGGAGTAAGCCAAAAGAATCCCTTACAAACCTGCTTACATATGCTATGATTTTTATATGGCGAATTCCCACTTGGAAGCATTACTTTTGGGCAAAATAAGCGCTGATTTAAGCGCTTATAAAAAGCTGTGATTTCATGGCTTGCAGTAAAATCATATTTCATGTCTATATTATTACGGCTAAAAGTAATAACATGAATATACCATATATAATTCATTTTACATAAAATTCTACAGACATTAATTTTTTGTTGTTAAAATTTTTGACATATAATATGTATAATCATTTTATTTTTTTACCGCTCCACGTGCTAGCTCTTCAGAAACTGTTAAATGACTAATTATTTTTTATTACCTACTCGAAAACAGCAAACAGTCGGAAATCACTCGGGAAAATAGGTGCAGATCGTTTATAATACACGATATGAAACTTTCTGCATTACAACCTGCATCCTTGTAAGGGATTAGCGTAAGCTGCTTACAACCTTTATCCTTGTAAGGGAAAGCAGTAAGCTGCTTCTCAGTATTTTGTAATAGTAAGCGCTTACATCAGCGCATTTGTTTTATCCTGCTTCTAAAAACACGAAAATTTTTTACTGGGTATTGACTTCTTTTTAGTGTAGTTAATAGCCAAGCCTTTGAATTTCATCCATGTATATTGAAGTTAAGGTACGATTTTGCTCCATTTCACGTTTTTAAGAAAACGAAAATCTGAATAAGTAAACTCACAAAGAGTTTAAACTTTGGACTGTAGTTAGATATTGCTTATTCTTCGTGGTATAAATTTCATTGCAAAAAAGCTTAGGCCGGTTTGAGGGTGAAAGGATTTTACATTTTGCATTTTGTAATGGTTTTCAAAAGGGAAATCATTAAGCTTTCCAAATACTTTTAAATTATGTGGGTGTTATTAAAATATACAAAGAATTTTCAGGAATATCTATATTAAAATAAATGTAAAATATTTTTTTTTTTTTGTGTTTTTTTTTTAACGTTAGTTCTTTTGAAACATGTTTCTAATAATTTATTCTGAAAGAAAAGAGTTTAGAAAATAAAGAGATTGCAATACTCTCAGTTACAGAGAACAAATATATAACATGTGGCAGCAAATAGAAAATTGATTATTTTTTCACGACTTTAAATTGATATTCTTCTCTGCCACACCTTTCACAATTAAAATTAAATAAAAATTGCATATTAATTATAGTATTAATTGCAATTGTCTGAAAAAGACGTTAAAATTCAAACTCAAACAAAAATCAAACTTTGCTCTCTGGCAATTCTTCCCTAACTACGTAAGCGCCATCTATTAAATATACAAAGAATATATCATAAATGTGGCATTACTTAAAACATATGGGAAAACAGTGGACATTAGAGTGAGCTAAGTTTCTAAAAATAGAACTGTTGTGTTGTTGGAGTTGTACTTCTGAGATTATGTATGCAAGAACAAATACACCGTGTATTGAATAAAACTAGTTTAAATCACAACAAAACTCAACCTGAGGATAGATCAGTGGGCTAAAGCGCTCTGTCTAACGTGTAGTGCGAGTGCATGTGGCATTAGAAATCAGTTTATCTATACCACGGTCAGTGATTGCACAGAAAATTTTATATATACGCAATCGAACAAATAAAAACATAACCAATATTACATTATTCAAAAAACAGGGTCACTGACGAAGGTTCAATACCAGAAACTGTGCAGTCTGATTCAGAAAAATTTAAAATTTGCAATGTAGTTATGATTTTTAGAAAATACACTCATTCTTCTCTACCACGCCTTTCACAATATTTTGATATATTTTAATATATTTTTTATGGTTTGAGCAACATTTTTTTCAATTTAGCTTTGGTTTTCCCTGAAAATATACCGTTTCTTGTTTGTTGGCACAAGGTGTTAACAGAGTTACCGTTTCTGATCCGTTACTCGGATTATTTGCAAAAAATGTGACACCCACATGTGGACGGATTTTTCTAGCAATTTCCCGAAAACTCGAGCCAATTTTTAAGTTGACTGAAATTTGCTCTTTTCCAAAAACAGTTAAATGTGACCCTGGCGGCATTTTATTGCAACTAAAAAAATAAAAAACTAAAATAAGTCTTCAAATTTTTTTTTATTTGCTATTCTTTGTTGTTTATAAAACACTAACAAAATACTATTACACAATTTTTCTCTTTAATAAATTAAGTAATCTCTTAACCCTCTAACTGGCAAACGATGTTTTGCAACGAAATTCATACTATGTGCTCCACTCGAAAATCAAATAATAAGTTCTTCAACAAAATTGTTTATCGTTGCCTAATATAGGCGATATGAGCCAAAATATTTTAGGGTGCATTTTGAAAACTAAAGCATATAAAAGAGAAGTTCTGAACAAAAATTAATTCTCTTACCAAGATATAACCACACTCCAAAAACAATTTTTTTTCTGCTCCTATTTAAGAAGATATCACGATTTTCGATTTTTGGAAAAAGCGAAATTAGGCGAAAAAGTATCGAAACTTCAATTTATAGTGTTCAAACTTCAACGCTTTACTATTGATACTTAATGTCTTCCTTCTGCCAAATTTTATAAAAATCCGTCTATTAGTTTATAAGTTAAGATGATGTCTTTTAGAGGAATCCTGATAAAATAATGTGAGCCCTTGGATCAAAGTAAGGACTTATTATTAAAGATAAAGCTTCCATCTTACTTATATTTTATTATAAAGAGTTTTTAGTCTAAAAAACCAATTTGGTTTTTAAGATTTTTGAAAACTATGTTTTTTCAAAAATAATTATTTTTTGAAATTTTACGAAATTTTGATTTGAAGCTTTCTTGCTTCCAAACCGTGGACGGCACACGAAAAATTTCTTTGCAAAATATTTAGCAAATTTAGTTTTCTATCGGAATTTGACGCATTTGTGGTAAATTTTATGAAGACTGCCCTGAGGCAGCCTTAATTTTTAATTTAATTTTACACAATAAGAGATCAGTTATCATACTCTTAAAAACAGTTATAAGTTTTAAAAAAAATATTTGTAATATTAAAAAAAATATTCATTTTAGTTTAAACGAGCTTAAGATCATTTATTTATTAATTATTTATTTCCAATATTTCGTCTCCACATTGGGTGACTTCTTCAGGGAACAAATATTACAAATATTAATTGTAATATTTGTTCCCTAAAGAAGTCACCCAATGTGGAGACGAAATATTGGAAATAAATAATTAATAAATAAATGATCTTAAGCTCGTTTAAACTAAAAAGAATAAAATAAAAGAAGATCGAAGAAAACTTAACATTATTAAAAAAAACATTTGTAATTATAGTTATGCAATGCAGTGTAGACCTGTAAATGTTGCACTCCTACGAGTTAAAGTGTTGTTAATCCAAACATACATATAACCCGCTTCTCTAAAATATAAAAATTGCAAAGTTATTGAAAAATGAAAATGAAAATTATTCAAGTTCGAGGACATACTCTATATTTCTTTATTAGGATATTGTCTTACCAAATAATGTATAGAGTTTTTTGTTTTCAAATTTATTATTTGACCCTTTCAGGAATGTGTTGATAGATCAATTTCGGGAATTTTCCCATCATCAGAACACGTTTTGAAAGCGGTAGCAATCCCATGCCAAACATCAAACATTCATATGAACTAGTTTACTCACTACATGAGAACTAATATACATATGAGTTTTGAAGTTAAAGATTATAACCATTGATCAAAAAATAAATTGAAAACTTGTTTGATGCGTAAGGTCCACCTCTGGTGGATATTCAATACACGTTTTTTGTTTTTGTCTCCTTTTTATATTTTGTTTAGTTTGTAAACAAAACAGGGGAAGTAAACTAGGCGGTACTTTGCCTTTTATATAAGTTTGTTATAATTTTTATTAAAAATAAAAATTATGTTTTTTTCGACCTTTAATATTACAATGAAATTGACACATAAATTAACCACTGACGAGTCCCAGGAGGGGGACGAAACTGCGGCAGTCTGGTGTATCCCTTGTGTCCGTAAAATTTTTCAATAAAAATGTTTTCTTCTTCTTCCTGTAAAGAGACTAACTAAAGAAATATTCTACAGTAATTAATATAAAAAATTAATTACGATTGTCATTATCTGACGGTTGCAAAACACTTTCTAACATAAAATTTGAATAAACTTGCTTAACGGCGACTCAATCTCTAACCTACACTTGGTATCCAACTATTGTATGTGAAGAAAGCGCATCATAAAACGTGATAATTACTTGTGAAAAAGAGATAGGATTAAGAAGAAAAATCATTCTAGTTGAGAAATGAATTGTGCATTGGTATTAGCTAATTCTGTCTCTTCTGATCAAAACAATACTTGTGTGTACGTAGTGTGACCAAACTCCAATTTAGTCGCAGTCAACGCTGTGTCGATCGTGGCTCAACTCGTTAAGAGGTGAGATTACGATGCATAGCTTGATGCTAAGACCGTGAGTTCAAATCACAGTACGACACCAAAAAATAAAAAGTTTTTCATATAGAGCAAAATTAACAATATAAAATACTTTGTCCAATTGACACATAAATTAACCACTGACTAGTCCCAGGAGGGGGACGAAACTGCGGCAGTCTGGTGTATCCCTTGTGTCCGTAAAATTTTTCAATAAAAATGTTTTCTTCTTCTTCCTGTAAAGAGACTAACTAAAGAAATATTCTACAGTAATTAATATAAAAAATTAATTACGATTGTCATTATCTGACGGTTGCAAAACACTTTCTAACAGAAAATTATTCAAGTTCGAGGCCATACTCTATATTTCTTCATTAGGATATTGTCCTACCAAATAATCTATAGAGTTTTTGTTTTCAAATTTATTATTTGACCCTTTCAGGAATGTGTTGATAGATCAATTTCGGGAATTTTCTAGGTTCCCATCATCAGAACATGTTTTGAAAGCGGTAACAATCCCATGCCAAACATCAAACATTCATATGAACTAGTTTACTCACTACATGAGAACTAATATACATATGAGTTTGAAGTTAAAGATTATAACCATTGATCAAAAAATAAATTGAAAACTTGTTTGATGCGTAAGGTCCACCTCTGGTGGATATTCAATACACGTTTTTTGTTTTTGTCTCCTTTTTATATTTTGTTTAGTTTGTAAACAAAACAGGGGAAGTAAACTAGCCTTTTATACAAGTTTGTTATAATTTTTATTAAAAATAAAAATTATGTTTTTTTCGACCTTTAATATTGCAATGAAAATGAAAATTATTCAAGTTCGAGGCCATACTATATATTTCTTCATTAGAATATTGTCCTACCAAATAATCTATAGAGTTTTTTGTTTTCAAAAAGTTTTTATGTACTATATTTTCACTCTAACACCGTTTATTATTTGAAAGGGTTTTTAAGCGTTATTGATATTTGCCATGTCTGAAGCCCTTCATCTTTCCCCACCTTTCATTTTCTCCAATATCACCTTTCCAAAGAAAGCAACACATTAATAAAGAGAACAAATTTCCTGAGTGTTGCTGCTCAAATAAAAAAAAAAAAGGATTAACATTTTGTTATACAGTCAAGTTTGACTTCTACCCCTATTTAACATTTCAACTACCCGAATTTTAAACTTAATAACAAGTTCCCTTATGAGTTGGTTTTAATAAATAATTAAAATATTCCATCTAACATTTAAAAAGTTTTATGCTATATTTCATGATCATATTTGCTTGCATCGCTTGGGATTGTGTTTATAAACATTTTTGTGAAAACTACAAACCTCTCACCTCTCACCTCTAACTCTAGCATTTAATTTGAAAATACTATTTTACATTAACACTTTTATGGTTTCAATGTTGCTCAATTTATTATTTACGAGGTGTTAAAAATTGCACATATTCAAAAAACTAACACACAAAACAGAACGGAACAAACTAGAATCTCTTATACCACCAGTAAACTACCGACAAACTCATCTAAATAAATCGCCAAAACCATGTTAGCAATGGAATACCGAAATACAATATCGAATATGCACTGCTAAACAAAAACACCCACACCACAAAATTTACTAGAAATGTGCGAAATGATAAAAAAAAGAAAAGTAGGGTAGAAGGGGGAGAATTCGCCAGTGGGGGCACAAAAACCAGCCCTTATTATTTCCAAATTTAAGAGAGATAATAAAAAATCTTAAATGACAATTTGTTTAGTTTCTGATCATGTTTAATACCTTAAAGTTTAAGGGTTTTACTATATAGTTAGTCTCAGACAGACACATTTTTGTGTTTTTAAAGAGGTTCAAAAAATATATGAAAGTACGAATATTCTTTGATAACTTTTTTCAAATGGTGTATTGAGAAATATATCTTTTAGTATGATGTTCTGTTGACTTCAATAAAAAAAATTTCGATGGGGTTTTTGGCAAAAAGTTTAGGAAAAGTCAAAAAAAAATATGATTATGTGGAAGTGGTAGCCGTCTTGCAGCCATGCCAGTTTATTTGAAATTATTTCCAATGGGATTGATTCACAAATGGTAATCGTTCGCCAAAGACAATAAATGCAGTGAAACCTATCAATAACGGACACTCCTGCATCTCTTTTTAATAAACAATTTTGGCGCAAGGGAATCGTCAAATCAAACTTGGATTAAACTGGTCTCTCATTTCCGCTGTCTTTTCTAAGCTAATGTAGACACAGAAAAATAAAGTGCCAATTGAAAAGTATATATTAAGGGTAACAACTTATAAATTCAGTTAGTACAACGATATTTACATATGATTTCAGAAAATTTTGGGTGTTGGAACTAAAATTCTGTTGAATTAGCCGAACTTTGTTGCGAAAACTAATAGAAAGTTGTTCCAACTGTTTGAAATTCATAATAATTGAAATCGTAGTAACCGAATTCTAGTTGGCAAATAGCTAAATTTCTTTCTGTGTGTAGACTCATAATTATAACGTTATTATGTCCAGACCCCTCCTAAAAATGAAAACAGATAAACTGAAAAATATTATATAAGACATATAAATAAATAATGGGAGCTTTATGAATTCAAATGAAAGCCAGAATGTGTAATTCTTAAGACAAAAAATAATATTTGTTTGGTAGAGATAGCGCTTCAATCAAAAAAGTGGCGACTGGTCCCCAATCTGCCCTACATAAAAAATAGCAGGAGGAAAAGTTTGTGTATATTAGGGGACCCCATATGTATGATAACCAGGGCAACCAGAAATATGATGTAACACGTTTTTTGCTGTGCGTCGTATAGGAAAATTAATGAGATATTTATCCGTTTCAGAACAATGAGATATTTATCCGTTTCAGAATTCTGACGAATTCTGGAAACGATTTGTTGGAGCATAGTTTTGCATATTTTCTCTCTATAGCATATTTTGATCTTTAGAGCATATTTTTCATAAAAAATTTTATTTTAAGCATATTTTTGTACTTTTTACAACAAAGGCATATTTTTTCAGCATATATTTCCGTTTCTAATTTTTCGTTATGGAACAATTTTTTTTCTGGGTTGTCCCAAACCGATTTTGGAAATTCAAGCCATTTTTGCAAATTTGAATTCTTCGTTTAAAACTTTATCGATTTCGGAAAAATAAATTTTTTATGCAATTTTTTGTTAGCAATTGCAATAAATTTTACAAAAGTTATTCTAACTGTACTAAAATAATTTTAGGATTTATTTAGAATATATTTCTGGTTGCCCTGGTGATTACACTCAAAGTAGTGATAGTTGGATGCTAATAGAGATGATTAAGTGTAATAACTTTTTCCTGTTACACTGTGATAGTCGAATAAATGAACTTCGATGAATCCTTTTCGAACTATTAGGAGGGAGTCCCCTAAGTGCGAAAGTACATTTGGAAGTGTCAGATTGGCTCCAGTTTTTGAGAAATCGGTATATATCCATTTTTCATGGATATAGCTAAGTCTGCGCTATTTAAAAACATTTTATTCGACTGTATTAGTTTTTTTTTGCCTTCTTAGCTTTCTTTTACGGAATGTTTTGACTTTTTTTCAAAATTTCACGTAATTTAAACCATTAATGTCGATCAAAAGTAACGATTTTTGACCATTTTTTCAGATTTTTAGGTCGTCGTTTTTAGGATCGACATTAATGGTTTAAATTACGTGAAATTTTGAAAAAATGTCAAAACATTTAGTAAAAGAAAGTTAAGAAGGCAAAAAAAACTAATACAGTCGAATAAAAATGCTTAAATAGCGCAGACTTAATGGATATATACCGATTTCTCAAAAACTGGAGCCAATCTGACACTTCCAAATGTACTTTCTCACTCAGGGGACTCCCCCCTAATAGTTCGAAAAGGATACATGGAAGTTCATTTTTTTCGGGTCAAAAACTATCACAGTGTTATTAGATGTGGTTATCGGTAAGGGTAATGCTATTTTCTTTTATTTCGGTTACTGTATTTTAGAGGTATCGATATTTCAGTAATTTCGGCAACAGGTTTTTTTAGCGATAGCTGTATTTTAATTATTTTGGTAACAGTATTTTAGCGGTAACAGTATTTTAAGATAACGTTATTTTAGTTATTTTGGTATTTGTAGGCAAGCATATCAATATTTTTAGCCCTATCATGCAAGAATTTCAATGAATTTCAATTTTCTGTTATCCCTGCTTTTTATGGAGGGAAAACAGGCAACGGTAATTTAGGAATACCGCTAAATTATCGTTGCCGATTCATTCAAAAGCCTTTTAACTGACTATCGTTATCCTTACATTCCTTTAACGAAATTATTGAATTACCGTTATCCGTAAAATACAATTAACGATATAACTGAAATACCAATGTCCTTTAAAATACATTTACCGAAATTACTAAAATACCGTTAACGCAAAAATACCGTTACCGAAATAATTGAAATATCGTTATCCTTAAAATGCCGTTACCGAAATAATCTGACAAAATTAGAAAAAATAATCGCTGTAATAAAAATTTCCCCAAATTTTAATCATAAACTAGCTATTCATTAGAAATCGGGCAAAAATAGCAGTGTGCATTGACATTACATAAATAACTAAAATAACGTTACCGCAATAACAAAAATATCATTACTGCTAAAATACTGTTATAGAAATAAGTAAAATATAGTTAACACTAAAAACCGTTTCCAACATTACTAAAATTTCGTTACTACCTTTACCGAAATAAAATAAAATAGCGTTACCCTTACCGATAACCGCATCGAATCGGTTACCATTTTTGTTTTATATAATTCAGATTTTCGTTTTCTTAAAATATGGATACTTATTGAAACTCTGGTCTTGATATCCGTCCGCTGTATTTCATTATGTAGAAAAAAGAGCTAAATAAAGAGTATTATGGTCAAATTGGGAATGGGAGGTCATCCTCTCGAATTAAACAGAAAATGAAATATGTATGGCCCCAAAAAAGAGGGTAAACATATTTGAACACTTCCTTAGCCCAATTGCAGTGCATGGACCACAATAGGTGGTATATAATTTCAATTAAAGGTTAAGATTTTAAAAATGATTTAGAAAGTTTTTATTCACTTTCACTTCATCACATGCGTCCATTGGGAATGGGAGTGGGAATGGGAGGTCATCCTCTCGAATTAAACAGAAAATGAAATATGTATGGCCCCAAAAAAGAGGGTAAACATATTTGAACACTTCCTTAACCCAACTGCAGTGCATGGACCACAATAGGTGGTATATAATTTCAATTAAAGGTTAAGATTTTAAAAATTATTTAGAAAGTTTTTATTCACTTTCACTTCATCACATGCGTCCATCCCTATTCAATAGAGATGTAAAACTTTGCATATCATAAAGCTTAGTTGTACAAAATGTTCTAGTGTTTATGGTTCTATAATATTTTTTATAGAGAAAAAAATTGCTCGTTTATAGTTTAGAATATGCAAATGTATTTGAACTTTTCTTTATAAACTACAACGTGACAGGGCATACAGTTTTCTATCAGGATGGGATGAACTTACTAAGGCACTAAGGCTAAAAAAGAAACTTAGATTTTTTTGTTGATTCAATTTCATTTTATTGCTTAGTTTCACCGATAAGTGACGGAAAATTTATTTATATCTTGGATCAAAGAAAATAGTAAGGGAATGTTCCCTACAGCCGTCAACCGTAATCAAGATTTATTTCCGCTATCTCGATTTTAAAAAGTTTAGAAGTTTAGTGTCGTTGAATAAAGAACGCAAAACTAGAGTACGTTCACAATAAAAGTTAAAACTAAAAGCGAAAATATTTTCTCATACATTTTGTATGAAATCCAAAAATTCGCCGGGTTAATAGCGAAATTTAACGTTTCATACCAAATGTACACTCAAAAAAATAAGTTAGTAGAATTGTTAGTAAAACGTTTTGTAAATCAGGTGTACTATTTTTCAGAAAATTTTTTGCTAAAATTATGTTTTCAGCTAAAATTTTAGTTATTCTAATAATGTTTAATTATTATACTAATTTATTTTGCAAAAAACGAATTGTGCTGATTATCACGTTAATAGTATGTACGACAACCAGATTGAAGAAAATACTGCATGTCAAGATGTCGTAGTGGACAATTATACTAAAAACTACAACTCTTGTAAATATATAATAAAATCAACCATGGAAGATTTTTGCATGTTTTTCACACATAAAACAAAATTGTTTATTAAATCAACTTAAAACTTGCGTTGTCACCGGATTGTGAAAGTAACGAAAAAGTACAACAAAATTGAGTTGACAACACTATGTTGTGGTAGACGTGAAAAAAATAATCCTCTTGGTTGAAAATTTAAAATAAACTTCTAACAAATGCAAAAATAAATAAATACTCCTTAAAATTATTATAAACACATCTACATTTAGTGGCATTTAAAAACTTGGAGTGATTACTTTAAATTTGCCTACAAATTGAAATTAAAATAATAATTCATTTTTTTTTTTTGGTTTTGTTGATTGTCTTTTGTCAATATTCTTTAACCGACCACAAAGCAACAAAACAATAACAATAAAACAATAACTGTTAAACACATGGTGATCTATTTTTTTGCATAATCAACAACATAAATTCTTTTTTTTATTTACTGGTTGGCTGTTGTTTTTTGTTACAGTAGTTTTGACTTAGCTGCACAACCAACTTCTGCACGAATTTTTGTGCAGGTAAGCCAAAAGCGCTGCTAACTCAAATTGGCTTAAAGTGCAGGTAAACTAAATTGTTGAAAACTGCAAAGACCAGATATGATTTAATTTATTTTATTAATTGTTTATTTCATACAATAGAATTTTTATAAAAAACAACAAAACGAAAATAAAAAACATTCATAAAAAATTTTATAAGGTTTTTACATACAAATTTATGTAGGTACAAGCGTTAACTAACCAAAATAACTAAGTAAGCAAAACATAAGAGGCAGCTAACGGCGATCTTTTGTATGAAAATAATGTACAACTGCCAAAAACATGAGGCACTTATGTTAAATGCGCAGATATACACAGTGCACTTAATGAAGGCAATTGCATACGTAATTTTGTAAAATAAAAACGAAACCAAAATTTTGTGCAGTTATGTGAAAAGTGCACGTAAGTAAAAGGCAGTTAAATCAAAACTACTGTACAACATTTCTTTCCTATTTTAATTGCCCATATTATTGAAATGGCTTATCCTTGCGGTGTTTGTGATAAAGATACTACTGGATCGCGTTGTGTCATGTGCAAAACCTGTTATGTTTGGTACCATGCTAAATGTGATAATGTGTCTGCAGCTTTGTTTACCATATTGGAAAAGAATCCTAACGTCGCCTATACTTGTAAGGAATGTTTGGAAAATCCACCTGACAATTCGGATTCTGCATTTAAAGCTGAAATACGGAAAGGATTTGCTGATCTTAAAAATGCTATACGTGATATTAAATGTGAACAGGCTGAAATAAAATCAAAATTTGATGATGTTGTTGATGAAATTCGTCTGGAACTTTCTAACAATTTGAAAGAAATAAAAGAAGAAGTAGAAAATTGCAAAACTCTTATTGATGCAAATGTTATTTCTAATAATAAAAAATTTTATGAATTAGAGTTGCAAAACCATAATCTACAACACCGCTTAAATAGGTCAGATATTGTAATAACAGGTCTCTCTGATAAATTGGATAATCTGAATGAAACAGTTCGTAACCTATGTGCTCATTACAAAATTGATATTGCCCCTGATGAAGTATTAAATGCAATGTATATTAAAAAAGGAAATGCTGTACTTGTCAAGTTTAAGGATGTTGCTACGCGTGATAAGTTGATGTCAGCATACTTTAAATCTAAAGGCCTCAGAGTCTCTAATATTGTTATTGGTACTGACGATAAGCGCATCTATCTTAATGATAACTATTCAACCATGGCAAATAAATTGTTAAAAATTTGTTGGAAATTAAAAAATGATAAAAAGATTGTAGGTTATAGCATTATTAATCGAGAAATCCTTAAATGTAAACTAACAATGCCAAATAAGGATATAAAAACTATTAATTTACAGGAATGTATAAATTTTTTTAATCTTAATTCTTAGAATCAAAGCAAACCATTGTGCCTTATTACTGCTGTGCAGTCATAATCTTAGTTCTTTTATAAAGATTCCCTTTTTAAAATTAAATTAATTTACTTTATTTGTTCCTTTTGTTTTTGCAAAAATGTAACCTTTAAATAAATTTCTATTAAATTTTTGATTCTCAATTAAGAGGTTAGTTATGAAAAATTGAATTATATTTCTTTAATGATAGAAATATTAAAAGCTTATCGTTTTTATATTAATTTTTTATTAGTGATTCCTAGGCTCCCCCAAAAATATAAATATTGTTTACATATTAATTATGGATGACAATAATCTTGGACCTATAGCCAGAGATAATTCGATTTTGAAAGATTCTCTATCTTTATTTTCGGAAAATTTAAACATTGGTCACGTAAATGCTCAAAGTTTATGTCCCTCTAGCTCAAACGCTAAACTTGAGGAATTCAAAAACACTTTTTATAATACTAATCTTGACATTATTGGTATATCAGAGACATGGTTTAAACCAGACATTTTTTCGCAGTCATTGATGCTTCCAGGCTACAGCCTTGTAAGAAATGACCGTCCAAATGAACATCGTGTTACTACTGATGGTGCACCAAAAAGAGCTGGTGGTGTGTGCTTATATATATCGAACAAACTACGATATAAAATCGTTTTTCGTGGCAAACAGTACGGGATCTGTGAATCATTATTTGTTGAAGTTTTTGGTAATAATACGTCAATGATAGTGGGTGTGGTATATTTGCCAAGTGGAGATATAAATTCTTTTGAAAATCTTCATGGTGATATGTTGGACCGATTCTCTAATATAACTGTTATGGGTGATTTTAACTGCAATCTTTTTGATGTTGTTAAGGCAAATCATTTTCGATCCTTATTAACAAGATGCGGTCTTAGCTACGTTCATAATAGCTTACCAACCCACGTGCATGTGCCTAATAATTCATCATCATTAATTGATTATTTTCTTATAAGTCAGCCTTCTTCAGTTGATTACAGTTATCAAATTCTTTTTCCACTTTTTTCTTCACATCATAGTTTTATTTACATATCTATAAAGTTTTCTCCACAATTACGAAGTGAATGGATTGAATTTAAGGATTACAATAAGATTAACTTCGATGATTTTTTTCCCCATTTAGAAAGTTTTGATTCTTCTGTTATTTTTTCCACTAGTGATGTAGATTTGCAGTTATCCACAATAAATGATTTGGTTAATAGTCTTCATAATTTTGTTCCTATTTCTAAAACTAGATCAGTAACAAACGAATTTGATTGGATGAATTCGAGACTGAATGTTCTAGCAAGATCAGAGAGGGATCGGGCTTATGGGGTTTATCTCAGGAGTCGTTCTGATGAAGACTGGAAGTCGTACTGTAGACTGAGGAACAAAGCGAAATCAGTAATTAGGAACACTAGACGTAAGTATGGTAAACGATTATTCGCTGGTGCTAATAATTCTCAAATGTGGTCTAAGATACGTAAGCTTGGATGTTTACAGAATGAGGGACAAGAGCTTAATGAAGCTGATGTGGAATCAATAGCCTCTACATTTTTAAATAACCTGCTTCCAAATCATTTGCCTAACTTCAATTTTGAAAATTTTTTTGATACTGAAGAATCTTTTTCTTTTAGTTGCATCACTGAATGTGATCTTTCACTTGCGTTGAATTCTATAAAGTCGAATGCTAAAGGATATGACAATATACCGATAAAATTCATCAAAATTATATACCCATTCATTTCCTCAATTATTCTTCATCTTGTAAATACTATTTTTACAACATCAAAGTTTCCAAATGCTTGGAAATTAGGTCGTGTTGTGCCTATATTGAAAACTAGTGGTAATTACAATAATGATAATCTGAGACCTATAAGTATTTTGCCTGCTATGTCAAAAATTATTGAAAATATTATGAAACTGCAAATATTGCCCCATTGCCAACAATTCTCGCTTCTTCACTCAAGACAGTTTGCGTTTAGGAGAAACCATAGTACAACATCTTTACTTCTTTCTCTTACTGATTCCATTCGTAAAAATTTGGATAATCACAACAGCTGTATTGTTGTTTCTTTGGATCTGACTAAAGCATTTGAACGTATTAACCACACTGTTCTAATAAGAAAACTAAAAGAAAACTTCAATTTTTCAAAATCCGCTTGTAAACTGATATATACATATTTACTAGAAAGATCTCAGTTTGTTTCAATTAACGGAGTTAATTCTGGTATTGGGGCCGTCACATCTGGTGTACCTCAGGGTTCCGCTTTGGGGCCAATACTTTTTCTAATTTATTTGAATGATTGTATTTCTCTAATGGAAAACAGTTTTTGTAAACCCTTTGTATTTGCTGATGACATTTTATTACTTTATAGTACAGTCTGCAGACACCCTCAGTTTTCGGAAACTTTGCTAAACAATCATATGGATTCAATGGCGACATGGATGCACGTTAACTGTTTGGAAATTAATCCTAGCAAAACTAAAGCAATGAACTTTCGTTTACAAAATTGGAATGTTATATATCCAAGAATTTCTGTTAATGAATGTGATATTGAGTATGTAAATTCATTAAAATGTCTCGGTGTTATATTAGATCCGAATCTTAATTTTGATAATCATGTAAACTCTCTAACCAATAGAACTTGCCTTATATTAAGAAGACTGTACTCGCTTAAATCTTATACACCTCGCCATGTTAGAAATCACTTAGCAAACTCCTTAATAATGTCTCAAGTCAACTATTGCCTCGAAGTTTTTTCTGGTACACTGACATATAATTTATATAGAATAGAGAAAATTGTTAGAAAAATTGTACGTTATATATATAATGTAAGGATATTTGAGCATAATTATGTTTCAGAATTAGTTCCTATTTTCTTACGATGCAGTCCTCAAAAATACTTGGATTTACGTATTCTGCTACATTTTTATAAAATCATGAAATTAAGACAACCCGAAATCCTTGTTAATGAATTTTCTTTTATTAGTTCAACACGTAATGTTCAAATTGACGTACCTCTTGGACATCTTGCAATTTTCGATCGCTCTTTTATAGTACGAGTTCATCGTGCTTGGAATCATTTACCAAATAATCTAAAACTTTTTTCATACTCATATTCCGCTTATAGAAATAAACTTCTGGATTTTTTTAATAATAATAATTAAAATTGATATAATAACGGTGAATTAAATATCACCTGGTTATAGGTAAATATTTTTATTAATTTTTGTTACAATATTTATATGGCTGGGGAGCCAATTTGTTAGGTATTCTTATTAAAAATAAGTTATATACATATAATATATATATACAAATAACATAGATATTTATCTTACAATACATGTATAATTGGCCATGAAGGCTTTCTTTGTATTGATATTAAATAAATAAAATAAAATAAAAAATAAAATATATGATAAAATCAATCATGGAAGATTTTTGCATGTTTTTCACACATAAAACAAAATTGTGGATTAAATCAACTTAAAATTTGCGTTGTCACCGGATTGTGAAAGTAACTGTCTATTAATAAAATAAAAGACAAAATAAAATATTTAAATTTAATAAAGATTAAATGTGTATTTCTAAACTAAATGTTTATAGAGATTAATAATCTAGTATGATCAAATTGAAAACAAATATACAGACATGTAGCCAGAATAAAGCGAAAGACAAAGACACACATCTTAGGTAAAGATTTTTATGTTTCCTTGTTCGTATTGCAAAAAATATATGTCATAGTGTGCGTTTCTTTAAGTGTGCGTTTCTTCTGTTAGATAACTTTTGAAAGATAATTTTGTTTATGTTATATATAATTATTTATAATTTTCTTATTTTTCTTCGATCTTTTTAAATAAATTTTTTGTCATTTGTTTTATTGAGCTAAAGATCCTTTATTTTATAATTAAAATTATAATGGAAATAAATAATTATAATTATAAAATAAAATATCTTTAGCTCAATAAAACAAAAGACAAAAAAAAAATATAATTATTTATATTTTTTTAGATATTACATTAATTCATATCGTCAATCGTATAATCGTATATATTGTAACGTATTGTAAATTATTTTTAGAAAAGAGTCACAAAAATATGTTTTATGATTTACAGCAAATAATTTAACTAAAGTATAATTTCTAGAATTTTTTGAGTTTTTTTCAGTCTACTAATATTCAGCAAAAAGTTTATTAATTTTTAGCAAGGTTTTTTTAATTTTCATCCCACTAAGTGTTAGCAAAACTTTTGCTGAATCTACTAATTTTGTTGCTAAAAATCAGCTCACTTATTTGCGTATACCCTCTAAAGTATAATTTTTCATTAACAAAAAAGGGATGTCATCAAAAATTGAATACATAAAAAAAATCTGAAAAATTAAATATTCTCAATTATTGATTAAGTACACTCAAAAAATAAGTTAGTAGAAAAGTTAGTAAAACGTCTTGTAAATCAGGAATACTATTTTTTAGCAAATATTTTTGCTAAAACCGTGTTTTCAGCTAAAATTTTTGTTATACTTATTCAGCACTTAACTGTTGTTTTACTAATTAATTTTGCTAAAAAAAATTGTGCTGATAAGCAGATGTCGCGGCATGTCAAGATGTAGTAGAGAAGAGGAAAATGATACTAAAAAGGACAACTCTAATAAGACAATTAAAAAAATCAACCATAAAAAAAACATATACCGACATGTAGACAGAGTAAAGCGAAAGACAAAGACACACATCTTAGGTAGATTTGTATGGTTCCTTTTTCTTATTGCAAAAAAAATGGTTGTTTTTTTTTCGTTTCGTTTGTTTTTGTTTATTTTTTCGTTTCGTTTCTAGAATTATCTTCGGCAGTTTCGTCATTGAAAAGATAGCATCATTAAGACAACCATTGATGTAAGTAGTTGAAAGAAAATTTTTGTTATGTTATATATACTTATTTCTATATATTTTCAGATATTAAATTAATTCATGTCGTCAATGTGGGAATATGAAAATTTTTATATTTCGTAATTATTGTAAATTATTTTTAAAAGAATCACAAAAATATGTTTTATGATTTTCATCAAATATTTTAACTAAATTACAATTTTTTTACAATTTTTTGCGTTTTTTTCAGTCTACTAAAATTCAGCAAAAAATTTATTAATTTTTACCAACGCTTTTTTATTTGTAATCTACTAAGTGTTAGCAAAACTTTTGCTGAATCTACAAATTTTGTTGCTAAAAATCAGCTCGCTGATTTTCAGCAAAAGATTTTGCTGACATTAGCAATTTTTTTGCTAGCATCCTCCTGACTAAAATTTTGATGACTCAGCAAAATTTTTTGCTGACTTTACAAACTTTTTTTTTTGAGTGTAGATCTTTGATATATTTTCTTATTTTTTTTTTTTTTTTCATTTTTTCTTCAAGTTTTAGTTATTTTTAAATGGTATACGCATTATTTTAACTGTTCTTGTCTATTTTAAACAAGTATTCAACATGTTTCACACACATTACAAATGGCAACCCCTTAAGCAAGTTTAAACGGCACGTTTTAATGAACAAAATTAAAATTAATTTATATTTAAATTTTAATTTAAATTTTAATTTTCGTCGATTTTACTTAATTTTCCAACAATTTTGTATTCCTTTAGAGAGTTTTTTATTTTAGGTCCACTTTTGTTACCTGGCCAATCTCACGTTTAGGAGTTAAAAAGTGGTGTAACAAATTAATTTGTTTTGTATGGCAACTTGTCTTTAATTAACGAAAATTAGATTTATTTGTCATCTGGGTTAAGATACTCAAGAAAACAAAAATTTGGATACCCATATTGCCTATAGCGTGGGCACAGGGTGGCCACATCTATGATTTATTTGAAATAAAGGGGAAAAAAGGATCTTCGAGAAAAGTCGCATAAACAAAGATAGATTTCGAATATCGGAAAACGGCTTATAAACAGCTTTTCTTTAAGATTTGTGAGATTTAAAAGTGCTTTTTTTAGATAGTCTTCGCTTTAAATGCTTTTTTTTATAAATTTTTTTTTTTACTTTTTCTTTCCAAAAGTTGAATTTTTGCCATTTTTTGGCTTCTCTGGCTATAACTTTTGAATTTTTTTTGTAAATATAAAAATTTTACCAAAATTGTAAAGTAATTACTCTATAACGATAGAATTGATATTAAAAACACAAAAGCTTATAAATTTACGGTTTTCCCGTATTTTGAGAATAAATATTTTTTGGCGTTATTAAAAAAATATTTAATGCAGTAATTTTGGTCCATTAGAGCAACTTTAATGGTAAAAAGTGAAAAAATGCATTTTTTTTAAACTGCACTTTATGCGGAAAGTTTGATACAAAATGACCTGATAAAGCGATTTTTATTATTAATATAGTATTGCATATCACATGATAGGTAACAATTTAGCAAAAAAAAAATAGAGGTACACTCAAAAAAAAAAGTTATTAAAAAATTTTGATGAGGCAGCTAAATTTTAGTTAGTTTAGGGTGCTTGCAAAAAAATTGCTAATGTCATCAAAATCTTTGGCTGAAAATCAGCGAGCTGATTTTAGCAACAAAATCAGTAGCTTCATCAAAAGTTCTACTAACGCTTAGTGGATTAGAAATTAAAAATCCCTTGCTAAAAACTAATAAAATTTTTGCTGAATATTAGTAGACTGAAAAAAAACACTCAAAAATTTGTATAAATATTATACTTTAGTGAATTTATTTGCTGAAAAACATAAAACATATTTTTGTGATTCTTTTAAAAATAATTTGCAATACGTTACAATATATAAAAATGTTCATACTCCCATAATGACAATATGAATTAATGTAATATCTAAAAGACAGAAATAATTATATATAATATAAACAAAATTATCTTTCCGCTACTTACATCAAAGACAGACACAAAAATCTTCCGTGGTTGATTTTTTTATATGTCTTATTAGAGTTGTACTGTTTAGTATAATTTTCCTCGTCCCTACTATATCTTGACATGCAGTGACATCCAATTTATTCTGCGTATATCTTTCAATCTGGTTGTCGTCCACACTATTAATGTGCTTATCAGCACAATTTTTTTAGCAAAATATATTAGTAAAACATTAGTTTAATATTAGTAAAACATTAGTTCAAAACAGTTAAGTGCTGAATAAGCTTAACTAAAATTTTGCTGAGAGTTATTTAAGATTTTAATTTCCTGGGAGTTTTTTAATTTAAAACTTAGAGAAACCAAAAATGTTAATTGCTCTGAAATTTTCAGATTAAAAAATATTCGAAAACGCCGATTTATTCGAGACGAAAAACCCGGTTTCTCGAATAATCCGAAAACCGCCTTTTTCACAAATCGGTTTCAAAAAACCGCAAAAATATGAAAAAAAAACTCGGTTTAACGAATAATTCGGAAACCGGCTTTGACAACTTTATGCATCGATTATTGTGTGTGTTGAGACTTTAGCAATAGAATGAAGCAATATTAAATGGCAAATTTACTTATTTTAAAAAAATTTATATGGCCCTTAATTTGAAAAACTATTTCCCCTCTCTGTGTTCAATATTTTTTTATTGTAATTTTTCTTTTATTCTTTCAAATTGCTGTTTACATTTGGATTTCCTGAAGCACCTACAAAAACAACAAAAGAACAGAAAATTGCAATGGATTTTTGTTTATTTGCAACAACATTCGTTACGTTTAGTAATTTTTTTCACATTTACAGTGACTCAAACGAAAATTCGGACAAAGTAGAGTCATTTTTTTTTATAATAGAAAATTCATTGAAACGATTTTATTTTTTGAAAAAAAAAATTTCAATAAATATGTTTATGATTGTGTATAACAAATAATAACTTTTGGAAACAGGTTTTTTTTAAGGTTTTTAATTATAAATAAATTGTGTAGAAAACATCTATCACCAAAAAAAAAAATCACAAAAATAATGCTTTAAATGTAAAATCTTTTTTTTTTGTTGAAAAATTCAACATACTTTGTCCGATTTTTCGTTTGGCTCACTGTATATTCACATTTTTTTGTTGTATTTTTTGTACTTCTCCAGCTACTCTCGGGACTTAAAATATTCTCTATGAATGAAAATGATTATTATTGCATTCGCCATATGTATCTAGACACTTTCAATACAAAGAGAAATAATAAATCCCAAAAAAAAAAAAAAAATAAATCTACAATTTACCGGGGAAAAAAGAGGAAATATTCCAATTTTTTCTGAAAGTTTGAAAAAAAAGTATCAGAAAAAAACCAAATCATATAAATTTCAAATTACTTAAGAGTCAATGGATTTTTTCAGTTAAATTGCAAACGTGTACTGGACACCATAAAATGTTTTGCATGTTGCTTATTCGGTATTTTTATTACCATTTTTCAGAAGAGGTTTCCATGTAAAAACAAAAAAAAAAAAAAACAAACAAAAAAAAAGCACATTACAACTTCCTTTTATCATTAACCATGACCATTTAAAAATATGTAAAGTTTTTTATATTTAGTTTTAACTTGTCGATGTATGTTGTTTTTGCTGTTGTATTGGTGCCATGTTGTTTAAGGGCTTTTTAATTTAACTTTTTCCTGGGTATTTACATACATATATAAGGCTTTCCACGGCTACTATCCCGCTACAGTAACAAGTATATGGATAAAAAATGCAACAACTTCTAAATTTGTTTCACACAGTGGGAGAAGTATAGACTATTGTTAGGCTTTATTAGTTTTGAAATTATAGTTTAATTTAATTTGTAAAATGTTAAACATTTGACCATCTCAAAACTATTGTCCATCAAAAATATTTAAAAATTGGTTAGTTTGGACTACAATGCGTATGACCAATCAGACAATACATACATTTAAATTAATCATACGCATTGTAATTCCAACAAACAGTTCCAACAAAAAAATTTTTGAGTATTTGAGATGGACAATACACATAAATTTGTTAGTTAGGACTACAAAGTGTATAATGAATAATACACGCAATAAAATTAAGCATTGTAGTGCTAACAAACAAATCTTTGGATATTTGAGATGGACAATACACAGAAACAATTATTGTCAATCAAAATTTCAATTTAACTTCTGTTTGACTTAATTTAATTGAAAGTTTAATAATATCTTTTAGTGCACACAGAGAAAAATTTAGCTATTTGCCAACTGAAATTCTGTTACTACGACTTAAATTCTGTTATTACGAATTTCAGACTGTTGGCACAACTTTACATTAGTTTTTATAACAAAGTTTGTTTAAATCAACTGAATTTTAGTTGCAACCTCCAAAATATTAAGAATTCGATATCGTTGGATTAACGGAAATTATAAGTTGTTACCATTAATATACACTTTTAAATTCGGTTGGCACTTTATTTCTCTGTGTGTGGGAATCAATTTGTTGATTCTTATAACACTCTTATAAGCAAAATTTGTTGTTGTTTAACATGCAAAATTTAATTTATTAGTAGGCTTGTCACCTTTTGAAATTAAAAAAAAAAAAATTCTAAATTTTCGTTTTGCCACTTTGACAAATGACTCGTGAAGGAACTAGATCAATCAAAACTACTCTCCCAATTGAACGATATGTCCTGGTTCACCATTATTCGCTCTTTTAGATCAATCGTTTATTTCGTTATTTTTAATAATTGGACAATTTTATTAGCTTTGTCAGCAGTTAACTAATGTTTGTTAAAGTAATAGTTGAGATCGAAATTAAACGAAGTACATAAAAATATATACATATATATATTTTTTTTTATTTGTCATATGAACAAATTGCTGAAAGAGCGATTGAACTAGAAGAGCTAACTAGTTGTTAGTAGGTCCTTATTATTTGTGTTAAAGTAATGCAGACAGTAAGCCGATGACATTACTGGTAGTGAGAAAAGTACTGACATGTCATTACCGCTTTTACATAGCGTCAGAAAGTTTACAAGGTGAAACTTGAAACTTTTGTTAGTATTGAAGAAAATATTCATTAAATTTTGTCCATCGTAAATATTCTCACATTTGTAAGTTAAAATTACATGGCCTATGTATATAAAAACATGTAGTTTTAATATAAAAACGTAAAAATATTTAAGATGGACAGTATTCAGAGTATATTTTCTCCAAAATGAAGCGGTATTTTTGTTAATGATATATTTGATGTGTGTAAACATGCAAAGGTTCATGCATACGCTGATGACATTCAGATTTACTTGGCAAATGTGAAGTCACTTGTGACAAATTAAATGAGGATTTGAAATCTATTTATTCTTGGGTGGAGGCTAACAACTTGAGGCTTAATTAAGAGAAGTCTGTGGTATTACCAGTGTGTAAGATGGATTTGTGTGTTAATCAATTGCCGCGAATAATACTTGGGTATACTTCTCTTACCTATGTGAAAAAGGTTAAATATTTAGGTTTCTACATAAATTCCACATTCTCTTGCAGGGAGGCTAGTTGGTAGCGTGCTGGCTTATCAGTGCGGGGGTCGTGGGTTCGATTCCCACCAGAGGCACTGGTCTGTTTTCGCTATAACGCGCCGAAAGCCATAGTAGCTAGTGCTCGGTTAGGGTAATAGTATATAATTTGTAATTATATGATTATTAATTAAATAATAAAAAAAAAAAATATATAAACATTGTGATACGTAAGGTGTACCTTACACTTCGTAACTTGCGTATGTCATCTAATTATGTTCCGACTGAAATGAAGAGACGTTTAGTAATTCAGTTAATACTGCCGATTATAACTTACTCGGCTGAGGTCTTTAGTAAACTAGTCTTTTCACAAATTGCAGGTATCTTTTAATAATATATCACCGGTTTAACCATATATCACCGTGGAGAACAAAGGTTCTTGGATGTGACCTTGTCGACTATCTTCGAATGCGTAACCTGTTATTTTTACACAGACTGATATTTCAGAAAAGCCATTTATATTTGTATGAAAAGATACGATTTGTTCCATCAACTAGATGCATGACCTTGATACACCCCCTTTACAAACTCTTAAATACCGGCAGAATGTTTTTTATTAACGCCATTAAACTTTGGAATTCTCTACCTTAAAACGCATATCCAGAACTGTCAGTTTTAAAAAAGCAATTCTCGATTACATTAATATTAATAACTACACAGAAAAAACTAAAAACGGGTTTCAATAAAAAATTTTATTGAATCAATTAATATTTTAATTGATTTGCACCTACGACTGAAATGATAGTATTAACTAAAAAAATTTGCAGACAGTTTATTAAAACTCCTTCAATTAAAATAATAATAATATCAATTAAAAGAGTCATTGTTTTTCTTTACAACCTCAATTAAAAAGTTACGTTAAATTGATTAAAACTTTAATTAAAACTTGCGAAGAAAACAATGGCAGTTTTAATTGAAAACTCGTATTTTTTATTAATATGTTATATTAAATAAAAAAAGAAATGTAGGTTTGTAAATTAAATTGACATTTTATTTATAATAAAATTAAAGCTTTTTAATATAAAAATGTATTATAAGAAAGCAAATAAAAGTTAAGACAAAATTTTTGTTTTGCTTGTCTTGTCTTGAACTTTTTCTTGTAATTGAATTACTTTCTTAAAAAAATCACACACAACTTTAAAATGACAGTTTTATGACACTTATACTTATTAAAAATTTAATTATTTACAAAAATAATAGTTTAATTGTCCTTTTTCGATAAGGTTTATTTAAAGCCACATGTCCACTTTTATTACCACAGATAAAACACGAAACTAAATTAAGTTTTCGTGCGTACACGAATATCTCAACAAAAAGAGTGTTGCAAACTCTAGTGAAATAACTACGATTTTGCGTGTATTTGAAATCGGTAAACTATTCAACTTATTAAAAGTTAATCATTTGCGATTTTTTTTTCTTTTTATTTACAAATTAAATAATATATTGATATAATTAAACCTTTGTTTGATTATTTAATCTAAATAAAATAAAACAAAAAATAGTTTGCCAAATTTTTAAAAATTTTGTTTACATGTTGTCAACACTGTATGGATATATTAGAAAATTAAATAAATTTTTTAATTGAATCAATTAAAACAATTGTTTAAATTGCCATTGATATTCAAACAATCGATTAATTAGATATTTTTGGCCCATAATTGTTTCTGTGTAGTCTTCTTATCTTTCATTTTCTTTACTTCACGTTTTTCTAACACTTGTTTATAATTTTAGCATTCTTTTCTCGATTTATACATATCCTTAATTAATATCAATTAGTTATTTAAATCTCAATTTCATATAAAAAAAAAACCAATTATATATATTATATTACAATTTACTATTAACCCTTAACTATAGATAAAATATTTATAAACTAATTATGACATGACTGATTATGACTTCTTCATAAAAAACTTAATTGATGTAATAAAATTTCTACCACTTTGCAAATACCATTAAACTATAAAAAACAAAATATGGAGCAAAATTGATGATTAATAGGTTAAAGCTCTGCTTTTCTGAAACGTTGGGTTCTGATGAGATCTTTCGCCAGATCGAAATACATGTCGAAATATCAACCTAGCTAATATATAAAAATTTGCTTTATTTTTTGCAAGCTCGTTACAAATATATTAAAATAACAAAAAATAATATCGATGTATATAAATATATGAGATGTATATAAATATATGAGAAATTTCAAAAATGTTCGACAATTTGAGGAAAAATATTTTCAACTTTTTTTTGTATGACATGGTTATTTATTTCGCGTATGTGTTAGCCGATGTTGAAGCATGCTAAATCCATCCGCGTTAGTATCCGACGCGGCAAAAATATTAAAATTACAGTTTTTTATCTTGAATCTAATTAAAGTTACATCAATTTTCAAATCTCATTATATTGATCACACTTCGAAATATATATTACCCCAATAAAAAATATAGAAATACACTGAAAAAATAATTTGCCATATTTAATTATTGCAAATAGCTACGAAGAAGAATTCATTTTAAAACAATACAATGTTGTTTCAGTTGGTGGAGTTGATATTATCGACACCAATCAAGGGCAAAGTAATTTAAGAATAACTTTTGGCGGTGTTGTTGATGCTCAAGGCTCAGTACATGTAAATTGTCAGACGATGACTTAGCTATCATCAAAAAATATAAGAGTATTGGAATGTCACGCATGTTCTCCGAATCAAAACCCCATTGTGAATATTTGGGGAGTATTAACCCGTCGAGATTACGCAGCAAACCGACAATATGAAAGCGTTTTATACCTTAAAGAAGCAGTTATTGATGCGTGGAGATCTATAACGGAGAAACTGGTAGACACTACTTCTGATCGAATTTTCGATTTGATTCAAAAAAATGGAGGCCTCACACATTATTAAAACTGCTGCTATTAAATATTTTTATTAAATTTTTGTAAATTTTGATATGTTAAGTTAAGTGTATTTATAGTTATGAAACACCAATTGAAAGTGTAAATTGTTAAATAAAAAATAAATGAATTGATTTTTTGTTAAATATTATTAATTTTCCTATTTTCAATTTATAACGAGCTTTCAACCTCCGTATATTTACAAAAATAAAGCAAATCAAACATATTAGCTAGGTTGATACTAGTATTTCGATCTGGCTAAAGATCTCATCAGAACCCGAAGTTTTAGAAAAGTTAGAGCCTCCATATTAGGCAGAACTTTAACAAAAAACCTATTAATAATCAATTTTGCTCCATTCTTGTATTCTTAGTAATCAAGCACGTGGTTAGGTCTTTTCCTAACAAGCATTTTCCATTGGTTTTACATTTATGCAGGTTAAACGCTTCTACTTTTTTTTTAACATACGAAATTTTGTGAAATCAATGTGTAATTATAGTTTTGCAACGCAGTGTATAAATAATAATAAGAATTTTGTCAATATTGAACCACACAAACTTCCTCCATTTTTTGGAAAACTTAAAAAAAATAGTTTAAATTTTTATTCGTTTCATATAGGACAACCAATACTGTAAATTGGACATTAATCCCCGTCACATTGCTTCCTGTAGCGGTACAGTTTGCCTTGGAAAGCCTCATATATGTATGTAACTGCTTGTATACTAACTCCAAAGTTGACAACAAACTTAGTACCTTTACCGTTGGATAGAGTAGGTAGATAGATAGACAGACTCAGTATGTTGTAACTCTGTGATTTATAACGCGGCAAAATGTTAATCATCATGTGTAGGTACTTCTTGTAATAGAAAGACACTTATTTGTTTAAGGTTTTTTAGCAGCATGTTTTTTTTTTCGCAATTATAAATGAAACTTCATACCAACTAGTAAGATAGTCCCATCTCTGATTATTTCAAATTACAGATGTCACGAATATTCTGTTACTATTCGGTATAGTCGGCTTGTTTTTACTATTCGTCCGAATACCGAATAGTAGCAATAATCGGCAAAATTATTCGGTTGAAATAAACTATCTTAAAAATCAGTATTTTTATAGTTTTTCACATATAAGTTTTCTTTAAAACGTTAAAAAGGGCTGTTTGTATTGATTTGAGATGATTTTTCAACCTAAAAAAGTTGTATTATTCTATTTATGTTTTCTATACCTTCAGTGTACTTTAATATCAAATTTATATGAAAATGTATGACAGAACTTTTCGGCAAAAATCCGAATACCGAATATTCAGCATTCGATAAAGTGCCGAAAACACTATTTGTGATATCTCTATTTTAAATACATTATTTCAAAACATAGCAGAGTATGCGTTGTGGTGTAAAGGTTGGGCGTTGTGGTGTAATGGTTGGGCGTTGTGGTGTAATGGTTAGAGCGTTGGACTGTTACACAGATGGTCCCGGGTTCGATCCACGGCGGCGACAACATCAATTTGGAAAAATAATATGTATGAGTTTTCTATCCCTCATACGTGTCGCAGCATCCACATTCGGTGTTCCCATAGCACTTAACCCCGCCAAAGTAAAATAATGAATCAGGGCTATTAATAAAAAGCTTTAAGATCGCAAACTTTCCATCAATTGGCGAGCAACAACTGTTCTAAGACTTATCATCTCGCGCGATAACAGTGTTACCATGCTTGAAGCGCTTTATATTTCAGCACCTTTCACCTCTTCTCTATCCCCTTTCCAAAGAAACGACACGTTAATAAATAGGAAGAATTTCCTGAGTGTTGCGTTTGAAATCTGTCGAAAGATTTTTCTCATTTTTAATACCAAATTGCTTGAGAAATTCAAAACCATTTTTCTATAAAACTCCACATCCTTACTAACTTATTAAAGGTGTAAACGGAATTTCAGCGGACCAATTAATTCATAAAAATTGCTAGTCGTACATCAGCCAAAATGGCCACATTTTAGTAAATTATGAACGACACTTAACAGGTCATAAAAACTTGCCACCTTATTATTGTATGTAAGTTCGTCATTGACTGGGTATTTAATTTGCAACAAAAAACAAGGTAAGTACTAGAGAGAGGTGTTTCAAAACCAAAAACAAAAAAAAATATAAAATAACTCCACAAGTATTCTCTTGCATAGATTTACATACATATGGGCTATTCTCAAAAATATTTAAAATTAAGGTTCAAATTTTTTTTAAACATTATGGCACATTAACAGGATTTCACAAGATAATAAACCACCATTTGGGGGCTTCAAATCCATTTGCCTGAATCACTTTCTGTAAGGGGCGCAAAAGTTATGACGGTTTAAATTTAAAAATTTTGAAAAATTCTCAAAATTACATTTTTTGATTGAATTAAAAAAATGTTGTAAATGTATAACATTGTTCAATATTTATTGGCGTTTTCATTGAAATTTACTCCCTTATTTTGCGCTTTCCAAATAATATTTGGCTATTTCTGTGGTGATTCAAAAAGACTAATTTTTGACTTAACCCGAAAACGGTAGACGGGTTCGAATTCGCACCATTGAAAATTTCAAAACGCTGAAACTTTTTCTACAAGTACTTTTATGGTTTCTTTTATTTACGTTAAATATGTCTACAACCTAGCAAATTCACAACGCGCAACCATATGTTAATTTGTCTGCATACAGGAGAGGATTGAAAAAGTCGAATAGGTGAGAATTCGGACCAGTTTACCGTTTATGTGGGTGAAATGGTGGTTTGTAAAAAAGTGTAATTTGTTCATTAATTTAACAAATAAAAGAAAAAAATATATTAACCCTCAAACTGTACACAGGAGCGAATTCACACTCATGAAAATGTCAACTGCTACTTTCGCTACACTCAAAAAAATAAGTTAGTAGAAATGTAAGTAAAACGTCTTGTAAATCAGGTATAATATTTTTCAGTAAATTTTTTGCTAAAATTATGTTGTTAGCTAAAATTTTAGTTATACTTATTTAGCACTTAACTGTTTTGAACTAATGTTTTACTAATTTACATTGCTAAAAAAAATTGTGCTGATTACCACATTAATATCGTGGACGACAACCAGATGGAAAGATATACGCAGAATGAATTAGATGTCGCGGCGTGTCAACATGTAGTAATGAGGAGGAAAATTATACTAAAACGTACAACTCCAGTAAGACATATAAAAAAATCAACCATGGAAGATTTTTGTACATTAACCAACAATAACAACTTAAATTTTTCGTTGCCACCGGCTTAGTAAAAGACGAAAAAAAAATATTTAAATTTAATAAAGATTAAATGTATATTTGTAAACTAAATGTTTATAGTGATTATTAATGTAGTGTGGTCAAATTGCAAACAAATATACAGCAGGTAGACAGACTAAAGCGAAAGACAAAGACACACATCTTAGGTAGATTTTTATGTTATATTTTGTTATTTTTTCAATTCGTTTCTATAATTATCTGCGGCATTTTTAGAGATCGCATCATTTAGACAAGCATTTATTTATTAATTCTATATATTTTCAGATATTAAATTGATTCATGTGGTCGATGTGGGAGCATAAATATTTTTATATCTTGTAATGTATTGTAAATTCTTTTTAAAAGAATCACAAAAATGTTTAAGATTTTCAGCAAATATATTAACTAAAGCATAATTTTCCTACAAAATTTTTGAGTTTTTTTCAGTCTACTAATATTCAACAATTTTATTAACTTTTATCGAGGATTTTTTAATTTTGAATCAACTAAATGTTAGCAAAACTTTTGCTGAATCTACTAATTTTGTTGCCAAATCTTTCTGATTTTCAACAAAAGATTTTGCTTACTTTAGCAATTTTTTTGCAAGCTAAATATTTTGCTGACTTTACAAACTGAAATGGCGAAACCCGAAAATATCAAAACATATTAAATAATGCCTTCTCTTTTATATGTTGTAACGTATTGTACTATTTTAAAAAGGATCACAAAAATATGTTTTATGATTTTCAGCAAAATAAATTAACTAAAGTAAAAATTTTCTACAAATTTTTCGAGTTTTTTTCAGTCTACTAATAGTCAGCAAAAATTTTGTTAATGTTTAGCAAGGGTTTTTTAATTTCTAATCCACTAAGTTTCAGCAAAACTTTTGCTGAATCTACTAATTTTGTTGCTGAAAATCAGCGAGATTTTGCTGACATTAGCATTTTTTTTTACAAGCACCCTCCTCACTAAACTTTTGCTGACTCAGCAAAATTTTTTGCTGACTTTACTAACTTTTTTATTTGAGTGTACTATTCATCTGTTAACTGTGCATAATTACAACATTAACGAACCATTGTATTCAGATTTTTATTCCAATAAGGGGCGCGTCAGTACCCGGTACCAAAAACACCACAAATTGAAAACGGAAAAAAATTGGTTTCAATTTTCAACTGCCACGTATTTATTAGTTAGGTGATGGCACAAAAGTAAGTGTTGAATTTATCTCTCAAGTGTTGGGAGATTTTTGTAGTACCAAATGGAATTCAAAATTGAAAGCCCCGAACAAAAAAACAAACAAAAAAAAATTGAGCTTGTTTCAAAAAATTGTTTTAAATTGTTTAACTTTGCGTAACGATAACAATTAGAAATATACCCTCAGTCAGAAAAATACAATCGGCAGAGTATTGGCAAAGCGTCGGCGACGGTCGGTTGCGAGTTGGCACAACGTGGTAATAACAATATTGACAGTACTATCCTGTTAACTGATTGATAACAGTAACCAACCGTTGGTTTGAACGAATTTCCCACCGTTGGCAAAATTTTGTGCTTTTAAAATAGTTGAAATTAAATTAATTTTGAGAAATGTCTACAATAAAACATATTTGAAATGCAGCAATACCTTTCGGTCTTTATCTTTAACATGATATTTAAATGTGTGAAATATAATAAAATATTTAAAAAAAAATGCTTCTAATTGGTTGCAATATTGGTAAAAACAACATTGGCAAAGAATTTTGTGGGTGCTACTGGCAAAACACATGCTTTACAAACAAAATAGTGTTTTCCTAGTACAATATTAATAAATAAATAATAAAAAATAAATAAATATTATTGTACCTTTGATAATTTCCAATCTTAGTGGTTTGCCAGTAATATTTTTTTCTGTATGGTTGGCAATTTCTACCTGTTGACCAATGGAACTTGGCTATGGCTATTTTGCATTTCTATGAGTTAAAGTGTTGTAAATACGAACGTAAAAACCGCTTTTTTAAAATATAAAAATTGCGAAAGTTATTGCTAAATAATATTAGTTTGAAAGGATTTAAAAATTTTTGACATAAGCCCATATACCCATCTCTACAATTTTTTTTTTTATTTCCAAAGTACTCGTATGTGCTGCATTTTGTGCCACAATGTTTACACGATGCCAATGGTCATTAAACTTTGAGGTGACTTTATGGTAAATAGTAAAAATTACAAAAAAAAATTAAATACCAACACGAATGGTTAAAAACTCAAAACTTGGTGAAAAATCAATAAGAATGAAGGTAAGGAAAATAAAAAAAATATATATACTAAACACATTGCTGATTAAGCTTGCATCAAGGTTTTCTTATTATTTTAAGCGATGAATCCTTGACATGGCTTTAAATATGTAGACCTGTCATGTCAGGGAAAAAGCCTAGAGCTAGTTTAGCAAGTATTTAAGAACAATTTATGATTGAAATTAAAATTCTCTTTGTTAAACATTAATACACTTACGCAAACAAGTTAGTAGAAAAATCTGTAAAAGATTTTTAATTCCAATTGTACTTGTAGTAATTTTTAGTACACTCTATGTTTTTTGTAACAATTTTTGTATTCTCATTTTACAAATTACGGAATTCTGTACTAAATTTTGTTGCTGATTTCAGCAAAACATTTTACTAATTTTATAAAACCGAATACTAAATTTAGCAAAAAATTTTGTTAATTTAGAAAAAATTTATATTATAAAGGGTCCGCCAAATAACTTTTTTTTTTTAAAAAAAAGCTATAAAAAAAACTACTGAATATTTTCTCAAATTTCTTTTTTTATTTGAAAGTACAATCCTTCCGGTTAATAATAGAAACTAATTTCATTTAAATGGCTGCCTCGGCTGGCCATGCAGGAACCTACACGATCGGTCCAATTTTTAAGCACATTATCGATTGTGTGCAGCTGTATTTCACCAATGGCTTCCTGTTCCGTCCTGTTGAAACCAAATGTTGCCAATATCCTCCTCTTCAATTTTTGTGAACAAAAATTCGTTCAACATGGACCGATAACGATCGGCATTGACTGTAAAGGCCACTCCTTGTTCATTTTCGAAGAAAAATGGCAATTTTCGCACACATTCTGCAACATTACCATGATTTTCAAAGTAATGTCGCAATATTTCCCAGCGTTGTTCAAGCGTATACACAACCATATTCGTTCAGCGGAACGATAAAACTAATTATCTGTCAAATCAGACATGAGCTAAGTGTTACCATTCACGAAATAAGCACTAGTTGAAAAAAAAAAACGTTAGATGGCGGACCCTTTATAAATACATACTTACAAAACAAATTGGCCAAACAGACTATATTTAAGTAGGTTATACAAGGTGGCGCAAAAGTAATCCCCCTATCAGAAAATGCTATAAATTTTGCGATTGGCCCCTATTCAGTTCTGTTTTGACATTTGTGTAGTAAACACATGCGAAATACACGTTAATAAACAATGTTATGCTACACTGCTCCAGGACGCGGAATATTGGTGACTATTTATTTGACCAATAATCGGTCGGTGACTTTGGCACAACGTGAATTTCGTCGCAGATTTCCTGGCCGTCCAACGCCTACTGGTGAAACACTGCGACGTTTAGCCACTCGCCTCGAAGAGACTGGCACAACACGAGATGCTGCCGGGCATGGCAGACCCCGGAGTAGCCGTTCTGCAGAGAATATTGCTGCTGTAGCCGAGGATGTCATGGAAGCGCCGTCGACATCGACCAGACGACGTGCCACGCAAATGGGTATCAGGCGACGGTCTTTACAGCGAATTTTGGTACAAGATTTGAAGATGTTTCCGTACAAAGTATAGACGGTGCATCAGCTGTTAGCTGCTGACCGCCAATCGCGTGTAACATACGCTCAAGCCATCCTTAATCACCACCAAGAGGAAGATAATTTTTCATCAAAAATAATCATGAGTGATGAGGCCCATTTCCATCTTAGCGGGTACGTAAATAAGCAAAATTTACGCTTCTGGGGCACTGAAAATCCGCGTGTAACACACGAAGAGCCATTACACTCGCTCAAAGTCACTGTATGGTGTGCTGTTTTCGCTGGAGGAGTCATCGGACCTTTTTTCTTCGAAGACGTCGCGGGCCAAACGGTTACTGTGAATGGTGAGCGCTACAGAGCAATGATTAGCGAGTTCTTTTTGCCGCAACTTGATGAATTGGGATTGGAAAACATGTGGTTCCAACAGGACGGTGCAACGGCACACACTGCACGTGCCACAACCGATATGCTGAAGGATGCATTTCCCGGGCGCCTAATCTCCCGTTCTGGCCAGCAAGATCGCCTGATTTGACCGCTCCAGACTTCTTTTTGTGGGGCTTTTTGAAGTCGCGGGTTTATGTCAACAAGCCTCAGACTCTTGCAGCTCTTAAAGACAATATCCGTCAAGAATGTGAGGACCTATCGCCGGAAGTTTTGGCCAAAGTGATGGAAAATTCCATAAAAAGGGCTCAAATGACAATCAACTGTGGCGGCGGCCATTTACATGACATCATATTCTCGACTTGATGTAAAAAAAATTAAAATACCAAATAAAAATAATCCACAAGAAGAATCAAAGTTTTTCATTTTTTTTTTAAATTACAGCCAAAAAACATCGGAAGGTTATTTTTGCGCCACCTTTTATTACATTAATAAAAATGTTCTAAAAATCTTTTCTAATGAATCATATTTATGAAATTTTCATAAATACGACGAAGAGTTTTATAAAAATTGAAGACAAATATTTTATAGATCTTCATCACTTCATAAGCGTTGCCAAATATTTATTTTCTAAAATCAGTTCTGGCCTTTTTGCAGACTTCAAAAAATAGTGCTGGCTGCTGTTTTTGTAAAACCCACCATGTTAAAAATTACCAAAGGTACAACTAATATTGTACTAGGAAAGCACTATTTTGTTTGCAAAGAATGTGTTTTGCCAATACCACAGGCAAAATTATTTGCCAATATCGTTTTTACCAATATTACAACCAATTAGAAGCATTTTTTTTTTAAATATTTCATTATATTTTACACATTTTAATATGATATATAAGACTAAGGCCGATATATACATATTCTTCAAAAATAATTTCAGCTGTTTTAAAGGCACCAAATATTTTGAATTACCAACGTTATGCTAACGGTGGCAAGTTCGCTCAAACTTACGGTTGTCCACTGTTATCAATCGGGTAAATGGACAATACTGTCAACATTGTTAATCCCTCGTTCTGCCAACGCTTAACGCGACTGTCAGCGGCGCTTTGCCAACACTGTGCCGATTGTATTTTTCTGCCTGGGCAGTTTTATTTACTTTTTATTTTGCAATGATAATATGAATAAAAATGTTTTTATCTGCCAATCCAAGTAAAAAGGTTTTGATATAGTTATATATTGATGTATACAGTTATGTATAATGATATATTGCAAAATATATATTAATATAAAATCATATAAAATTATATGTCATATATATATATTTCTTTATATTGCATTTCATATAGTGCAATATGTAAAAATATATAATTACATATCGATATATATGAATGATTACCAAGGACAGGAACTTCATGCACTAAATAAGTAGGTTTTAGGCGCCTATAATAGAATGGAAAATTTTAAAATATGCACTAAAAATTTTATTTTATTAATGCCTGCTAACTTATCTCAAAATAACAAAAGTTCAGCGCTTAACCATAGTTATGAATGTTATATTTATATGAAAATCTCTGTTGTCAAATTTAAACTAAGGTTATTTTTTTAGAAAAGTTACTCGCCCTAAAACCAAAAACAAAAAGTTGAAGAATTAAGTTTTATTTAGTCTCTTCGGAAGATGTAGTTAGATATTAAATACATTTCTACTTAATAAAATTTCAAACGTTAAATTTAACATATTTGCTCTTAAAAGTATTTGAACACAGAAAATGATTGCTCAACGTCAACGGTTGTGATCAGTGCAAGTTTAATCATGTGCAAGTTTAAGCATGTTAATACTTTTGTTGTGTATTGATTTTCCGAGTTTGTATCACAATGTGTTGACGTAAACATCAAAAAAATAAAACCATAATTTTTTTGAATAACAGTATTGAATTAATGACGAATTTTTTGGCCAACTTTGACTGACAATACATTAATTTTTTATAGCTTTTTCGACTAGATTTACTTGGGTTGAAAATGGATTTAATACCTGTAGATTAACAATTGCATTAATAAAAAACGCATAATTTGAAAAAATAAAAACCAAATAATTTTTAATAAAGCATGAATTTAAATTCATCAAATATAATTAAAAGTGATGTGTTTAAAAAAAAAAAAACTAAGAAAAATGCAATAAAAATATGCATTTAAAGCAAAATAAATTAAAATATGCATTAAAAATATGCATCTAAGGCAAAATATGCATATATAGCAAAATATGCAAAAACATGCAATAACATGCAATAACAAATCGATGCCAATTTTGCGTAAATACTTTGATTCACAAAGTTATTTTATTTACAGTGTTCTCACAAAGTCCGGTCCCTGATGATTACCTGAGTCACATGCAATTGCATACTTTGTACAACAATTGTATCTAATTGGATAAGTACATATTATTTGACAAAATTCGGATACAATTGTATCAAACTATATCTAAATTCATAAAATTAGATCTGATTGTATCAAATAATTTCTAATTGTATCAGATTAGAGTTAGATTAGAGTTTTGTAAAAAATTAATCTCGTAAAATTTGATTGAGTTGGAAAACAAAATAGTCAAATTGTTAAAATGTTTGTCCTAGAAATTGGTATCGAAAATTATTTAAAAAAAAAATGTCTTTAAAATGTTGTTTTGAAGATCAAAATTAACTTACCACTAAAATACATTATTTTAACAGAAAATTATAAAAAACATACCTGAAAGAAAAGAAAGAAATTGTTAATAATGTTATTTATTAATAATATTATATGAATAAATATTTTCATAAGAATTTTCTAAGACAATATTTTTAACCAGATTATATTCAAGCGAGACAAAATGAAATGAGGCAAAATAAATGTGCGATAAGTGCGACAAAGGAGTAAATAACAAAATCCAATTTGTAACATGGATTACTATTTTTGACGTTTTTAAAAAGTTACACTCATAATAATACATAAGTAAAATATACGAAAATTGTATTTAATTTTAAGAAAGTTTTGTTTATTTTGACATTACGAAAAATTTTGTAATATATACAGATCATATTTCGTTAAAGATGCTAAACTTTATTTGTATATTTTACGAAATTTTATAAAAAAAACACAAAAAGATTTGTAAATTTACAAAAAATTGGTTATATACAAAATAGTTTTGTAAATTTTTTTACACACAGAGAAAAATTTTGTTATTTGCCAACTGAAAATTGGTTACAATCACTCAAATTTGGTTATTAAGAATTTCTGTCGGTTGGTACAAATGAACATTAGGTGTCAGAACAAAGTTCGGTGAATTCAACTGAATTTTAGTTGCAACACCCAAACTATTCAGAAATATAATGTAAATAACGTTGTACTAACTGAATTTGTAAGTTGTTGCCATTATTATACACTTTTCAATTCGGTTGGCACTTTATTTCTCTGTGTGTATGTTTTTTAATTTTGTTTGTATTACACTGCTACAAAAAAAACGCTTTTTGTCAGAACTTGAAAACCGACCTAGTGGGGGTTGTAGGCCTAGGTGAGGACATACAAAAACCGTTTTCAAAAATTTTAAAACACCCTCAAAATTTTGAGTTATTTTCAAAAATCTGTTTTAGGGTAGGTCGTAGCACTTTAGTACCTCTAACTCACACATTTTTTGACCGATTTCAAAATTTTAAACAGTTTTGGAAAGGCAAAGAATTAAGCTTCATGAAATGTATGCATAAAATATATATTCCAAGAAATTAGGTAAGTGTTTATCAAAAGTTTCTCATTTTTTTTAATTTTTTCCTAATTTTTCAAATTCAACAAAAGTTTAACTTTATATAGAAAAAAAACGAGATATTATTTGTTAAAATCGGTTTATATTTGCAAAAGTTACTAAACTTTTTCTAACACTGCAGCCACATGATCAAGATTTTCTTGATAGACTGTTTGTCAAAATATGTAAAAATTGACAGCTGTGACGTAGGCTGCACGCAAGTTGAAAGCAATTTAAGAACTACAGCTTTTGCCGGCAAAGGAAAAACAAAAAAAACTTCAAAAGAATTGTAATCAGCTGTTTTCTTGAACGTAAATTGATACACTCCACTTAAAAGGGAAATCTGAAGCAAGTTCGTTTCAATTTTAGAAAGTGTGAGTGTATTGGTAAAAAAGTGTGAGTGTATTAAAACTTGATAGGCAAAACTTTATCGTGTAACCCTCAAGTAAAGTAAAAATTTTGGGATTGCAGACTTTTCTTTTGGTAAACTACTTGACTTACAAACGTGAATTAAAAACTGTACAAATAGCTTAACTTAAGTTAACATGTATAGTTAAAAACAGGATTATTTTTGTAGATATTCTTAACAAAAACAATACTTATAACTTACAAATGTATCAAAAAATGCACGTCATTTTAAATCGGTCAAAAATTGACTGAGTTACAGGTCGATAAGTTGACGAACAACACTGAAAACGGTTTTTTTAGAATAACTTCTGAATTTGAGGGTGTTTCTGAGGGTGTTAGGTCGTTTTCCAAGTTTTTTTTCACTGTAGAACCGTGTTATTAACGAAAATTTTATATTTTTTTTTTTTTGCACTTTTTATTAAAAATAATTTACAAAATCATCTTTGTATTATTTACGAAATTTCTAAATTTATTATATACGAAAATTTTGTAACATTTACAAAATGTTTGTACTCGTACATTGTATGAAAATAAATTTACGAAAAATAAATTCGTATTTTTAAGCATGGATTATTATGGATGCGATGTACAAACAATTCTAAAACTTTCAATATTTAAACGATTTTATGGAAAACCTTTAATCCAGGGGATGCGTACACTCACAAAATGTCTAATGCGTACACTCACAATACTATATGCTAAAAATACACTGATAATAATGCATGCGTAAAATTACGAAAAAAATTTCAAAATAACCAAACTTTTTTAAAATAAACAAAAATTTGTACATTTTACGAAATTTTTTAAAGTTTTGACAACAATTTCGTATTTTTATGCATGGATTATTATGAGTGTACGAAAATAATGACAAAACAACAAAAACTTTTGTAGAATGAACAAATATTCGTTTATTTAACGAAAGTTTTTGTTATTTTGATATTTTTAGTATTTTAATGCAGGGATTATTATGTGTGTATTGTCGATTTTGCACAGCGTACATTAAGCGTTAAAAATTAAATCATTTCCATAAAAGCTGGTCACCTTATTATTATAAATATTAGATCATTATTTAAAAAATTATATGTCATTGATTTTTCTTAGTTAAACTTGTCTAAATATTATACACAGTGCAATGTTAGCAGGGGCGTAGCTAGGACTTTATTTTTTTTTTCAGAAAAATTTAACTTTAGCACAAAAATTGGCTTTGATCGAGTTGTCAAAAATGATATGGCAATTTTCAAAGTCAAGTTTAAATAGAAACAAGATTCCAGGGATTTTCTGCAAGAACAAAAAAATTCTCTACAATTATAAGAATTTGCTTGGAAAATGTAACTTTAACATAATTTTTTTAAAAAAATGTTTTGCAGTAAGTGGTGTACAATTTTTTAGATTTATTGTGACCCGTTGAAAAAATATATACCCGATTAAAAAAAAATATATATCGTTTTATGTTTTTTCATCCTAAAATATATTATAATATGTGACTATATATGGTCTCATGCATATCTATATTCCATATATTATTATATATTTCTTATGTAATACCAGATATAACGATATATTGTTAAATATTAACCTTTATAAAATAAGATATTAAACATATATGCTACACATACTAAGATATGATAGATATATTGTCATTTATAATAATACATTCTTATATAGAACACAATATGTACTCATATATGGTAACATATAAGCTATATAATTTTAGATATAATAATAAATGATGTCCTATAAATTAAATATTAGTGTGTTCTATAAGATATGCTTATTAGGGTGATAACTTTTTTTGGACAACATTCTCCCCAGGGGTTTTCTAATGGCAAATATTGTATTAATGATAAAAAAAACTATTTCAGTTCAATTTGGTAAAAAAAACCTTGCGCACCGACAGCGATTTCTAAAATGCCTTTAATATATTTATTTTAAATTTTTTTTAATAAAAATTTTTTTTAAATATGGTTTATACATATGTAAGTAAGCAAATTTGGAAGAAAACTATTCCATTGACTCGAAAACGGACTTTACTATTGATATCAGCATGCCTTAATTATATAGATGTGATGGTCAGACGTTGAGGCATCAAAAAAAGTTTTTTTTTTAACTTTGTTTGATTCAAAACTTTAACGCGTTTGGTGCGGAACTTTTTTAACGATAGCGAAAAACTAAAAACGCAGTTCTTAATATTTGTCCATGCCCTACACGATTTTGTCTGGGGAGATTTGATATTTGCAAAAAATGCAAAAAGTTATCACCCTAATGCTTATATATGCTGCCATGTGAATAATGCAATTCAAGATATAATTATATATGGTATTAAGATTAACAATTTAGTTTGAGATATCATTATATATGGTCCAACATCATTAATATTTTCAATATATAGTTATATATCCGCATATGTCCAAATTATTTTTCTTTAATTTTTTTTTTAATTTTTATTAAAAATAGTATATGTCTTGGCACATAAGTAAATCCAATTTAATGTCATTCTATCCACCAAAAATTTATTTTATTTTATCCAATTAGATGTAAGTAGATCTAAATTCATTCCACGGGATATTTTAGGATCCATCAGGATCATAAATAGGATATTTTTGGATACCCCAATTATGAGATCAATTACGATCTAACTTAATACGTTAAAATATTTTGGGGATCTAATCGGATATTACTGGATACCCCAAGTTTGAGATAAACTTTGATAAGAATAAATATCGATTTATATCAAATGAGATCTAAAATTGTATTTGAGATGTAACTGTTTTCTGATGGGGAAGTCAAAGTTATATTTTTTACAAAATATTTAAGATTTGTTTATTTTTAATTCTAATTTAACTTTAAATTCAATAAACAAAAAATGTCACAGAATTATACGATATATCGCGACACGCGTAAAAGTACACACAAAAAAAAGTTAGTAGTCAGCAAAAAATTTTAGTCAGGAGGCTACGTCCCTGTGTCTTATTATGTATGAAAAACAGACACAAAAATCTTCCATGGTAGATTTTTTTATATGTCTAACAAGAGTTATAATTTTTCCTTGTCTCTGCTACATCTTGACATGGCGCGACATCTACTTCATTCTGTGTAAATCTTTCAATCTGGTTATAACCCACACTTTTAACGTGCTTATCAGCACAATTTTTTTTTAGCAAAATAAATTAGTAAAACATTAGTAAAATATTAGTACAACATTAGTTCAAAACAGTTAAGTGCTGAATAAGTATAACTAAAATTTTATATGTTTTTAACTTACAAGACGTTTTTCTAACTTTTCTACTAACTTATTTTTTTGAGTGTAATTAAGCTTCAAAGTTAGATTTTTTAGTCTGTGTTTTAATCCTAATTACTTTTAAGCCGCTAATCAGCTGATAATACGTTTTTTAGTGAGTGGTTGAAAAGCAAACTTACAATATTTTTTACCAAATTAATACCTAATCAATTTTTATTAGGTCGCGATATATCAAATATTTCTGATCACTCTAACTGGTATTCGATGAATTTTAAAAGCATAAAAAAGATAATTTTATTATGGTATATTTAAAAATTTAATGGTACAGTAAGACTGCACCAATATTCAGCACATTATATTCTACACTCAAAATAAGCGTTTTTATTTGCCAAAAGGCATGGAAAAAAATACACCACCCATTTTCCTAAAAAATTTTAACTCTTCTAGGATGAAACTAATAATTTCTTTGGAAAAAAATCTTTAAAATTTTTATCTATATAAATAGATTTTTCTGATCTCGACTTAAATTAATAAAAATATAAAGGTATTGTATTCTGGCGGTAACGCTATTTAAAATTATTTGGTGTAATAGTAAGCGCGTTGGACTGTTACACAGAAGGTCCCGGGTTCGATTCCCGGTGACGACAACATCAATTCAGAAAAATAATATGTATGAGTTTTCTATCACTTATATGGATCGCTGCGCCCGCCTTCGGTGTTCCCATAGCCCTTAACCCCACCGAAGTAAAATAATGAATCAGGGCTATGAACAAAAGCTTCAATAAATTCGCCAACTCTACATCAGGTGGCGACCAACAACTGTTCTAAGACTTATCATCTCGCGCAATTACAGTGTTGCCATGTTTGAAGACCTTTATCTTTCACAACCTTTCATCTCTCCACTATCCCCTTTCAAAGAAAGGAACACATTAATTAAGGATTTCCTGAGTGTTGCTTCTCTTTTACAAAAAAAAAAAAAAAAAACATTTGAAATTTTTTTTGAATTTCAAATGCTATTTTCTGAACTACAATTGGTATTTTCTGAAAAGCAAATGCGATTGTATGAAAAAAAATGTGAGTTTTTTGATAAAATAATGTATTTTCTGAAATACATATCGTTCATTTACTTCAATAACGTCATAACTCAAAAATTTTGATTTTGTAGAAAACGAGTTTAAAGTTTTTAATTTACTCCCACCTTGAAGAAAAAAAATAACGACATAATTTCTCTCAAGAGGTGAGTATTAGGGTATTCAAATTACTCGGGTTTTGTTTTGTTCGAGTAAACGAGTAACTCGACTTTGAGGTTTTTAACTTACTCGATTAAGCGAGTAATATTTTAAAATTATTCGAGTAACTCGAATAATTTCAATAGTTTTAAAATTTTCTTTAATTAATTTTTCAATAAAAATTCATAATAAAACACAAAATAAATACCAAATCAGGAGTTCCGAAATGTATTTTATCAAAATTAAGAAAGAAAAAAAAATGTTGGGAAAATTTTTTTATTAATTAATAATTATATAATTACAAATTATATCATTACCCTAACCGAGTAATAGCTACTATAGCTTTCAGCGTGTTGTAGCGAAAACAGACCAATGCCTCTGATGTGAATCGAACACACGACCCCGCACTGATAAGCCAGCACGCTACCAACTAGCACGGGAAATTAATTTAAAATTAAAAAATATTCTAAAACAATATACAATTAAGCGATTTAAAATTTTTTTCTTTTGTTTTTATAAAGTTCGACTTTAAGAAGACATTAGAGATATAACTTTTAAAATTTCTGTGCCTAGGACAAATATAGAGTAAAAATTATATAAATTATTAACTTTTAATTTATTTGATTAAGTTGAATATATTTAGATCTGAATTGAAGAAAAGAGTGAACGGCAAAAAAAATGTAATTAATGGTTTTGCGATTGTTGCGATTTTATTTTGTTGAATATTTAGATACTTAAACATCTCGCTTCATTTATGGAAATCGGACCTTGTGGTATTCATTTTTTTTTATATTTTCGAGCATTTTTGAGTATAATTCTGTAATTGTTCAAGGATATTTTGAAAATATCTTTAGAAATTGCTAAAATATTAGTGATATTTTAAGCAATAAGTGATATTTTTGGCCATTTTAATTTACTCGAACAGTTGTTTGAGTAAAATTCATCGATTAATCGAGTAACGGTTAACCGATTGAATACCCTAGTGAGTATACAAGATATTAATACGAATTTTTTACAAAATATGATACGTGATATAACGAATAATTCTGAGTCATTAACTCAAATATCATGTTTTTTGAGTTGTGACGTTCTTGAAGTAAATGAGCGATATGGTATTTTTTAAATAACAAATGCAAATTGCAATTGTGGTTTCTGAATTACATTTGCTTTTTTCTGAAAATCAAATGCCATAACCGCACCAGCCCCCCCCCCCCTTTGTCTAAGTCCCTGAATGTTAGCATTAAAGATAACTATTGATGTATTAATTGCATAGTGCTAAATACTAGTACACAATCTTTTTTGTCATTACTGCTATAGAACTGGATTTAACGGATATTTGGGGGCGTTTACACATGCAATATTGTCTGGGTTTCAGTTTAACACTAAACAAATTATTATAATCTAAATTAAAATCATGATGCAGTTAAATGAAAATCATATTGCTAAATAAAATTATTTTGATGACACAAACGTGTATATAATTTTCTTTCAAAGAAATAAAAAATAAAGCAGATGATAAACTTTTGGTATAAAAATGATAACCTATGATTGGGGTATTTTATATTTTAAAGAAATTCGTTTTTATATACAATGCATACAGTTTTTTTTTCCAAAGAATGCAATAATAAAAATTTTATATTTTTTTCTGAATAAAAATATTAAATTTTGTGACGCATTTGGAAAAATACATTTTAATTTTTAATTTTTTTATTAAAAAGATTATAACGGGAATATAACAAATATAGAGATACACTCAAAAAAAATTAATAGAAAAGTTAGTAAAACGTCTTGTAAATCCAGTATACCATTTTTCAGCAAATGTTTTGCTATAATCATGTTTTCAGCTAAAATTTTAGCTATACTTATTCAGCACTTAACTGTTTTACTAATATTTTACTAATGTTTCACTAATAGTTTACTAATGTTTTACTAATAGTTTACTAATGTTTTACTAATAGTTTACTAATGTTTTACTAAATTATTTTGCCAAAAAAAAATAATGCTGACAAGCACATTAGTAGTGTGGACGACAACCAGATTTAAAGATATACGCAGAGTAAAGTAGATATCGCGGCATGTCAAGATGTAGTGGAGACGAAGAAAATTATACTAAAAAGTACAACTCTTGTAAGACATATAAAAAATCAACCATGGTGGATTAAAATAACTTAAATTTTATGTTGTCACCGACTTATGAAAGTAGTTGTCTATTAATTAAATAAAAGAAAAAATAAAATATTTATTTGTAAACTAAATGTTTATAGAGATTAATAATGTAGTGCGGACAAATTGTAAACAAATATACGTTCAGGTAGACAGACAAAAGCGAAAGACAAGGACACAGCTATATGTCATATTTTGTTATTTTTTCGTTTCGGTTCTAGAATTATCTACGGCATTTGCCTTGCTTTAAAATGTGGCATCATTTAGACAACCATTGATGGAAGTAGTTGTAAGATAATTTTGTTATATATACATAATTGTTTCTATTTTTTAGATATTACATTAATTCATGTCGTCAATGTGGGAGTATGAACACTTTTATATTTTGTAACGTATTGTAAATTATTTTTAAAAGAATCATATAAATATGTTTATGATTTGCAGCAAATAAATTAACAAAAGCATACTTTCTCTAAACATTTTTTGAGTTTTTTCAGTCTACTAATATTCATCAAAACTTTTGTTAACTTTAGCTTTTGTTAACTAAGTGTTAGCAAAACTTTTACTGAATCTACTAATTTTATTGGTAAAATTCAGCGCGCTGATTTGAAGCAAAAGATTTTGCAGACATTAGCAAGCAACCTCCTAACAAAAATTTGCAAGCAATCTCCTGACTAAAATTTTGCTGACTCAGCAAAAGATTTTGCTGACTTTACTAACTTTTTTTGGAGTGTACTCATACTTCAATTTCACATACGAGGGAATTTTGCCATTGAGACGTGTGCACCCGTGCATTATCTTGATGAAAAGAACTTTTTTCTTGGCCAAATGGAGTCGTTTTTTTTTTAAATTCTCGTTAAATTTTTGTATCCCTTCCAAAAAATAGGATTTTTTGAGGTCCATGAAATAGACATTGGTTTGATCAATAATTTCATCGTTGGAGCAAAATCTCTTTCTACCGAGCCATTTCTTTAGGTTTGGAAATAGGAAATAGTCACTGGGGGCTAAATCCGGAGAATATGGCGGATGAGGTACCAATTCGTAGCCCAATTCAGGGAATTTTGCCAATGAGACTGCACACGTGTGCACCCGTGCATTATCTTGATGAAAAAGAACTTCTTTCTTGACCATATGGGGTCGTTTTTTTTTAAATCCTCGTTAAATCGGTCCAATAAGTTGGAATAATATTCGCTTATTGTTTTTCCCTTTTGAAGGTAATCAATGTGGGTTATCCCGCGTGCATCCCAAAAAACTGTTGCCATCACCTTATTGGCCGACAAACTTACTTTGGCCTTCTTCGGAGCCGGTTCACCTGGAGAAACCCATTGTTTAGACTGCTGCTTGGTATCCGGAGTGTTGTAATGGATCCATGTTTCATTCACAGTCACAAAACGCCTCAAAAACTCATTCGAATTGCGGTTAAACAACTCCAAACAATCCTTTGAAGTTGTCACACGATTACGTTTATGGTCAATTGAGAGAAAACGCGGCACCCATATTGCAGACAGCTTTCTTAACCCAACTGATCATTTAAAATCGAAACCACACTGCCCTATGAAATGCCTATGGTATCAACAATCTCACGCACTTTTACTCTTCGATCGGCCAACACCATGTCGTGGATTTTTTCGACATTTTCGAGTGTATTGACCTCAATTGGCCGTCCAGAACGTTCAGCGTCATTTGTACTTGTGCGACCACAACGAAAGTCCGTAAACCACTTTTTTACCATTGAAAACGATGGTGCAGAGTCCCCATAGTATTTATGAAGCTTTTCCTTGGTTTGATTAACGGTTTTTTTTTTGCAAAAAAAAATGTTTAATGAGCACTCGAAATTCATTTTTTTTAATTTTTAAAAAAATCCATGAGGTTGTATGTTTTGAACAGCTGTTAAACGCAAAGTAAATGACGGAACTTGCTCAAAATTTTACAGTAGTCTATTAACAGGTGGTACTTGATGGGAGCAGTGTTGCATTTTATATAACTACGAGGGAAGTTCGAAAAGTCACGGACTTATTGAGCCGCCCTTTGCAAAAAACTACAAATTGCTTAAAAATTTTAAATGTTATTTTTAACGCAAATTTTTACCACAAAACTTTATTTTAGATTAAATTAAATGTTTTTACCAATATAATAAATTTTGTAGAAAATTTTCATTGAAAGATAGATTTTTGCTAGCGGGTATGGGACATATCTATAAATTTCAAATGAGACACAAATATATCTGGGCAAAAATGGATGCAAATGCTCCAAATTGAAAAATATTAATTGCAATACAAAAATTCTTAAATCGTACAGGAACTGGATAGTAAATTCATTGAACTAGCCTCACATATGAGAACTTGACAGCAGGTTGTAAAACAAAACACACGCTCTGTGCCAAAAAAGTTAAAAGTTTTTACATTCAGTAGAAAATGAATTATAAATTTTCTGTAGAGCTTTTATCTGAGGCTTTTTTTAGTTTGGATAAAGTTTAAAACGATTTTGTATTGAAATACAATTTGTGGATTCAATTTAAGATTTTATCGAAACGTCACACTGTGGGGTGAAAGCCTTCAAAAGTGGCAATTAATTCAAAGGATGAACATTAACTTTCACAACCGTATTTGGTACCATATGAAAGTAGATAAAATTCTACATCACAAACTGCAAAAATAAAAGTTCTAAGTTGTTTACTTTATGTGCAGTGTGTGTTTAAAGTTCAATCATTTTTGTTATTGCTGCGCGCATTGAATAAAAGAAAAAATTTTTATATTTCAAGTGATTATATTTTTTTTTTTTTTTTTTATTAATTAATAATCATATAATTACAAATTATATACTATTACCCTAACCGAGCACTAGCTACTATGGCCTTCGGCGCGTTGTAGCGAAAACAGACCAGTGCCTCTGGTAGGAATCGAACCCACGACCCCCACACTGATAAGCCAGCACGCTACCAACTAGCCTACCGGGGCGCACGAAGTGATTATATTTTTTATTAAGACTTCTATAAGTAAAAGTTTTATAATGGAATCGTGAACTTCAGATATATGAGCATATAAAAAATTATTTTTTTGTTTCGATAAATGTTTTAGAAATATTTAAAAAAAAAATCAAATTGCTCTAAAAATGTGGTATTTTTGATATATACATTGAGTTTCAACAACTTTGCGGATGAGTGCAGGAAAAAATGCTTTTATGCTCTTAAAATATGAGATTTTAGCTAATAAAACCCAGAATGCCTATTTGCGCATTTGTGCGATTTTTGAGTTATGAAGGTTTCTGTGAGAGAACTCGCTATTACACGCACAAAGTCCACACAAAGTGCTATATATGTGGCGCCACAAGTAAGGAGTTCAACAATATTGATAAAATGATTTCAAAAGATGTTAATATAGATAACATGGAGTTTGGTTTATCTGTCCTTCATGGCTGGATAAGATTTTTTGAGTGTCTTATTCACTTATCATATAAACTTCCGATAAAAAAATGGCAAACTAGATGTGACGATGAAAAAAAAAATTATTGTTGATACAAACAAAAACCCATTCAAAGGGAATTTAGAGAGAAAACTGGATTGATTGTTGACCAACCAAAACCAAGTTTTGGAAACTTCAAACGATGGGAATACTGTAAGGCGTTTTTTTAAGAATGCTGAAGTATCTGCAGAAATTACAAAAATTGATTTGCAATTGATAAAAAATATGCATACAATATTAATAGTTGCTACCAGTGGCATTGAGGTCAATATTGAAAGATTTTCAAATTTCGTTAATGATACTGCCATTTGTTAAAAATTATCCATGGTATTACTATGCCTACTACTCTACATAAATTCTTTATTCACGGGCCAGAAATTTTATCGCTTTCACCATTGCCTATTGGCCAACTAACCGAAGAATCTCAGGAAGCTAGAAATAAGGACTTTAAAAGTTATGGGGAGCACTTTTCGCGTAAATGCAGTAGGAAAAATACCATAGAAGACGTGTTCAATAGATTTCTTTTAAGTTCTAATCTATTCATTTCAAGCATGAGAAATAGTTGTAAAAAGAAAATGGAGCAAATGCCGAAGTCTGCATTGGATTTACTTATTCTTCCCCACAGTGAAAACGATAATAATGATGACGATGATGATGATGATAAAGACCATTTTAATGATGATTATGAAGATAATGATGATTATGAAGATAATGATAATTATGAAGATAATGCTGATTATGAAGCAAATAATACATTAGAAGTTAATGAAATGAAGTAAATAAAAAACCCTTATAAGTTTTTTTTTTAATATGTTTAATTTTCTTCGATCTTCTTTTATTATATATGATTCTTCTTCGAGCTTAAGATCTTTTGTTAAAACGATTGTAAATTATTAATTTCCAATATTTCGTCTCCACATTGGGAGACTTCTTCAGGGAAATTTATTTTAATTTAATTTTTATCAATTTTAAAATTTTTTAAATAACAAATTTTAAAAAAGGCGGGAAAATAAATTTTGAAATAAATATTTGTTTTTTGTCAATATAAAAATATCCCAGAAAACAATAATAAAAAATATTTAAAAAAAAACATCATAGTAAACAAAATTAAATGAACAATATTTAAAATCTTAACTAAAATATTATAACAACATATATTATTTAACATTCTAATAATTATCTTAATTCCTATTAACTAAATGTCTGTAATTCTGAGCAATATTTAATGTTTATTTTCTGAAATGTTTGTTTTCTGTTTATGAATATTTATAAATAAAAATTAATAATATTTTCTAATGTGACTTTTTTGAGTTAAGCCTGTGGAATTATGGATTTTTGAGAAAAAAGACGGATTTTATGTTAAAATTTTTCTAATATAAATACATATTAAATGATTATTCTTTTTATATAAACAAAAAAAATATTTTTTGTAAAAGCACATAAAGTATGCTCTAATTTACAATTTAATTTACTAATTTATCGTTTTTCATTCCAAAGTTACAGCGAAAATAAAAAATATTACCAATTTTTCCAAAATACAAAAAAGTCTATAAAAGTTTAAAAAAAAATTTCAGCAATTTTTTTTTTTTTTTAATGCTGGGTTTTTTATGTATTTATTAATATCCATTAATAAAAAATAACAACATTTAAAAATTACGACTTCTATGAATTAACCGCCATTTTGTATACCATTCACCCACTGTGTGTCACTTCAGTTCAAAAGACTATATGATGCTGAGTACTGACTTTTAGAAAAAATGTTCATTGATATTATGGGCTGAAATTTTGTAAATAAATGTGCAGTTATTAACTAAGAGACATTTACTTTTATTTTTTTTTTTTGTTAAATTTTACTGGTAAATATGGGTAGAAATTTATATAATTAGGGATTTTTAGAAAATCTTCAAATTGACCCCAAATACAAATATTTTCCATATCACAAAGCTCTTAACTTTAGTTATTATTTAGTCCTAGAGACTACAAGGAATTATAAATTTAATTAGTTTTCATAAATTGTCTTAAGTTTTTAGAAATTTTAAGTTAGTTTTAACTTTGTACCATATAACTATTTCATATAGAATATTTTTTTTATTTTCCTCCATTGAGCACAAAAACTATACAATGTTAAAAATAATTCATAAAAATAATGTATGCTTACTATAGAAACTAATTTATATAAATTATCCCACTTCCCTATAATTTGATACAAAATATTCAAAATTAACACTTGTGCCATATACCTATTTCCATACCTGTAGTTGAATTGTATTAAATGTTTTATGAAAAAAGAGCATATTTTTTATAAATGGTACATTTTTTTTTTTTTTTTGCTTAATTGTTTCAATTATTATGTTGTTAATTTATTCATATTTTATTACTATAGTAATTTTAAAGAAGATATTTTCTCTAAATCTGTAATAATGTTTATATTATTAATTTAACAAATACAATATTTATATTGCGTTTTTTGTTACATATTTGTTTTGCATTTTTACAAATATATAAAAATAATATAAACAAAGTAATTTTTTCATAAATATTTAAAAAAAAAATCATAAATATTCAGTTATTGTCTATAAAAAGTAATAAAATTAAGTCGGTGGCAATATGTTAGAAAGGATTAAGTCGAAAATATAAATATGAGACTAAAGAATATTTATAAAATAACTAAATAAAATTTGTAATAATTTTCAGAATGTAGTACATGATTTTAAAATGAATGCTGGGATTTATACTTATAACTTTTGAAACTCTCGACAAATTTTTTGATTTTAAAACAAATTTCCTTGGGAAAATTAAAGATATTTTGGGTAAATAACAGCAAATTCAACCAATTTTAAGAACCATTAATGTGAATTTTGAGCAAACCGACAAATGCGTATAAAAACTATTTTTTTTTTTTAGCTTTGTTTTAATACTTTTGCCCTTGCCTGTACCTATTCTACATTGAAGAGAGTTCAATGATTATAATCATTGAACTCTCTTCAATAACAAAATTTTTTATAAAAACAACAAATAAAAAAAATTATGGAATACAAATCAATCGTATGAATTGCGAAAAAAAGCAAAAAATAAAAATATATTGCAAAAAAGCAAAATATGTAGAAAAACAAATAAAAAAAACTTATATATGGGCTTATGTCAAAAATATTTAAATCCTGGGAAACTGATAATATTTTTCAATGACTGTAGCAACAAAACTTTGAATTGTTATTTGGATTAACAACCATATTTCTAACTGTAATCATTAAGCAAAGTTGAAAAATTTTGGAAACCGATTTTTTTTTTTTTTTTAATTTTCAAATTTTTGATGTTGTTTGTACCGGGTACTGACGGCCCTTCATGGAAAAAAATTTGATGTTGTAGTTATGTACAGTTGGAGGTATGTTTCGTTTATGTGCCCTTACCAGATAAAGAGTACGACATTCACAAAAGTTGAAAAGCTAGTGCGTGAATTTTGTAAAAAAAAAAGTTTTTCTTATGCCACTTTTGCTGTTCAGTTCTAAAGGTCAGTTTTCTGCGTGAACTGAGTTTTTTTTTGTTATTTTTCAACAAAAAACCAGAGGGCAAAAAAAAAATTAAAATGCTTAAATTTTTTTTGGAAAATTGTGCAAAAATTATATAGTTTGTATTTGCTTTTTTTATATAGCAAACAATAATATTGACAGATTTTACAAAACCTAGATATAATAGTGGCAACGCATATCGCACACCTATTACAAAAGTGACTCAACTCAAAATTTTTCATTTTTCAGAAAACGAAAAAAAATATTTGCAACTTTATACCAATTGAAACATAAAGAAAGACATAACTGTTTTTTTAGTAACAGTTAACAACAATAAAATACACTGATATTTTTTTATAGATAAACAAGTATATTGTGGATAGTTTAAGCATATAAAACCGAAAAATTAAAATTTTGAGTTGAGTCACTTTTGAACTGGGTGTGCGATATAATTGATTGCCATCACAATTTTTTTTTGAAAAGTGGCTGTGCGTTTAAATAAATACTTTTTTATCTAAAAACGGTTTGCTCCGGCACATCAACACTGATGCGAGAAATTTGTCAAAATAAACATTATTTGGAACTTGCTTCAGGACTTTAACACAAAACCTGGCGTGCTTTAAAAAATTTCAAGAAATAAAGGTCCGTTAACGAATGAAACTTAATTAGTTTTAAAAAGCATGTACTTATTTGGAATTAACTTGTAGAAAATTAAGTTTCTCATAAACCGATTACGTTAAATTCAAATGTAATCTATAAAACAAATTATCATTTTTTATATATCGCGTAAATCGCGATTTTACCCAGTAAAATCCCAGCAAAAAATTTCTAAAAAGGTAAGCGGGTTTGTAATCAAGCATTTTGGGCAGAACGCATTCCTTACTAGATTACCTACTCGATTCTTTTAACAGGGCGTGAGACTAAAATAATTGATTCTTTAGAATTGATTATTTTTGTTACCGAAGAACCATTTACTTTATATTTTTAAGAACTACATACATTTTTTAATAAAGAAATAGTTCCATTGTAAAACTACGAAGTACTTACACAAAAAAATAAATAAATAGTTCCCTAGAAAAAATAAGAAGTACTTACATTTAAAAAAAAAAAAAACAGTAGTTCCATAAGTAAATTCAACTTTTACTCACACGTGATTCTTAGTCAAGTCACTCAAATATAACGATCAAAACTCATACGGAAATAAAATCCTAAAAAGTGAAACATCGAATTGTTATGATAACATGGGTTTGTCATAGTTTTGGAGCTATAAACCACGAAAATATAAATTTTTCAAAAAAAAAGAACAATTCAAAATTGAAAAACAAAAATATGATTCACGTACAATCACCCTCGAAAATTTTTTTTACACTCACTCACGATAACGTCAGTAATTTCAACTTCCACTCACAATTTTCTGCTCACGTGCGCTTCCCTAATTTATACCTAACCACAGTTTAACAAAATTTAGGCAACATGCAATTTCTGTTTTCAGTATTATTTTCCTGCAAGTAAAAATTTGTTTGAAAAAGTATATGAGATAAATTCTTTAAAATTGTATAACTTCTTTTTTCAAAATTAGGAACTACTTCCAATAACGTCCTTTTATTAAGAAAAAGTATATGATTACTTCTTGAGTACAAAAAGTTATACATATAAGTTAATAACATTGTTATTTTCTTTAAAGTAAATAATTACTTTGTTATTGAGTTCATGCTTTCTAGTTTAAATTTAAAGAATTGATTACAATACTACTTCCTTTTTTGAATCTATCGTTGGAATGAGTTTGGTATTGCAGTTACTAAATTTTGCAATGAGATATGTAAGCAAGTGTTGGTATCACCTTCTTTTTGCAATGTGTAATTTTTTCCTGGGATAGTAAAATCCAAAAAAACAAGTTGCAGAAGAACTTATATACAATAGGTTCTAGTCTCTGTTCTACAACCAAATCTTTTTGTATGGAGTGTGTCCTATTTACAAGAAGTGTGTCCTATTTACCTCCAAACAAGAAGAGGTTGCTTTAGAACCAGTTATAGCACTGGTTCCGGGACAGTTAATCCTTACATTTTGATTCTTTGGAATCTGTTCTAGTAAGCTGTTCTGGAATAGGTTCTGAGGTAACCAGTTCAAAAAAAATTTTTTTTGGTAAGTCAAAAACTTAATTTTTTGAAACATCTCATAATCTACAAAAAAAAATTGGAAAACACAATCTAAGAAAGTAAATTTTCATGCCAAACGCCAGAATATATAAAACAATGGATTTTGATAATTTAAAAAAAAAATACTGTGCATTTTTTGAAAATATTGATATTAACATAGTAATCTCAGCAGAAATGTTAAAACATTTCAATTAAATTGTTTAAATAGTTTTAAACTTTTAAATCGTTATAATAGTTTCAATTAAAGCAATGCAAATTTGTGAAAACCCAACTATTTTGTGAAAGCAATTCAATAACAAAAATAAAAAAATACGAGTTTTCAATTAAAACTACCATTGTTTTCTTCTCAAGTTTTAATTAAAGTTTTAATCAATTTAACTAAACTTTTTAATTGAGGTTGTGAAGAAAAATAATAACTCTTTATTATTATTATTTTAATTGAAAGAGTTTTAGTAAACTGTCTGCAAATTTTTTTAGTTAATACTATCATTTCAGTGGTAGGTGCAAAATCAATTAAAATATTAATTGATTCAATAAAATTTTTAATTGAAATCCGTTTTTAGTTTTTTCTGTGTTTTTCGCTATGCAATTATTAGCGCAAGGAATTTCATGCAAATGTTTTGTTATGTTTCATATTTTGCATATTTTGTTATAAGTATATATTTTTGCATTTGTTGCTATAAATGGATATTTTAAACGCATATTTAGAAAATTTTTTGTTGCATATTTTGCATATTTTCAATTTAATTGCATATTTTGTAAAAGTAAAAATTAAGTTTTAATTAAGAATAAACAGAAGAAAACATTTGTAAACTTGAACATAGTTTTCATTTGTTAGACATTTATATTGGATTTAAATTTTAAACCAACAAGCTCGAGTACTAAATCGATTTTTAATTCATATTATTTGGTTTTTTGTGTTTTGGATTCTTCATATTTTTAACGCCTAATTCACTTTTTTAGTTGCATAAAATTCTTTGCCCTAGTATATTATATATTATATATTTTTATATTTTATATTTTTCATATTTTTACATATTGCACTATATGAAGTAAAATATAAAGAAACATATATTTTTATTTATTTGAGATATAATTTTATATTGTTTTATATGAATATATATTTTGCAATATATCATTATAAATAACTGTATAAAGTAATATATATATCAAAACTTTTTTACTTGGGAAGCAAAAAAAAAAACTGAACCTGAAAAAAATCCTTTACAAGAAGTCAATGTCGCAAAAATATATCACTAAAAAAAAACTCTCAAATTGAATCAAGGAAATCATCCACATTACAGTCCAAAACAAAAGTGAGTGTTACAAGATATGGTTTTAAAAACATAAAACTTTTATTAGCTAGACCGACGAAAAGTCCAAAAGAGAGGTATAAATTACAAATAAAAAAAATAACAAATTAAAAACAACTAAATGTTGATACATATAATAGCTTACGTTTTGTTAAAAGTACACTGGGGTACGTGAGTGAATTTTGACACACACTCACTCACGCTCACGAAAGAAAAATTTCACTCACGCACAATGACTAACGAGAATTTGTTATCGACTCACTCACGCTTACATGAGTATATTTAGATTTTATCCACACTCACGCGTAATTCACGAAAAAAACCTGACCGGAAAAAAAACCTGACCGGGAAAAAAAATAAAATGTAAAAATTAATGTTAAATTTGCTCTGAATGCTGCCATTTATTTAAAATATTTAAACACGCAATAATTTCATTAGCGCACAATTACTCACGAAGAATTTGTTCCTACTCACTCACGTGAGTAAAATTAGGTTTTACTCACATTCATGTGTGATTCACATGAATCACGCAAAATTCTGCTAACGTGCCCATCTCTAGCTTAAATTATAAAAATCAATATTTTTACCTGTAGGCGATATTGACCGTTTTAAAGGTAAATAATTGGCGGCATGCAATTAATTTGTTTATAAAATTTTAAGTGTAACAATTGTTTGCTGTTATTTAAACAATGTTTGAATATGTTTTTTTGAAATCAATCAAAATATGTAATGTTGAGAGTAAGCGCCCCGGTAGGCTAGTTGGTAGCGTGCTAGCCTATCAGTGCGGGGGTCGTGGGTTCGATTCCCACCGGAGGCTTTGGTCTGATGACGCTACCAGAGCCAATGGTCTTCGTCACTCTAGTGCTCGGATGGTGTATTAAGATATAATTAATTATATGATTAATAATGTAAAAAACAAAAAAAATAAAAAAAAAATGTAATGTTGAGAAATTGAAAACTGTTAAGTTTTCTTCGATCTTCTTTTATTTTATTCTTTTTAGTTTAAACGAGCTTAAGATCATTTATTTATTAATTATTTATTTCCAATATTTCGTCTCCACATTGGGTGACTTCTTCAGGGAACAAATATTACAATATTGTAATATAAAAAGAATGAAATTGAAAACTTTAAACCGAAATAACTTTTGCGTCCCTTGCTGATGTGCCAGTTTAGAATCGTGCAAAATCCTATAAATGTGACACAAACTCAAAAAAAATAAATAAAAAATTAACACCAATTTTATTTTTATATTTTTGAGAACAGCCCATATACATAGCTAAAGTCTCATATCTAAATAAAAATTCTGCTGACTGTATGTAGATTTTTTTTTTTCAATATTTTATGGTTAACGGTCTATTAAAAATGGGTACTTTTCTTTATTAAACAAAAAAAAAAGGCAAAGTTTTTAAATTAAAATCAATAAACGTACGTGCAATAAAAGGAATTTTGTTCATATTGTTTCCACCAAAGAGAAATTCTTCCAATACCATTAAAGGTTTAATGAACTTCAAATCAATATTTTACATCGGAATTGAAATTTTTTTTTTAATATGGAGAATTTAAAAAGAAAAAAAAACATATTTCCGATATTGTTTTATTAATCATCAGGGCAGCGACTTTCAGGCAAATGCATGTTTGTAGTCAGTAGAACAAAATCAATTTTGACCAAATGATTTTCCGAATCCAAGAATTTTAGTGAATTTTATTTAAATGAAAAAAGCATTTACTATGTAAAATTAGCAAAAATGTTTACTATATATTTGTAGACTCAAAATAGCAAACAGAAACTGTAATATTAACAAAATTTTTGCTTTATTTACCTCAACTTAGAAGAAGTAAAATGCAAATAACAGTTTATTTTTCTAAAATAAACAAAAATTTTGGTAAAAAATTGTATAATTCTGATTTCATAAGGGCCGACTTTTATTCACATTAAAAAGAAATACAAAAAAAAATTTCAAAATTTCACATTTTTTAAATAATGACTTTATTGTTTACTAATATTTAGTAAATGTTTTTTGCTGAATTTAACAGATTATTTTGTTACTTACAATTAACTAACATTTAGCTCGAATACAACTAAATATTTGTAAATTCAACAGATATATTTTTGCTATTCTTATATTACTAATATTTATTACTAATTTTAGCAGTTTTTGCTACAAGATAATTTTTAACTAATTTTTTGCTATTTTTGCAGCTTTTTTTATGAGTGCATTATTGCATATTTTACTATAAATGCATAATTTCAATTTAACTGCATATTTTGTAAAAATCAAAATGAAGATTTGATTTAAATTAAAGCATCTACACTCAAAAAAATAAGTTAGTACAAAAGTTAGTAAAACGTCTTGTAAATCAGGTATACTATTTTTTAGCAAATTTTTTTGCTAAAATCGTGTTTTCAGCTAAAATTTTTGTTATACTTATTCAGCACTTAACTGTTTTATACTAATGCTTTACTAATATACTAATGTTTTACTAATAAATTTTGCTAAAAAAAATTGTGCTGCATATTAATAGTGTGGACGACAACCAGATTGAAAAATATACGCAGAATGAAGCAGATGTCGCGGCATGTCAAGATGTAGTAGAGAAGAGGAAAATGATACTGAAAAGTACAACTCTTTCAAGACATATACAAAAATCAACCATGGAAGATTTTTGTATCTGTTTTTCATACATCAAACTAAATTGAGGATTAAAACAACTTAAATTTTGCGTTGTCACCGGCTTGTGAAATTAATTGTCTTTTAATTAAATAAAAGACAAAATAAAATATTTAAATTTAATATGTATTTCTAAACTAAATGTGTATAGATTAATAATCTAGTGTGGTCAAATTGCAAACAAACATATACAGACATGTAGACAGAGTAAAGCGAAAGACAAAGACACACATCTTAGGTAGATTTTTATGGTTCCTTTTTCTTATTGCAAAAAAATGGTTGTTTTTTTCGTTTCGTTTGTTTTTGTTTATTTTTTCGTTTCGTTTCTATAATTATCTTCGGCAGTTGCGTCCTTTAAAAGAAAGCATTTAGACAACCATTGATGTAAGTAGTTGATAGAAAATTTTTGTTATGTTATATATATTTATTTCTATATATTTTCAGATATTAAATTAATTCATGTCGTCAATGTGGGAAAATGAAAATTTTTATATTTCGTAATTATTGTAAATTATTTTTAAAAGAATAACAAAAATATGTTTTATGATTTTCAGCAAATATATTTACTAAAGTAAAATTTTTTTGTGTTTTTTTGAGTCTACTAAAATTCAGCAAAAAATTTATTAATTTTTAGCAAGGCTTTTTTATTTTTAATCTACTAAAGATTTTGCTGACATTAGCAATTTTTTTGCTAGCACCCTCCTGACTAAAATTTTACTGACTCAGCAAAAATTTTGCTGACTTAGCAAAAATTTTTGCTGACTTTACAAACTTTTTTTTTTATTGTATTTGTCATTTGTTAGAAATTTATATTGGACATAATTTTTAAATGTTTTTCGAGTACACTCAGGGAACTTCTGCTTTAAAAATATGTAGTTGTAATACAGTTTCTTTATTTATTTTCAATGTAAATGCCAGTAATTTATAGAACAAATTAAATTTTTTACTAACCTTGTAGTTCATTTAAAAAAAAAACAAACCACGTCAAATGACTGTTTTATGATTTTACATTCATTTTTTACATACGTTTTTTGTTCTTTAAAAAAATAAAAAAAAAAATGTTTAATTACTTTTACTAACGTATGTGTTTCAATTTTTAAATATTAAAAAACAAATGACAATGTTAGTTGAATTTACTGAAATGTAAGTCGTCTTTTCCTTAAGTGAAATTTCATTTGTTTTTAACTACATTTGCAGTGATCTTTACCTACATAGTATTCTAAGTGTAGTAAATGGATTTTAAAAAATCAATAAATTTTAAGTGTACAAGGGCGGATCAATAAATCTGTGAATTTTTGAATGAAAAAAAGTTTTTTTTTGCAAAAAAAAAAAAAATTTTTTCAACATAATCTCATTTTAGGTCAATACACTTAGTCCAACGTTTCTAAAACATTTGTATCCCTTCCAAAAAATAGGATTTTTCGAGGTCCATAAAATAGGCATTGCTTGGCCATATGGGGTCGGCATAATATTCGCCGTTTATTGTTTTCCCTTTTGAAGGTAATCGATGTGAATTATCCAGCGTGCATCGCAAAAAACTGTTGCCATAACCTTATTGGCCACGATTACGTTTATGGTCAATTGAGAGCAAACGCGGCACCTATCTTGCAGACAGCTTTCTTAAACCCAACTGATCATTTAAAATCGAAACCACACTGCCATATGAAATGCCTATGTCATCAACAATCTCACGTACTTTTACTCTTGGATCGGCCAACACCATATTGTGGATTTTTTCATTTAATTGACGGTTTTTTTTTCGCAAAACATAATGTTTAATGAGCACTCGAAATTCACTTTTTTCCATTTTTAAAAAAATCTACGAGGTTGTATGTTTTGAACAGCTGTTAAACGCAAAGTAAATGACGGAACTTGCTCAAAATTAGACAGTACTTGATGGCAGCAGTGTTAGACTTCATATAACTACGAGGGAAGTTCGAAAAGTCACGGACTTATTGATCCGCCCTAGCATATTTTTTTTAATTTCTTTAGTGCATATTTTTTTGGTTTTTAGTGCATATATTATTTTAAGTGCATATGTTAAGTCCATATCTTGGATTTTTACAGCATATTTTAAATTTATTAGCGCATGAAAGTCGCTGCCTTGTTATTCATAAACTTTAATAAATTTTGTTAAATAAAATTCTGAGAAAAATACACTCAAATAAGTTTGACAGTTCCTATATGACAGTTGTTTGTTTGTGCAGTAATCAAACAACTATTATAAAAATATGTATTTTTCTTTAGTTGTTGTTTAAATACTCATAATAGTAGTTCTGTAATTGCAGTTAAAAACAACTGCAATTACAGTTGTTTTTCTATGAAATAATGGAAAACATTTATTATGACACTTACTTAAAAAACAACTGATGAAAAATACTATACTTATGTAGCAGTTGTTTCAAGCAGTTATTTTATGTAGCATTTTAATAATCAACTACCAAAACACTATTTATACAGTAGACAGTTATTTTTGGGTTAATTATTATAATAAAAAAAAAAATCTTCAAGTTTTTAAAAAATCATGTTTAGTTTATATTTTGCCAAAGAAAGTACCCTACAAACATATATTTGTTTTTATATATATTTTAGTTAATACACTCAAAAAAAACCCAGTACAAATAGTGGAAAATTCAGCAACGGCAACAGAAAATAGTACCAGAATTTACGCCAGCAGAGTTTTCAATGAAGTTAAGAATCACTGTCTGATAAATTAGGTGACCTAAATTTTAGAAGAGCTAAATTTGAGTGGACAGTTTAATTTAAATTAACAAAGCTAAATCAGCAGAATTTTTAAGTTGGTAATCAACAGAAAATTTCTGCTGAAAAAATATCTTTCGGATCTGACCAGAGGCAGGTCCATACCCCAGGCAGATAAATACAATCGGCACAGTGTTAGCAAAGCGTCGGCGCCGGTAGGTTATGCGTTGGCAGATCGTGGGATTAACAACATTGACAGTATTGTCCTGTTACCCGATTGATAACAGTGGCTAACCGTTGATTTTTGCAAAGTTGCCACCGTTGGCATAATGTTGGTAATTCAAAAAATTTGGTGCTTTTAAAATAGCTGAAATTAAATTAATTTTGAGATATATGTGTAATAAAATTCATTTAAAAGACAGCAATACAGTTCGATCTTAATCTTATATATCATATTTAAATGTGTGAAATATAATAAAATATTTTAAAACTACTTCTAATTGGTTGTAATAGTGGTAAACATAATATTGGCAAAGAATTTTGCTTGTTTTACTGGCAAAACACATTCTTTGCAAACAAAACAGTGTTTTCGTAGTACAATATTAGTTGTACCTATGGTATTTTTTAACACAGTAAGATTTACAAAAATAGCAGTGGTTTGCCAGTACTAGTACAGCTGGCAATTTCTATCTGGGTATTTATTACCGGGCATGTAAGTAGTTAATATTTATAAGTAGAGTATTGTATACGTATGGAGTTACGTTTTTTGGTCCATTTTGCTCTATCTCGCTTATTTTCCGCGATGTAGACTATTTTATGATTATAAAATAAAAAATATGAGAAAATAACACCATCAACAACTGAGACCGATGACAGAGACACAAAAAAATTATGGTTTGAAAACAATTGTGGTTTAAAGTAACTGGACAAATTTGAAAAATGGGGTAATTAAATAACTGATTTAAATGATAACAGCAGGAAAAATTAACTCAACTGAATTGGAACACGTTTAACAGACTTTCGAACCAACTTTTTTTTATGAGTGTAGTTTCCATATAAAAACGTTCTAAGATAATTAAGTGAATTAAACACAATATCATTTCCATTTTTAATGGTAAACTTGAATATTTTTAAAAAAAAATTGTCTGGCCAAAAAATTAATATATTAATTTCTAAAAGGAATTAACTCTACAGTGCACAGTGGGATAAATCACAAAATTTGTGGAAATAATTCGGCCATTTGTTAACTTGTTGTCCGATTGCAATGAAATTTGGAACATGCATAAAAGACATAAAATGGAGTTTAAGTTTTGATTTTGAACCTTCCAGACCCTTTGGGGCGGCAAAATGGCTGCCCAAAGTTGGGTACTTTTTTCATAAAAAATTTTGAGTGTTTGCCATTTTTTTGTTTCTCATCCCATTTTCAAAAAATTAACATATTAGTAATCTCCTTGTAAAGATGAACAAATGAATAGTGAAAATTTTCATTTAAGCAAAAACTGAAATTTTTACCTTCATATTTGGATTACCCAAGTTTTTGTTTTACCAAGATGGCTAACTTCAACCTTTTTTAAAAAAATCGCAATCTGCAGGTAATTTGCTTTTCAACGATACCAAACACTGGTATGTTATGTTCATAACTTCTAAACAGAGAATCTTCAAATGTTAGCCCTTATTCATATATTTCTTCTACTGTGTCCTCGTATTTTAAATGTGTCCCCGTTATTTTAAAACGAAAATTTGTCCCAATTTTCTCCCGATATTCGAAAAACTTTGGACCTGAGTCGGACAAAATTTGGAATTTCACATATTCAAATAGGAATATCTCGAAAACTATTGGAGGTAACCCACACATGTAAGCATGTTTTTTGTTCATCTTTACAAGGAGATTACTAATATGTTAATTTTTTGAAAATGGGATGAGAAACAAAAAAATGGCAAACACTCAAAATTTTTTATGAAAAAAGTACCCAACTTTGGGCAGCCATTTTGCCGCCCCCAAAGGGTCTGGAAGGTTCAAAATCAAAACTTAAACTCCATTTTATGTCTTTTATGCATGTTCCAAATTTCATTGCAATCGGACCACAAGTTAACAAATGGCCGAATTATTTCCACAAATTTTGTGATTTATCCCACTGTGCAGTGTAGAGTCTACACTCACAAGAACTTTTCCATAAAAAATCAACAGTTATTTAAAAATTTAATCGGTAAAATTGTTTCAACGGAATATACAGTTAAATTACTAAATAAATATATTTTTTAACTTTCTGTCTGTTACTCAATAAACAAAATAAACAAAAAAAAAAAAGGGACTTTCGGTAATAGTTAAAATATTCAGTTAAAATTTTCTATTTAAAACAAAAAGTTGTTATATTATATTGAGTATTGAAATAAACGAAAACAATCTATTGTTTTTGTGAATTTTGTCAATTAATTTTTTAACAGTTGAAAATAAACTAAAAAATACAATTGTTTTAAACGAAAAGTAAGTTGCCCTGTTTTTAACTGATTTTCAGTTAATTTAATGTGTATATTCAGTAGTATTTGCGGAAAAAATATTGTGAGTGTAAAACTGTAATAGATAGAATGTAACTGTTTTTACAATTTTCATTTATCTTACCGAATGCATTAGTTTACTGAAAAACTCTTTGAAATTGGTACATAATTGTAGAAGTTACAGCACAGGAAAGGCTTTTTCAAACTTTTTTTTCACTTTTAGCATATATGGGAGATAGCCGTGTCCTTGAACTGATTTCTCAATTTTTTTATGATCATCCTTGGCTCAAATAAAATAGTGTACCGAGTTTCATGTATCTACGACAACTCCTTCTATTTTTATACATTCGCTATATGGGAACATTAGCGGTTTTTCTCTTTTTTCTCAATTTTTTAAGTTTTAGCAAAATTTTTCGCTAAACTAGCAATTGACCTTAACAAATGATCATGCAATAGAATGAGCACATTATGAAGAGATATCATAGCAAGAAAGCAATTATTTTAATATGATGCCTCATATGCGGAATGCGCGATTTGTGAAAAATTTTATATGGCAGCATAACTTTCCAATATAAACACAGAGTTCAACTTTTAGTATGATACCATCGAATAGCATATGTTCGATAGAATTCGCGAAAACCAAAAATTTAGAAATAAAACACTCAACAGCGGGTTTAATTTAAGGCTTTCGGAATCAAATATGTTATTTATGGTACACATTTGATTCCGAACAACAGATACCGTTCTTCCATTTAAATTTTTGTATATAAAAATCAGCATGGTGATCTTTTAAACTTTAAAGTGATTTTGCGAAAAAACGGTGAGTTAATTTTATTATAATTTAATAATTTTACGTTCTCAATCCCTTACACTTATAGAAATAAACCTGTAAAAATAGCAGAAAAACCTACATAATATTAGATCAAAATGACGTTGCAGAAAAAAACTGCTAAAATTAGAAGAGTTTTTACTCAGTATTAGTAAAATAAGAACAGCAAACTAAAACTGTTAACTTTACTAAATTTTAGTTGTATTCTAGGTAAATTATTTTTATTAAAAAAAACAAGTTTACGTAATATTTAGAGACAAAATACAGCAAACAAAAACAGGAATATTAACAGAATTGTTGCTACATTTACCTTTAATTTAGTTGAATGCAAATAACAGTATATTTTGCTAAAATTAACAACAATATTTGCTAAAAAAAAAATAGTTTACTGCTGATTTCAGAAGGGCAGATTCTTATTAGCATAAAAATAACTAAAAAAAAATAAAATTTAAAATTGTTTGTGATTTTTTTGTCTACTAATATTTAGAAATATTTTTGCTGATATTAGCAGAATAACTTGTTTCTTTCAATTAACTGAAATTTAGCTCATATATAACTATTATGTAGATTAAACATATTTACTTTTGCTATTCTTATCTAACTAATATTTAGCAAAAAAAATCAGCTAATTTCATATTAAACTAATTTTTAGTAGTTTCACCAAAAATGTTTACTAATTTTTTCATTAATGTAATGACGTATCTTTATTGTCATTTGGGGAGCTTAAGATGAACGTTTTTTAAAAAATTGTTTGATTGTGTAAACTTCTAACAAGTAGAAAATTCCAAAGTCTTGAAATATTCTATTCTATCGTTACAATCAAAAATTCCAGTATTAAAATATCGCTGTATATTTTTTCAAATTTAATGTCACCTTGCTTTGTGCATTTTGTTTTATTACTAAAGTTTAGATTCATTATGAGTCATTAGAAATTTTTCACTGGCTTGTAAATATAATTATCAACATTTTGCTATTGTCGTTAAATATGTATATGAACTTAAAGTTTATCAATAAACTATAGTTTTGCTTAATAGTCGGTTTATATTGAAAATGTTGAGTATGCATTTAAATTAGAATTTAATTATAGAGGAAAAACAAAGTAAACGGAACCCTTTGTAATAAATAATTTTAGGAATTTAGATTGAATAGACGCGACAAATTAGATAAGATGACAGGAAAGTACAAAGTTAGATTTACACGTGTTTATTACATGTTGCATTTAAATATAAAAAAAAAAATTCTTTTTAAATGAGATGCTACGAGGGCGGTCCAAAAATTAGCCGACCTGACGTATAGATGGCGGAAGTAGTTTGGAATAAATTACTTTGCTGAAAAGTGACGTAGTAGTCGGCCAAATGACGTGTACACGTCAGAAACGGTTAAGAAAATCCACTAAAAGGTATTGGATGATCGTCGGCTGAAGGTGCGTCAGCTGGCTGAAATGATAGGCATTTCAAACCGTGGTACATCGCATATTGACCGAAAATCTGGAGATTAAAAAGCTGTGTGCAAGATAGTTGCTTACAATAGAACAAAAACCGAGAGCGTGGAGTTATTTCAATAAAGTGTTTAGCGATGTTTCACCGCAATAAAGCCGAGTTTTTGCGTCAATTCGTAACCATGAATGAGACATGAGTGCACCACTTCACACCTGAGGCAAGAAACAGTCACAGCAGTGGACTTAAATGGGAGAATCGTGTTCAAAGAAGGCGAAGACAGTTCCATCCGCAGGCAAGGTCATTTCCAAACTTGAGAAAATGGATCGATGGTAAAAGATTTGTAACCAATGAAGAAGTGGAGTCAGCACTTGATGCATATTTTAAGGAGCTAGACAGTTCTTACTATAAACAGGGTATCAAAGATATTGAATATCGCTAGAAAAAGTGTATCGAGCTAAACGGAGATTATGGTGAGAAATAAAGAAAATTTTTCCCAAATTTGTTGTATTTCATTTGTTAGGTCCGCTAATTTAGGGACGGCCCTCGTAGAACTAACGATTAAGTGAAATGGAAGCGGCGCCCAACCTGAGACTTAAGCAACTGTTAATAACCCCTCTATAAAGGTAAAATAAATATATCCGAAATGGCGCCCAACCAGGGCCCTCAGGCATACATCAAATAAGAAATTGCAACCCAAATTAACCTAAGGTTAATTTGCCCTTGGCGTCCTGGGCAAACCATTAAAGCGATGAACTTGAAATTGGGTATGTAGAAAAGTGCCTTATCACGAGTAGATATCTGTATTGACGAGATTTTTGAAAAATATCAGCCTTGGCGGCCTGGCCAAACCGCTGACGCTAGGAACTTGAAATTTGGTAAGTGAGGTATGATATGATATGAGGTACGAGAAGCACACATCTGCCTAAAGCGGATTTTTGGAAATTTCTGCAGTGAGGCGCTAAAAGGGAAAAGTTTTCCCGCCTGGTCACACCACTAAAGCGAGGAACTTGAAGTTTAGTATGTGGGTACCTTATTACGAGACGACATCTGTATTGACGGAATTTCGGGCAATTCCCACGGGTAGGGGAAAATGTCCGCCTTGGAGGTCTGGCCAAACCCTTTATGCTAGAAATTTGTTACGTGAGTTTCTAATCACAAGTAGACACCTGGATAGAGCGCATTTTGGAAATTCCATCGGGGAGTGGCAAACAGTGTAAAAGTCTACCGCTTGGCGGCCTACCCAAATCCATTTGGTCAGAAATTTGAAAATTAAAATATATGTTTCTACGAATATGAACTACCCTGCAAAAAATAGTGCTTACACAGAAGCGCTTCCGTAAGATATTATTTAATTACGAAGCGCTTCTATAGCAAATCCAGAAGGTATGAGTTCTGTTCGCGATGTCTCACTAGGTATGTCTCTTTTAAGCAGGTGAAAAGTGCTTCTTTCATGTGCTCTTAGAAGCACAAAATTCATGCCTTCTTAGGCAATAAGAAGCGCTTTTTTTGTATGTTGAAAACATTAATGTTTCATGGTATGCATTCTTCACTGCTTCAAAGAAGGGATTTTGGGAAGCACTACAGAATGCCTTCCCTAATTGCTTTATAGTTTGCAATGCGGTGAAGCGCTATTTTGGAAGCACCCAAATGTAGTTACTGCTTCCCAAATCCAGGTTATTTTTTGCTGGGTAGCTTACTTATATGATACTTTTTGGATTTCTGGCCAGTAACGTGGTAAAAATTGGGGTTAAAGTAGGGAAAACCCTCCCCTAGATGGCCAGGCCAAACCACTAAAACGAGGAACTTAAAATTTGGTATGTTGGTTCCTTATCACCATGGACGGAAGTATATGCAAATGCATATTTTTTCTTTAAGTCTGAGAACAGAGTACTCAAATTGTGTTTGCGAATGAAAGAATTTGAAGTTGAATGGCATCGATTTGTTAGTGCTTATTTTGCTATAAATGCATATTTTTGCATATTTTGTTCGAAAGGTATATTTTTGCATATTTAGCTTTAAAGGCATATTTTTGCTTATTTTGCTTAAAATGCATACTTTATTGCATAAAAAGATAACTTTTAATTTTATTTTGTATTTTGTATTTGACAAATAAACATTAAAAATTTACAAATACATTTTTTTTAAGTGATTTTAATCAATCACTATCCACCGTACTCTTCTAAACCCAGAACTGGGATTTTACAGTTTTGAAACAAATTAAATTAATTATTTTGCATGGTTTTAAGCAATTTCAATTAAATTCTAAAGTTAATTTGTATTGTTTAATTTATTTTCTGCATACGCTTTTGTACAATTAACACAAATTTTTATTTATTTATATTAAAAAAAAATTAACGTGCAAAATTTTTTTAAGTTTTTAGTGCATCTTTTAAGATTTTCATGGATATTATAGGCGACTAAAACACACTTTTTTAGTGCAAGAAGTTCCTGTCCCTGCTTATCACGAGAAGTATGGCTAAAAGATTCAAAAAGTCTCCCCCTTGGCGGCTCTGTCAAAACGCCTAAGCTAGGAACTTCAATTTTGATATGTTATCAGGAGTAGACATCTGTATTAACGGGCTTTTTGGAAATTCTCACGAGGAGTGACAAAAAGGGGAAAGTCTAACTTTTTATTTAATCAGGTGTAGACATCTGTGTAGAGCGGATTTTTGGAAATTCGGTATGTGGGTACTTAACACCAGTAGACATCTGTATAGTGCGTATTTTTGGAAATATTTATGGGGAGGGGCAAAAATGGTAAAAGAAACTCCACCTTTAATGACCTATGGTTTTCCATTTAGGTAGAAATCTGAAACTTGAATTCACAAACACATCCACTTAATCAAGATAAACTAATTTATTGAAACAAATTCCTTAAAAAAAAATAATTAATTTGCCATCCCAATATATTCCGATATATAAAACTACCGGTAACGAAGTAACGGACTTTTAAGCTCGTTTATCATAAATTATTGAAAAAGGCAATAACTTTTATGCGGCTAAATAATGAAACCCATCAAAATCTCAACTAATTTAACATCAAACTGTGAACTAAATTTTCATTCAATTTGTTTTTTTTTTTTTTTCTCATGAATTTCATTAAACGTAGGCGTTGAAATACAATTAAAATGCTCATTTTCTTTCCCCTCAAGACTAACCGTTTTTTGATTGGAGGTGTTTTCTTTCTTCTTAAAATGTTCCAAAAAAAAATAATGTTTAAAATCACACACAAACACATAAATTAAAATTTCCATGGATCTGGAAAAAGAAGAAACCAAAAATACCGACAATACACAAACAAATAAACCCACATCAATGTTTTTTTAGAGAAAAAAAATGTTTTTAAATTTATTAAGTTTAGATAATTAAATAATTTAAACGAAGCATTTATCAAGTTATAGACACACACATACCAGAGATAAAAACAAAATATTTATACACACATAAAATGGCTGGAATTTTTCAAGAAAATTATATTTAAAAGGAAACCTTTAAAAACAAACGATTACGTGGGTTTTCATCTTTCTGGATATTTTAACCATAACAAGTTTATAAACAATTAAGTTTTTTTTTTTATTAATATTTTTTCACTTTGAAAAAAAAAAAAAAAAAAAGTATATAATTAACTGCCAAGTTATTGTATGTGCTTTTTATGTCTGCCCACACCACCCATTTTAGCCAATGGCTCTTTAAGTGTTGAACGTGGTTTAAATGCTTTCAACGATGGGGTTCTTAAATGGTGGAAGGCACTACATATTGAGAGCTTTAAATGCTAAATATAAATTTATTTCTTTACAATTTATCAATATAAAATAACGAACCGAAAATAGCAGTTATTTTTAGTGTCCGACCGAACAGTTCGGCCAAAAAACTATATTTTGTCGGTTTTTTGATATCTAGAGGCAATGATGACAAATTTTGGTATTGGAAACATGTTTGTTGAGCCGATTTAATTCGATTTTGTGTATAAAATTTAAGAGAAAAGCCGAAGTTTAGCTATAAAGTTAAAAGTTCGGCCGCCGAACTATTTTCAATTTGGCCGAACTTTCTGAAGCCGAACAGTGAATTCATTGCTTAACTACAGACTTTTCTTCAAATTTGACACTCAAAATAGCATCTAATCAGCCCAATAAACATTTTTCCATCCGCCAAATTTGTCCATAATGCTTTAAAATACCGAATTTCTGGCCGAACTGTTCGGTCGGACACTAGTAATTTTTAATTTTTTAACACATTTTATACCACTCATCGATTCCGTTGGAAGTTTTTTGCGAAATTTGATGGAAAGAAGTTTTTGTACATTTATTGAGCGCTCTAGCGGTGGTATTAAAATTCAAACTTTCAAACGATTTGTACACACAGAGAAATAAAGTGCCAACCGAATTGAAAAGTGTACTTTAATACAAAAATTTACATTAGATTTCTGAATGTTTTGGCTATAGCAACTAATATTTAGTTGAATTGACCGAAATTTGTTGTGAATCTTAATGTTTCTGGGTATCTACCTACAGAAATCCGTAATATCCGAATTTGAGTCGTTGTAACCGAATTTAAGTTGACAAATATATACATTTTTCTCTGTATGTATGTAATTTACGGGTTGAGATTTTTTTTTAAATTATTTTATTTTATTTTTTTATTAATTAATAATCATATAATTACAAATTATATACTATTACCAGCACTAGCTACTATGGCCTTCGGCGCGTTGTAGCGAAAACAGACCAGTGCCTCTGGTGGGAATCGAACCCACGACCCCCGCACTGATAAGCCAGCACGCTACCAACTAGTCAATTATAATTTTGATTTACTCGTATTGCTAAAGCAAATATCTATAGAACAGTAATACACAATTTGATTTATCGGATTTCCACGATTTTTGAGAATTTTTTAAAATTGTTGCTGTTTTTAGACAAATTTTCAAAACTGTAATATGGCAACACTGGCAAACCAATCATTAAAATTTTTCACAGTAAACAAGAAAATAGAGTAATTTTCTGCATATTAAACTTTTTAGAAGTTCGGGAATTTCATGATTCGATCTTTTAATTTTACATAAAAAGTACATACTACACAACAAATTCTTCTCATTCAAAAATAAAATAATTTCCATGCGCCCATAACCCAATGAGCATACAACCTTTATAGCACCGGTCTTCTTTCTATAAATTAATAATTTTTCAAAAAAGAGCTATAAAAAATGTCAAAAATTTTATTTTTCAATTACACTATTGGCAAATTGTCGGGACGGTCGGTAATGCGTTGGCAAAACGTAGGATTAACAAACTTGACAGTATTGTCCTGTTACCCAATTGATAATAGTGGCCAACCGTTGGTTTGATAGAACTTGCCACAGTTGGCATAACGTTGTAAGTTCAAAAAATTTGGTGCTTTAAATAGTTTTGAGAAATATGTATACTTTACTACAAGACTGTCATAAGTAAAAAAAATGCGATTTTTGAGTTAATGATGCATATTTATTAGTTATATCATGCTTTATATTGCGTAAAAATTTCATATTAATATCATGTATACTTTTCGAGATAGAGGATAATATATTTTATTTTGTCTTTAAAGTGGGTGCAAAGAGTATATACTTCATAGAGAAACTGTGCTACTCACGGGTCTCACACAACTCTTACACAACTCTCACACAACTCTCACTAAGAGAAAAATATATTAAAACCCCCTATTTATAAAAAACGTGACCAAATGAATAGAGAACAACGGGTCGAGCGAGGCAGATATGCAGTGAAAACTTTAAACTCGTTTTCTGCAACATCATGTTTTTTGAGTTATGTCAGTCTTGCAGTAAATGAGCGATATAATAAAAAGCAGTAATACAGTTTAGTCTTAGAGCCAGTTTTTGGGAGGAAGATCAAACTTAGTTTTACTGCTGTTTAGTTAAACTTTAATAAGATATAAACTGCTTTCATGCTGTTTTTCAGTGATGGTTTAAAAAATCTCAAAATAAATAAGATTACCATATTTTACACAAAAAAAAAGAATGCCATTTTCAAAATGAATATGGTAGCACTTGCGAATGTCAAAAATGAAAAATAAACAAAACATCGCGAGTAGAAAAAAAAATGTTTGTTTATTTTGTGCCCAACAATTAAATATTTCTTTTGTTTAAAAACGGTTGTAATTAAATATAAAATGGACTCTAAAATAAATCTAAAAATGGAACGCAGCAGACGGACAAACAATTTTTCAACAAAAAAAATTCAATTTTATAGAAATCGTTTTTCAAAAATTTCTTATATATTGTTTTTTTGGACTTTTACTTAACAGCTGTTTTATTTATGTATAATTTTCATTCACAGCTGTTATGTTTTGACAACTCAAAACTTAGTTTAAACGGCCAATGCTGGCCGGTTAAACTACATTTAAAATAAAATAAACTAGATCTCAAAAACGGCATTTTAAGCTTAAACTTCGTTAAAACTATAAACAAGGTTGAACTACATCCCAAAAACTAGCTCTTAGTCATTTACATCATATTTAAACGTGAAAAGTATAATAAAATATAGAAAAGCAATGTTTCTAATTGGTTGTCATATTGGTAAAATTGGGAAAAACATTGCTTTGCAAACAAAATAATGATTTTTTAGTGCAATACTAGTTGTACCATTGGTAATTTTTGCCACTGTGGGTTTTTTTGTACGGTTGGCAATTTCTACCTGGGTAGTTATATGGCAACCCTGCACCCAGAGAAAACCAGGAATAAGTTTAATAATTTTCACCCAATGTAACAATTTTATCAATATTTATGAACATTTCTTAAACAAGAGGAATTATAATGACCATAACATGATCTCCATGAATTTTTTCTACACAAAAATTGTGAGATCTTTACTTATATAAAATATGCTTCATATATATAGTGAAACATTTCATAAATATGATGAAATTGATTTCGTTGTTTATGAAATGGTTTATAAATACGTTACATTGGACGAAAATTAATGAAACATGGCATAAATATGATGAAGATTTTCATTATTATTCATATAGTAAAAACCTCAAATTGTCACATGCTCTTTACTGCGTTATTATATTTCCCTCCGATATAAAGTTATCGGGCGTTAACAGTAGGTGTTGGTTTAAAGCAACGGCAGTGTAAAAAGGGTTAAACAAAAAAAGAATATAGAGGCAAATGTCGGAGAACTGATCAGGTATACCATATTGATCCTTGTCTAGAAGTCTTTCATAAAGTGATCTGCTTTTTAAAATTCGGATTTTTTTTTGAGCAAATATAAAAGATATTTTTTGACTTATTTATTATTTATATAATATAGAAGTTATTTTTTGACTTTTATTTTTTCGAGCAAAAATAAAAGTATTTTTTTTTTCAAAAATGCATTAAATTACAAAATTTTTTTATTTTTGAAAAGCTTATAACAAACGCATTAAAATGTTAGGAATCCCGATAAAAATAACCTTCATGGTATTTTTTAATTGCCATAAATTTAAAAACAAGAAGACAAAAAATTGCTTAATAAAAATCAAAATCCAAAAATAAATTTTATTTTTGACCAAAATAATCAAAATCAAAAAATAACTTTTATTTTTGCTGAAAAAAAGAAATACTAATTACAGTGTCCGGTTTTTTGTTCTGTTTGATCAGAGGTGAGTTTCTTAACCCTTGCACTACCGACTTGATGTTTGTTCGCATTTATATGTTGACTTGAGATTATTGTTGTTAGTAAAGTGCCACATTTACCACCTCAATAATATAAAGTTGGAATATTAATAAAGGGCACCTCCTAAATGACGAGTTCACTTGGAGGCCATAAGGTTCATTGCAATTCCCACGTCCACATGCAAAAAAAAGCATGCTACCGAAATAACAAATAACCATCCGCATCACCTCAAAAAAAATACGTGTCTAAAAATATGTTGTCCTCTGCAACATATCTAAACTTTATTTAAATCTGCGAGTTCACGAATCCGACAAAGGGATTCAATATAGTCCCCGATGCACTTTAATCTAATAGTATTGGATATCAGGGCTTGTAAAGTTGCAATGCTGACCACGAAGATTTTGAGTTGAAGTGGGTTGGACAATCACAAAGGCAAGTCCATGGCGCTCAGACTTTCTCAATCAGAACAGTTGATCCAACTTTTTCTTGGGATTCGTGGGGTCTACCTGAAAACCCCTGCAATCGTCTGCAAGCCTCATGGATATAGGATGTCCAGTTCACTATAATAAACTCCCTATCTTATGACCGTCTCCGAATAACAAAGACAGTGGCCCAGTCCGCTCTGGAAAATTTGCGAACGGTAATCCAGTTGCGCACCACCAAACTCACTCTTAGTCTAAGAGCTACCTTTGCTCCCGCGCCACTGAATTATATATCCATCGGCGGGATTTCGTGAATCACCTCCAAATTCGATTAAGTTTCCGCATTAAATTGAGGAATTGAAAATCTTCTTCGGCTTTTAATTTATGTTTTTAAATTACGGTTAGCTTTTATCTGTCGAAGTATTCGAAGGATTTTAGACAAACCAAAAATTTTTTACCTTTCAATTTAATGTTGAGTCTGTAAATCAAAGCTTACTATCTTTTGACTCAATCAAGGTTTTCGAGAAGAAACCACAATTTTAAAATCATTCAATTGTCCTTGTGTTTCTAAAAAAACCAAAACCTTTTAAAACTTTTGAATTATGTATTAAATCCTTGTCTTCGAAAGAATTTCAAACAGTGCAATGTTTATATTTGATAGTACATTTCTAACAGTAGGCAAGCCAAAACTGGAGTCCAAATTGAACACATTTTTTTATTTTTGAGTCTCATTCGTGATAATTGAGAATCAAATGTATTTTAAAAACATATCCAGTGTAACCGATTGTGCAGGTATGTTTCTAACGAGGGAAGTATTCCGAACCGGACCGGCGGATCTTAATGAACTTCGGATATGTTGTAGAGAATTAAAATTTAAGAAATAAAATATAAGTGGGGGTCAAAATTATCCCATTTTACGTTTTTTTTTTTTTTTTTGTTTATTTAGTTCTATTAACTATAGACAAATTTGATATTAAATTAAATGTTTTTTGAAGGCACATGGTTTGCTAATTATGCATAAAGACAATCAAGTATTTTTGTTATTTAAAAAAATGTGGCTTGAGTAACATTACCTGCGGGAAATGTAGAGTCGATTGTTCCAAAGTGGCAATTCTGTGATATATGATTTGGGTGGCATGTCACGAAACTGATGAAACCAAAATTGTGGTGTACCAAAAAGCGTTAATAATTTAGGTGAAATGACCAATCACGTGACAATAGTAATAGTGACAAAATATTGACTGGTTGGTACCAGGTATATCATGTAACTGGAGAAAAAGTTGAAGTTGTTTTTGGTCATTGAACTGGTTAAAAGCCATTAGCAGTTAATGAAAACATCGAAATTAGTGCCAAAGTATTCAGTCCCTTGACTGCTACATAGCGGACATAATACTGAAGGAATTTTATCTGTACCAATTTTGTGACAGTAGAAATGAAGACATAACAATGCACTGATTCACAAGAACGGAACTGCCCAGTTCTACGATACGTACACCTACACCAGTCACGTGATATTTATTTCCCCACTGCTCCTGCTGCATATCACTTAAATCCTAAAATGATCCTACTTCAACACTATTACTTCTAATTTGTCCCGTAGCTTATTTATTTCAGACGGTACGGTAACAGGTTACCTTCGTCAAGTTATTCGGCACGTCACAAGGTGCTCCAAATTAAGCATTTGCACATCCTATGACAAGCCCATGTTAAAAGTACCGGTCACTTTCAGTTTAACAGAACCGAAACTAGAAATCGTATATACACACAAAGTTCTAGTCACGTGACCGTACCAGTGACTGGTCCATTTCCTGCAGGGCCCAAATCTGGCGTTTTATTAAGGAATTTTAGTTGTGTTATGCTAAAAAACAATTCATAGCAATGCATATTTTAGTTTGAGCATTTTCCGATATTCGAAACCGTTCGGTTTTTATACGACTTTTCCTGCAGATAATGTTTCCAATATATTTCAAATAATTCACAAATGTGGTAACTCTGGGTCCCCTATATAGGCAATATCAAAATTTTTGTTATCTTGAGTACTTTAACCCAGCGAACAAATAAATCTAGTTTTCGTAAATTAAAGACAAGTTTTCATACAAAAGCAAATGTATTTTTAACCCTTAAACGTTAGATTGGCAGCTAAAAAAAAATACGTGTCTCTTTTTTTTTTTTGCTCCTTTACAACATATCCAAAGTTAATACACAAATTTGATTGGAGGTTTGAAATTCGCATTGGGATACCTCGCTTCGGTTATTACTGTATGGTCATCAAATGACATATTTTGCAAAGCAAAATTAAGGAAAAGACGAGGATCTAGGGAGCCCTTTTTTTGACATAAAGATCACGAAAATCTAAAAGAAATTGTATCGCTTCGGTGAAAAATGTATGGTCAAGAATGATTTAAAGAAAGAGATTAGAAGAAAGTCACTTCCACCGAAAATAGAACCGCAAAGTCAAATCCTTATTTATAACCAACAAAAGAATATTAATCCTTAAAGGATTGTGCTGTAAAAAGATTCACGTGCAAATTTTCAAGGGATAACTTCAAACCTTTTTCTATTGTAAAATTATTCACATCAAATTAAATGACAACTTAGGGCATTGAATGAATGTTGATTTTTTTAATGTTTTCAGGGAAATATAATGCAGAGGTCATCAAAAAAACACGTCTTAACTATTTATTATAGAAAGTTTAAGAATCTCTGTATTTTTTTGTATACTCATGTATTGTTTAACTCTGTTGGTGAGTAATATCCTTATATAATATATTCGTGCGGATAATACCTTCTTTAGTTTGTACGTACATTTTTAGTATGAGAATCATAATTTATGTACGAATATTTCTAATATCCGCTTTTATATATTATTTCTGTTGTTTTTAGTTCATTTAGCCCTGCTAACTTATCTCACAATAACCAAAGTTTCAGACTTAACCATAGTTATGAATGTAAAATGTATATGGAAATACCTGTGGTTAATGTTGAACTCTGATTATTTTTAGAAAAGTTACTCGCCCTGAATGTTTATTTTCTTTAGTTTTTTTCTGTTTGGGTTTCTTAATTTATGGTTATTTCCGTAATTATGATGTTAATATTAAATAAAATAAACTTAAACATCATAAATAGTTATGAGCTGGCATGTCAGTAAAAATGTAGACGAATTAATGTTTGTATGTAGGTATAGGTTTAATATAAATGAACATGTATTTGTTAGAATTTAGAAATTAATACAAATTAAGTTATTTGTTACAAAATTATGTTATAAACTTCTCATATACATTAGAGCGATTCAAGTTGTATGGAAGCGAAATTCGTGCAATGTTTACCCCCTCAAAATGAACATTGGTATTTTTTATGATGACATCTAAAATATTTCGACTCTAGCTTTGACCTCTCGTGAGCTGGACCATTTTGAAAAAGGGTCCATTTTTGCATGTTTTGTTAATTTAAGAATCTGGTTCCTTACCAACATATACAATATGGGTATCATAAGAAAGGTTTTTTTAAGGCGCGTTCAACTGTATATACAATTTGTCCAAGGACGATCATCCATGTCCTTTTTTTAAGGATATTCTGTAAAAAAAAAACGGTATTTGAATTTTTTGTTCAGGGTTGTTGAGTTACCACAAAATTGCATTTATATATATTCCAGAGCACCGTGTAAAATGCATCTAATTTGCAAAAATCTAAATTATTTACATACAAAGATGATGTACTTGGCAAAAGAAAAAATTTGATACCCATATTGCCCTATTAAAAACGAAGAGTTACCACCCCATTGCATTTTTGTCAAAACTTGAACTAGCACGAATTTCAAAAAAAGCTGAACCCGTATTTAATTAAATCGACTAAAGATTAAAATATGTTAATTTGGCGTTTTTATTACAAACAACCGCGAACAAAAAATTCAAAAACCGTTTTTTTTTACAGAATATCCTTAAAAAAAGGACATGGATGATCGTCCTTGGACAAATTGTATATATAGTTGGACACGCCTTAAAACCTTTCTTGTGATACCCATATTGTATATGTTGGTAAGGAAGCAGATTCCTAAATTAACCAAACATGCAAAAATTAGACCCATTTTCAAAATGGTCCAGCTCACGAGAGGTCAAGGCTGGACCCGAAATATTTTAAATGTCATCTTATAAAAGTCCAAGGTTCATTTTTAGGAGGGTACATGGAGCACTTATTTTGGTGAGTCGCTCTAATATACATATGAACCAGTTGTTTTGAAAGTGGTATTAGTCTATTTTCAAAAAAATTGTCATTCATTTACTGCACAACATTTTTTTGTCAAAACTTTAAAAATCGCTAAAATTTTAACAAAATTCATATGTTGTAAGTTATTTTAAATAAAACGAGATATTCTCCTCAGAAAAGTATTGTCTAGATCTTATAACAGATTCCAAATCTACTCTTTGAATTTTTCCAGCGCGTGCTATTTTCGCGAAATATGCAATTTCGTTACTTTTTTTAAAATGCATTTTACCAAGCAAGTTTAATCATTTACAGATTATATTCTATGAACCACTGGAGAGTTTTAATTTCTTACTTATCAATAAGCTAATAAAACAAAATAAAGAAATAGAGACGGAGGAGATTAGAAAAATAAACAAAAATCTAAAAATAGAATATTTGTGTTTGTTAGTGTTGGTCACTTCTGAGTATAATATACAATAACTGAAAAGTTAATAGGAAATAAAACTGCAATTTAGCTGCATAACATTCGAGGACATACTTGGGTGTGATCGCTAAACGGTCATGACAAGGTATTGTTACGTTTGTAATGCAATATGAGAGCAGGTTTGATTCTTACAGAAGCAGGTTTTTGAAACATTTATCATATAGAGACAATCCGACAATTATAAGACACAAATAATAATACAATTTAAATGGCAAATCACTGATGACACCTGTCCATAAAAAGGCAGAAACTAGTCTAGTCTGATTTAAAAAATTGATAGTGTTTATAATTTTTAGAGAAAAACGTTTATTCTTGCTCTTAACCTCAACATTTCTAAATTAAATTTGTCAAATGCATATTAATTAAAAATTAATTGCGACTGTCTATATGACGTTAAAATAACACTGTACGAAAAATTGATAATTGTTGATCTTTTTTTTCTCAAAAAGTTGCACCCTTCTGCCTCATCTACATTGTTTCTTCGAGGAAGTTCGGTGACACAAACTGAAACATGTAAGGAATAATCTTTCTCACGCCATAATTTATGATAAAAGATCAAAAAATAAACAAAAACAAATTTGTTTCTTAAAATTTAAAAGAAAAATTTTCTTTTTATTTTCTTTTATAAAAAATGAATCTTGTAAAATTGAATTGAATTTTTAAACAAAATAGTCAAATTGTTAAAATTTTTGTTCTAGAAATTTGTATCAAAAATAAGTAAAAAAAAAATGATATCTTTAAGCCAGGAATGTACAGTTTTTAAGGTAAAAATTAACTTACCACTAAAATAAATAATTTCAAAAGAAAAATTTAAAAAACATACCTGAAAGAAAAGAAAAAAATTGTTAATAATGTTATTTATTAATATTATCTGAATAAGTATTTGTATAAAAATTGTCTTAGACAATATTTTATAACCCGATTGTATTCAAAAAAAAAAAAAAAATGGAATCATGCAAAATAAATGTACTTGGGCGGTCACAATATTAGCCGACCAGACGTATAGATGTCGGCAAAAGTTTGAAAAAAAAATATACTTTGGTGAAAAGTGGCAACCTTACAAAACATATGTTTTAAGTATCAAGGCGCCATGTTATTTAGTATTTTTTTTTTTTTTTTTTTTTGAGCCATCAAAAATAAACGTTCTCAGTGAATTCGTAAACATGGAACAAATTGGTCACCGTTATGTAATTCAATATTTTCATTTGAATGGTTTCAGTCCAACTAATATTAAAGCCGAGCTAGATTCTACTCTCCGGGACTATGCTCCTTCGTTTACGACTATAAAATATTGGGTGGCAGAGTTTAAGCGAGGCCGTACGAGCTGCCAAGACGAACGCCGTAGTGGGCCACCAATTGAGGTGTCCACGCCAGAAACGGTTAAGAAAATCCACAAAATGAAGGAGATTATGTTGAGAAATAAAGCAAATTGTTCACAAATTTGTTGTATTTTCTTTGTTAGGTCGGCTAATTTTGGGACCGTCCTCGCATATTGCGATGAGATGTGCACAGAAAAAATTATTGTCAAAAAAATGTAAATTAAACTTTTCTTTGATTTCAAACACACTTTCAATTAAAAGTTAAGTAATATCTATATTTAATTGAAAATGAATTTGTTATACACAAAATTTCCAATTTGCATCAAGAAAACAATTTCTAAAAATCACCAAAATTGAAAAAATCGATTATATTAAAAAATTCGCTAATATGTATTTAAAAAACTTTCCAGAATTTAAAAAAAAAGTAAATTTTAAAAAATAGTTTAAATTTTAAAAATCTAGATGTTATTTTCGACCTTTAATTGTTCAATGAAAATGATAATTATTCAAGTCCGAGGCCATACTCTATATTTCTTTATTAGGATATTGTCCTAACAAATAATCTATAGAGTTTTTTGTTTTCAAATTTATTATGTGACCCTTTCAGGAATGTGTTGATAGATTTATTTCGGGAATTTTCTAGGTTCCCATCATCAAAACACGTTTTGAAAGCGGTAACAATCCCATGCCAAACATCAAACATTCATATGAACTAGTTTACTCACTACATGAGAACTAATATACATATGAGTTTGAAGTTAAAGATTATAACCATTGATCAAAAAATAAATTGACAACTTGTTTGATGTGCAAGGTCCACCTCTGGTGGATATTCATTGCACAATTAAAGGTCGAAAAAACATAATTTTTATTTTTAATAAAAATTATAACAAACTTGTATAAAAGGCAAAGTACCGCCTAGTTTACTTGCCCTGTTTTGTTTACAAACTAAACAAAATATAAAAAAGGAGAGAAAAGCACGAAACGTGTATTGAATATCCACGTGTATTGCACATCAAACAAGTTTTCAATTTATTTTTTGATCAATGGTTATAATCTTTAACTTCAAACTCATATGTATATTAGTTCTCATGTAGTGAGTAAACTAGTTCATATGAATGTTTGATGTTTGGCATGGGATTGTTACCGCTTTCAAAACGTGTTCTGACGATGGGAACCTAGAAAATTCCCGAAATAGATCTATCAACACATTCCTGAAAGGGTCAAATAATAAATTTGAAAACAAAAAACTCTATAGATTATTTGTTAGGACAATATATCTATAGAGTACTCTATGCCCGAAATTGGCTTCGTTAAGTAAAGCTTTAGCTGTATGGGAAGCAATATGGCCGGGCTTTGCCGTTTCTAATCTACGGTTGTCTCCGTTACGAAGTGCCCAAAATTCCAAATTCGGTGAGGCAATGTTATTTGAGTAGCAGCTAGCAAACAAGAGTAATGACCAAAAACTTGTTAATCATAAGCAAATTGGTCGCAGGCATGTACTACATTGTTTTTTTTTAAGGATTTTGTCCAAAAAAAGTGGGTCATAATACCAAAAATAGAAATGGACATAATGTCCTGGCAAATCTTTGAAGCAATGAATGTTTTACTTGTACTCTCATGACTAAAATGACTAAAAACTACGGTTAAAATGACTACAAATGTAGTCAAAAAGGCGATGACTGTATTTGTCATAAATATGACTAACAATTTAGTAATTTTAACTATTGATTAAACAACTACAATAGTAGTAAAAACGACCATGGAAGCGGTCAAAAATAACTAACCTTAAATGAATACTTTATGCAATAAAAACAATGAACATAAAACGACTACATAAGTTGTAAAAACTACTATTTTTAAAGTAATTTTTTTCAGTATTTTAAAAATATTTTTTTAAAAAAAAAAAGATTTTTTTCTTTTAATTACAAAAATCTATTGTTTTGGTAGTTGTTTATTAAAATACTAAAATAGCTACTCAAAACAACTGTTACTGAAGTACAGTATTTTTGGTTAGTTTCTTTTTTTTGAAATGACTGTCTAAATTAGTCGTTTTTCATTTTCTCATAGAAAAAATACTACAATAGTACTCGTAGTTAAAATAACTACTACTGTTTACTACCCGAATGCCCTACATTTTGTTACAGTAAGAATATTCTGAGTGGCGGTAATTCAAGTTCGAATGATGGAAAAATTGAAACGAATGTCTTAAGCCACAATCATACTTATATGCAAAAAACGTGTTTTGCCAAAACGCGTATTTAAGCTCTTTAATCTACTACAACATATCTCAATTTTTTTCCACTCGTTTTGCCAAAACATGTGTTTTGCAATCTGGTGTGAATACCGTATTACCTGTAGCTATTTGAAGTTAGCATGATGGAAAGTTGGAAAAATGGAAATGGGCATAATGTTCCGACAAATATTTGAAAGTTATAAATGTCTTACTTGTAAGTAATTCAAGTTGAAAAAGATAAAATCAGTATTTATGAGATAATATTAAATTTAATTTCCTGATAATTTTCCATTTAGTAGCGCCTTCTAAATTTTAATGACTTCAAATAACTTTGCTATAACTTGCAATGCTTATTTTTTTTTTTTGGTTTTAAATACAATTGAATTCATTTAGTACTCAATAAGTCTTAACTAACCATCTTGTATAATTAATTGTGTTGGCCTGGAACTTTCTCGACCTAACCCAACTAATTACAACATCTTTACAAATGCAGTCATTTAAACAAATAATTAACAATCATTTATTATAAAGTTAATGAAGTAAACTCAACCATAGCAACATATTTTTAAAACAACATGATTTTCTTTGAAATACATGAAAAAAGGACCCTTCTACTTGCATCGGTGACTTTTCGAATTTCTTATCGGTTAAATCAACTAGTAATTATGATAACCTTGAAATGTAAAGACAATAAAATACAAAACACAAACAAAAAACAACAGACAATAAATATTACAAATACTAAAGTAAATTATAATGACAACACGAACTTTGAACTCTATATAAAGTAGGAAATTTCAAACTAAACAAACCCTTTCTTGAGAAACTGATGAAGAAGAAAAAAAAAAGAACAAAAGAACACGAGCCGACTCTTAAAAGAAACAACAAGAATGCACTGTTTACAAAGAATGTGTAAGGGGGTATGTTGAGAGAAGAGCCATAGCTGAAAAAAAAACAATGTGAGGCCGCCATAGACAAGATCAAGATGAAAAAAATATAAATTTAAAATGTAATCTGAAATTGATGTGCTAGTTTAATGAAAATCAAGTGTTTGTGGATAAAATTAAACAACCCAGCAACATTTTGATTGCCTACAATAATTTATTTATCAATAATTCAGTCAAAAATGAAAATGGTTCTTTTTACATTAGTTATTTTACATTTTCAAACATAATTTTTAAATCCTTATATCCTATCTATGGAAATATTTTCAGTACTGTCTATGGAAATATTTTCTTACATGAAAGTGAACTCTCACCAAGGAGATTTTAATATAGGAGGCACAAACAGTTTCAAACACAACATTAAACAAAACATTTCGGTACCCCGGGGATAAAGGAGTATGATGCACAGTAGGCAAAAATAAAATGTAAAATTTTTGCAGACTTTGCTTACGCCTCAGAAATTCAAAAGTTATATATGACAAAAATATTGGATAACATTTAGGGGTTGCAGTGGTCAAACCACTTTTGCAAAACTAAGCAAAATTACGATAATTCAATGTTAGTTACTTTTGCCATTAATCAAATTGTGAATGGGGATTATTAAAAATCCAAATACTATACAAATATGAGGTTGCCCGAATCGGTGTTTTACTTCTTTACGGATTTCGTTTCTAAATTTTTAGTCGTATTTTCCATATCAACCTTAAGCAGACGTTCATTCACAAAAGTCATTCCATACTTTTCTTTTCGACAGATAAAGGGTCCGCCATCTAACTTTTTTTTTCAACTAGTGCTTATTTCGTGAATAGTAACACTTAGCTCATGTCTGATTTGACAGATAATTAGTTTTATCCTTCCGCTGAACGAATATGGTCCGTATATTCGTTATCTTGTGAAAAAAGTGAAAGAAACTGGCATCCTCATCGATATACCAAAGCGTGAAAAGCCAAAAACAGTGCGTACACCCGAGAATATTGCTGCTGTGGCAGAAAGTGTGCGTGAAGCACCATCAACATCAATTCACCGTCGTTCTCAACAATTGAACATTTCGGAGACATCATTAAGACGAATTTTGCATAAAGACATTGGTATGACGCCATACAAAGTCCAAGTGGTTCAGGAGTTCAAAAAAAAAAAGTTATTTGGCGGACCCTTTATTAAAGATGTCTTTTAGCAACTGAGAAAACCTTTTTTGAAGGCTGCATCTTGGAAAGTACACAGCAACAGTAGCATATTCAAATCGTTCGTTGAAGTTCTACTTACAATTGGCTTGCGTCCGTACCACTTGATGGTATGACACAGCACACCATTAAATTTTAGAGGTCAGTCCCAAAATCATTTGAAAGGTCTCAGTCCAACCAATATTAAAGAAGAGTTAACTTCTACTCTGGGGGTGTCTGCTGACTCGTTTACGGATATAAAATATTGGGTTTAAGAATGTAAACTAGGCCGTACGAGCCGCCAGAAACGGTTAAGTAAATAAACAAAATGGTATTGGATGATCGCCAGCTGAAGGTGCGTGAGCTGGCTGATACGATAGGCAATTCAAAAACTGCTATACATCGCATATTGACAAAATTTGGAGATGAGAAAGATGTGCACACGATGGGTGCCGCGTTTGCTCACAATAGAACAAAAACTGCGTCCAGAAGATGTTTCAATAGTGTTTAGCGCTGTTTCACCGCAATAAAGCCGAGTTTTTGCGTTGATTCGTAACCATGCATGCGTCATGGGTAAACCACTTCACACCTGAGACAAAGGAACAGTCAAAGCAGTGGACTGGAATAGAAGAATCGAGCCCAAAGAAGGCAAAGACAATTTCATCAGGTAATGGCGTCTGTTTTTTGGGATGAGTGTGGTATAATTTGTATTTATTATCTTCAGAAAGAAAAAAAAACAATTAACGGCGAGTATTATGTTAACTTATTGCAGCGTTTAAGTGACAACATTAAGGAAAAAGTGCCTCATTTGGCGAAAAAGAAAGTGTTGTTTCATCAAGACAATGCACCAGTTCGCACATCCACTAATGAGATGGCCAAAATCAATGAATAAAAGTTCCAATTGCTTCATCGAGCACCTTATTCGCCAGATTTAGTTCCCTTGGATTATTTTCAATTTCCAAATTAAAAAAAAATGGCTCGGTGGTGAAAGATTTGACAACAATGAAAAGGTGCAGTCTGCGGTTAATGGCTATTTTAAGAAACTAGACAGTTGTTACTATAAACAGGGAATCGAAGCTATTGAATATCGCTGGGAAAAGTGTATCGAGCTAAAAGGAGATTATGATGAGAAATAAAGAAAAATTTTCTCAAATTTGTTGTGTTTTCTTATTTAGGTCGGCTAATTTTGGCACCGTCATAGTTTATGGTGTGATGACGCCAAACTATAGCAATTATCGGCCGGATTCTCTTTAATATCTGGTACATACCGCTTGGATCAGTCCTGTATGATGTGGTCATATTGCGAATATTCTTCAACTTCCCGAATACCTATTCCAGCCATCTGCTCACAAGTGCATTTCATAGATACAGGTATGACAAGAAAATCCTTAAAATCCTTACCATTGAATAGAACAGTAACTCTATCGTTAAAATTTTTGATACTAACATTTGCAACTGAGGGCTACACTTTTTACTTCTTAATGAGGAGGATTTTCAAAGAGTAACTACGTTGCTGGAGGCCAAAACTCGGTCTTTTCGAAACTAAGTGCTGATGATGATGGAACGTAATATTGCAGCAATACTTTCTTATTGATTTTCGCAATAGATTTCTTTGTAAAGTTTATTCTTATATAATTCATTTTTGTCTTCATATGTACACTTATATGGGGTTTCCTGGAGACATTCTTCGTGAGAAAAATGACTGGCTTCATGTATTTTGCTTTTGTATAACAAGTATTTTGTTATAGTATTTTCGTTCGCCGGCTGAAAAATGTGATCTGGATACACCACCCAAATTTGTTTTAGGGGAAAAACTCTAATCTACTGGACTCCTTGAAAAATTCAAATGATAATCTTTATTGTGACCATCACATTTTTTCGTTAAGTTTAAAAAAATTCAACAATTTATTCACATTTCCTGTGGTTTTGCAATCGGAAATTTAGACAAACTATCCCTTAAAATTTACCACCTATTTTAGCACACAAATTCCGTTTTTATATAGATAAAAAACTCATTACAACCCACTGCAAATTTAGAAATTTCACTGGTTTGAGAAAAAACAATATCCAATCTTCCTGAAATTCGACACATATTTCTTTTACATCACTTGGACTCGGGGCGCAAACAAAATCATATGAAAATCACATCTTTGGCAAAATGAAACAGCATAATGCACAGAAGAACGACTCCGTGCTTTGAATGAATAAAAAGTAAAGCTTCGCCAAACTCACTATAAAAAGCTTTTACATATAATGGAAATAAGTTATATTAAAAATAAGGAGTTGTTCCTCTGTACATCGAACTCATTTATCCCTGATTTAACAACATGTTTTGTTTGATGTTGTGTTTGCAACGGATTGTTCCTCCTATAATACAATTTTCTTGCATTCACTATTACATGGCATGTGTACAATAAAGTAAAAGTTCGGTGGCATGGTTCATGTTAGTTCTGTGACATTTCACAAATAGCTAGTCAATTCCTGTCTCTTATGATAAAGCCTTGTAACGTTGTCAGATTCCTTTCACTCTGACTTTGAGGTAGTTCAAATAAATTTCCATTAGGGGGTTATTCAAAAATATCGCTGGGAAACTAGCAACACAAATATTAAACAATTGTTTTAAAACAGAAATTTCCGTCCAAAATGTTTGCGGAGATGTGGGAGGGAGGGGGGGGGGGTTGTCTAGCAAAAGTAATTGCAATAAAAACAAATTACATACACATACTAAATAATAAATAATAAAGACAAAGATACGGAGACTGGTATAGGAAACAAAATTATAAATGATTTAAAAACAAATAACACATTATTTTTAACGAGCCAAAATGTTTATAATAGAAAGAATGACAACAATAGAAAGAACGAAAAAAAACAAACAACATAAATAAATTAAAACGAAAAGACGACAATAATGACGAGACTATGACAAGACATCTGTCCCATTATTGTCATCTTTACTTTGCAGATGAAGCACCTCTTTATGAAGAACTTTAAACTCATATAAAGTGAAGAGTAGAGAAGAATGGCAGTATAAAGTAAAAAATATTAGACCCTGTTTCTAAAAGACTTTTTTCTTCACACGAACGAAAAAACAATAACAAAATACATGTAGTCACTCATTCGTGTAGCGGCGAACGTCTTCTAGAAACAGGAAATTAAAGTAAAACCAATAAACGTGCTTAAACAAACACACTCGTATACAAAACAATAAAATCTACACACAATTCACTCGAGATGAGCACAGAGATGAGTATAACAGCCAGTGTTGCCAATTTTTCTAATATTGAATTTAAAAAAATGTGTACAAAAAATATTGATATGGTGGCGGGAAGAACAAAAAGAAATATCATATCCCTAATCAAAAACACTTTTTTTCAACAAAATTAATATTGTTTCTTTCATAAGAGCTGCAAATTTTGGATTCCGCCAGTAATAACTTTTTAGAAAAATTTTCAACTTGAGAATATTTTTTATTTTGTTTTGTTTACAAAATGTTGTTGTTGTTGATTGAACATTATTGGGGACAAAAAAATTAGCATATTATGACAATAACAAATTAGCATATTATGACAATAACATGACTGATCATATTATGATAACTAAGGACGATTTTGTCATCATCTAGGATCTTAGTATAATTATGAGGAACATATATAACATCATGCTCTTGAAAAAACATAACATGATGCGAATTTTCTCTGCGTGAGTACAAGTTGTATATTAAACTTGATTCACACGCTATCAACCCATATCTCCTATTTCCCAGTATTATTGATACGAAATGTCATTTTGAAAAGTGAATTTACAATAATTTTACAATCCGTACCACCAATAATAAAATAAAAAATATCCCCTTATTGTATATTAAAGAAAAAAGATTGGTTGGAATTCGGTCAAAACCATTAAAATTTATTTAATAGGACGTTTTTTTATTAACTGATTAATAAAGCAAAAATATTGTACTGAAAATTCAAAAGAGGAAAGATGAAGTCCTATTATCCAACAATTTGTACTTCTAGCCAACTTTACATATAAAATTCGGTTAGTAATTGTGTACGGTAGAAGGAACCATTTATTTAGTGATAAACGTGAAAATTGGTCTCGTCTTCCAAATTTTTTACGGTTTTCCCTATCAAATATACCATTAAATTAGGGTTTCAGTAGTATCAACCGAGTTGTGGATTCTATTGTTTACAGAAGCAACCAATAATAAGTATCAATAAACGCATTTTGGACTATGTTTTCTAACAAAATATTTAAATTCAAATTTAGCACTCAACATTTATTAGTGTTTATGTTGTAGTGGGTAGAGGGGATGCCCTGTACTCGACACTTCCGAGTTTCAATCTCGGAAAAGACAAACACAAAAACTCAAGACGGCGCAACATGTCACACTGCTCGTGCCACAATTGATTAATTAAAGGAAACGTTTGGTAACCGCATAGTTTCACCTTTCGGACCCGTGAATTGGCCTCCAAGATCGTACAATTTAACGCCGCTGTACTATTTTTTGTGGGGATATGTGAAGTTGCTAGTCTACGCCGATAAGCCTGAAACGATTGACCACATGGAGGACAACATTCGCCGCGTTATTGCCAATATACGGCCACACATGTTGGAAAAAGTCATCAAATATTGGACCTCCAGATTAGACTACGTCCGAGCCAGCAGTGGCGGTCATATGCTAGAAGTCCTATTTAAATTATAATGCCAGGAGATTATCTTTCGAATAAAGTAAGTTTCATGTCAATCTAAAAAATTCATCTTTGTTTTATTCCATTTCAAAGTTATATACCTCTATAAAAACCACCCTCTATAAAACCTGGAATGTGGAGGAAATCTCGAACTCGTTTACCACTGGAACACCTGTTGCGGTCAGTCAAAGATATTTATCTTTAAATCTAGTGGAAACTTGAGAAGACTAGATAGAAACGATTTAAAGACTTCAACGGAAGACTTTAATGAACATTACAACATAGGGTACAAATTCCAAAGAGAGTTCTGTCCAATACAGAATGCTTTAGATTATGTAAGCTTGAGTTCAATACTACAGAAGACATTCGATGCGAATACCTGAGACTATGTGATAGGAAGCTTCAGTTGTTATTACTTGACCGGTATTTGTAATTTCATTCCCGGTAAGATCATTGGCTTATTTCGAAGCCTTAATCTTGCGAAATGCTATTATATAATTTTCCTAAAAAAAAAAAACTAGAAAGTTCTGAAGACCCATATAAAACCTATGCTATATTTCTTTAAACATTTTGCAGTTCAAGCACTGACATTACGAGGGCTTATAGAGCTAAGAAGAGGTACTAGATAGAAAAGTGGTGAAATATAAAATAACAACTCTAAAATCGTGAGAGTAGCTTCAACAGAACCGTATTTGTCGCCATCTGGTGGAGAGTAGGCGATATACTAAAAAGTTTTTTATTGGCATAGCCATGTTAAGTTTATTGTATGTCCACCGCAGTAAATACTTAACCACAACACCCTTAACGGAAACAGAAATGTGTCTTCCAGCCGTCTTCTCAGCAGCTTATAACTGGGGATGTATCTAAAATGGTCTGTAAATTTGACACCGTATACACATTTGACACCCTAAACAACAGAATTTTGAATAGGTCAGTAGGGAAAAGGCTTGCAGGTTGCCACCACTTAGCTTTTTTTTTGGTCATAAATCGTCATAAAATCAACGTACTGTTGTCATAGTCATAGGTGGGCAAGAGAAAATATCAATTCAAAATCCACAAAATTGCTGAATATGTAGAAATGTGCAAGTACAACACTTGATTTGGAATATTTAAGAAAAATTATTAAATTATATTTGCATTCGGTCTCTGCGAGCATAACAACATTTGTGAAAATCAGCAAAAAAAATTTTAATTTGATAAATTTTATGGATTCATTTGAAGTCATCACCGAAATCACTGTTCGTGCATATGTAAACATTGATGCGCATATTTGCACATTTCACATGAACCGCTGTTTTACATTCATGGATTCTTTTTGACTCAAAGGTAACTAAAATGACAAAGTAAATATCACACAATCAGAAATTATGTCAATGAAAATAATTTTTTTTTGGAAAGTTTGTGTAAAAACCTTATCGAGTAGTGGAATCTAAAGGTAAATCGATAATTTTGTAATTATAAAGGGTCCGCCAAATAACTTTTTTTTTTGAAAATGCTATAAAAAAAAACTACTGAATATTTTCTCAAATTTCTTTTTTTATTTGAAAGTACAATCCTTCCGGTTAATAATGGAAAATAATTTCATTCAAATGGCTGCCTCGGCTGGCCATGCAGTAGCCTACACGATCGGTCCAATTTTTTAAGCACATTATCGATTGTGTGCAGCTGTATTTCACCAATGGCTTCACGAATATTGTCCTTTAAAGCGTCAATTGTCTCTGGCTTGTTGGCGTAACACTTATCTTTGACGGCACCCCACAACGGTGTCAAATCGCAGCATCGAGGTGGCCAAACGACATCAGCTCTGCGGCTGATAATCCGATCTTCAAAAACAGGGCGCAAAACATCGAGTGTAGCTTCGGCTGTGTGGCACGTAGCGCCGTCCTGTTGAAACCAAATGTTGCCAATATCCTCCTCTTCAATTTTTGTGAACAAAAATTCGTTCAACATGGCCCGATAACGATCGCCATTGACTGTAACGGCCACTCCTTGCTCATTTTCGAAGAAAAATGGCCCATTTATGCCTCTGGACCAAAATTCGCACCAAACAGTGACTCGTTTTGGGTGTATCGGCTTTTCAATGTATGCGTGCGGGTTTTCTGTGCCCCAAATGCGACAATTTTGCTTGTTTACATACCCGCCAAGATCAAAATGAGCTTTATCTGAAAAGATGATTTTTTTGGCAAAATCGGCATCTTCTATAAGTCGATCGATTCAAAGTAATGTCGCAATATTTCCCAGCGTTGTTCAAGCGTATACACAACCATATTCGTTCAGCGGAAGGATAAAACTAATTATCTGACAAATCAGACATGAGCTAAGTGTTACCATTCACGAAATAAGCACTAGTTGAAAAAAACGTTAGATGGCGGACCCTTTATTATGGTTAAGTATTCTTTGTATAGCATCTCAACTATGTTTCTGAGAAAAATGCCTTTGCCTAAAAAAATGCCTAAAAATGGTTTTATAAAATTTTTTGTTAATCTAGCGAAAAAATCCGTAATGCAAATTAATTATCCGTTTGGAACTCTGCTTGGATTATGTAAATTGAATGAAAAATAAACACAGCAAATATATTCACCCTGATTTTTCGGTAAAAACTTTAAGTTTATCAGTACAGGACAAAAAAACACACTTTTGATTTTTAAATTTGTTAGCAATAATAATTTAAGATTTGTTCAGCAAACACTGCGTTATTGCGCCTATGCTCTTCAGAAGTAGATTAAAATTATTAACTACTTCCGTTCGTCAGTTCTTACGTCGATTCCGGAGTCGGAGTTTAGGGCATTACATCGCTGGAATGCCGAATTACAGCGGGAATGGTAACCTACAAGCACTGGCAACCTGCAAGTCTTTACCCTACTGATACCGATTGTGCAAGGAAAACACTTGTTGCATCAACCGAACGGTTTAATTTGCAAGAAATTCAGTTCCCACAACGAATATATTTCTTCTGTAAAGTATGCAGACTTATATGGGTCACAAAATATTTGCTGTGAATTTCTTTAAGCCAATTTTTGATTATTTTATAAAGTTTTTTATTACACTCATAATAATCTATGTATAAAAATACGAAAATAATGTCAACAGAACAAAAACTTTTGTAAAATGAACAAATTTTATTTTACGAATGTTTTTATTTTCTATGCATATTTTCGTATTTTTATGCATGGACTATTATCAGTGTAGGATTTTGAAAATTTTTGATAATGAATTGTAAACTTAGCCCTATTTAAACCAAAAATGATTAAGCCTAGTACAAATTAATAAGCTCACTGCTTGACTGGTACATATCACATTAAATGTGTTTGGTATACCTTCGAGTCAGCTTTTGGCGAAATTCAGATAAGAGGTCAATGCAATTGGATGGCGATAAAAATAGATGTATGCATTGCTTCCGCTAAGACTGATATGGGTCTAAAGACAATCGTTTATATCTTAGGAATTTTCTTTCAGCCGTCTAAAGATGTTTCTGGATGTAGGCGCGGATCCAGGAAAAGGTTTTGAGGAGGGAAGTTGGGAATATTTTAAATTACATTATTAATATTTTCACATTTTTGTGTTGAAAAATTATATTTTGGGGGAGGACATGACCGATTTTCACTCCCGCTGGATCTGCGCCTGCTGAATGTCAGCACTTTATGACTATAAGCTGAATTGGTATTTTTTAAATGGATGTTAGACGCTTTTTTACTATAGCTGTTAGCTTTTTTACTAAGGAGTCCAATGTTATTGATTCAATGTTGCTTAATCTCCACATTTCGCTGAAATTCGGATATGAGATAGAGGAGCCAAAAGTCATGAAAAATTGTTAAGAAACATACCGGTTTTATTATTTTTAGTATTTATTTTATTTATACATACTTTACTAATTATAACAAAAAAAATTATAACATAATTAATTATTATTAAAAATAAAGAAATCAATATAAATAGCAACCCTAATAATAGAGAAAAAAAACTCTTGTAAGATATGACACAGGTACACATATATCACATGACCATTATGAATTAGTACCCGCAATCAGCGAAATGCAAACAAAATCACCGATTATTCAGAAACTGGATCCTCTGGAAATTACACAAGAGTCTATTTTTACTCCAATGGAAAGGTCAGCTAAATAACTTTCATTTGATACTAAATTTGTCATATATTGTTTCTTTAAAATAAACTTGAAAAATACGCAACAACGTTAAATTTGGTTGTTTTAGTGCCCAAAGTTTAACCTTTAAACGTAAAATTTTACCGCTTTAAAGGTACTTATTCTTATTTATGTTGTTACCTATATCACACATTCAAATTGTATGGTAAACGTAGAGAACCCATCAGCGGTGATTCCTTGCAAGTAGAATTCGTATTACGAGAACCAATCAAATTTACATAATGTATACTTATAAAAAAAAACCTCTCAATTAGCAACACTTGTTTAAGTATAACAACAAATACTATATTGCAAAAAGAGTTTTAATGCGCTGAGAGTTTGTAGAAAAAAATCGGAAAAATTAAATCAAAGCAAAAACATACAAGAAAACAACAATATTTGTACAATACACACACTCTACAACAACTACTACAAAAACATTTAATTTCATAAATGCAGCACATGTAGCAAAAAAAATTGTTTACGCCAACCATTCATACACACTCGCAGTTACACACAAACTTGCTTACAAACAAGCATAAAGACAAATATGAAATATGGCAACATAGCATACAATGTTGATTATTGACATTACTTTAGTGCTGCCACCCCAACAAAACTCATAAAAACACACAACAGCAAACAAAACTCAAAATACCACATAAAATAAATGAGAAAAAAACACAAAATGAACTCATAAAACACATACACCACATACAACTAACAAGAAACACCAACTACAAAAAAAACATTATTACGAAGTACAAGATAAAGAAGATGTACAATAAGAAGAAGAATAACAAAAAGTACAAGGGACAATCAACAAAAATCAGACAATGATAACTACCTTAATGACGCGCCGTGCTTTTTTCATTTGTATTCTTTGTGTGGATGTAATTATACGTCGCATTAATGTAAAAACCGGCTGATTTTGATTTATTTGAATGTATTTTTTAATAGGTCCTTAACCGATAAGATGAAAGAGCAACTAACATACAATATATTATTAACTATAGTGGTTCAAATGTCTTTACTTTTTTTATATCGTCACTACTCTTAATACAAGTTTTATTTTAAATTTGAGTTTTAATTAAAATTGAGTGAGTGTTAAGATGTTAGTTTTTTTTAATTTGGTTTTCGTTTCATATTAAAAAAATATTCCTACAAAAAATACTTATTGGATTTAATTCATTTGTTTTCTTTTATGTTACATATTCACAAAACATCTGTTTAAACTTGTAAATTAATAGAGTTTTTTGTTCTTTGTAATTTTCGTTTGAAGTATCATGTAAATTTTACTCAAAACTTTCATTCACCCTCTCAATTATTAGAAACTCTCCCTCATTTATTGCAAATGTCAAAAAAAAGAGTTGTCAATATTGTGGATTCCGTTTAAATGCTCTTATTTTGTGTGGGAATGTATTTATTAAACCGAACATAGTGGTTGGTCTTATGGCTAGAGTGTAAAATTGTAAAGTGTTGCCAGATGTAAAAATAAGTTGACTTTAAACTCATATGAACTGTTAGAACTGTATGAAACTCATTTGAACTGTTAGAACAAAATCACAAAGAAAATAGATTCGTTCGGGCAACCGACCCTTAGATTGTTTCAGCTACCGATATATTTGTTTGTCACGACAAAAATTCAGTTTATACAACAGAATTGTAAATAGGACAGTATATTTCGTTTGTCCAAGGAAAGCATTTGTTTCAACAACCAGCATTTGTTGCAGCAAGACTAATGTGAGACAGCAATTTTTCTAGGAATGGCACAGGGCCTGTAACGGCAAGGATTTTATGTTGTATGAGGTATAATCGGTTTCTAACACAACATCAAACATAAAATGTCGTTACCCCTTTAATAAATATGTACAATGCAGAGAAGAACGACACCGTACTTCGGATAAAGAAGAGGTAAAGCTTCCACCAAACTCGCCATAAAAACCTTATACATACCCAGGCAGAAAAAAGAGTCGGCACAGTGTTGGCAAATCGTCGGCGACGGTCGGTTATGCGTTGGCAGAACATGGGATTAACAATCTTGCCAGTATTGTCCTGTTACCCGATTGATAACAGTGGCCAACCGTTGGTTTGAGCGAACTTGCCAACGTTGGCATAACATTGGCAATTCAAAAAATTTAAAAAAATTATATCATCTTGTGTTTTGAGAGTAAGTTGCTCTCTCAATTAAAAATTTTGTTGATTAGAGTCTCCATATTTTTCATCTGAATTTTTTTTAAAAATAAATAGTTATATTACAGTTATTCCTCTTCAATAACTGAAGTATCTCAGAATTTGTGGATTTTTCTTTTGAAAAATTTTCCTCAAAATCCCATAGAATTTCAATAAAACACATCCTAAGTATTGTAGGGAATTTTTGAAAAAATCTGTCTAGTATCAAAGGGATAAAGGAAAAATTATAATTCCAAAATTTTAATTCCAGACAAAATTGAACAAAATTTGATATTAATTGCTAAAAAGTGTAAATATTTCTAAAATTATCTGATTTTTCAGGTTTTTACGGATTTTTAGTTTAGTAAACATAGTTGTTTTAGTGTTTTTTTTTATAATTCTTGGAATTTTTGTAGAAATTTGACGGGTTAAAATCCCTAATTTTAACTAATTGACTGATGAATCTTCAATATAACTTTTAAAAGAAATGTATCAATGGAAATGCATATTCATTATAATTTGGATGTGATAGAGAAGCTAAAATCAACTATGTATAGGATCGATTTGATTGTATGGGAACAAGTCTAAAATTTACGGAATTAAAATTAATTTGTTCTTACATTAGATTAATTCATTAACGACCCAACTTAATTCAAAACCTTCGGTAACTACAGACGAAACTTTTTGTAATTATGATTTCTACGACAGAGTATTGACCACTAGGGTCGCCAAAAAAAGACCTTCGAATTGTATAGCTGCACAAGGATGCTCCTGTTCTAATAGTGATCAGTGATGCACAGTCCAAACTTCAGCCAAATCGGTCAATATTTATAGGTCGCTAAAAAACGATTTTTCAGGGTTAGGCCGAAATTTTAATAGAAATTTAAATTTTATATGGATGTAGAAAGGTTTTTGAACAGACTTATAATAAAACTTTTTGTAAGTAGTTTGGCCTCCTAAACACGAATCCGAAGTCAAAACACCAGCCTCCGCAAAACATGGGCCTAGTGGACTAAAAAAAAATTTGGTAGAAAACGTTGATTTATTTTCCATATATTTCTGGATTTACTTAATGGATTTCCAAGTTTGACCCCTCGTTTTATTTATTGAAGGGCATATTATAAACACGCTTTTAATATGTCCAAATTGTTGAATAAGTCTTAATATTGTAAGTACAATTCAAAAAATATATAATTTTCAAGGACCCTCCGGGGTACAAAACACGCTTGCACATTTCCCGACATAGTTTTATTCAAATGAGAGTTAAATGTATGTGGGATTCAAATCAATAAAAACAATATTTTAAAGACTTCTCTGCAATATTGACAATTAAAATGTTTTGGCTCAGATAAGATTGGTAAAAAGTTAATGGTACATAACTCGGGAAGCCAAACTACTTTAAAAAATTTTAAACTCGTCTGCAATAAGTACACTTAAATTAACTTTATTTTTACTTAATATTCTTTTTAATTCTGCCTTCAGAATATATTATATAATTATAGGGAGGGGTGGGTCCATTTGATTTTTTTATGAATTTAGAGAGAGATCATAGAAAAGAGTGGGAATAATAATTACAATGACCAAATTATTTATTTATTTATTTATTTATTTATTTATTTATTTATTTATTTTATTACAAAAAAGCATACCATTGCAACAAGAACAAGTCTTTTTAACAGCACATGGAAAAATAATGTTACAAGCTCCGTAGTTTTAAATCTTTTCCATCTTATATAAGCATGATTTCTTTTTTCAATGAGTGATTTAATTTCATTTGAGAACCAAGGTTGCTCAGAGCGAATCTTTTTTGTCTTTAACGTGACATATTTGTTATATAGATATTCTATATTATTGCGCATAAACATTATTTGATTATCTACTACAGGCATGAAGAAAACTTGGTTCCATAGGATTGTGGAAAGTTCATTTTCTAGTGACTGATAATTAATGTTTTTAAAATCTCTGTAAGAAATAAATTGTTCATTGCTAACGTCACTCTGGTAGTCGTATATTAGCAAAATTATATCATGTTTAGAAAACAAAGAAGCTGAAAGTTGGTCGAAAAGCAATAATCGGGACATGTCATTTACGAAGCAGAGATCCAGGAGTGTGTTGGCAGTTTTTGTAAAGTGAGTTGGCATTAAAGAATTTATCAAATGTAATCCCATTGCACTCATACTCTCCATGAGCCCTTTACTGATAAGTATATCATTGTTAAAGTCACCAACTAGTATAACATCAGTGTAGCCCATTGATATTTCTGATAATTTAGTAAACCAATCGTTCATTTTAATTTTCCTGTTCGGCCTGTAGACTAAGCCCAGTAAAAGTTTTTGGTTTTTGCTAAAAATATCTACATACAAGTTTTCTATCTTGCCATTTGGATCAATTTCTTTCCTATTAGTGTCGGGTACATTCGGTATGCATTTTATTTTACAGTTTATTGATGATTTAATGTAGATGGCAACTCCACCGGCATGAGTAGCTCTGTCAGCTCGAAAGAGTCTATAGCCATGCAACTTGTAAAAATCATCATGAATATCAGGGATAAACCATGTTTCAGAAACGCATACTATATCCATACCAGATTCTTCAAATATTAGTCTGAACTCATCCATTTTGTTATTTAGACTTTGAGCATTCAAATGACAGATTTTAAGACCACTTTTTGTTTTTGAAATAATTCTTATCATATTGTAAATGTTTTCTCTAGAACCAACCCTCGTATTATTATACAATGGTAAAATCATTATAAAAAAAAAATAAATATTTAAAAGCAATGCAAGCATAAATATAAGTAAATAAAGCAATGAAATGAAAAACTACAAAACAAAACGTGTAAATTATAATATTTAAAAAATTTGAAAAGGTGAGGTATTTTGAATTAGTTAAACATTTGTTAAATATCATTAGTACTGGAACTTTGCATATCTCTATCATGGTATTCATATACATTTCCATCATCGTTACTTTGAAAACGAAATAACTCCTTTAGAATTTCAATGGTATTAATTCGCAGAGGCTCTTCGCTTCCCAATTTCCGGACATATACTAAACCCCGGTTGGTATAGGCAGACGATATCTTATTATCGTTCTTCAATCTTCGGGCTGCCAGAAAAATTCGGTGATTTTCGGGGGTTAGATTTTCATTTATATAAAACGGTTGTGGACTTTGAATGCCGATTTGGTTTAACAGCAGGAGGCTTTTTTTGGTTTTAATATGAGTTGTTATTATCTTAAGCATGTAATTACGTTCATATGGGCTTTGGAATTTTATAACAATTGGAGCATCATCGATATTCTTTCTACTTCTAGTATTTTTAACCCGATAAATGGCTTTAACTGAAAATGGTTCAATTTTAACAGCTTCACAAATTTTTTCATATATAATGTATAAATTGTCATTATATATATTTACACTAGGTATCCCATTTATTCGAATATCACTAGCAACAATTGAGTTTTCCTGCTTTTGAACATAAACTTTAAGATTACCAATTACGTCTTTCAGTTCCTCAGTCTCATTTTTTAGTGCTATATTGTCATGCATAACTGCTTCAAGTTTATACTGTAAATCAAGAAAACACAGTCAGAAATATATAAACAAATACAATAACGCAGAAACACTAGTAATTGTGTCATAGCGACTAATGGAGAAATAATCGGAATAAACTTTAATTTTTCCATACAAGCGTGGGCCAGTCAGTGACCACCTTTCATCTTTCTCATCTTTCCCCTTTAAAAAGGCAGCAAAACATTAAATTGATGTTGACTGTAAAAAATAAGCTATTCAAGTATTAAAAGAAACATTTAAATGTCTTGGAGTCCATAATAAGTGTAAGAATTAATTCACAACTTATCTTGCCAGTATTTATACCATCTATATTCGACCGAAAATGGAATACAATTCGCATATATGGCAGTGGTTGGAAAGTCTGGAGCTTCTGGTCCGTTTACAAAGAAGGGAGTTGGCTGGAGACAGTATGATCTCCAGCTCTATTGACTGACTCATTGGAGCATCGTCAGAATGAGGGTTGTGTACAGATTAATGAAGCTATCCCTACGGCACGTTTTTTTTTTTTGTTTGTAACACTTGTCCAGTGGTCGATTGGATAGCACAACGCGTTACTGGGAGAATTCTTTCATTACACCAGTCACCCATTCGAGAAATAAGCTCCACACATTTATTTGTCTCTCTAATACTTACAATGTAGAGAAAATAAAATGTTCACAAACACTACTCCCTATCGTTTTTCCAATAACCGATTTTCTTCATAAGCATTGGCAGGGAGTCCCTTCAGAATAAAAGAAAAAAGAAGCGACCATTCAGATATCTGGACTATAATTATTTAAAGATCTTGATAGTCAGTCTTTACGAAAGTACGTGGGGAAAAAAGAGTTGCAAAACCTTTTTTAGTGACTTTCGTCGTCCCTACCTTTTGTTGGAGTTCATGACGTATTCTAATTGTACCTAAGTTATATAAAACACTCTGGTCACTGGCAAAGAGATTGCCATGGACAGTTGGTAATTCTGCGCCTACTCTTTGTATGGCCAGTATTGAAGAAGCCCAGTAAAGAAGGAAGTGAAGAAGTTTGGGTTAAGTTTTTTTACATACGAGTATTTTGACTTTTTGGGGGAACCAAACTTAGTTTAAACTTTAAGTCTTTACGAGAATTGGAGAGAAAATCAAAGAAAAATCCACCGCCTCACAATAACTCTGATTCCGCCTACTGGTAAGCTTTCTGAAATCTTCGTAGCCCCTTCTAAAAGGCTCAGGACATTTTGTTTATTCCCAGAAAGAAACAGTTTTGTAGGATTTATCAAAATGTTTTTTAATACCGATTACCAGCACCCGCTTTCCCTCTACCGATTCGTCATTAACTTTTCCAGACGATACTAAAAAATAAATTTAATCTATAATTAGTGTCTATTTTTTCCATTTTCTTAAATAAATATGCTTAACATGAAAGTATTTCTTAAATCCCATTATCCATAATACCATATATAACTTATCAATCAATACTAAGACATTTTACCAATATCAAAGTTATCTTTAGTGTTTTATTTTAACCGGTACATACAAGAGGGCGGTCACAAAATTAGCCGACCTAACAAAGTAAACAAAACTAAATTTTCTTTTTTGCTCAGCATAATCGCCTTTTAGCGCGGTACACTTTTTTCAGCGATATTCAATACCGTCAATACCCTGTTTAAATTAAGAACTGTCTAGCTAAATTAAATAGCCATCAACCGCAGACTCCACCACTTAAATGTTGGCAAATCTTTTACCACCAATTTTTCCAAGTTTGGAAATAGGAAATAATCCGAAGGAGCTAAATCTGGCGAATAAGGTGCGTGATGAAGCAAATCGTACTTTAATTCATTGATTTTGGCCATCGCAATAGTGGATGTGTGAACTGGTGCAATAGTGGATGTGTGAACTGGTGCATTGTCTTAATGAAACAACACTTTATTTTTCGCCAAATTTCTTTTCATCACTCACATCGCTGCAATAACTTGGCATAAAACTCGGGGTTGATTGCTTTTTCTTATTGAAGATAATCAATAAAAATTATTCCACGCGCATCCCGAAAAACAACCGCTATGACTTTGCCTGCAGATAGAACTGTCTTCGCCTTCTTTGGACACGATTTTGAAACTCCAGTCCACTTTGTTGACTGTTCCTTTGTCTCAGGTGTGAAGTGGTGCATGTCTCATCCATAGTTACACGCAGAAAGCAGACTCGGTAGTAGCAACCGTATTTGTAGCTTATCGAATGGTTCTGTTCTGAAACAATTAAAATTCTATTAACGCCCCAGAATTTATGTTGCTTCAATCGAATGATTGTTATCACAACCGAAAAATTCGGTCGCAACAACCGAAGCATTCGATTGGCAACAACTGCGGTTGCTATTACCGAGTCTGTTTTCTGGTTGTACAAATCGACGCAAAAACTCAGCTTTATTGCTGTGAAACATCGCAAAACATCACTACGCTCTTTTTGTTCTATTGCGAACAATCGCGGCACCCATCATTATTGTATTGCACATTTTGAAATGCCTATAATTTCAGCCAGCTCACGCACCTTCAGCCGACGTTCATCCAATACCATTTTATGGATTTTCTTAATCGTTTCTGATGTGAACACCTCAATTGGTCGACCACTACGACGTTCGTCTTAGCAGCTCGTACGGCCTCGCTTAAATTCTGCCATCCAATATTTTATAGTTGTAAATAAAGGAGTACAATCTAGCTCGGATTTAATATTGGTTGGACTGAGAATTTTCAAATTTAATTATTGAATTACATAGCGGTGACCATTTTTTCCATGTTTACAAATTTACTGAGATCGTTTACTTTTGATGGCCCCAAAAAATACTAAACAACGTGGCGCTCTGAAACTTAAAACATATGTTTCATAAGGTTTCCACTTCTCACCAAAGTAATTTATTTCAAACTACTGCCGCCATCTATACGTCAGGTCCGCTTATTTGTGGACCGCCCTCGTATTATACAATTTTTATTTATCGTAGTTTTAATATTCACTTGTAGTTAAACCGATAAATTGTACATTCTTTTTTTTTTAACCGATAATGATTGATTACCAATTACTAAAAGATTATTGACCTATAATCATAAAAATAAACATTTTACGAGTACTTTTATCTAATCTTCAGTAGTGAGTACTTATAACATTATTTTTTAATTTATCTAAAACTAATAGAATTTATAAAGTTAAAAATTTATTAATATAATAAAAATCACAAATTTAAATTGATAACACACTAGAGCAAGGGTAGATTTAAAAGTTTTGCTGTGGGAAAATTATAAGTGTTAATTTCAAAGACTAAATAAATGAAGTGAAAGGCACGAATGAGAATTTATTAACCTAATAAATATCGCAATTTTTAATAGATAACACACTACAAAAGGTAGAAGTAAAAGTTTGGAAATGGGAAAATTACAAATGCACTCAGGGAACTTCTGCTTTAAAAATATGTAGTTGTTTGGATTGTAATGTAAATGTGCGTCATTTTAAAATTAAATTTTTTACTAACCTTGTTGTTCATTTAAAAAACAAACCACATCAAATGACTGTTTTATGATTTTGCATTCATTTTTGATTATTTAAAAAAATAACAAAAATAAATGTTTGTTTATTTTTGACTGCATATGTGGTTAATTTTTATTACAATTGTTAGTAATTTTTTGAATAGTAAAAACAAATGACAAATGTTAGTTGAATTAAATGAAATGTTAGTCGTCCTTTCTTCAAGTAAAATTTCATTTGTTTTTGACTACAATTGCTCTCGTCTTTACCTACATAATATCCTTAGGGCCGTTATTACAACTTGCCTTTAAAGGAAATGTTAGTAAAAAGTAACTTTAGCTAAAGTGAGGAATAAAGTGAGCTATAATGTTTTTCGATATTACAACTTCCCAATAAAATAAAATTAATATTTTTGATAATGTGGCAGCACCAAACTAAAACCCGATTATTGGTTTATGAATTGGTAGTGGCAACGTACTTTTATTTATTTGTTTAACAAACAAACAATAATTTGTGAAATTCGGTTGTGAAATTCGGTATTTTCTTCTTCTTCTTTATAGAGCAGAAAATATGGTAACTTTAAACACATTAACTTTACGTTTAAAGTTAAAGGCAACAATGTCTTCCCTTTAGCTTATCGTCACTTTTAGCTTAAAGTATACTTATAATAACAAAAAACTAATAATTTGTCAGATAACATCCGAACTTTAGCTATTGGCAAGTTGTAATAATGGCCCTTATTTAAACAACAAAATGTTATCCTAAGGGCCGTTATTACAACTTGCCTTTAAAGTAAATGTTAGTAAAAAGTAACTATACGTACGGTCTATACTAGCAATAAATATGTTGACAATATTCGAAATACGTCGGCAGAATAACAGTAAAAAAATTATTATTGCTAAGCTTATGTTTAGGGTGGTGAACACGTATTTATGGTAACTCATATTTTAGAAAATTTCAAAGAGAAAGGTTATAAAAACAAAACATTAAGAGCGTGGCCATTTTGTGTATTCATAAATAATAAGAAAAAAATTAAGTTTTTTTTAAAGAATTAAATAATTATTTACATAGTTTTTTTTTCAAATTACTTTTTGATAGCGTCTTAGTTTTTTGGCGTCCTTTTCTATAAACGTCAAACTAAAATGACAACTAATTTTGACGTAATATGTTGGCAATAAGTGTTGCCGAATATTGCCAAAAACTTATTGCAACATATATGTACGGCAATAAATATGTAAGCAATAGAGTGGTCCACACTAGAGATAACATCATTTTGACATATACTGCAATATATTTCCGCATATTTATTGCTAGTATAGACCGTACGTTAGCTAAAGTGAGGAATAAAGTGAGCTATAATGTTTTTCGTTATTACAACTTCCCAATAAAATAAAATTAATATTTTTGATAATGTGGCAGCAACAAACTAAAAATCGATTATTGGTTTATGAATTGGTTTATAAAAATACGTAATGGCAACGTACTTTTAATTATTTCTTTACAAACAAACAATAATTTGTGAAATTCGGTTGTGAAATTCGGTTGTGAAATTCGGTATTTTCTTCTTTTTCTTTATAGAGCAGAAAATGTGGTAACTTTAAACACATAAAACTTACGTTTAAAGTTAAAGGCAACAATGTCTTCCCTTTAGCTTATGGGTCACTTTTAGCTTAAAGTATACTTATAATAACGAAAAACTAATAATATGTCAGATAACATCCGAACTTTAGCTATTGGCAAGTTGTAATAATGGCCCTTAGTGTGGTAATATAAAACACTAAATGTAGTATAAAAAAAGTCTTTCAGATTTTTGGAAATAGCTAGATAGAGGAGATCTTCGACGAAAATAGTGTGCTGCAAGATCAGCGATTCTTTAAATTAATTCAGGGTACCATTTAAGAAATTGAAAAATCGTTTACTCTATCTTCTTTAAGGTAAATAAGAGAAAGTGATTTGTGGGGGGGGGGGGGGGAGGATGTCCACGACATATATACTACCAGACGAGCGACATTTTGGTGTGGCTTAATGAATTTATTTGAAAATTTAATTGACATTATTCATTCCATATTAAAAAATTAGTAGGACAAAGATTGCGAATCGATAGATACTAACTTGTTTGTTTCTCAACTCACCTAAATTACATTCTACTTCCTAATAAACTTCTCTCTCCTAAAAGCAATAAAAATTCATATCAACATTTTTTTTTTACAAAAGTGTTGACATACTCATAACAAAATTCTAATAGAACAAAAACTAATGGAATTTTGAAAACATCAATAATACAAATAACACATTTGGGTTTAAGCTTTCCACAAACAAATGAATGAAAGAAAGCTACAAAAAAACTACACTATAATACTTTACAAAAGTGTCTATTAGATGACTGACCATAACTTTTGTTTGGCTGCAGCATATAAATTTTCCAAACAAACAAAAACAATATGAATACATACACTTTAACTTGGCAATGTCTCCACATATCTACAAGAGTTATATTCATATGCGTGTTGAGTAGGGTTATAACTTTTGGTTTTTTTTTGCAAATACCAAATTTTACCTGCACTGATAGAATTTTACTTCATAGTATTAATGAAACGATTTCATTAAAATCGATTCATTGGTTTAATGAAAACTTTCATTAACTGAATGAAAATTCATTAATATTGGTATTTTTTCAATAACATTTTGTATGATTTTTTCATAATTTCATTAAAAAAAATCATTAAATCAATGAAAAATTTTCAAATTTTTTTCAATAAAAATTTTGACTTGTAATAAGAAAAAAAAATTTTTTTTGTACTATCATTTTGAAATAAAAAAAAAACTGAAAAATTTTTTTGAAACAGAATTAACCAAAACTTTGATATAAATACATTTTTTTTATTAAATTTGCCTAGAGCTAATAGTTTTTGACTAATTTGAATAGTTGGTCACAAAATTCCAGGGAACAGATTCTCTAAGAAAAACGATAAAGTTTTGTTCAAAACGAGACCTAAATTGTTATCGTTTTGACGATGTTACACAAAAACGTTATGCTAAACGATAATAAATTTTTGTTTTTTAACAACATTGTTAACTACATTTGTGGGTGGCCCCGGGAAACCCTTTCTTGTTAGATTTCTTTTTTACATGTCATCCTATTCCAAGTAACGAAAATTTGCTGAATCAGGCTGAGTTTAATAAAAATCAGCCTTCGCTTTTGCAGACAGCCTGTGATGTTTACTGTTGCCTTTAACAGAAAACAAGGTTTAAAGCTTGTCTTAAGAAGCATCCGGAGTCTCTATTCTTACCCGAAAAATCTAATTGTAGCAAACAACCCAATGGCAGCAAATAATATGGGAGTTTCTACAGTTGATCCTGCAATTAACACATTTTGTCATATTCAAACTACTGTTAATCCTAAACTTACATATATCTAGGGTAGCCAGATATTGAATTGGCAAAAAAAGTACATCAAAGAAAAAAAGCAGTACAATTGATAAAAAAAAAGTACATTTGTATTTTTATTGAAAACGTCCTTAAATTCATTAAATAACATAACATAAAATAACATATACTTCAGTAAAGAATGTAAAAATGAGATCGTAAATGTTAAGTTAAAATTAGTCAGGTTTTTAATTGTGTTTAAAAACAAAGTTAATTTGAACAAGTTTATATTAATATGTTTAATACTAAATATCACTGTTGTACATTTCGGTTTGGTTCGTTTATATAATTATTAAATAATTATATTTTATTTCTTTTTTAAATAATTCAAAAATTTTTAAATTTTCCAATTATTTGAGTTAAGGTTTGTTTTTATATAAATGTTTTTTATTTTCAATATTTCGCTACTCCTTTGTGTAGCATCAAAAAATTTTAAAGTTTGAAAAAATTTTTGAAAGTTTGAAAACATATTTAAAATATTTGACAAATATTTCTAAAACAAAAAATATAAATAATTAATACTTAAAAAATCTATTTATTTGTTATAAATTAATGTAGTAATGAATTAATTAATTTATAACAAATATTACATCAATAGATTTTTTAAGTGTTCTCATATAAAAAACACGAAAAAATACTTCTGTTAGTCGCCACAAATGTGTTCAGATTGTAAAGGCATTTTAACAGGGCGCTTCTAACTGTGTGGATCTTTCTGCATTGAAAAAAATTGTACTAAAGATACTAAACAGGGAAAGAAGTACAAATAAAAGTACAAAAGGCAAAAAAAAGTACTTTAGCGTACTTTTTTAGGGGTTATGCAGAAAACAGTACATTGACCAAAAAAAAGTACGCGTACTGCTGAAAAAAGTACGTCTGGCGACCCTACATATATCTAAAGAGCCAAAAGTGACATCGCTGTATAAGTATACTCAACAGCGTTGCCACAGGGATGATTTAAAATAACACTAGATGGTAGACAAAATTACCCAAAAATTTATTGGACCATTTATTTTCTTAATCACAGAAAAAAAAGTTTATGAAAAAATTTGTAATATTAATAAAATTTCTTCGATATAATAAAATTCTTCATTGAATGTACAAAAAAAATCCAATGGAATTGCTTCATTAATATCATGACGAATAATTCTATCAGTGTACCCACATAATATTTTATGTGTAGAACCAAATCATTGTTTAAATTAATGTAAAATATAAAAATTCCACAATCGTAATAAGGCCGAAATTAAAAAAAAAAAAACATATAATTTGGACAAAAAAAATGATATCGGGTTAGGACCAAACTTATTCTTCAAAATTAGTGAACAATTTTTTTTTTTTCATTTAATTGATTAAAATATTTATTGAACCCCGACATATTTTGGTCGTTTTTCGGTTTTGAGGCATGAAAACCATCAGTTTCTGTTTCGGTTAAAATCGCACAAACTCTACTTTAAAGTCAATCAAAAATATTAACACACATAACATTATTTTTCGCGGTTTTCAAAAAAGGTCTCGCGTAAACCATTTTGAAGTTCAGAGAATTTTTTTTTGTTAAATTTATTGTTTCCAAAAGATCAATTTTTTTTCAGTTAACCGATTGTTTATTGGTTAACAGCCAATAAATAAAGCAAATTTTTCGCTCAATCTCGGGAATTCGGCGCGAGGATCCCGTATTTTACTCTATAATACTGCTATTTAAAAATTTTGCCATTATGAAAATTTGTCCAAACAGTTTTCATTAGCAAACATTTTCTATTAGCAAACATTTTCGAAATGATTTTATTTAACTTTTTTTTCAAAATTATTTAGCAATATTCTGGGATAATGGGAAAATGCGGGGTTTTTCATGGATTTTTATGAAATTCGGGTATAAAAAAAATTAAAGTAAACGTTTTTTTTTAATTGCCATATCGAAGGGTTAGGAAATAAAAGTAAACACAATTTTTGCGTTCTTTCGTTTTATAACGTTTCGTTACTATATGAAATCAGATATTAAAGGAAAAGTGTTTAAGAAGGTTTAACCAATAATCATTATGAATTTAATTATGAAGAACGCTTTTGTGCCCCCAAAATATGGCAGCTTAAGGCGTATGTGCATAAGTGACCTCTACGACATATCAAATTTTTATAACGATTTGAGTGTTCACCGCAGAAGAGGCCTTCCTTGTTATTTTTGGCTTGAAAAATATTTCCTGAAATAACGAGTAGTTTTTAGTAAAAATTAAAAACTTGATTTTTAATTTCGTTTTGTGCCCTTTTAAAGTCCTAGCGAAATTTGTTCACGGTAAAAATAATTAACTATGGTTAAAGTAAAGTTTTTGTAATGTTCGTACTTCTCAATTGATCAAAAACCAGTTAGCCGACAAAAAAAAATCGGTTTTTCAAAACCCGAAATTTGGTCTAAAACCGGGTTTTTCGGTTAATCGGTTAACCGTTTTTGGAAACACTAGTTAAATATTTTTAACATCAATATTTCTCTAAAAGTAATTATACTCTAACCATGCGTATGTATTTTAAAGGGCACAAAAGCATATTTTGATTAAAAAAGCATTATTTGAGTCATAGTGGGCGTTGTGGTGTAATGGTTAGCGCGTTGGACTGTTACACAGATGGTCCCGGGTTCGATTCCCGGTGACGACAACATCAATTTAGAAAAATAATGTGTATGAGTTTTCTATCACTTATGTTATGTGTATCGCTGCGCCCACCTTCGGTGTTGCCATAGCACTTAACCCCACCGAAGTAAAATAATGAATCAGGGCTATGCAACAAAAAGCTTCAATAAATTCGCCAACTCTATATCAGGTGGCGAGCAACAACTGTGCTAAGACTTATCTACTCGCGCAATTACAGTGTTGCCATGTTTGAAGCCCTTCATCTTTCACCACCTTTCATCTCTCCACTATCCCCTTTCCAAAGATAGCAACACATTAATGAATAGGAAGAATTTCCTGAGTGTTGCTTCTCTTTAAAAAAAAAAAAAAAAAAAGAGTAAAAACTAAAATTTTTTATATAAATAGAATAATTTTTGGTCTTCAAAGTTTAGTAACGTCATGCTGCTTGTTAGGAAAAGACCCTAAACACGTATTTGATTACTAAGAAGACAATAATGGAGCAAAATTAATGATTAATAGGTTTTTTGTTAAAGCTCTCCCTATTATGGAGGCTCTAGTTTTTCCTAAACTTCGGGTTCCGGTGAGATCGAGATACTATTATCAACCTAGCTAATATGTTTGATTTGCTTTATTTTTGGAAATATACGGAGGTCGAAAGCTCGCTATAAATTGAAAAAGATTGTCGTTACATAGCGATTTGTCCATAAAAATTCACAGAACAACCAGTACATTACATAAAAGGCAGTTCTAAAAATGTTGAACAGTAATTTTGGTCCACTTATGCAACTTTATTAGTAAACACGTTAAAACTCAATTTTTAGAAATTGGTTTTGTTTCAAATTGACCGGAGCAACGTTAAAATTCTCATTGAGTTTGTGATTTAATCTAACAAATATCTCTAGAAATTTTAAGAACATTGTTCTCTGACGATTTCCTTAGGCAAGATTAAAATCTGGATGGGGACCAGACTACGACAAATTAATTTTTCACAATTTATTAAACAAGTTTTGGGATTTAATCACATATAACAACTAAAAATACAATTAAAATTTATCCCGAGAAAAATAAATTTGAAAAAATAAAGCGATTTTTAATATGAATATAGCATTACCCATCACGTGGTGGTAGGTACAAATTTTGGAAAAAAAAACGTTATAACCCTAGTATTGTGGCAAGAGAAGAGGTAATAGAGTAAATGTATAGAGAAAGATAACGACTTCAATGTAACTACTTCCAGTATATGTTGTATGTATTAACAAACATACAATACGTAAATGTAGACCAGACCAGACAGTTAAAGCAAAGTAATTGATGCCGGTTTATGATATTGCCAAATTAGACATACAACTACTAAAGAATCAACATTAAAGAACGAAACTGCAGTAACATATAATATGGGCAAAATGCTTTAATACAAAGCAATACATAACGAAGACGACTTTGGGGTCATAAAGTGTTTAACACTTAAAACAAAAAGTTTAAGTTAGGACTTAAGATGTAAGATGCCATTTATATTATAGGGACAAGTCACTTTTACATGACTTTATTACAGGGGAGTGAAATTTACCTCTGGTACAATGTGACGGAACTAATCTGGGACATGACACTAAATTACCACTTTAGGAAGGTGCGGTGACAAGTCAGAGGAAGTGCTTATTGTCTCCTAAATACAATGTGACGGAACTAATCTAGGACATGACACTAAACTACCACTTAAGGAAGGTTCGGTGACAAGCCAAAGGAAGTGCTTATTGTCTCCTAAATAATATATTTATATACGAGTGAAACGTTTCAGTGCCAGGTTTACCGTTATCCGGTGTGTACAAACTGGAGCAATTTCCATTATCATTGCGAGAACGATGCCAGTTTTTCAAGGAAGCTCAAGTGAGATTGATTATGGCGCATCTGAAATTCTGCAGAACATAACTTTTAATTACGTAACGAGCTGCCTTCAAAACAAGAGGAATTCGAGAAGAGACATTCCATGTTAGCATTATGGTCTTTACACTAATTATAATCCATGCGTAAAATTACGAAAAACTGTCAAAATAACCAAATTTTTTGTAAAATAAACGAAAATTTGTACGTTTTACGAAATTTTTTGTAGTTTTGAAAATAATTTCGTATTCTTATGCATGGATTATTATGAGTGTAGAAGCTTAAAAGGAAAGTCTGAATACTATTCGATATGACTAAGGAAACAGGTGATTTGATCAACTACAAGAAGACAATAACTACACTAAAAAAAGTCACTAAAGTCAACAACATTTTAAGTCCCAGCCAAAATGTTGCTGACTTTACTGACTTTTTGTAGTGTAATTATAACATGAAACTTTGCGCAGCTGTTGTGAGAATATCTCCGATCTTCCAATAGCAAAACCACTTCAGGATTTTCGTCCTTCCAATCTCCGAATCCGGTGGGATCTAACTGCATCAGTTACAGAGAAGAATGTACGTAATTGCCCTAAGTGGTTGGAGTATTTAGATATACAATGCAATTTATTCATGCACCGATATCTTGGGGAGAGTTTTGGGGTTTTACTTAACGATTAATTAGTATTAGTTAATTTTCTTTAAAATAATGTAGACCGTTTTGGATCAGTATAGACAGGCATTCCTCAAATTATAATTAATATAATTTTGGAGATGATCGGCTCTATGATAATCAAGTTTGGCATGGATACTATTTATAATACTGTGAATGTGACCAGGGCATGTCCTCAGGTCGGTGTTTCATTGCCATTCTTATGGACACTGGTCAACAATGAACTGGTCGAGATACCAAACTTGTTTAGGATATTTACATTTCGTATGTTATTTGGTCATACCTTGGATGGAGGTTTGGTGTTTGGAAGTCCAAACAGCTACCTTACCCGTTCGGACCTATTAGCTTCAGTTAATTTTCCTTAGGACAATGTAGACCGGTTTATATCGGTATAGACAGTGCATTCCTCAAATTATAATTACTTCGACATTGGGCATGGTCGGCTCTAGAATAATCACGTTTGGCATAGGACTGTGCATACGACCAGGGAATGTCCACAGAACGATGTTTTATTGCAGTTATTATAAACACTGGTTAACGATGTACTGCAATCTCTGCTTCGGTGGGATAACAGGACTATTTATAAGCATATGCAGTAGGCGCTGAACTTTACTTTAACATGGTGCTGAAAAAATGGTTTGTCTATTAACCGCTAGGATGTTCAAGGAATTCGATTTCAAGGGACACGAATAGCTAATTAAACTTTGTGGATGATCGGTTCTAGGGTAAACATGTTTGGCATGGATACTACTTCTAATACTGTGAATGCGACTAGGGGGTATCCACGAGGCGATGATTTTTTCTTTGGAAATGGTATTGGGATATGAAAGGTGCGGAAAGATAAAGGTCTTTAAACATGGCAACACTGTAATTACGCGAGATAATAGGTTATAGAACAGTTGTTGCTCTCCACCGGATGCAGAGTTGGCTAATTTATTAAAGATTTTTGGTATAGCCCTGATTTATTATTTTACTTCCGTGGGGTTAATTACTCTGGCAACACGGAAGGTGGACGTATGAGGAATGGAAAACTCATTCAAATTATTTTTCTTAATTGATGTTGTCGTCGTTAGCGATGTAACCGGGGCCCATCTGTGTAATAGTCCAACGCGCTAACCATTGCACCACAATGACCGCATTCCGGATATTAAGTATACAATAGTCATCTCTAATAAAACGAAGTACCTACCTTTACTCTTTCCCATCTTGTCTGCTTAAAAAATACTTCGCCCTTCTGCTGCATGATAAGGGATTGTCATCAGCCCATCGAAGACAATCTCATTGGTCATGGATAGGGGTCACCGGAATGGATTTTCGTTAGATACTTTGACACTATGTTGTTTGAAAGGAGCATGTGGACTACGCGGATGTCTTTGGACCCGGCATGATCTGCTTATTGGCAAATACCATTCAAGTTTTTAGGTGAAGATTGTCGCCATTTGTGTCGGGAAAGGTTCAATTTGATATCCATTCTACATCTACATTCTTTCTGAATGTCAGGCGACTTTATTGGACTACAAGGTGTCAGCACTTCGACCCATCATCGGCCCGAATTCATTCTGTGATCATTCCATGGGTTATTTTAGAAAGAAGCTAAGGTTGTGGAGCGAGTACGAACTCCCTAGATACTGGGAAAGCTTTCTTGTCCAATGCTAGGCTAATATATGTATTTGTATGTCCAATGCGACCAAATGCTCCTTATAGGAGTAACAGGAACTAATATATATATAATGTGGGGTCGAGGCAACTCTAATCACAGAAGAACGACATCGTACTATTAATATTTTATATGTCCACTATATGTAAAGATTGTTATGGTGAGTTTGGTGAAAGCTTTACTTTTTATTCATTTAAAGTATGGGGACGTTCTTCCGTACATCGTACACCTTTATCCCTGGGTTAACGACATGTTTTTTACAGTTTTGTTAGTTTTTTTGTTTTTATATACATCGAGATTATTTTTAATTTATAACGAGCTTCCAACCTCCGTATATTTACAAAAATAAAGCAAATCAATCATATTCGCTAGGTTTAGTTTGATGGTGTGTTTTAGACGGATGGTCCCTCCTAGAATAGAATCTCCTTGCACTGGACTCGCTAAAATAACATGTTTTATATGAAAGTGTCATCTTCAGCAAATTTTCTGACCATATCAGCTAAAGTTTTCAATTGGATTTTTTTTTAGATTTTATTAAAAAAAATTATTACAAAGTTCATATTAAAACGCATATTATCAATATTTAGAAATATTTTAAATTAATGTGACTCAACATATTAATAACCGAGTTACCAACCGTTTTTTTATTTCTAAGTGGTACTACCATTTTCAGTTAGTGACATTTTCCCTTGTTCATATTTAACAATTTTAAAGGAAAATATTAAACTTTCTCTCTCTATTTCTGTCTACGTTTTTTTTTCTCGTATGGTTTATGTGTGTGTCAAATGGATTAATGCTTTTAATTCTGATTTTCTTATGAACTCATTAGAGTTTTCCCTCGCTCACTAACTTAACATGGTTAGCAGTAGTTGGTTTTCACAAGATTTGCTTTAAACGCCTACTCAATATATTTAGTTTGTATTTATAGCTTGTGGCATTTAGCTGCCCACATTTTTGTCTGTCGTTCTGGTAACTTTGGCTCAATAACTCATGTTTTTTTATTTTTGTTTTGTTGCTCTTTATGTCTTTTACTCTACATCTGCCTCTCTTGTTGAGTTATTAATGTTTGTACTCGTACTCTTACAAATATTGGTTTTATTTGTTGCAAGGGTTTTTGTTGCCACTTATTTAGTTCCCTCAACCATTTTGTGTTTGCATTTTATACAGTGGTGTTCTATAGCTTAAGAAAAAGTGCGAAATATTGCAAAAATTGCTTCAACATTTTATTTATAAGTTAGTTAGGATGATAACCAGAATGAAAGTTCAATGATCCCTATGGTTGGTACATAAGAAATTAATCCAACAAGACGATGAAAGATCCAGCTGCCTTTCCAAAGAATTTTTACAATAAAATATAGATCTCTTCGCACCCTCTGAACTCTTTGTATTCTTGAAACCAATTTAAGCTTGCGAGATGACTGAGGATAGGCTCTATCATTAACTTTGGTGAACAACTTCATTACTGTGAAAATTTTCTCATATGTGGGCTTTACTCGCAAATTGCCGAAGCTGTGTTAAACACTTTTTTTTGAGTTTCTGCTTTAAAACCACATTAAGAAAATGCCCAGTATGTATGTCTTTTGTAGGACCAAAGTCCAAAGTTATCTTTAATTACGTGAGAGAAGGATAGGATATCCATTTGCCGCCACACTATTTGTTGCTTTCGAAGTTTAATTTGATTAATTCTACTCTGAAAGGCCTTGACAGCTAGGAATATTGGACGGTCAAACAATTTCACCGTACGATACACAAAACAACGTCATTCATATTTTTAGCCGACTTCTTGCATCTCTGATCTATACCGTGTATATTGGCTCATATTCTGCAGAAGTTACAAAGTCTATGGCATAATGACAGCTTGCTAAATCTGGCCAAAAAAATATGTCGTCTTCAGAGTGTCTATCTCTGATTAATGTTTCCAGTTTAACTAAACATTTATTAATGTAAACATCCGAGCTTACATCCATAGCTTTTGAAGCCTGGATGTAAAGTTGTGATATACCTTTTGACGAAATGGCTGCTCATACTTGTACTTTTGGTTAAAACTTCGCTTTGGCCGAATAGCGTTCCTTGTCTAGATTTTTTTTCAAGTCATCAGAACAAAATCCAGAATTAATACTTCTGCTGTTCCAAGCAAAAAAATACTTCTGTTGTTCATCCAAAATTATTTGAACATTTTTTTATAAAGTTTTTTCTCAATTGTCTGCATTTTGTTGGTATTACTGCCAATTGTTTTTTACTATATTTGGTTACTGTCTTCCTCTGGTAGTGTTTCACGTTGATGTGGACTCATTTTTGCGAATTGTTTCCTAGGAAAAGCGAAATTTTCTGGCTAACTTACGACTTGATGCCCCTATGTGATTAACTGCCGATTTGTACAATTTAACAAGCTCAGATGCGGTGAATTTTTTTTAACGTCTTTTTATTCCTGTTGATGCCACTCTATTTTCAAACCGTTTGGATATGGAATATATTGTGCTACGTGGTACTTGTTCCTTAAGGAAATAATGTAACACTTAGTTTTTAGGATACCGTCCAAGCATGTCATGGACATCTTTCCTTAAACTGTTTTGTTCAACCACGTTCATTTTGAATTTTTTCACTTTTGAATATTTATAATAATGCTTATAATATAAGATTTTATGGACATGCATTTTGAAAAAAAACATGCCTACTTAGCAGTAATTTATATTTGAAATGTATCCATTTACTTAGTTGGCATAGGTTATGATCCGTATGATAACAAATATGATCCTAACTGATGATATTATGATCACTACGGCTGATACTATTATGATAATTAAGGAGTATATTCTGATTGTTAGGACCATTCTAAATCATAATCTTTTTCAGTCCGATGAAGAAAAAACCATGTATAATAAATTTTATGTAAGTAATTATCAATTAACTGATTAGGTATTTAAAAACAAACAATTTTCCATCGACCAATCTCTAACTATTGCCTAATAACCCACATGACTTTTTTTAATTAATCAACTCGATTTGAGACTCAAGTTATTTTAAAAATGTTGACATATTTGTGTTTAGCATACCAAAATTAATTCAAAACTACGTGTTATATGACATAAGCAAGTAAACAGAAATGAACTCGTCACGTCTATCGCTGTTATATGGGTAAGGTATTTATTGTTCACTAACGGATGTTTTCTGGAAGGAGTTTCAAAAAATATATTTGACAACACTTTTTTTAGAAATGTTGAGTCGATAAGTACGAATCCGCGAAATAAAAACATATTTCCAGCAGTTTAAGTTAAGAATATCAAAAGGATTTTTTTGGAAACGTTAGTTCAGATGTGCAATGTACGATTATTAGTGTAATAATAAACACAGTCGAAGTAATAAACACAGTTTCCTAATTTTAACCCTAGAAAGTTAATCCAGGTATTTTAGAACCATATATTCTATATTTTTTCTGTCCACTTATATCGAAAGTTGGAAATAGATTTGAGATCTTTTTTGAAAATTTCGATTGTTTTTTGTTTGGTTCAATTCCTAGACGACTCTAAGACTCTCCGTCCGGGAAGCAGTGAAACATCCGAAAAACATAATTTTTGTCGTCCATAACACAGTACAACATTTTTCAACACATGATTTTGGGACTCAATTCTGAACATTGCACGTTAAAGTAGCCACAAAAATAAGAACTTCTGCATCATTCGTTTTGTCAAGTTGGTTGGCTACAGTAATAATTTAATGGCCATACGAATTTTTTTGGCGCAAACGGATTTTTAGCCTTTTTCTATATTTTAAAACGGTTATATCTCGGTATACCAAACGAATTATCTCTTTTGTGTCTTAAGCAAAGTTGTAGATATTAAATAGGAGAAAAAAATGCAGAACAATCCTACCGGAAAAAAGTGCATCCGGTGCCTTAAAAATCGCAAAAAGATCAACTTTCCCCATTTTTTTTACTTTATAAACTTTATTATGCATGAAAATAAAAATTCTGATATTTATTTATTAACCACACCCCCTCCCACCCGATTTTTCACCTTTTTTGCTAAAAAAAAAAATAAATAAATAAAAACCGGAATTTTTATTTTCATGCAAAATAAAGTTTATAAAAAAAATAACAACATATTTGTGGATTTGTAATCCAGTTATTGAGCAAAAAATGTGGAAAATGGGGAAAAATGCACGTGAACAATTCTCAGAACTGAGTCCCAAAATCAGGTGTTGTACTGTGTAATACACAATTAAAATTTAAAAAAAATCTTTTTTAGTAGTTTTGCTTGTTTTTCGGCTTCACTATTTTTCTTAGCATTCTTATCCGTAACTTTTTGCAGTTTAAATGTACAAGTCCAACAATTTTTTAACTTGGCATACAAAATGTTTGAAAATTGCACGCGTAGTGCTATTTAGCGGCCATAAACCTTTATATCAGTTCTCAAAATGTTTCCACCTTTTTGACATTGGAAGAGTTCCACAATTTCGGTGTTTTACCAGTTTTAGGTTTTCTGCCAATTCGTAGGTCCTTGTCAAACTGTACCGCATTTAAAACAAACTGCCTGAATATGTCTAACATTTTTGTGATTTTTTTTAAAGTCCAACATGATTATTTATTGTTAACTAACTAAATTCGACAAATCAAAAAATTTTATTATTGACACATTTTTCAAACACAGTTTAATGAATGAATAAAAAATATCACAAAAAAAGTTATACAGAAAAATGTGTGCTAACGTTTGTTTGTCTGCGCCCACTCTTTACGACGAAAATTGCTTGTATAAATAATATCACGAAATTACGTGAAATTCTAACTGTTTAAACCCCACTGTGCATCATCATCAACAATATCGATACTGCTATGTATTTAATTTGTATTGTTTTTTTTGTAATTTTCTTTGTCTACTCTTTCTTTTTCTGGATATTTTTTGGTATTGTATTTGTTATTTGTTTTTAATATGCATTGTGCGTAAATTCCAGTAAATTTATATTTCTAATCATTCGTTTCTATCTCTCTCTTCCTCACTGTTGGTTAAGAATGGAGCAAAAAAAGTGTTAAGAGTTGTTGTAATTATTATTGACACTGTTGTTGTAAAGACTATTCGTACAGCGATGCCATTTTAGTGCTTTTTTAGCTATTTTTTGCGATTTTTTATTACCCGAAACTGGCAAAATTTTTCCAATGTTTTAGTTCGCCAAATTTTCTACAATTTAGTTTGAACCCACATTTTTGGTAAATACCCGGGTATTTCCCGTTTTTACCCAATTTACCCTTTTTTCCGGGTATTTACCAATTGTTTATTTACCCTTTTCCCATCTCCAGTGAATACCTTTAATTTAAAATTGTTTTCAAATGTAATTTTTGTTATAAATTCCCAGCTTCAGTGGTGCAAAAAAAAAACATTGGCAAAGGATTGGGTGAAGCCACCATGCCAACAATGGCAAAAAGTGTTTTCCCAGTGCTATCCAGTAAAAAATTAACAACGGCTCAAAAGTCTAACAACTGGTCTTTTATAAAAAAAAATAAATGTTTGTAGTCAGAAGGTTTTGAGTTCGATCCCGGCTAGAGGTATACTTTTTTTTATACTTTTTATTATTTTCTTATATATATGTAAAATTGATTATTATGTTTCTGGGAAAGCTCTTTTAAGACCAACATTTATTTTGTTTTCCTAACGTTGGTAAGTTGATTCTACCAAACCTTATACCAGTGCTGACATATTTGAGCAGCCAACTGTTACCCAGCAGTTATCATTTACATACGTGTTAAGCTAGCAAGTATTATATGAGTCGTTAGCTCGGTGGGTAAAGCTGTCGGCTGCCAATCTGGCAGCCTTAGTGCTTCTCACCAGTGCTTGTCGCTTTTTACAATCATCATTTGATGTTATCATTTTGGGATTGGGAAAGCACATGTTGCCAGCACTTGTACCACCTGTTAAATTGCCTGTCAGTGTTAGTCCGTTTGTTTTTTTCTGACTGGATTGCCAGAGTCATTCCAAAAAACTTTGATTCGATTTTAGTCGGTTTTGGAATAGATGTGTTTCGATTTGGTTGAAAGTGAGCACATCGGTACTCAACGTTCCTATGATATGTATGCTGTATTAAGTTTTTCGAAATTGTGTAGTTCGCGTTTTATCAAAGTTCGAGATTTTAAGCAAAACAAAGAAAAATACCTAATATTTAAACTTAAGTTTTTAAGTTTTGATTCGGTTTTTACAAATATTATCTCATATGAAAGCTTAAATTGGATCTCTTACTTTTAGATATTTGTTAGAAAATCATACATACAACAAAAAAAAAATTAAGTAAAAACTACATTAAATTAAATGGAAACAGCTTTGAAATCAATGTTTCTTTTCTATTTGGGTTAAATAAGATTCTACTTATATTTAAAATGTGAAAATTATATATTAATTTAAATACGAAATAGTTTACTTTAACGAGAATCTTTTTTAATTTAATAAGATTCATACTTAATTTAAAAATTTTAGCAAAAAATAAGTTATTAATTTATATATGAAATAATAATTGATTTTACTTAGATTTTTGTCAAAGAGACTGTACACTTTTTGCAGAAAGTTTGCAAACATTCAAAAACGCCATTCTTTCGCGAATATTTAAAAAAGTGCATCTTCGATTTGTCTTGAACAATTTGTGGTGATAGATAATATTGTCTTGTATAACATACCAAAAATTCTGAGTGGGTCAAAATATATTTAGATTTTAGTAAAAAAGTTCTCATATAATTTTATAAAAAAAATTTAATTTTTAATTTTCATTTCATTTTGAATTGTCAGGTTTGAAATCATAATTAAAATGTTACTATTTTTTTTTTAGTTTATTTAGCCTTAAGCTATTAATATACAAAAAAACTTATATCTATGGATTTTATTACATTAATAAAATCTTTTTATATAAAAAAAAATTTCTCTTTTAAAAATATAAAAGTTATTTTCAATTTCTAATTCTAAAGGGATTTCGTTATAAATTTTGAGACCATTATAAAATAATAAGTTTTGGCAAAAATTTGTTCTAAATCAAATAGGAAACACTAATTTTTAATAAATGTAAGAGAAGATGAAAAAAAAAAATTTCCCAAAACTCAAAACCTGTAATTTAGAGTATACTTTTAAATGGTCTTTTCCACTCTGAATCCGGATCTGAACACATAACTTTTCCAAGTTATCAAGATTTTGTGATATGGTAACCTAAAAGTGAAAAAAAAAACACGATTTTCAGTCATATTCTTTACGTTACTATAACGTAAATAAACTTTCTTATATAAAACTCCTTACGGCATATGTTAACAGTACTCTTTATTTTTAAAATGTTTTTTTTTTTAATTCATTCGATGATATCTTAATTTTTCCTCAGTTTTCAGCAAATAACCATTACAACATTCCTAGAGTTGTGTAGTTCGTGAAAGACCAAGTTCAATTGAACTAGTTTTAACTTTGAACTGGTGAGCTAGTTCGCTATATTCAGCTCTTTTAGGTCTTTCATTCTTTTCGTTCTTTTTTGGTATTTGAGTAATATCTCTTTTCTTTATGTTGCTTTTAAGTTTAATTTATTTATTTTTGGGTTAATTTTATTTATTTTGCCCGCTCAATTTTTTTAATGTTAAGAAAAAGTGTCTTATATGAATTATTCGCTTAAAAATTATCAAATAAACGATCTAAAGAACGATTGAACGAAATTGTCAAAAATCGATTGAACTAGAAGAGCGACCGAGTTCATTTAGATCGATCAAATTAGAAAGAGCGTTCACACAAACGAACTAGTCTGCCCAAGTTTAAACATTCCATACTTATATGAAACTAAGTTTTTTTAATTTTCAACGATCGGTTTATCTGAAAACAAATAGAGATATCTAATAGGGTTCGAAAAGTATTTTGAAAATTACGAGTAGTAGTTTCAGAAGGCGTATGTGTCGAATATGACGAAAAAACGTGTTTTATGCATTTGTGGGTTAAAATGTTTCAAAAACCTGATGAATTTGGAATCAAAATTGTTGTAATTTTTTACCACATTTTTCAACCCATAAACGTGCCACTGCGCACCTAAAAAATACATTTCTAATATTTGTTTGTAATCTACACCATGTCAAATAGAGTGTCCCGACAAAATATATTTTTAAGAATACGCCTGAGTAATAGCACTCAAACGATGAGTATTGAAGAGCTGAATACGAAATATATAACGAAAAAATGTTTAGAGGGCACTTTTAGGTTCCGACAGTCGCTTTAATATATCAAGAATGCTTTGTTTTGTTCCTAAAAGTTGTCTTACCTTTTATTGAAATAGGAGCAAAAGTTTCCTTATAAGAAAAATATTTATACATTTTTTTTACAACAGTTTTGGTCCTCAGCAACATTTTTAAGTTTTTTTTAGTAAAGGGTGCTTTTATAGAGATATAGGACTTTGAAATTTAATAAAACAAAGATGAATTTTTTAAATTGACATGAAATTTACTTTATTCGCAAGATAATCTTCTGGCATTATAATTTAAATATGACTTCTGGTCTAAGCTGGAGGTCAAATTTTCGATGAAATTTTCCAACATTTGCGGCCGTATATTGGCAATAACGCGGCGAATGTTTTCCTTCAAGTGGTCAATTGTTTCCAGTGGCGTTAAAAAGCACGATCCTGGAGGCAAATTCAAGGGTCCGAAACGTGAAACTATGCGGTTACCAAATGTTTCCTTCAATAAATGAATTGTGGCACGAGCTGTGTGACATGTTGCGCCGTTTTGTTAAAACCACAGCTCCTACACATCATGGTTGTTCAATTGATGAACGAAAAAGTCAGTAAGCATGGCTCCATAGCGGTCACCATTGACTATAACGTTCTGACCAGCATCGTTCTTAAAGAAGTACGGACCAATGAATCCACCAGCCCATAAAGCAAACCAACGAGTCAGTTTTTCTGGATGTAACGGTGTCTCAACATACACTTTAGGATTATCATCACTCCAAATATGGCAGTTTTCTTTATTGACGTTTCCATTTAACCAAAAGTGAGCTTCATCGCTAAACAAAATTCGCTTATTAAAATCGGGATCAATGGCAATCTTGTTTTGGGCCCATTCACCGAATCTACGCCTTGCTAGGTGATCGTGTGACGTCAATTGTTACACGAGTTGGATTTTGTAAGCACGCGAACCAAGATCTTTCCGCAAAATCTTTCATAAAGTGGATGGACACATATCCAATTCCTGTGCACGATGGCGGATAGACTGATTGTGGTCTTCATCTACGCTACGCTCTAGAGCAGCAATGAGACGTCTCTGTGGATGCATATTATCATTTAGAGTAAACGAAAACGTTCCATAGTAAATTGAATTAATTGCTCTGATGGAAGATTATGTTGACCGTAAAATGGACGTAGTGCGTGATACGTATTTCGAACAGAACCATGTTTTTCAAAATAAATTTGCACAATTTGGAAGCGTTGTTCAGGCGTCAGTCTATTCATGTTGAATAATTACAATTATCATATATATGCTGAAAACTTAAAAATGTTACGGTTGACAAAACTGGGTTAAAAAAAATTATAAGTATTTTTCACATAATAAGCTCTACATAACGAAACGTTGATCGATATTTCAAAAAAATTAAGGGCATTTTTTTTTTTTGCAAAAAACATACCATTTTTGATATATTCAAAAGCGTGTCGGAACCTAAAAGTACCTTCCAAAATGTTTTTTTTTTATTCTCCATAGTCAGCTCTTCAATTTGCTTCATTTGAATGCTATTACTCAAAAAAAAATTTTAACGGGACACCCTAATGTCAAAGTTTCATTAAAACCTGTGGATTCACCACTGTGTTAGCTAAAAGAATGTAAAATTAAGTTATATATTAATCAAATAGTGCTTTTAAACCGCTTTGTCGCATAAATTTGTTGAAAACTGCGCGTTTTGTTTCAAAAAAAGTGGGCATCACTATATTCGTAGTCGTTATTGTGTGTTTAAGTACCCTGGTGTTGTGGTTTTCGCATCTAATCATCGTTTTTGTGTCCGCAGACACATTTTGTGTCCCATCCGTTTAAATGCCTGTCCATCTAACCGCTATATGCGTTTGTTTATTCTTTGTGTCCGTGTCAAGATGTTATCAATTTTTTCTTGTAGTTGTAATTGTTGTTTGAACTTTTTTGTATGCCAGTACCACTAGTAGTGTCATCCACATTTTTGGTATTGTTGTCAATTGTAGGTTCCTTCGTCTCATCCTCCTTCACAGTCGACCCATCCATTGCCAGTCGTCGTCGTTATTATAATGTGTTTAATTTTCTTTCGGTTGAGTGTGTGTATGAACGAACGAACGTAAGAGTACTTGCAGCATATTGTTTGCCATTTACTCCCAAGTAAGTACTCCGATATTAAATTGCATTTAAGGTTTCTTACGTTCTTTTTGTTGTCCACTGTTGTTGTTATTGCAAGTGATGGGTTTTATTAAAAAAAATTCTTATTCAAAGTACAATTAAATTTTAATCAAGAAATAATAGAGAGAAAAAAGAAGCAATTTCAGGAAGAAGACTAAAGAGTTTAAAAGTTTAATATTGGAAAAATTAAAAACTAACAAAAGTTAACAAAAGTATCTATATTGTTAGTGGAAGTAGGTTGGACTAGGTCAATAGCTTGTGAAGTACGAAAATACGTACAATATGTTAGTATGAAGTCATTTTATCCAAAGTACTCTGGGCGATAGCAATTAGTCTAATCAATTCAACTCTAGATATTTCTTTTCGATTTTGGAATTGATGTCATCTCATATAGTTTTTTGTGGAGTATGGTGGACCCAATAAACCAGTAATTGTGACTATTCGGTTATACCACTCATAATGATAGTCGTTTACTGCAAAAACAACCTGGTTAAATGGAATTTTACCGCCCAATTTAAGTGATGGAGAGCATGGTTAATTGCCATCTTGTGTATTATCTGAAGTCTAACTATACTTCTTAGGTATCAAAAGTATGGTCAAGGATATTATATTATGGGGGGGACAATACAGATAAATGAAGTACAAAACTCTGTTTGTAGTATTAAACAAGTGTCATAGAACATTTTTGTAAATACAGAAAAAGGTTTTTTAAATTGGAACCAACAATGATGATTTGTAAACACCCTGTTGTTGATTTTTTTTGTAATTTTGAATTTTTATTATAGAAAAATGAGGATGTTTATATTTACAAATTATATAGTTGTTATATAGCTGTTTTTTCTGTGTACGTTTCAAATACAATATCAAACAAAATATGTTGTTACAACGGGGATAAAGACATACGATGCATAGAAGAACAGCACCGTATTATTAATATTGATAGCGATTCCTATTCTCACTTTCACCATTCACCTCAATTTTCAAATCTCATTATTTCCCGTGTGTTGATTATATGTCCCAATTTGATTTGTGATTTTTTAATATTTGTTAATTGTAAAGACGTTTGAACAATAAAAAATTTCGAAATTTTTATTATTTGAGAGAAAATGAGGTTCGAAAAATGAGGTGAATGGTGAAGGTGAGAATAGGAATCGCTGCCATTACTTATGTCCATTATATGTAAAAGCTTTTTATGGTGAATTTTGTGAAAGATTTACTTTGTTTTCATCTAATATAAAATTGAATTCGGTCGATTTATTTCGAGCACACTCAGAGATCGCACTATACGTGTTTTAACGGAATTTAGGGGTACAGAAGGGTCCGGTTCTCTCTCCTTCCCTATTTCTTGTCTTTCTTAACGACCTTCATGGTCCAAACTTTCAACGCTACTTACTATTTTTGAGACAACAACAACAATGACATTAAATTTCTCTTCAATCGTAGATCAAGTCTTGAGGAGATTTTATGCAAAAGACAGATTGTGAATGATCGTGCCCTTTCTGCAATATCCGAGTGAAATCTTACGAAAATGGTCGAATTCAATGCACGCAACACCAAATGTTCTATGTTAACCCATGGGGTCAGTGTCACGTGTTTAATTGGGTGGTAAAGATATTAAGGAATCGGATACTCTTGATGATTTGGCTCAAGTCCGTTGATCTAGAACTATATGAACATAAAACAAATGCAGTACTGATGAATGGAAAACGAGAACTAATTAAAGTTCATGTTGGAAGTTGTAAAATTATCTCGAAGCTGGCAATAACACATCTCGATGCAGTTATAGATGACAAGCTTTGATTTAAACAACACTTTGAACATGCATTCAAAAAAGACTCAGGGGTAAGCAACGCTCTAAGTAGGATGATTCCTAACGTGGGAGGTTCAAGACAAAGTTGTCGGATTTTGATTTCACGAGTGACAAACTCAGTGCCTATTTATGCATGGAAATAATTAAAAGGGAGCAAGTCGCTACAAACGAAATATCGAATATGTGTGAGATCATTGGATCATCTCAAGAGGTTAGAAGAGAGATGAGAGACTGAGAAAGAGAAAATTTTTGCCAGATGGAACTTGATTTCGGAAAATTTCATTTGAAAAGATAAACTGGTGATATTTTAGAAAAATCCGAGAAATATAGACTAAATATCTTCTAACTGATAAAAAATTCAATATATTGTTATAAAATACTACTTTAATTATTATAAATTTTATATAACCACAATAACTTCGTCCAATTTACAAGGGTGTATTAGAGATTTGTTTGGAACTTCAGCGCATCTAGTAACATACTTTTGAGTTATTAACCCTTAGCTGCATTTCTGACATAAAATACATCTCGGGAACAAATGGGCTGACTATTAACATACACGTTACACCCATCTTTTATCGATCCAGTATATTTTTGAAAGCTAATTGTTAAATAAAAAACATAAGTTTGATAGCTTTGGAAAATCAAAGGCCGTACTTCAATATTTTTTATGATATATATATATAATATAATCCTGTAATTCCTAGTTGGAACAAAGGGCCAGAGTTGTTCAGAGTTGGGCACACAAGGTAACGGATCTGATCGACTTTAACTTGGTAAAGTCCAGAACCAATCCTTGCTGTTGTAACCAACTAAGAAGACTCACGACCTCCGACCCTCTTGGGCAGGTGGACACGGGGCAATAGTATTATAACTCCCGTTATAATGCTAGCTAGTGTGAGCAACGAAGATGTCGGGCTGGATGCTATAAGTTGGCAGCCCCAACACCAGCCTTAGATGCAGAGGGTCAATCTCCCACTTATCCGAAATTAATATGATTAACGAAACCAGTATAACTGATTTTTTATGATAATCAAGCGATAATTTGATAATTTTGTAATATCTCATCAAGACTTGTTATGGACCACATCGGTTCTCTTAATTTCTTCTTTCCGAGAATCAAAACCAAGCAATCTTCGAATTTTGAAATAGGAAGAGCAAGAACTCTGATCTGCAATTTGGTTTACTATCTCAGAAATTTAACAATTTATGCCATTAACTTCTGTTTCATGGAACTATATGAAGAATATATTTGATTGAACTTAAATGTAAAGTAAACCTGTTAGAGAATTAGTTTCCAAATCCAAATTTTCTATTTCAAAAAAACGGTCTTAGAACCAAAAGGGGTTACCGATGAAAAATCCTCAGAATATGTAAAAAAAAATTTCCTTAAAGTTTGATTGGAAAAGATCTCAGACAATTTGTCCATTAAAATATTTGAAAGATATCCTTAGAATCTAAAAGATTTGTCCTGTTTTTACCAGGGTCTTTTAGAATAATTAGCGCATCATATCTTAAAAACGGTGTTGACATTCTTTTTTTGTCATTTTCTTAAAATTTGCTAATGATTTCTATCCTTAAAGTCCTTAAAACCACATATAGAATCTAATATTTTAAATGCATTTGATTTCAAAGAAAACTTAACTAAAAATAACCCTATTATAAATTTAATAGAAAATTTGTAAATCGTAATCTAATAGTCTACATTCGAAATGGCATTATCTATAAAAACTATGAACATAAGGGTGTCCAACACAGAAAAAGTTATTGAACAAAAATTTTCAATTAAAGATTTGTTTGAAATCAAACTTTATTTCAATTACAAGTTTAATTGATTCTGTTGATTTTTAAATTGAGTATTTAAAAAAAAAAATTTAAATGAAATTTTAAATTATATCAATTAAAAAATTAACTTCAAATGTGAATTAATTTCAAAATGTGTTTATACATTTTTTTGTTGAAGTTTCTAACTTCGTTATGTTTTTAACTTAAAATGTATTGATAAATAGTCTTGCTTACTGTTATTTTAAACAAAATGTTTTAAGTTTTCAATCAAATATTTGAATTGATATACACAGAAAAAGCAAATCCCAATTTTTTTTCAATTAAATCGGTTTGCTGAAAATTTTAAAAGCTGTCAATTAAAAATTAATTGAATCAATTAAAAATGTTTGCTCAAAAGCAAACATCAACATATTGTTGTTGTTTTTTTGTAATATTTATGTAGTTTTTTTTTATAAATGTTTATGTTTAGTGGTATCTATCTATCTATCTCTTCTATATTATTAATATAAACTCATTTTCTGTTTGTTTGTTCTCTATACAAATTTGCAATTCTCAACGGATTTTCCTAAAATTTGGCATGAATAATCCTCGGACCTCAACTTAGATCGTAGTATAGTTTTCATCGACCACGCCCACTTCTACGCCTACTTTTCACAAAAAATCAAATAAAATCTCACACATAAATTTATAGATCAACGATAAAATTCACTATTAAACCACTCACCAGGTACAGTGCAAAAATCATTTAATGTATATGCTCGTCATATGTATTAATAAAAAAAAAAAAATCTTTAATGTTTGTTGATATGCTTTGCTAATGTAAAAGGATAGTATATGATGACATTAGAGAAAAAAACTGCCATTTAAAGTTTTAACTAAAAGTTAAACTGGCAACTATGATAATGACTAGAGAAAAAACAAACACTCTATAAATAGAAATCGTTCGTGGTAAATTTCATTCTAACTCAACACACAGAGTAATGTGGGATTTAAAAGTTACCCAATTTCTTTAACATGTGAGTTAAATAGATGATATTTACGATTAACACTAAAATGGCACGAAGAATGTTGATGAAGACCGTAGTGGGTCAGAAAATGCATTCCATTCATGCTAGTGTCTAATAACTTTTTCTGTGTTTTTTCTAATAGTCAAAGTAAATTATCATATAAAAATTATAATTTTTCTGTTAATTTAGAGAAAAATTTGTCATGATCTAAAACCGAACAAATAAAATCTCACAAAAATCTAAAATTTAAATTTTTTTACCTTTTTCAACTTTTTTTGTTTTTTTTTCGAATACAAACTTCTATGAAAGTTTTAACGGATTTCTTTGAAATTACTCACATATATTCTACGTTTCCCGAGGAAGGCCTCAGTATGGCCCACTTCAATACCGACTTTTGATCAAAAACGTCAAAATCAAAAAATTACACTATTTTTAATTAAGCTTATTTTTTTTTATTTGAAAGAATTAAATCCAATCAAAACATTTTAGGAAAAACCATTTCAATTTTAAGAAATTATACCCCCCCCCCCCCCTCCATTTAATATATCTACTGATTTTTTCAAAATTTCTTCATGATTTAATTTTTTTAAAATTTTATTTTTCCTAACCGTTTTTGGCAATAACAAGTCCATTAAAAAAAAAAGGATAAATTTTTTCGAAACCATGCACTAAAATCAATATGACACATCTTTATTGATAAAGCACATTGATTTATAGTCGAGAATTGCTACTGAAAGCATCATTTTGTATTCAACATCTTTAAAGATAAAAAATTTTTAATTTGGTAACCTTATTTCATAAATTTCAAATGGAGTCTTTAATTTCAAGTTTAATGTTAAAACCCTAACTGATTCTGTAAAACATAACAGAATTAAGTCGTCTTTTTCCTAGTTTAACATTTTTTCTGAATTCAAAAATCACAGTTGACCCGGGAAACACCTAGTTAGTAATATATATTTTACATTCATTTCAATTAGATTAGATTTAATTCTTATTAGGTTTATTACTTTATTTAAGTTAAATAATTTATTTTCAGTTGTTTAAATCATAAAATTGATAATTCAATTTTTAAAGTTTAATTTCGTTTAAAAAAATATTAAATTTTCTTTAAACAGAAATAAAATGCAGAAAATATATTAAAAATTATTTCAAACAAAAAAAAAAATACTCTGACTTTAACATAAAAACTAATATCTGCATAGAAAAAATCCAAAAAAAATGTTGCCATAGTCCCTACGCTTCAATAGAAAGAAAAAACTAATTTCTGTGTAAACTTGTTCACATAAGTAAAGGGTGTCCCAAGAAGAACGCAATTTTTAAATCTGGCAACATTCGAAGTGTCATTGTTTGACATTTGAACAATTGTTATTGTTTGCTAGTAGAAGGTACGAGGTTAGTAAAAATGGAGCGCTACACGAATGAACAACGAAGGGAGTTCGTTAATTGGGTATTGGAGAGACAACATGAAAATGCTGATTTTGCCGATAAAATCATCTTCAGTGACGAGGCCCATTTTCATCTTGATGGCTTCGTCAATAGGCAGAATTGTCGCATTTGGGGTGAGGAAAATCCTCGAGTGATTCACGAGAAGCAAATGCACTCTCAACGTGTCACTGTGTGGTGTGGTTTTTGGGCTGGAGGAATCATTGGACCTTTTTTTATGAAAATGAGGCAGGTCAAGCGCAAACAGTCAATGGTGTTCGGTATCGTGAAATGATAACCAGTTTTTTCTTGCCTAGAATTGAAGAAATGAATGTGGAGGGCATGTGGTTCCAACAAGACGGCGCCACATGTCATACAGCCAGAGAAACAATTCAATTGCTGCATCAGTCATTTCCCGGTCGTGTTATTTCGCGTTTTGGAGATCGTGCGATTTAACACCATTAGATTTTTTTCTTTGGGGTTTTTTGAAGTCGATGGTTTACGCGAATAAGCCGACGACGACTCAAGCCTTAAAAGAGGAAATTGGACGCTGCATTAATGAAATACCGCAGCATTCATTGAAAATTTCATTAAAAGATCGCGTGCATGCCAGCAAAGCCGCGGCGGCCATCTGCACGATATATTGTTCCATACATAACCTCATTCTGTCTACTTTACGATATAATAAAGTTTCACGTTTTTTTTTTAAATATCTGTGTTTTATTTAAAATTTAAAAATTGCGCTCTTCTTGGGACACCCTTTATAAATAAATCTGCTAACTAAATGAGAATTTCATGCCGGTTTAAAGTCAATGTTATATAAAAAAAACATTTGGTATGGCAACAAAACATTTGGTACGGCAACAACAATTATTTTTTTTTTTTTTAGTTTTTGGTAAGGTATACGATATTGATCACTTTTTAATCAAATGAGTTATTATTTAATTGAAAATATTTAAATTAAAGAGCTATTAGTTTCTAATAGTGCCGTTGTTGGCAGAATTTCAGCAATTAAAGTTATTGAATAGGTGGTTTTCGTGATTGAAATTGTTTTTTAATTGTTGTGTGTGTAATTAATGTTTTAATAGAAATATTGAAACAATTTGAATTAAAGTTTAAATTGATACTCGTATGATGAAAATTTTGATAGAAATTTTGAAAAAAAAAAATTTAATAAAATCTTCAATTGATATGATTAAAAGGTTAATTGATACTAATTTAATTTAATTAAATTTATATTTGTATTTACAAATATTTTTAATGAAATTCGATTTTAGTTTTTTTTTTCAGTTCAATGAAAGATGTCCTTTTAAATTGATTAGTAGAATAGTTAGAACACCCTAATCTAACCTTATACTATCATCAACATCAGTAGAACAGTTTAAATTACAAACTATGTATTCCAACAACTTACCTCATCTATAGCACTAACAGTTACTATTAATAATCCAAATAGTATAGCAGTAGTCCAAAGCCATTTATTAAGGCCATAAAAGGATGGTGATATTGTTGATGATGATAAACCGTTATGGTATAGTATTTGACGACGTTGTGGACGATGACACTTGGCCATCATTGTAGTCGATGATGATGACGACGACGACGACGATTTAGTGTTGGAAATAGTTGACAACATGTTGTTTGTTGCTGCTGCAGTTATTGTTGCTTGTATATAATAGTAGTAATTGTGTTAAATTATTTTATAAATATATAATTTTTTAGTATTATTATATATTCCACAAACTATAAAATGGGGCGTGGGCAGGATGCGTTTAAAAACTATATTTGTTATAGTTTGCACACAATTTCACACAAATTATTTAAACTCTATTTATTTTTTGTTAAATGATTTTTTCAAACGAATTTAAATTTTATTTTCAAAACACGTATTTTATCTGAAATAGAAAAAAAATTATGATAAAAAAAATATATTAGAAATATTAAAAATTTTAAAGTATCTACTAGTTACTTATAGAGAATTATGCACATGTTTTGAATTTTAATTGTATACGATACTTATTGTGATTTTCATTATTTAAAATTTTTTTTTTTTTTTTTGTTAATTTGCAAAGATTGTCTTGAAAATGATGTAATGTTTTTTTTTATATCAACTTCAAATAAAAATTCAATTAGCAAATTGTCGAAATTTTGCAACAATGTATACATTTATTTTAATTAATTGATTATTATCATAATATTTATTAAATATAACAGACATTATAGTTAGACTTAATTAAGTGTTGGTATACCAATCAATTTGAATAAAAAAATGGGAATCAAATTTATGTTTTTATACCCTAGTGTAGAAACGGTAATGACATGACATTATTTTTCCTATTACCAGTAATGACACCATCATACTCTCTTAATAACGTTAACACAAATAATAAGGACTTACTAATTACTTGTTATTTTTGCCATTATTTTCATACAAAAAGTGATGCGTTACCCATAAGTACATATTTTTAGCATTATTTGAAATATAAGGTAATGATATAATAATTTTTTGAAAATCTATGTATATTCTCATTATTTTTTAAACTTTAGTAAGCGCATATAAAGCTACTAGAAAATAATGATATTTTGTGCACGTTGTGTTGTAATAGTTAGCGCGTTGGACTGTTACACAGATGGTCCCGGGTTCGATTCCCGGTGACGACAACATCAATTTAGAAAAATAATATGTATCAGTTTTCTATCACTTATATGTATCGCTGCGCCCACCTTCGGTGTTCCCATAGCACTTAACCCCACCGAAGTAAAATAATGAATCAGGGGTTTGAAACAAAAAGCTTCCATAAATTCGCCAACTCTACATCAGGTGGCGAGCAACAATTATTCTAAGACTTATCATCTCTCGCAATTACGGTGTTGCCATGTTTGAAGCCCTTCATCTTTCACCCCTTTAATCTCTCCACTATCCCCTTTCCAAAGAAAGCAACACATTAATTAATAGGAAGAATTTCCTAAGTGTAGCTTTTCTTTAAAAAAAAAAAAAAATACTAGACACCTTACAAAAAATAGAAAAAATATTTGGTTACAAATATGCTTACCAGTATGGACAAAAATAATAAGTCTAAAAATAAATTAAAAAAAAAAAACTAAATTGAAACTTTTTTTTAATAAAATGTGTCTACACGGTATTCGAACCAGGGCCTTCAGGTTGTCAGTCAACCGCTCTACCATCTGAGATATCTCGACACGTTTTACTTGACAGATACAAACATAAATGAGTAGTTATATAAGGTGGCGCAAAAATAACCTTCCGATGTTTTTTTCTTTATTATGTATTTATTATGTATAGCATTTTCTGATAGGAAGATTACTTTTGCGCCACCTTATATATGTACTTATTAGAAGTGAAAATATAATGAGTTTAGAAATATATTTTCCAAATTTTTTTCTATCATTACTTTATATTTAAAATAATGATAAAAATAAAAAAAATCTTTTTGAAAATAAACAAAATTTCTTTGAAATCTTTGTAGGATTTTGAGTTCTTATTTCCAAGGCTTTGGCCCACTGTGGCCATACTTTAAGGCCGAGAATTCCTTTGAAATAAAAACTCAAAATCCTACATATTCGATTTCAAAGATTTTTTTTTTTAATATCGAGCACCCAATTAGGATATTTGGAATATACATTTAAGTATGATTCAAATGACATACGACTTTAGGACCGAGAATTCTTAGTATGGTCACAGTGGACCAAAAGCCTTTGAAATAAGAACTAAAAATCCTACATATGCGATTTTAAAGAATTTTTTTTTTACTACCAAAAAGATTTTTCGAACAAACAACTTAGATATTTGGAATATGCATTTAAGTGTGATTTAAATGACGTACGACTTTAGGATCGATAATTCTTAGTATGGCCACAGTGGGCCAAAGCCTTTGAAATATAAACTCAAAATCGTACATTTGCGATTTCAAAGAAATTTTTTTTAATACTAAAATGATTTTTCGAACAAACAACTTAGATATTTGGAATGTGTCATTTGAGAAGTATGCTTCAAACGACTTTAGGACCGCGAATTCTTAGTATGGCAACAGTGGGCCAAAGCCATTGAAATAAAAACTCAAAATTTTACATATGCGATTTCAAAGAAACTTTTTTTAATATTAAAAAGGTTTTTCGAACAAACAACTTAGATATTTGGAATGTACCATTTGAAAAGTATGATTCAATTGGCATACGACTTTAGAACCGCGAATTCTTAGTATGGCCACAGTGGTCCAAAATCTTGGAAATAAAAACTCAAAATCCTACATATGCGATTTCAAAAAATTTTTTTCATATCAAAAAGATTTTTGAACAACCAACTTAAATATTTGGAATATACATTTTGTTGATGCTTAATTTAATTGGTTTCCGTGTAATCTATTTTTTTTAATCTAATTTTTATTTTTAGTATTTTTTTATTATTTATTTATTTATTTAGCACGTTAAAAATGCTTAATAATTTTTAAAACAGTACTCATTTATGTAATTTTGCTATTTTGTAGCTTTTTTCGTTATATCAAAACATATTTAACTCTTAAAAGAAAACATATTTAGCATTACATTTTTACGAACACATAGAGAAATAAAGTGAAAACCGAATTGAAAAGTGTATTTTAATGGTAACAACTTATTAGTTCAGTTAGTAAAACGATATTTACATTAGATTTCTAAATATTTTATATGCTTAAACTATGCATAATACACTTGTTTATCTATAAAAAAAAAATATCAGTGCATTTTGTTGTTGTTAACTGTTGCTAAAAAAAAACAGTTATGTCTTTCTTAATGCTTCGATTGGTATAAAGTTGCAAATATTTTTTTTTTCGATTTCTGAAAAATAAAAATTTTGAGTTGAGTCACTTTTGAACTAGATGTGCGAATTGCTTCGTAAAGCGATAAAATTTGTTGGTTTCACAAAAATTAACATAAATTTGAATAAAATAATTGTTGTTTTAACAATAAAATTTGTCAAAAGTTAACAAAAATTTTATGTTGATTTCACTTACGACTTTTGGTTCAGTGTATGTTTCTCCGTATACAGGTTTTTGGGCCGGGGTCCCAGAATATAGAAAAACATGATCTTTTTTAATTCCAGAGATGGTCATATATTTTTTATTTTTTTAGGAAATGCAATTTTAACTATATCTTTTTAAGTGCATATTTAAGAACATATTTTCGATTTTAAGTGCATGAAAGTCACTGCCCTGTCTATCAAAATTAAAGTTAGATCCATAAGACGTTTGCCGCTACACAAATGAGTGGCTTAATGTATTTTGTTATTGTATTTTCGATAGTGTGAAGAAAAACGTCATCTAGAACTAGGGTCTTAATTTCCCACATACTGGTGTGTTTTTTTTTTATACCATCTGGCAACTTCATTACACTGTAATTTAACTCAATACTAAAATTACAATGAGTTTAACTACCATTGCTAAACGAATTTTACATTTACAATTGTAATTGAATTTTAATGTAAAAACAAAAACTAACAACAACAAAAACACACGAGAGAACTAAAAAACAACAAGAAATTAAATAATGGTGCTTATGATGTTAACAAAAAAGAGTTAAAAAGTAAAACATAAGATAAATAACAAATAAAATTTTCGAATAAACTAAAGAAAAAACAACAACAACAAAAATTCAATGTCGGCAAAAAAAAAAACAAGATGCCATACAGAGGAAAGACAACTAAAGCATAATTAAATACTATATATTTTAATTATTTTATAATAGTTTTTGGAGAATACATTTTAAGTAAAGTGTTTTAATTTAATATTAGTTATGATTACCTTTTTGATTATTTATTATAAATTGTTCGGTAGTTTTGTACAAAAATTTAATAAAAATTTTTTTTTTCTTTTTGGTAACTATGTTTTGAAAATATTTTAGTATCGAATTATTTTTCTAGTTGCGGCAAAACGACAACAATTTAAGTAAACAATTTTATCGGCACACAACGCGTCAGTATTTAATATTCTTTAAAACAAAAACGTTAACGAAAGTTATTGTAAAATAAGTTTTAATTAATAATTAAGATTAAACCGTACCGGTCCGACGACGTTTTTTCGAATTCGAGAACACTTAAATTTTCTTAATTTTCACTTTGTCTGATTTGATTTGATATCACAAAAAAAAGGGTACAGCCGAAAAATAAATTTATTTTAAATGCGTGTGTGTAATTTTTATTTTTTATTATATATTCCTCTTCTTTTTTTTCTATGCACACTCACTCACGCACACACTTTTTTCACTTCCTTTTCTTCTTCTTTTTCGTACAACTTAAAGTTGTAATTTAAATCAAATTTGATATTATTTAAAATAAAAGACAATTTTATTGAAGGGAATATACAAGAAAATATTATAAAACAACTTTAATCCGTCGTCACTCAATATTATGTGTGGGTATTCGGTTGTATGTATAAGTTTTTGTTGTTTCTTTTTGTTTTACTTCTTTTTTTTTTTTAAACCGACGTTTCGACGTTTCTTCCGTTAAACGTTTACTAACGATCCGTTCGACTCAACTTGTTCGCAAGCACTCATCTTAGTTGGCCGTTAGTTAGTAAATTCTTGTTTAGTTGTATTCTATTTTGGGGGTTTGTTTTGCATTGTCTTCTTTATTTACACGGTTCGTTATAATGTTTGTCTGGTTTTAAGTTTCTCCAGTGAGTGTATGTGGAAACTGGAATTATGAGTAATAGAGAGCAAGTCGAAAGTCTCTTGTGTTGATAAGAGATGTTATAGTTTTTAAGAGATTTTTGTTTTTAAATAATTTTGTTTTATTAACCTTTTGATATTCTTACCTGGCTTCGGGGGGACAATAAATATAATAACCTTAAAGTATGGACATGCCATACTTGGGATTTTGTCATTGGCATTGAAATTTCATTAGCATTAGCCCATTAATGCTAATGCAAAAGAAAAAAACTCATTACTGTTAAATTTTAATGAAAATTTTTGGTATTATCTGAACAAAAAAAAAAGTTATGCCACAAATATAATATCATATCTCATTTGATATAGATCGATATTTAATCTAATCCATGTTTATCTCATAATTGGGGCAACCAATAATATCCGATTAGATCTAAATTAGATCAAAATTTATGTCAAAATTAGGGGATCCAGTAATATATAATTTAAGAATCTAATAGATAAAATATCACATGTACTAATTTAGATCTAATTTTGGATCTAATTAGATCTAAAAAAGTAAGTAATCTTGGTGGATATTTTGAGATTAAATTGGATTTACTTAAATCGCATGACATATATAATTTTTAATAAAATTTAAAGAAAAATAATCTAGACATCTGGAGCATATAAAATTATGTATGGTGTTATATATAACAATACATAATTATATCTCATATGCATAGAAAATATTCCGATTAAAAAAAATTATATGGATTGACTATAACCGAGTAAAAAAAAATTTTATAACAATATATGCTTTAATATAAAAATTCGTGATCATATAAAATAGCATATGTATCAATATATATTTATATATAATAAAGTTTTCAAAATATTTTACCAAAAAAAATTCATGTAAAAGCACATCCAAAAAATACAAAAATACTATTCTCAATTTTATATATAATACATGGTTGATAAATTTCATTTAATTTGTATAAAATTATATATAACCCAATACATAATTGTATATAGTATAAACATCAAAAAGGTATTCTGTCATTTTAGACATAATTATATATAATAAAAAAGTCTAAGTTTCTTTATAACTATATATTATAAAAAAATCACAAAATATTTTACGAAAATACTTTGCAAAGTTACAATTTTTTCTATGACAAATAACAAACCTTTTTTAATATTGACAAAAAAAAAGAATTTAATTCAATAGAAATTAGCAATTTTGTTTAAAATGAAATTTATGTTCTAAAATATATAAATAAAATTTAAGTTATTTACAAAGCATACACTTTGTGTCTTGAAATCGTTTTATCGAGCTGAAATATATGTAAACAGTATCTTTTGATTTAAATATATTTGGATTATTATGTATCTGATTGTATCTAATTATATCTATTTGTATCAAATATAATATAATTCGATGTAATTATATCTGGACGATACTCGGATAGAATTGGATATTATTTTATTAAATTGTATCTATTTAAATATAATTAGGTCCAAAGTGATACAATCTAATAGAATCATTTTTCGTATCAAATTATATCCGCTTCTATTTGCGAAAAATATCTCATCATATATAATTTTATAAAAACTTTTTTACTCGGAAATGTAATCTTATTAAATTTCATCAGAAATATGTTCCCATATAATTGTATCTGTTTGTAAAAGTTTAGATTTAATTTGATGTAATTAGATAAATGTCCAGTATCAGTTTTGTATCTAATTGTATCAGTTTATATCTAAACTGATAGAAATAGATGCAATTAAATAAAAATAAGATATGTTTATATCCGGATTTTGACCTTATATAATTGTATATGATTGTATGTAAACTGATACATCTAAATATAATTGGATCCGAGTTTTAGTTTTTGCACTAAATGTTAAATTTTTTAAAAAAAAAAATGTATGTTCATCCCATCATATCCGTTAAGTCCATACAAAAGTTCTCGCATAAACCTATTTTAGGGTTTCGCGAAAGGGAAAATTTTTACGTACACACAGAGAAATAAAGTGCCAACCGAATTGAAAAGTGTATTTTAATGGTAACAACTTTTAAATTCAGTTAGTACAACGATATTTACATTAGATTTCTGAATATTTTAGGTGTTGCAATTAAAATTCAGATGAATTTAACGAACTTTGTTGTAAGAACTAATATTGAGTTGTACCAACCGTCTGAAACTCGTTATAACCGAATTTGAGTCGTAGTAACCAAATTTCAGTAGGCAAATAGCAAAATCTTTCTCTATGTGTAATAGTGTTCAAACGATGGGTATTATCCTGCTGATTATGAGGGAAATACAACAATAATTCGAGTATACTTGCAAAATTGGATTCAAAACTTTGATAGTGCTAAGCATATTTTTTAAAATTTACATAGAGTAATTTTGGTCCACTACAGCATTCAATTTGAAGCACGTAGTAAGTAAAATTACTTGTTTCAAACTAAATAATGCTGTGGTGGACCAAAATTAATCTATGAAAATTTCATAAATGTTTTTCCCATAATATGCTCAGCACAGACAAACTTTTAAACCCATCATACGAAGACCGCGGGTAGCAACTATAAGTATAAACCCTCAAAAATGTTTTGCTTTTTATTCATAAATAGCTCAATAACACCAATAATTTGAGTACATGACGAAATTTTAAATTTTTTAAATTCCAGTATAATATATAGCCTGCGGCAATATATAGTTTTATCCAAAATATGATCTACATTTTTCTGGTCAAGATATCGTACTATCCAAAATGAATTAATTTTTTTTTTTGATATTACACTATATGTTATTATATATAATTTTGATTTGTGTTATATCTAATTATACATGCTATCGTACATAATTAGATTAACCATATATAATTGTATATGTTATATACGTATATATATTGGTCGATATGTAATAAGATGTAATTATATGTGTCATCGTATTAAAAAATTTAGAGGAACAAATTTGTATATATGGACATACATAAACATATGTATTCACATATAATAGCTTACAATAAAATATATATTTTTATATAAAATAATGCATGGTTATACGTAAACATTTTTACTCGGGATTAATGATTTCACTGTAAGTACATGAAATTGACACGCAAAAAGCATAGGACCCTTAAACTGAGTTTTGGCGTAGTAGAATTTATTGGTATACTCCGTTTTAAAAGAATAGGTCAAAATCAAGAGGTATTTAATTTTAAAGTTTGTATAGTCTTTCGAGAGATATTTGAAATATACTTTCATGAAAAGGCTTAGAAGCTCTTTGAAATAAATTGAATTTAAGTTTGCCGAAACCTAACTCTGACAATGATGACCGTCCATTTTTAGGCGAATACAATTTATATACAATTCGAAATGTCAAGGTTATAACCTTTTACTTATACTGCTATCTGTTATTTCGGTGACATATCTAACCGCCAAAAAGACCTAAGCGCCGAAATCATAATTTAACAGATGTAATTTTTCGTGGTACTACAATGGAAAAAAATCGGAAAAAATAGAATCCTTTCGACAACCATTCTAAAATTTACAGGGAATATTAAGGTTATATTGAGCTTTAAGAAAATATTTTTCTCAGATTTTTCGACTTGTTCGAAGATGGTGGAAAACAGAAATTAAGTAAAAACAAAAAAAAAACAAATTTTAAAAATAAAAAAAATAAATTAAAAAAAAAAATAATAATGTTTAAAAAGAAGGTTCAAATACCTTTAAAATAAGATATTAAACTTTAAAATACATTCACTAAAGGGTCCTCCATCTAACGTTTTTTTTTTCAACTAGTGCTTAGTTCGTGAATGGTAACACTTAGCTCATGTCTGATTTGACAGATAATTAGTTTTATCCTTCCGCTGAACGAATATGGTCCGTATGTTCGTTATCTTGTGAAAAAAGTGAAAGAAACTGGCATCCTCATCGATAAACCAAAGCGTAAAAAGCCGAAATCAGTGCGTACACCCGAGAATATTGCTGCTGTGGCAGAAAGTGTGCGTGAAGCGCCATCAACATCAATTCACCGTCGTTCTCAACAATTGAACATTTCGGAGACATCATTGAGACGAATTTTGCATAAAGTCCTTAGTATGACGCCATACATAGTCCAATTAGTTCAGGAGTTCAAAAAAAAAAGTTATTTGGCGGACCCTTTAGTTTTAGAAAAACATAATTTTAAAAGTTTTCATGTCGGATGACTTTTCACGATTTTGACCATTTTCAAATGCCCATAACCTGTTCAAAAAAAAATTTTTAATTTTTTTCAGGAAACAGGGGTAAAATATTTTAAATGTTTAATACATCTGACAAATTTAAAGTAAATCGGAAGAGGCGTTGTAAAAAATGTCTTCGGTCTGATATGGAATGACTCATATATGACAGCATATTGTTAAAAAACTGAAATTTATGCATAATTATATCCACACAAATATAGTACCACACTTGGCTATATATAATCATATTTGTATATGTAAAATTATATAATTTTCGATATAACTATTTTACCCCGGCTGTTAAATTATGACTTTGGCACTTACGTCTTATTGGTGGTTAGGCCGGGGTTATGGTTCGAATATTTAGATTTCATTAGAAAACATCGCCTGAAAATGGACGCCCATCATTGTTGGACTTTAGTTTCTACAAATAAGCAATAAATAAAGAAATTTCGATAAAGGACTTTTATTTGTACCGACTTTGTGACAGTAGAAATGAAGAAGTAACACTGGTTCAAAAGAACTGAATACGGATCTGTTTAGATGGTGACCAGGGTTTTCAGATATGGCAATTTCTTGCCAAGGGTGGCGATTTTAAAACTCGTGTTGTCTTTTGAATGTTAATGCTTGAACTTTGTTATTTTTACTAAAATATATAACGAATTTAATACAAACTCTGGTGTTTGTACTCGAAATTAAAAAAATTATTCTGAAAATGTTCTCAATTTCTTTACACACACTTTGTTTGGCCAAAAATTTTAATTTTATAAAAATACGATGTTTGTACTATATACATCGTTACATGAATCCGACTAATGTATAGTTAACATACTTTTCCAAATTTAAATTGTTATAATGAATTTAATGTTATAGTTTTTTGTTTCAATAGTGATAATCTCTTTTTCTGATCAATGTTGATAATCTTTAACTTCGAGCTCATATATTAGTTCTCATGGAGTGAGTAAACTAGTTTATATGAATGTTTGATGTTTGGCATGGGATTATTACCTCTTTCAAAACGTGTTCTGATGATGGGAACATAGAAAATTCCCGAAATAGATCTATCAACACATTCCTGAAAGGGTCAAATAATAAATTTGAAAACAAAAAAACTCTATAGATTATTTGTTAGGACAATATCCTAATAAATAAATATAGACTATGGCCTCGAACTTGAATAATTTTCATTTTAATTTTTTGTTGTGTATAAAAAAAATAAACATTTTAAACTTGATTTTTGTTGTGCCTTTTTGAAGGTTTTGTGAACAGGGTAAGTGCAGTGATTGGTTTCAGACGGGATATTTAGCAACTCATATATAATATGACACACGGTGAATAAAAAGTAACAAGTTATTTTCTAATTACTATTCGCATACCCGGCGACATATACGCCTTAGACCAGGGCTGTGGTACGTCACAAAACTGTTCCATTCAAACTAACCCTGTAACAGGACACATTGTGCTTAATATGTGGCTAGTTTTCCATCAAAAATTGTTCTCCAGTTCTACGATATGTACACCAGTTGTACAGTATGTACAATTGTCCTGTTGCATATCACGTAAATACTAAAAGGGTCCTACTTCTAACTTCTCCCGTAGCTTATTAATTTCAGTCGGTACGGTGATAGGTTATCTTTGTCAAGTTACTCGCCACGTCACAACGTGCTCCAAAGATAGCAATAGCCACCTCCTATGAAATGCCCATGATAAAAGTATCAGTCAATTTTATATAACAGAACCGAAACTAGGACAGGTTCATACACACAGAAGATCTAGTCACGTGACCATACCAGTGACTTTCCCATTTCCCGCATAGTTTATACACAAACAGATCTCGAAATTCACTTATTTTTAATTTTGCATAAATATCAATAGAAATTTCAATTACTAACAGAACAGAAACAATTAATGCTAAAAACTATCAAATTTTAAAATTATATTGCGAATTATTGCCTAAAGCCAATTTTAAACCAAGTAAAGCCATTTGTTCAGTCTTTAAATAATGTTCATCGTCGAATTGACCCAAAAAGTGGGGAAAAGACTCCAAACATGTATCAGTATTTATGAAATTCCATTTAGGTATATCGTCAATGAAAGATTTTTCCGAAGACCGAGAAGATTTTATTGAGTAAGTCGTAGGTGTGTTGGGCTCAATGATATTTCGAGATGATGATACATCATGAGAATTGCAATTTGATAGTTGAAGGTGTTGATCCAAGTAATTACTTAAGGAATTCACATTTTCCAAGGACGGTAAATCATTACCTTTTGGAAGAATGACTACATCTGCTGCTTTATAAGAATCACATTTACTGGGAGATGAAACTGATGAAATTGTAGATCCAATAGTAAGAGTTTCAAAATTTGATAGATCCTCAATTAATGGCGAAATCTTGGTAGTAGTAGATTCTGAGCATGTGTCAATTTCATTATTTAGTTTTCTTAACGAGGGATAAATACTTCTTTCCCCATCAATTTCACTTTTATCTGATACATTATTATCGTTTTCAGAATATTTAAATTGAGTTTTAGTTAGTTTTTTATGTGCTACATTATTGCAACGTCTTGGGGTTAAACTTTTAGCTTTAACCAGACACGTTGAACCAGCACCAAATAATACATCCGAATATAGAGTGCCAGGTCTACAAACAGATGTTTGTTCGTTGGTTTTAATATACGTAGTCTTTTCGTTTAATTTTACCGCACTATTAGGAAATTTTAACCATGTTGGTGATTTTTTTCGTAAAGATTTTGTTTTTTTATTAGTCAAGGAATTGAGAGCAGGTATTTCTTTTTCCGATCTTTTCCAACTACACGATCTGACTTTTGTTGGTGGTAAAGTTTTGTATTTTTTAGGAACTTTGTTATAGGTATTAGCTTTTGAAGTTGAGGATTGTGGTAGTTGTGGATCTATGCCTAAATACGTTTGGGATTTATATGATTCGGATTTTGCAACCGATCGTTTAGTTTTATGCAATTTTTTATTTGATTTAAAATTAATGCTCTCTGGTTTGTTTTGGGGTGGTTGTTGATAGTTTTGATAATGATTTGAATTGTTACTGAAATTAAAATATTTGAGTAAGATCAAACTCTGGACGGTTATATCAAATTGTTACACTAACCCGCTAAACATATTGGTAAAAAATATTTGTATTTAATAGGTTTTCAAAAATAAAATATTTTATGATGTTTTAGGTAAAAAAATTAGACAATAAACGACCCAGCCAACAAAATTTTTATACTTTTTAGTGTTCTTATTATATGAGTTTAAAATTAATCGAATAAAAAACACATTTTTTAATTTAAGAATTTGATTGTCAAAAATTACGGCTTTAAGCAGAATCATAACAGTCAAAAAATTTGTAGAATATGTTGCCCCAATTCCATAGATTACATAGATCTCATAGTCTTTGACATTAGCTGTCAGTGCACGTAACTCATGAGAATGTGTTGGAAATGCGTGGTATACCTATACAAAAAAAAAATATTTTAATGTGTACACACAGAGAAAAATTTAGCTATTTGCCAACTGAAATTCGGTTTCTATGACTCAAGATATATTATTATCAATTTCAGTCAGTTGACACAACTTAACATTAGTTTTCACACTAAAGTTCGGTTAATTCAACTGAATTTTAGTTTCAACATCCAAAATATTCATAAATCTAATGTAAATATCGTTGTACTAACTGAATTTCCAAGTTGGTACAATTAAACTACACTTTTCAATTCGGTTGGCACTTTATTTCTCTGTGTGTATGAAAAAAATGTGTTTGTTGATAAAATAAGAAAAAGAGTTTGAAATCTATGTAATCTACTTTGCCCAACTCTTTAAGACTCTTTTTGGACGGTTTCCGTCTTAAATTTTATTGAGTAATCTTTTTTCTATGCAATATGACAAATTTGATTAGAAAACATCGTCTAGAAATGGACGACCAACAATGTTATGCTATGTTTCCACTGAACGGGTTTTGGACGTGTTTTGAAACAAAACACGTTTTGTACATATTTTCCCATACATATTTTATCACCAAAACACATGTTTTGCTCAAAACACGTAAGGTTAAACGCAGTATTAGACTTAACTTTAGGCCTAACCTATGGAGTATACCACTGGATTCTACGCTCCAAAATTAAGTTCACGTGTTCCGGAGTTTTGGTGTGTCATTTCAATATATTTACAGTGTTATTAGGACACAAGTTGGACTCTACACACAAAAAACAAGTTTGGTCGCGAATCGAATGATTCGGTTGTAGCTATCGACTATAATATTATAATACCACACTCAGGAAATTAAGAAGTTAATAATGACTGCAAACTGAGACAATGTTTTCTAATCTCATTTCTCAGATTGGCAACTTGGAAACCACAGAGACCTAATTGCGTCTGTGAACAATCTTGGCAGCTGCGATTGGAGATTTAGAACAGTAGCCATATTGCCCAGGGTATGCTTGTTCTAATCGTCCGTTTGCCAGGTTCCTTAGATGGCGTCGGATTTTATAGTCTGACCCCTAATATAATGATCTAGAGAAATCATGTTGTAACAACGAGTTTCCTTCTGTTGCTTGGTAAACTCGTCGGGATTTATTTTAACAAAAACTGGAGGCTCGACTTTTGTCGTTACAATTTAATCACAACAGCAGTCGTAACCGATCTTTCTAAATTTTTCAGCAAAGATTTCATAGTTTTTACCATCGTGCTAGACCATTAGGGGTAATTCACACGATATCCACCTCTATACGCCCGTATCTACTATTTCCCATTATTAGTGATCCGAATTATCAAATTATTGTAAATTCTCTTTTGAAAATCACATTTCGTATCATTAATACTGGGAAAATGAGATATGGGTGGACAGGGGAGAATAGCAGGTGAATCAAGTGCAATTCACACGCTATCCATCGATATCTACTATTTCGAATTGGCAAATTATTGTAAATTCTCTTTTGAAAATGACATTTCGTATCATCAATACTGGGAAATAGTAGATATGGGTGGATAGCGTGCGATTCAAGTTTCAAGCTATATGCCACAGATGCGAGGATGTATTAACTGGTCGAATAACTGCAAGACATACCCAAGACAACAATTATTATACAAATAGTAGTATTTCACTGTTACAACTTCAGATAGATAAATCACTTCGAAACACATCGAAATAGTCTCGACCCAGAATATGAAATTGACTAACAAGTTTGGTATCCCACCTGGACCGGTAGATCTTAATGAATTTCGAATATGCCGTAGAGAATAAAAATTTAAGGGGCCAGAGTTTTTTTTTTAATCTGCCAAATCTCATGTTTAGGCGTTGCTAAGTGGGATCAAAAATTACCCCATTTTAGGTTTTTTTCGTTTTATTTCATTCTATTAAAAGTAACTATAGACAAATTTTTGAAGACACATTCACTGGTGTTGGTTGGTTGGTTGGTTTAAGTGGCAGCTCACGCTACTCGTGAGCATCAAGTAGAGTCAAAAAGCGACTCCGTTTTGAAGAGACCACACTACCAGTAAGGAACTAGTATCCGGAGTACTAGACCCACCCCGTTCGGTTAAGATAACGTATGAGATCACCGAATCCCACACGTGATATTACCGAGAGGTCGTCCAGTATATGGTCACCCAAGATCCGGAGTCGAATATTCTGCAGCGCCGGACAATCGCAGAGAAGATGCTCCACAGTCTCCTCCTCGCTCGGTATGCCGCAGCTGCGACAATGCGAACCGCGTACAATCCCAAGTCTAATGCCATGCCTACCAATCAGCCAAATTAAAGATTTGGCAAAATGGCCGCCTGTATAAAAAAACACCCTTTATTAGAGTAAAAAAATTCTATAAAAATCTTATTATCATGAGGCAAGTAAAAATCTTCAAAATGATGCATTCTGCTATTTTTAAGTTTTAAAAAATATATGCATATTTTACAATCACCCTATAATATATTCATTCTTTTTCGTTCAAATCGACATTTTTGAAAATGTTGTAATTTTAAAAATAACTTCGTGTCAATTTCAAACTTCCAAATTTTATATTTTTTTTCTAAAAAAAAATTAAAAAATAATATGTCACGCTTCATAAATTGCGGTCTTAAACAAATGCGAAAAAATGCAATCTGGTAAATGAAATTAGTCAAACAAAATCCATTAAATTTAATACAATCTAAAACTCTCATTATTCCAGTTCAATTAAACAACTTCGAAATTTTAGTAATAACCCCCGAATAATCATGGGTGGAGGTCTGGAAAAACCGCAAGGCGGCTTAAAGGAAGAAAAATATTTTTATATGCAAAATTGCGATTTAATAACAAAACTACGTAAAAAGGGATCAACATTAAAATGTGAAAATTGTGTAAGTGATTGGAAAGAATTCGAAAGGGTTTTAGACGTAAGTGTTGAACCTACAGCACTGCGTGATACTTGCTCTCTTAATAGACACAAGAATTGTTTAGAAGAAGCGTTCTTTTTGAATGAGGTCAGTAGTGGAATAAAATCATTAAATCTTTTTTTTACACTCAAATAAAAAAGTTAGTAGAGAAATTAATAAAATGTTTAATATATCAATTTATAGTTCTGGTACTAATTTTTAGTAAATATTCTTTCAATTCTCTATTAACATATTAAAACATAATTTCCTTTGATGATTTTAGCAAAATATTTTACTAATCAGAATTTTGATTAATCAATTAATTGATTATTCAAAAATTTTATTAATCAGAATTATGATTAATCAATTAATTTTGATTAACCAGAACTTGGAATTTTTTTTTATTAATATTGAAATAAGTAAAACAAAAAATAGCTCTAATTTTATATTTATTTCGTGGCGTACTGTAAATAAAGACAGCTATAGAGTTGTCAAAACCGGTTTCCGTCTCGATAAACCGATTTTTCTATTTTTTCGGTTTTTAAAAACCTTTGTTTTCAAAAATGGAGTTATTCGATAAACCGGTATTTTCGTCTCGAATTATTCGGCATTTTCAAATATTTTTCAATCTGAAAATTTCTGGGAAATATGAATTTTTTGGAATAATTTGAATGGGTTCTCTCAATTTTAAATGCTAGCAAGTAAAGGGTCCGCCAAATAACTTTTTTTTTTGAACTCCTGAACCAATTGGACTTTGTATGACGTCATACCAAGGTCTTTATGCAAAATTCGTCTCAATGATGTCTCCGAAATGTTCAATTGTTGAGAACGACGGTGAATTGATGTTGATGGCGCTTCACGCACACTTTCTGCCACAGCAGCAATATTCTCGGGTGTACGCACTGTTTTTGGCTTTTCACGCTTTGGTTTATAGATGAGGATGCCAGTTTCTTTCACTTATTTCACAAGATAACGAACATACGGACCATATTCGTTCAGCGGAAGGATAAAACTAATTATCTGTCAAATCAGACATGAGCTAAGTGTTACCATTCACGAAATAAGCACTAGTTGAAAAAAAAACGTTAGATGGCGGACCCTTTATATATTATTGAGCTTAAAAACTTTTACTTCAGATTTTTGAGCTTTTAGTTGATAAAGATTTTGGCAATTAAAGTGTTTTCATTACTTTAAAAAAAAATGGGATTTTTTTTTAAGTTTTTAACTTTCTAAGCTTTAAATACACATAGAATTCTTTTGTGGTCTCTGATAATGACTGACTCTAAAAAATGTTTCCTACCAGGTCCACTAATTTCAATCGAAGGGGTGGGCATTTTTCGATTTGTTTAGTGATTTAGACAATTTAGTTTCTATAGTTAGATTCTTACAGGAAGAAAACATTTGGATTGAAAAAGTTATTATTATTATTATTTATTTAAAATAAAAGTTAACGGGCACAATGGATATGCTAGACTGCCGCAGTTTGGTACCCTTTGCCACAATTGTTAGCAAAAATGAACCACATGTTAGTCCCGGTTCACACACGGCAATTTTACTTGCGCAAGTTTTCTTCAATTCTCCTTTGAACTTGCTTTTGTGTTCACACAGAAAAAGTTTGTTTCAGCAATTTTCGTTTTCTTTAGTTCGTGTTGAAAATTGCGGATGACAAAACAAAACAGAATTGGAGTACGGGCAAGTCAGTACCCCCCTTCCATTCTCTTTTCCTCCCTCTTCTATAAACTCAAGACTTGCGCAAGTAAAATTGCCGTGTGAGAACCGGGACTTAGTAAAAAATAAACAAACATTTATTTGTTTTATTTTTTTAAATAACAAAAAATTACTGTAAAAAATAATGTAAAATCATAAAACCGTCATTTTATGTGGTTTGTTTTTTTTTTAAATGAACTAGTAAATTAGTAAAAAATTTAATTTGTTCTACAAATGAATGACATTTACATTAAAAATAAAGAAACTGTATTACAGCCTAAACAACTACATACTTTAAAGCAAAAGTTCCCTGAATGTAAAAGTTTTAATGGACTGACTGGCTCCAGTGCAACATAATTGCATCATTGCAAAAATTCATTAACATTATACAGATAATTTTCTCTGTGTACAAACATTTTCAGATATCAGCAACACAAAGCGATTTATAAAAACCGGTTATTCGAACCGGTTTTTAAACCAAAAACCAGTTAAAAAACCGAAACCCGGTTTTTAAAAAATACGGGGTTTTTAAGTATTCGAAAACCGGTTTTTAAAATAGATCGAATATTTGACAACTCTAATCAGCTATGATTGATAGCTCGATAGACATATTTTTCCAATGGTCATTATTATACTCTATATTTCGGTATTTATTTGAAGAAAGAAACCATCACCAATAGAAAAAAACAAGAAAACATTCAATTACTCATAAATATGCATAATCAAATTCATGATTAAATAATCAATTAATCATGCATTTGAATAATCAAAATTACTGATTAATCGATAAATCAAGTTTTTCTATCTATTGAAATTGTTGATTAATCGATTGATTTATTGATTTATCAGGATTTTGATTAATCAGAAAGTTCGATTAATCACAAAACCCTACTAAAATAGAAAAATTTAAATGCCAAATGATACTAAAAATAAATTTTAATTTAAAAAAGTTACTAATTTTGAGTAAACAAAATTGGCTGGATAAAATTTATTGTCATTAAGAGTTTACTAAAATTTTACTAAATTTTAGTAACGTTTACTAAATTGTCCTATTACTTTCATTAAACTAATAATTACAAATACTAAATAAACACTGATACTACAATAAGCTAAACGGTCTGCTGGCGTAAACATTGTTAGTTTTTCAGTAAAAGAACAGTTTTTTTTTGTAACTTTTACACTTTTTTATTTGAGTGTAAACATACGACGTTTTCGTCGAATTTTTCTCATTTTTTACGTTACAGCAAACTGAATGTTGCACAAAACTTGTTAGAGAAAATTTACTAAACAAATCGGAATTGAAAGCTGAAGTGCAAACTACGCAACCTCAAAATTTTGAAAATAAAAATTAAATTCACAAGATATGAAAGAGAAACGTCTTCTGAAATACTGCGTCCTGGAGATCTGAATTCTAACCAATTTAAATAATTTTATATTTTTTAAAAAATGATTTTATAAAATACCTATTGCCAATTTGTTTTTTAAATATTTTTCCTATACTATGTTTAAAAAATGTTTACTTCAATATAATTAAACCAAGTTTGGGGTGTTGCTATGTAATTTAATTATTCGAAATTTTTACCCTAAACAAGAGATTTATTTTTGAGTAGAAATTTTATTTCGATTTGAATTACACAGCAGTATCTTATATATTTTGACAAAACATTTAAGAGTTTTATGAAAGTTTTATATAACAATTTGTTACTGTGTTTCTTCTATTTATTTTTTGTTGAAAAACGAATAGGTACTTCGATTAAATTTAGCATTTATCGCTTTTTCAAAGGGCCCAACTGACGAGGCACTATGCGGTATTTGAAAAAAATAATGGTAATAAATATAGAACATCTAAACTACTGATCCTTACGGTACGAATGAAATTGGAAATTGTAAAAGAGATGTTCCTCTCTTGTAATATTGTGATTGACTCCCCCTAATTTAGTACAGGGTGTACGTTGTCAAAGTTGACTATCTCGTGTAGAAAAAATCTTTTGGGGCTTGTAACTTTTGTAAATGGGGACTGATTTCTAAAATTTAGCCTTGTAAGATAAAGTAAAAATATATTATACTTTAAAAGTTATTTAAATTTAAAAGTAAACATTTTTTTTAGGTTAGGAAGAAGAAAATTTAATGTTTTTCTCTAAAAATTATAAATACTATAAATTTTCAAATCAGACTGAACTAGTTTCTGCCTTTTTTAATGGACTGGCGTCATCAGTGATTTTCCATTTAAATTATATTATTTTTTGTGTCTTATAATTTTCAGATTGTCTCTATAGGATAAATTTTTTTCAACAACCTGCCGGAAGTAAGAGTCGAACCTATGTATTTTCTTACGTTACAAACGTAGCAATACCAAGTCATGACCGCTTAACGATCACACCCAAGTATGGCCTCGAATGTAATCCAGCTAAATTGCAGTTTTCTTTCCTATTAGCTTTTCTCTTATTGTATATTATCTCAGAAGTGGCAAACACTAACAAACACAAACATTCTATTTTTAGATTTTTGTTTATTTTTCTAATCTCACCGTCTCTATCTTTTTGCCATGACTTTTTGGTATTATAAAAATCACCAACACCAAAAAAACTTTATTATTTAAAAAAATCTCCGTGTTAATAATAATAATAATAATAATACGATAAAAGAGATGACAAACTTTTTTAAATTACTCAGGTAAAAAAAATGTATATGGGGTAACATTAAATTAGATATGAGATGATATCAAATTTGATTCGAAAAATGAGAACATATAATTGCATCTAAAAACCCCAAACTGCATCGAATTCGTTACAATCGATGTTCACTCACAATATTTTTTCCGCAAAGACTACTGAATATAGACATTAAATTAACTGAAAATCAGTTAAAAATGGACTATTTACTTTTCGTTTAAAACAATTGAACAGTTCATGCGAATAAAGACGAATAGACCATTTGTAGAATTTTACAGGGGACAATAAAAACGCAGGAAACGGTTAAAAAATAATATTTTTGTCAACTGTTTGGTATTAGCTTAAAGATTTAAGTCACAAATGCCGAAACCATTCGCAATGTTTTAAGAGAAAACGATTTCCATAGCCGAATCCCACGGAAAAGCCTTTCAAAAACCAAATCAATATGAAAAAAACGACTCGAGTTTGCAAAACTGCACAAAAATGACGATCTCGATTACTGGAAGAACGATATTTTCAGTGATGAGTCAAAGTACAATTCATTTGGATACGATGGTAAGCAAAGAGTGTGGCGGAAACCCAACAAAGCAATGGATATACAGAATTTGTTACCAACAGTAAAGCATGGAGGAGGGTCTGTCATGGTATGGGAAATTTGGAATTTATTGAGACTATAATGGATCGTCATGTTTATTTGAACCTTTTGAGAGCCAATCTGAAGTGTTCTGTTGGTTAAATGGGCCTATCATCCAATTGAATTTTCCAGCAGGACAACGATCCGAAACATACAGCTCACATTGTAAAAGAGTGACTACTTTACAATGTCCCAAAACAGTTGCATTCACCTCCTCAATCACCGGACATAAATCCAATTGAAAATCTGTGAGACGAATTAGACCGGCGTGATCGAAAAAATAAAATATCTAACAATGAAGACCTTAAAGAGCTTTACTTGAGGAATGGAATCAAATATCCGCAGATGTCACACAAAATTTGGTTTCTTCTATGCCCAGACGTATACAAGCGGTATTAGATGCTAAAGGCGGACCAACAAAATATTAATTTTTGTTTTTTTATTAAATAGTTTATAAAATCAACATTTTTATTGAACTGTATGTACACTTTGTTGAGTTTTTTTTTTTGTATTTGAATTCTATTTTTCGTTTATATCTATAGTTTAAGTAAAAAAAGTCAATGAATTTTGTATGTATTTAAGCTTTTATATTTAATCAAATATAAATTAGTGAATTTTACTAGTTAGTAGAGTCGTTTTATTGAAATAACGCAGTTTTGTTAAGTGTACTTTATTAGCCAACTGTATATACAAAATTTTAGTAAGGTATTCGAAAAAGAACTTGCCAAAAATTGGACTTCAATATTTGCTTAAATGGAAAAAGGGCGAATATCCAAAAAATGGATTGAAATTTGAATAAAAATGTGTTATTTTGAAGCAGATTTTGACCACATTTTCATGAGACTTGCAAAACTTGACGAACTATGGTTGGTATTTGTTTGTAACACTTTAAGGACTGCAAGGATACACTTTTTAAGGATTGCAAGGACATGCAAAAAAAATTTTTTTTGTTAATTTTTTTTTTTAATATTCCTGCCATTTGATGCAGTAGTAATTCTTTATGACACTAAATACATTTTAGGAATTATAATATTAACCCTTGACTGCATATTACGACGTAACATAAAAGGACATGAACAAATTTTAGTTTTTTATTCCTGACATTGGATGTAGTATTAACACTAAATGACACAAAATTAATTTTTAAGAATTATAATATTAACCCTTATTTGCATTATAACATTTAAAAAAAACTGAACTTTATTGATGGATTTTCTAAAGACTCACAATAAAATACCAACAAAATAGTTTGTCCAGACTAATCTGTTAAAACCTTATGTGTTACTTATTCCTTTTTAACTGTTCCTTAAATTTTTGGTTTTCAAAATCTATGTAGCTCAAAGATAATAACTAACAAGGGAGGTCTTTCACAGGGCACCCACCGATTGTCCTGAAACTTGAATATGGGAATGAGGGGAGAAAAATAAGAGTTACATGTTTTTTTATATTTTTATTTTCTTTCGGAAAAATCCTCATAAAAGACGGTTAAAATATGCTTAGACCATGTATTCGTGGTTATATGATCTTAATTACGCGGTAACACTGAACATTTTTTTTCGCAAATCTGGTTAATTTGTTTGTATGTGCTAAGATTGTTTTTTTTGTGTACAATTTCAAATTTTAGCTAATATCAATTTTAAACTCGCAGCTAAATAATTTTTATATAATATTTTGTTAAGGATGGATATTCGCCCTTTTTGCTTTCCACACTTTAAAGTCTTATAACTCAAGAACGGTAAAATGTTTTGCCAATATAATAAGTGTGGTTTGTTCCTCGTAATGTTCTTTTAACACATTGTTACCCAAAGTAAAATTTTTGTATGTTTTTGTGTTGTATTTAATCAAAATTGTGCGTTAGTTCACTCCCAATTTAAACAAAAATATACGAATTATTGCACTTTCAAAGTCATTTTTTTAGCCTTAAAAGTCAAAATTTCACCAAAATTTCTGCGTAGGATTGTAGGGCGGGCTATGCTAATAAAATGCATTTATGCAAAAAAAACGTGTTTGCGAAAATGTGGTCTATTCGTCCTTATTCGCATGAACTGTTCAATTGTATTTTGTAGTTTATTTTCAATTATGGTAGCCAGACGTACTTTTTTCAGCAGTACGCGTACTTTTTTTTAGTCAATGTACTGTTTTCTGCATAACCCCTAAAAAAGTACGCTAAAGTACTTTTTTTTGCCTTTTGTACTTTTATTTGTACTTTTTCTTTTTCCCCTGTTTTGTATCTTTAGTAACATTTATTTTTTCAGTGCAGACAAATTCACACAGATAGAGGAGCCCTGTTAAAATGTCTTTACAACCTGAACACATTTGTGGCGACTAACAGAAGTATTTTTTCGTGTTTTTTATATGAGAAGCAAAAAATCGTCAGTCGGGACGACTTTTCTTCTTTATATTAATCAATCGTTATTAATTGTCAATCGTTGTTAATTGTTAAAGAATGATAAATATTTGTAAAATTTTCGATTTATTTAAAAAGAAATAATATAATTATTTAATAATTATATAAACGAACCAAACCGAAATGTTCAACAACAAGTGATATTTAGTATTAAACATATTAATATAAACTTGTTCAAATTAACTTTGTTTTAAACACAATTAAAAACCTGACTAATTTTAAGTTAACATTTACGATCTCATTTTTATATTCTTTACTGAAGTATATGTTATTTTATGTTATGTTATTTAATGAATTTAAGGACGTTTTCAATAAAAATACAAATGTACTTTTTTTTATCAATTTTCTTTGATGTACTTTTTTTTGCCAATTCAATATCTGGCTACCCTATTTTCAATTGTTAAAAAATTAATTGACAAAATCGGTAAAAACAATAGATTGTTTTCGTTTATTTCAATACTCAATATAATATAAAAAGTTTTTGTTTTAAATAGAAAATTTTAACTGAATATTTTAACTATTACCGAAAGTCCGTTTTTTTGTTTATTTTGTTTATTGAATAACAGACTGAAAGTTAAAAATATATTTCTTTGTTAATTTAACTGTATAATAAATTGAAACAACTTTACCGATTAACTTTTTAATAACTGTTGAACTTTTATGGACAAGTTATTGGCAGTGTTCGTCGTAACTTGGTTTTACTGTAACTTTTTTTTTTATCTGAAAATAACTTTAAACCATACATGAGACTAATTGATTGAATGGACTAATTAATTGTTGATTTCATTACAATTTTATTGATATCGCATTTTTTTAATTAATGGTAATGAATTTCATTGATTAAAGATAATGATTTTAAATTACATTACCATTAGAAATGAATCAATTTAAAGGAAGCAAATTACAATTGACAGAATAGAAATATGCTAGGTCTGGGAAAGATTCCGATAGATTAATTTTTTTTATGAAAAACAACAATGTGTCTGAATTATTTGTTTACCCAAATACGTATGTGAAAAAACCAATTTAATCACTCCGATTATAGAATCGAACATTGGTCCAAAATAGAACGATATGGAATGAAACGAGGAACGAGTGGAATCGGAACATTTAACACATTTGTGTTGTTGGCAGTGAACGCTTTAAGATTTGCAAAAATTTTCTCCGTTTTGCGATATCTTGCTTAGTTTTCGAGATACGAGCCGTTTAACAAAATGGTCAGTATCTCCGAAACTAAGCGAGATAGAGCAAAACGGACAACATTTTTGCTACACAGGAGAATGAATATACCCTTATAATATAAATAGGCTAAAGAGATCCCAAGTGATAAAATTTTATAAAACAACAGGTTATTTAATTTTTTTTTTTACTTATTTACGTGATAATACAAACATAAACATAACGCACACCTAGTTCAAAAGTGACGCAACTCAAAATTTTTCATTTTTCAGAAATCGAAAAAAAATATTTGCAACTTTATAAAAATTGAAACATAAAGACATAACTGTTTTTAGCAAATAAACCCGAAAAATTAAAATTTTGAGTTAAGTCACTTTTGAACTAGATGTGCGATATGTTATCGGATAATAGAAAGTTAGTTCCTCGTTCCATTTCGTTTCCCGTATTCAGTATTACAATTTACTAGTCTCCGACCGAACAGTTCGGTCAGAAAATGCATTTGGTCTATATTCGGTATTTTAAAGCATTATGGACGAATTTGGCGGATGGAAAAATGTTTATTGGGCTGATTAGATGCTATTTTGAGTGTCAAATTTGAAGAAAAGTCTGTAGTTAAGCAATGAATTCACTGTTCGGCCTCAGAAAGTTCGGCCAAATTGAACAAAGTTCGGCGGCCGAACTTTTAATTTTATAGCTAAACTTCGGATTTTCTCTTAAATTTTATACACAAAATCGAATTAAATCGCCTCAACAAACATGTTTCCAATACCAAAATTTGTCATCATTGCCTCTAGATATCAAAAAACCGACTAAATATAGTTTTTTGGCCGAACTGTTCGGTCGGACTCTACAATTTACACTCCATTTTTTTTTTTTTTTTGTAAACAAAAGCTTTGCTCAATTGTAATTAGTTTTTTAGGCATTAATGTGATTTCATTAGCATTACTAGGACAAATTCTATTGCTTAAAAATTTCATTACAATTAAATTTTAATGAAATTTTTTTGGCATTAGCATTAGTCAACTAATGCTAATACAATTAAAATGCTAATGAAAACCCCAAAGTAGGCTTTAAACAAAAATAAAACATGTTAACTTACCTTTTCTATTCACTTATTCGCTTATATTTAGAAACAGAGGGAAAAAATTGCGATTGGACAACACAACACACATTTTCTTTACTTAACTTTTGTTACGAACTACAGAACAAAAGAAAACAAGCGACCGGCACATGGATTTTTTTTTTATTTCATTTCAATGCAATATTCTAAAGAGCCTTTTTCATATATTATTTTTTAACAATTTAAGGAATTTTTTATAAAAAACTATTTCGCTACAATTAAATTACACTTTTATACCAAAATATTTAAATTTTTATTATTTTTTACCACAAATAATTGCATTTTATTGAAAACACTAGTAACCGTACACCCGCACTGTACAAAATCTTCGCGTAAACTAAATTATTGAATGTAAAGAAGAAGAGAAATACTAATGAAGTAACAAAGAAGTGTGTTGTTTTTGTTGTTATTAAAGATTTGCCATTGGAATGCATATTTACCGTTGTAAATTTTAAAATGCTTAAGAGTATGCAAAACTAATTTAAACAAATATTAATAATAGTGATGCCATCGTATACAAAGAACCCGAGTAAAAACGTTCATTTACAAACAAATCTTATTTAATATACTAAATATGATATAAAAACATACAGTGAGTGGCAATACAATGGAAACTTTTAAATAATTCCAGTTTCCTGCACTTTGCTCTTAAATTATTTTTTTTTTCCAAAACGATAATTGAATAGTTTTTTTTTGTTAATTACTCTTTGTTATGTTTTCTCTTAAAATAAAATGATATTAAATCTCTTGAAACAATATGTAATGAGAATATTGCAAAAATGAAAAATAGATAATTTTTATGGTGTTGGCAAAACATTGGAAACTTCTAAGGCGAGTTACAAAAGATGATGAAAAGTAAGAAAAATAAAAGAGAATATTAAAAGAAATATTCCAAAAAATTACCGTTACATATTTATTTATAATTTTAGGTAATTTCAGGTTCAAAAGCATATAAAAAAACACATTATTTTAGTTTTATAACATTTGTAAATAAATTGATTTGAAAATGGCTAGAGTTAAATTTTGTGAACAGCTAAAACTTAAAATAATTAGTGATTTTAATGCTGGACTTAAACAAAAAGAAATATGTGAAAAATACTCAATGAATAAGTCAATAATTTCAAAAATCATTAAGAAATATCGTGAAAAAGGTACGGTGAAAACGCAGCATTTAGGAGGCAGGCCTCGAAAAACTACTCAAAGACAAGACAAGTTAATAGCAAGAGAGTTTAAAAAGTGCCCAAAAATGCTTCCCCGAGAGGTCATCAACAATTTAAAATTGGAAATAAGTCAACGAACTGTTGCACGGCGTGCTGAAGAGGCTGGTCTTGGTTGCTACCGACCTGTCAAAAAACCACTGATATCAGAAAAAAATAGAATTGCTCGTATTAAATTTGCCAAAGAGCATATAAATTGGTCTAGACAGAAGTGGAATACTGTACTTTTTTCCGATGAGTCCAAATACAACTTAAGAGGTCATGACGGAAGAACTTATGTAAGACGACCGAAAGGAAAAAGATTGGACCCCAAATATACAACCAAAACTGTTAAGTTTGGCGGTGGCAATATTTTGGTATGGGGATGCTTTTCGGGTCAAGGAATAGGACCAATTCATGTCATTACCGAAACTCTAACTGGAGCTGGATACAAAACTATTTTAAACGATGTAATGTATCCATATGCGGAAGAAAACATGCCACTAGTCTGGAAATTTCAACACGACAACGATCCAAAACACACCTCCAAAGTTGTAAACGAGTGGTTACAATCAAACGGAGTTAGTGTTGTGAAATGGCCAGCCCAATCACCAGATCTCAACCCAATAGAGAATCTATGGGAAATTGTAGATCGAAAAATAAGATCGAAAAACTATTCTAAAAAGGCTGACCTTACAGATGCAGTAACTTCGGAGTGGCAAAAAATTCCAGCCGAAACTATTGATACTTTAATTGGTTCCATGCCTCGACGTTGTGAAGCAGTTATTAAAAATAATGGATACCCTACAAAATATTGAACAGGCAGAGTGACAACATATATTTAAGTTAAGAATCGTAAAATTTTCCAATGTTTTGCCAAATCCATAAAAAATAATACTTTTGAATTATTGTTATTTTTGGTAAAGTTTTACTATTAATGTTAATATTTTTCCTTATTTTAATCAAAATATGTACTAGTCATAAAAGTAATGAAAAAAAATTATAGAATTATCTTTTGTTTTAAACTTTTTGAAATTTAAATGTGAAATAAATATTTTTTTAAAAAGTTTCCATTGTATTGTCACTCACTGTATATCGGTCATTCCAGACAAAATCGACAAAAATCTGGCCTTGGGTTATCCGATTTCAATTAAATTTTGCATTCAGAAATATTATGGATTGTCGTTTTTAGTTTTTCAAATTTTGAAAAATTCACGATTTTATGAGCGATTTAGTTTTTAGTAAAATGGGATATATGCAAACAGTGTGTAAGTCTGTGTATCGGATCATCACCATTTAAATTGCAAATGTTTTTTTAAATTCGAAATTTTTTTCAATCTCTAATTTTGGACACATTTTTTACCTTTGGGACAGTTCATATAAAAAAAGTTAGAATTATAATATAATTATAAAGAGTAATACATCCAACCCTTCCAGGTTGCGGACAAAGTGTCGCCGGAGTGGATCTTTGATAGATATTTTGATGTGTTATTGTTTGACAGAGACATGTGGACCAATCAATCCTGGGAACCGGAAGATGGTTCTCAGGTGTGGTTCACTGATGGCTCTAAGCAGTCGAATGGGAACACGGGTGCGGGCGTCTTCGGACCATACTTCCAGCGTGCCTTACCTATGGGTAAATATCCGTCCATTTTTTAGGCGGAGATTTGGGCCATTTGTGTCTGTGCATTGGAATGCCTGCGAAGGGGAACTCGCAGATCTCGCATCTACATTCTTTCTGACAGTCAGGCTGCACTGAGGGCCTTAATGGCCTATAAGGTGTCGTCCGGGTTGGTCATGGAATGCATTCAGACTCTCAATAGGCTCGGTAGAGGCAACTCTCTAACCTTGGGGTGGATTCCTGGTCATGAGGGGCATGAGGGCAACGAGAGGGCAGATTGTCTTGCCAACCGCGGGGCCCGAAAGCCCTTTATTGGTCCTGAACCATTCTGTGGAATACCTGCGGGGTATGTTAGGAAAAGGCTCAGGGCATGGAGAGAGTCTGAATTCTCTAGTTACTGGGAAAACTCTCCTGGTCAGCGCCAGGCTAAAAGATTGATCTCTTTTTCCAGTAGGGGGTCGAGGCGACTCTTGTCGCTTGAAAGGGGGGGTTTGAGGACCCTGGCGTCGTACTTAACTGGACACTGTAATCTCAGATACCATCTGCACAAGAAGGGTCAATCGGACACGGATTTGTGTAGGTTTTGCGAGATGGTGTCTGAGACCTCGGAGCATGTTCTCTGCGAATGTCCCAGGCTTTGTGATAGGAGACTTAGGTTTCTAGGTGATCGCTTCATTTCGCCTTCCGACATCACGAACATTTTGCCTAATAGGATAATTGGCTTTATAGGTAGCTTGAATCTGTAGGTAATCTTAGGCAGCACAAAAGACCTACATTGGTCGCGGTGCATAGTGCCTTCTGATCTAATCTAATCTAATCTAACCCTTCCAGTTTAGATTACTAGACTCATTATTTTTGCTGCAATGTTTAACTACAAAAAACGATTTAATGCTTTTAACAAAATGGTGTGAATTCTACATAAGGCACTAAATACGAATTTTGAAATCCTATTGCTAGTTCTGATAACTTCATTTCAATTAAAAAACTCAAAAACTTCTAATATATTAAAAAATTAAAACATTTTATTTATTATCTATAACAAATTGATTAAGAAGTTCTACAATATAAAAAGCGAGGATAAAATTTTAGGCGGGACCAATATACGAAAAGCGGGATGGTTGGTCTGGCTAAGTATAACACATAATTTGATAAAATTGGAAGAGGACAAAATTCGAACAAAACTATATCAAATCACTTCGAATTCTATCTAAATTAATCTAATATGATACAATTAGATGTAATTTGATACAATTTAATTGCGCAATTTTTCGAATAATATATTAAATTATATAAAACAATATAAGGCTCCATACTATTATCGGGAATGTACTAATAAAATTCTAAATTTTCTATGTCCAGAAAAACAGGATATTTTATTTGGAATTCACGTGAGTTCAAATCAAAACCAGCTGTTAGCAGGCAAACCGCTAAAATACAGTTATCGATTCAAAGCAATTCAACTGACTATCGTTATCCCTAAAATACCGTTACCGAAATAATTGAAATACTTTATCCGTAAAATACCGTTACTGTTATAACTGAATACGGGTTTTCTTAAAATGCCATTTCCAAAATAACTAAAACACCGTTATCTCTAAAATACCGTTACCGAAATAAATGAAACAATGTTATTTTTTATTAAATACCGTTACCGAAATAATTTAAAATAGCATTAAAATACCAATAACTTTATTTTTTATTAGTTTAAGTCGCATTGTTAACTTTACTTACGCGTTTTATACCGTTACACGATAAATAATAAAAATAATTTATGTCAAACTGTTTGTCTTTAGTTCCAAATTTTTCTTTTGGGGCGCATGTGATTTGAAAAGATCAGAAAAAACTAATCGCTGTAAAAATATCTATGTTTTCTCAAAAGCCAGCCAAAATAAAGCCCTTCAAACTATTAATATCCCCATCTCTGCTTTATAGTGACAGAACATGGCAACCCCAAGTCACAATTATAAAAATAAACAAATGATTAAACTAAAAGAAAATCACATTCACAATAACAACTACAGTGCGCAGTTGCTGGTTAATGCAACGCAATCATTTATTTGTGAAATTGCTTAAAAATATTTTAAATAAAAGCAAAACAAGTGTTAACTAAAATTCCAGTATGTTATTAACATTAAGAAAAGTAACACAACGCTTGTATCCCAAACATATTCAGTGAGTATTTTTAAAATTATTAGAATTTAAAACAAATCGAATTCAAAAAGATTAAACAAATAGATTTTTAATAGGATTACATAAGATTTGTTCTACTTTCGATTAAAGAACACATTTTTTTTTTATTTTTATAGACTCTGTAAAATGTCTCAAATTGGAGAATTGGGTAGTGGTGCCGGTAAAGGTGGTGGTGGCGGTGGTTCCATCCGTGAGGCCGGTGGAAGTTTTGGTAAAATGGAGGCAGCACGTGAAGAAGAATTCTTTTATAAACAGCAAAAAGAACAGTTAAAGAATTTAAAGGCCAAAACAGATACTACAGCTGCAACAACAGATGCAGTTGTTAAGAAATGAAGATGGGGAGAAGAGTAAAGAAATTCAAATTAGAATCTTAACGCCATAATTAACCCATCGACTGTTATTTTAATTTAAGTTACAAATGTTTTAATTAAATCATTAAACGAATTATTTAAAAATGTTTTTTTGGAAGATGACAAAGCCAATTGTGACAATTTTTTGCTTTTGTTTTTTCTTTGATATTTTAAATTTTGAATCTCGCTCCTAGACGAGGACAAGAAATTCTCATTGAGTTTGTGATTTAACATAACAAATATCTCTAGAAATTCTAATAACAAAGTCCCCTGAAGATTTCCTTAGGCAGGAATGAAATCCGGATAGGGACACGCCTACATCAGATTGCTTTTCACAATTTGTTAAATAAGTTTTGGGACTTTAGCACATTTAATTACTATAAATGCAATTAATGTTTATCCCGATGAAAATAAATTTAAATGTTTTAATTTTTTTTATTAAAAATACAAAAATTTTGTTTTCGGATTTTCTATATTTTTATATATTTAGTTAGAATATTGTTCTACCTCAAGACCAAAAATCTAATATGATATTGTCATATCAGATTTTATTTGTTGCTTTTCAAAAAGTTTGATCATTTTGATGATAGACAATACAATTGTTTCATTGGCATCACCCAAATCTTCTGTTGTCTGCAGTAGAAAAAGATAACAAACAAAATTTACTCTATGAGAATCTTTTTGTCTGCCTTAGGCCGAGTTTTTAGGATGTCAGTTAAACTTGGATTATTTAAACCGCTGACGAATTGTGTCCGTCATTTCCAAGTTTATTAACAAAAATATGTCGGAATCACTTCATCTTGTTTAAAATGTTGGTATTTATAGTAATAACAAAAAATACACCACATTTCAGAAGCAGCATTCATTTAAAAATTCCGTAATCTAAGTTTAAAGATAATCTACATAAGTTTAAAGATAATCTACATCTAAAAAACTCGGCCTTAGTGTATAAACTGCCTGATATGGTAACCCTAATTATAAAATCAAACTATTTGAAAAACAACAATTTTACATATCGATAAACTTTGTATTGAACTTTGTTGTATTACGATTTGTAAAAACAACATATATCCCAACAAACGGTGTCGGGAGTGGTACTGAAGATTTGTTTGATGCCAATGAAACAATTGTATTGTCTATCATGAATATGATCAAACTTTTTGAGGTAGAACAATATTCTAACTTAATATATAGAAATAATAAAAATTTAGTAATTGTTCTTTTTTAATAACCCGATCAAAAAAAGTTTAATCTCAAATACGAAATCAGATCTAATTTAACATAGATCGATATATAAATGTCCATCCAAATTCCCTCAAATTTGTTACTAAATTAATTTAGATTAAAATTTATCTCAAAATAAGGGATGTCCGATAATATCTAATTTAAGATCCTGACAGATCCCAAAATGTTTTAATTTGGATACAATTGTATCTAATTGGATTCAAAAAGATAAGCAAATCTTGGTGTATCCAATAGGATATTTTGATATTTTAATTCCATGACATGTATAATTTTTAATAAAATTTTAAGAAAGATAATCTGACATCAAGCGCATATATAATTATGTATGGGGTTATATATAACATTATACAATTATATTTGATACGTATAGAAAATATTAATGACGTTGGACCAAATATAGTCGTATCTCAAACTAAATTGACAATCTTGTGTTATATACCCAGGTAAAAAAGTTTTTACATATTTTACAACCTAGTAAAAACAGTTATATAGAAAATTATATAATTTTACATGTACAAATATGATTATATATAAGCAAGTGTGGTACTATATTTGTGTGGCTATAATTATGTATAACTTTCGGTTTTTAACAATTTCAAATATACAAATAGTTTTAAAGAAAATCATATAAAATTTTATATAGCTCAATATTAAAATTATTTTCTAAGTTCATTTATATATAAGCTCCATGTATATAAAACTTCTCGAAGTTCATTTATATCTTATTAAAAAGAAAAATTCTAAATTCATTTATATATAATGAAGTGGAGCACCATGTAAAAAAGAGTCCCATGTAAAACAAATTGTTATATACATATATTTTAGTATGATTACAAGGACTTAATTTTTTTTTAATTTTGAACTGAATTTAGTTATTATGTTACTATAGAGAATTTATACGGAGACAAATGTCGTAACGTATTAGCGAATAAAAACGAAATGAGAATGGCAAATCTATGTATATTAAATGAATTTCATATCAAAACCGATATGCTTTGAACCCGACCCTCTCAGATTTTGATTAAATTTAGCATACAGCTACATTTTACCTATACAAACACAACCTCATTTTTATAAAAAATGTGGGCGTGGCAAGGTATCGAAATTTTTGAAAAATGACGATAATATGTACTTTCAAGCTGTGATTACTACGGAATGGCAGAACCGATTTCAAAGATTTTGGCACCATTAGAAAGGTATTTAAATCAGCTGGCAAAAATAAAACTTTAAGTGTTTTTTTCAAAAAAAAATTTTTTATAAAGGTCTATTCAATATATCGAGGGCTTATATTCAATACCGTCTATCTACAAATACACAATTTTTCAGGAGAGCCAAAAAACTGTTTTATTCGCAAATAAGCAACAATTTCGATGAACTCATCTTCTACAATATTAACAGAATGTGTCTAATAAACGTTCTAACTAAAAAGTTTCTTGAAATTCGCGTTATTTTAGCTTCTATGATAGAAAGACGGTATTGCCTCAAATATGAAATCATTGTGTTGGAAAATAATATGTAGATAGACGGTATTGCCTTATTTTAAAATACAGTTTGTATTACGGTTTTTGTATGGGGACCCCGAAACAGGTGGGAGATAGGGGGTCGATATGTTCACAAGAAATGTTGGGGATAGAAAAATAGTAGGACCTGTTCTAACATTTGAACCCTTCAGGGAGCTAGGGGTTGTTTTTGACTAGTTTTTGTTTGTTTTTGGCATGGGTGTCTCAAAAAGGGTGTCAGATAGAGGGTAGGTGTGTTCAGAAGAATTGTTTAACCAGTTTTAAATTCAAAGACAATGTTTTTTATATTTTTTTGTTATAATTTTTACTGCGCGTGGCTAAGATTATCATAGAAGTAGTGATACTCCTCTGGAATTACCGCCTTTAACTCCTGTAAATGTTTCCATTTGTTTTGCTGAATTGGTAGTCGACCGGTATACAATTGTTTTGGTTCTATGTGACCTTTATATTGCTTTATTCTAATAGGTAGTTCCGTGTAATTATGATCAAAATTCACATTAAACTTAATGGTACCACTTGGGGAATATAAGAGAGATCTTAGTTGGGATACTGTCGGATCATTTTTTGCTCGACCAGGTCTAATACTGGAAAATCGAAAAAGGTTCGTATCCTTATAGTTCTTAAAAAAAATCATACTTTAAATGTAATGCATCAAATGGCATTTTAATAATTTTGTTCTTGATTTTGACTGTTTTGCGGGCATCTTTGGTTACCCTGACGTAGTCGTATGGCAAATATATGGTTTGATTTTTCAACTTAGCCTCTATCTTTGCATGGGCACTGTCACACTCCATCTGGGTGTGTCCTTTCTGCAAGTATTTTTGTTCTATGATCATTCAATGTAAAAAAAAAATAATAATAATCTCAAAAGAATTTATAAAATGAATTTTTCACTACGAACAAAAAATTGCTTTTAATTTTTTCGAATAAATTCTGAAATATGGTAAAAATGTCAGAAAAGCAATAGGTAACTTATGCTTGATTTACACGGTGATTTTTGCAACGTCTGTTTTTCATGTCTTTTTTAGTTTGATGGCGAGCGGGGTAGAAAAAAATCATTTTCATGTAAATGCAAATGATTTTTGGAAGCAACTGCTAAAGCAAATTAAGAAAAACAGGCGTTGTAAAAATCACCGTGTGAATTGGGCATTCGATTTTAAATCGAGGTGAAGTGGTCAATTTCAAATCAGTATCAAATTAGTACATTCTTGCTTGTGTTTTTGAGTTTTTGCGTTTGAATTCATTTATTTGCATACTCATTTGTAGCTAGAAAATAACATAAAGGGCACACCACCGCATACACAGCGTATTATGGTAGGTATTGATCGTTCGACAAGAGAAGTATGTATCCGAAAAACGAACAGTGAATAAATAGATATCAAACAGAGAAATAGCCTGAAATTAAATAAAACGACAAAATTCTATGATGTAGATAGACGGTATTGCCGTCATAAAATTCATAAATAAGTATCTTTGTAGATAGACAAATGATAAAATACAGGATATATAGTACTAAAAATAGTTTTTTTCCACTGAAATTTTTACAGTACATGCAGATGGGGTCAGAGATGAGTTTGGCATAAAAAAAAAAAATTTCGTGAAAATGTAGATAGACGGTATTGAATATAAGCCCTCGATATATAACATATCTAAAAACTAAAATGGCGTTTTTTTTTCTCTTTTTTTTTAATTTATTTAAGTAAATGCATCTCTTGTTAACTTCCTTATATTTTGATATCATTGTGTGACAAAAAAGAATAAAGCATCTATACTTTGAAAGTTACACAGATTTTTTGTAATTCTAATAGATTAGAACAAGAATCGTATTATCAAATTTTTCAGACACCCCAAAAAGAAAATTTCATTGTAATAGAAAATTTGTACAGTGTATGTTTTCGAAAGCTGGCTTATATACCTTTCTAATAGCACCAAGATCTTTGAAATCGGTTGAACAATTCCGTAGTAATCGCTGCTTATTACTACCTATTACCGTCATTTTTCAAATATTACGATACCTTGCCACGCCCACAATTTATCGAAAATGCAATTTTAAAAAATGAGGTTGTGTTTGTATAGGTAAAATGTAGCTGTATGCAAAATTTCATCAAAATCTGAGATGGTCGGGTTCAAAATGTGCCTTTTTAATCTTCGATGACAGGCAATGCCGCTAAAATACCGTTATCGATTCAAAATCCTTTCAAATGACTATCGTTATCCCTAAAATACCGTTACCGAAATAATTGAAACACCTCTATCAGTAAAATACCGTTAGATATATAATTAAAATATCAATACCCTTGAAATACCGTTACCGAAATAACTAAAATACCGTTATCGATATAATACCGTTACCGAAATAATTGAAATAACTTTGTCCTAAAGATACTGTTACCGAAATAATCTAACAAGATCTGAAAAATAAATTGCTGTACATATGTATATATATATTTTCCCAAAGTTCGATCATAAACCCAGTCGTTAAAATTCGGACATAATGGGGCTAAAAATATCGGTGTGCATTAACATTACCTGAAAAACTAAAATAACGTTACCCTTAAAAAACCGTTACCGAAATAACTGAAAATTCGTTATCCTTAAAATACCGCTAAAAAACCGTTACCGAAATAAATAAAATACAGTTAAATACCGTGACCGAAATAAAAGAAAATAGTTACCCTTACCGTTACCCGCATTCGAATCTTTTACCATCAAAATAATGAACGGCGAGTATAATGCTAACATAGCACTAAGCATTTAAGTGATGAAGTTAAGGAAAAAGGCCGCATTCGGTGAAAAAAATTTGTTGTTTCATTAAGAAAATGCAGGGACCTAATTACAGCATTCGTGGTCGTAATTTTTCGATCGAAATTATTCCATTTCCGAAAATAAAAAATCGGTCCTTGATTAGAAATAAATTTAAAACTTTGTATTTTCATTATTAGTATTTTTGTAGTTACTCATTATAAAACAGTTTTCGAACGATTTCACTCGATTACGAATGCCGTAATTCGGCCCAGGTAAAGATATCTTCTTTGGAAGACGCTCTAGCAGATTAATGCATAAAACAAATTTCTAGCTGCCGTTTAAGAGGTTAATTTTTAAGTCAAAAAATAGCATTTTTAGCAGATTTTATCTTAAAATCCACTATTGCGATGGCCAAAATCAATGATTTAAGGTTCGAATGACTTCATCACGCACCTTATTCGCCACATTTAACACCCTCGGATTATATCTATTGGCAAACTTGAAAAAATGGCTCGGTGGTAAAAGATTTGCCAACAATGGGCAGGTGGAGTCTACGGTTGATGCCTATTTAAAAGGGGCTAGTCAGTTCTTACTATAAACAGGGTATAGAAATTATTGAATATCGCTGGGAAAAGTGTATCGAGCTAGAGGGAGATTATGTTGAGAAATAAAGCAAATTGTTCACAAATTTGTTGTGTTTTCTTTATTAGGTCGGCTAATTTTGGGACTATCATCGTATATGATTCTTTAAATCATTTGAAAATTCAAATTTGTGGTGAGCACTGACTTTTTGGAGCGACTGTATGTCTTATCATAAACAAAATAGACTCTTTGATAAAAGTTTCGTCGTTTTAGCAGCTGTAAGAGAGCAAATATTATTGAGAATTTAATAAAATATAAAACGAGAACAGCAAAAAACCGGTCTCAACCGCACAGATATTGTACTTGGAATGAAAACAAAATATTGCCATACCTGCAGTTGGAATCTAGCACTCGAAGAGTAAACACAGAATACTTAAGTTGTAAAAAGCGAAAATAAATTAGCTATTAATTTGAGATCATGGCTAAAAACTTAGCAAATCCTTTAAAAGTAGCCCTAAGAACTCACATGAAGAATGATGTGTTAAAGTCTATAACACCCGAATCCAGAGCAAAACAATCAAAGGCCATAACCGAAAAGGTATATTATATAATGAAACTTCTCAAATTTAGGCCAGCAAAAACCACACTATGAATTAAATGTTTGAATATTTTTCTATTTTTAGGTCTTACAAACTGAAGCATTTCGTTCTGCACAACGTATTAGTATTTATTTGAGTACTGCGTCCGAGGTGGATACGGACGAGTTGTTAAGTGAATGTTTTCGTTTAGAAAAACATGTCTTCGTTCCAACTTATGAGGGCAATAGTATGGAAATGGTGCGTTTAAAAGATCTAAATGATTATGAGACATTGCCTTTGACAAAGTGGAATATAAAACAACCTAATGCCAAAGAGGGCAGAGAGAATGCCTTAACAAATGGTAAGAATTTGAAATTAACATTTTTGAAGAGGTTATCAATCGGAAGAGAATTATCTGAAAATTTTATTAACGGGGTCAGTACACAGAGAGAATTATCAGACAAGTCAGTCAGTGCAACTTTGTATTAAATTACTTAAAATAAAACTGATATTTGCATATATGACCAATTTCATAAATTTTCGACACCTGCTGAAACTGACTTTAGATGCCTCTTATTTCTCGTTTGACAGAGTTAGGTAGACTAAACTTAAGCACTAGGACATGCAAAGTTTCATGTTGAAAAGTCTTCAACTAACGAATTGATGGCCATTCAAAAGTCGAAAAATAAAAAACTTACTTGAAACTTACTTGGGTCTTTTCCTAACAATCATCATGACGCTACTAAGCTTTGAAGACCAAAAACGTTATATTTATACAAAAAAAAAATAGTTTTTACTCTGGCTGAAGTAATATTTTTTGTAGTATTATTAGCTTTTTGTTTTTATATAAATGGAGATTATTTTAATGTTATTTTTAATTTATAAAGAGCTTTCAACCTCCGTATTTTTACAAAAATAAACCAAATCATACATATTAGCTAGGTTCAGGCACGTAGCTAGGAATTTGTTTCGGGGGGGGGGGGTCTTTTCGATTTTTTATTTTGATTATATATATATTTTTTTTGCACACTAGAGTAACAGCTTTTTTTTTTTTTTGTTTGCTAAATTTTTGCTACATTTTTACCTACACGTGATGGACAATTATGTATTAATAATAGAAATCGCATAAAGTGCATTTCCTTAAAATGCATTTTTTCATTTTTTACTTATTGTGTTCATTATTTTGCGAATTTTGATGTCTATATCGTGAAACAACCCAGGTAGAAATTTGGGATGGTACAAAAAACGAAGAGTTTTCAAAACGTTTGTTTTTGATGGTACTAAAATAAAAGCGTTTCCAAAGCGATAATTGCAAATAATACAAAAAAAAAAGCATTTAAAAAACATTATTTTGGATTGCTATTCGAACGTTCGGACAAAGTATTTTAGGAATACTTTTTATACAAAACTTACAAATATTTGTGAAATAAAAACACTGTAAAAACATTGGTTCAAAGCGTTTTTCCAACGTTTGTAAAAAGTACTTTAGAAGTTCTTATCGTACAAAATTTACAACGGTTTATAAAATAAAACCAATGTAAAACCATTGCGTTAAAGCGTTTTTCTAACATTTGCCAATAGTACTTTAGAAATACTTTTTTTTTTTACAAAATATTTTACTGATTAAAAAACAACACTGTCATAAGGGGTCTATCTATATGCGAACTCGGTTTCTTATGCAATTTTTTTATATGCTTTTCTCTTCATGAACCGAGTTCAATAAATCACTCAATATGGCCAGCCCATAATGTAGCGACTCTATAAAGTGTATAGTCCTTGTATATCTTTTATAAAGCACTATATTTTGAGGACAGATAAAGCAATATTTTAGAGGACTTTTTCAAAACTTAATAAAACGCTAGTTAAACTATTTAAAATTACAATGTTTTGTTACTTTATTTATATTATTTTAATCATATTTTACATGTTCATTATTTGTGGTATTTATGAACAATTCATAAAGATCTTTATAATTTGTCTTTCGAGCGTTTTGACAATGTTCAAAATTACAACCCTCAAAGCGGTTATCATTTGGGTCGTTTTCATAACGCTTAATAACTGTAAGCCAAAATGTTCTGCAAATACTTATTTAACGATTGAAAAAGCATTTCAAAAATTTTGTTTTGCAATGTTTTGAGAACGTTATAAAATACCATCCTCAGACCGTAAATTTGGGTTATCATTTTGCACATTCTCAAAACGCTTTAAATTTGTAATTTGGTATGTTCTGAAAACGCTTGTACCATCATGAAAAATGCTTTTAAAATGTTTTAAAGATTGTATTTTTCTACCTGGGAACGCTTTAATCTGTATGATCACAATCCGCGAAACACGTCAAATTTGAAAACGTTTGTGTACTTTAAGTTGGATATGCATCGTTATTGTCTAATTACGTTAAATTTTTAGCTAAATATTAATTTTTAGTTTAATTAAATAAAAAAGGATAATGCGGAAAACTTTTTGAAAACCGCGAAAAATAAAATTACTTTATATTTTTATGTGCTAGTATACGTCTAGGGTAGCTAAAACTTGGTAAATGTAAAAAAAGTAAAATAGTTTCGACTTTTAATAACCCGATTAAAATTAATGCTTTATATAATCATACGAAATATAATATGAGTCTTAATACAGTTTTATCCGAGAAATGGGCATAATAATTAAATAACATCCGAATAATGACGCGATACAATTTAATACGATTTGATATAGCGGTATAAATTTATATCTATCCAGTTTTTGATTTTAAAACGTCATGAAATTCGAAATATCTATTAATCCTTTTAGACTTTAGCCGCTTGCAAAAGGTTTACAACTTTATAATTTGTAACAAATTCCATAGCATTTGGAAATTTTATTTATAATAAAATTGTGTTTTTTAAAATATGATATAATATCAAAATATATATTATTTTGCAATGTCTAGGTATATAAATATATCGTAATAATTAATCGGATTAGTTTTAGCGTATTCTAAATGCAATATACAATTATACGCAACTATATATGACATCATATTAAATTTTTTATAGGAAATTAATTTTATATATGAATTTATATAATTATGTCCGGTTAAATCCACTAATGTATTATTTTATGCAAAAGCTTTAACTCGGGAAATTAAAGATTTATAACCGTGCAAAAAACAAATTAAAAGCAAATATCCTATATAATTTGCCTGACACTTACAAGGAAGCTTTTCCGATGGGTTCCCTTTGAAATTAATGAAATTCGGAAAGGTGATAAAGCAGCAAAAATACATATATGAAAAACGTATCTATTTTTAAAATTTGTGGTGAAATTTAACACATCTTTGTATGAAAATATGTTTAAAGTTTAGGAAATTTTGACTTATTTAAAAACAGCGTTAAAATGCTCGAGAAAACACACATTTTGAAAACCATTTTGACACTATGTCGTGGACCAGGGTTGCCACTTATTTGAATTATTTTAACAAATTATTCACTATTTTTCCCCTTTTTCATATATCCGACTTCATGTCTTGTTTTAAAAAAAATCGCAAATTTTACAAACAAGCGTGATTGTAGTCTGAAAGAAATAATAATAAAGAAGAAATATACAATTGGAAAATTTAAAAATATACCACTGTCTTATTAAAACTAAATTATGTATTTCGAATTCACTTTGATTTATATTTTGGACAATTTCAAACGCTTTTCAAATTGTCTTTAATCAATTTTTTAAATAAAAACCCTTTAAAATGTCTAAAAAAAAAAACTACATCGTTATAACACAAAGACTGTTTTAGCTGCTTGATTTTAAAATGTCGCATTTCAAGGAGCGCCGATAGAAATTTGTTTACATTTAGTCTAAAAAAAAATTGAGAAAACTTGAGTCACATTGGACCACGTTAACACATTACGCATATCGATCAAAGTTTGAGGCTTAAATTTGTTTCAAAAAATTAAAAAAAAATATGAGATATCGTAATATATATCGTAAAAAAAATACTGAAAACTATGTCACCAGATGCGTGCGTAGCAAACCAAATTTAAATAAAAAGATTGCACTGTAAGTAAAGTAACGACTTTTACGGCACAAGTTAACTTAATTTTGAGTCTTAGTAGTATCTTCATTTTAAAAGATGTCAAAATACACAAAAAAAATTTCAATTAAACTTTTGTTCGATTTCAAACTTACTTTCAATTAACTGTTTAATTGAAAATGAATTTGGTATAAAAAAAATTTTCAGTTTTTATAACATATAATAACAACATTGAAACAAATGCAAAAATTTTAAAAAGTCGCCAAAATTAAAAAAAATCGTTTAAAGTAGAAAATTCGTGTTTCATTAATTTTGGTGATTTTTTTTAAATTTTTTTTTGAATTTCGGCGTTTATTTTGGGAGTTTATTAAATTTCTGCAATTTTGACGATTACATTCTGGCGATTTTTTTACAATTTTGGTGATTTTTTTTAAATTTTGTAATTTTTCCAAATAGTTAACAATATTCAATTAAATTTTTAATGGATGTGAATAAAACTATATGTAATTGAAAATAATATTAATTAAATTGATACAAATTATTTTAGTTGTTACTACAATTGCATCAACACGACCGAATTCAGTTAAACTTTTGCTGAATCAACAAATATTTTAATTAAAACTCAATTTTAGTTTTCTCTGTGTAGACATATTTAATTTTTAGTTTGCATTGTCTCAAACAATTTCTTGATTATATTTTAAGTCAAAGCCTTCGAAATCTCTTATGAAATGATTTTATTTATTGCTTTTTGTCGAAAATCAACTCTAACAATGATAGCCGCCCATTTGCAGGCGATGTTTTCTAACGAAATTTTAAGATTCGAACCATATTAAACTATTTCCTATTTGATCCAAGTCAAAAATAAATATTTTCATATTAAATTTATCAATAACATTGTTACTTTCTAACGAATTGTATTAAGTTTTTAAATTTGTCAAATCATTTCGGGGGGGGGGGGGGGGGGGCTCTAGCCCCCAAGCCCCCCCCTAGCTACGTGCCTGGCTAGGTTGATACTAGAATTTCGACCTGGCTTAAGATCTCATCAAAACATGAAGTTTTAGAAAAGCAAGAGCCTCCAGAATAGGCAGAGCTTTAACAAAAAACCTATTATCAATTTTGCTCCATTCTTCTTAGCAATCAAACACATGGCTAGGGTCTTTTCCTAACAAGCATCATGACTTTACTAAACTTTGAAGACCAACGTTCTATTTATATAAAAATATTATTATATTATATTATTTTTACTCTGGTTGAAGTAATATTTTTTATAGTATTATAAGTTTTTTATTTTTATATACATCGAGATTATCTTATATTTACAATAAAAAATCATATCATACATATTAGCTAGGTTGATACTATAATTTCGATCTGGCTAAATATCTCAGATCTGGCTAAAGATCATCAGGACCCGTAGTTATAAAAAAAGTTATAAAATAGACAGAGCTTTAACAAAAAAACATATTAATCACCGATTTTGCTCCATTTTTGTCTGCTTAGTTATAAAACACGTGACTAGGGTATTTTCCTAACAAGCATCATGAACGCCTATTATATAAAAAGATTTAGTTTTTACTTTGGCTCAAGTAATATTTTTTTTTTACAGTTTTATTGGTTTTTTTATTTTTTTTATACATTGGTTAATTCCATGAACTGAGTTTTTTTTAGTTAACAACACCTCCGAGTCAAAAAGACATTTTTTAATTTTTGAAAGCAAAAATTTGATGAGCTTTTTAAAAAAAATTCGAAACTTAATTATTTTTTTCGCATTTTTTTATAACAAACATAGCTTGGGAACATAGTTACCCAGGTAGAAATTATCTACGGTACAAATAAAATACTATTGGGAAAACAATTTCATTAACTTTTTAACGAATAATCAATTTAACAAAGTTCGTTTTAAAAAATCCTACAAAAAAAGCAGTTTCTTTTAATCACTGTACAGGGGAAACACCGGGGGAAAATTTAAAAGATTTTTATGTGAATTTTGTTAATAAACCCTATATTTTTATCGCAGAAGTTTGTGTGGGCATAACGTTTTGCCATGGTTTTGCATCTCCAATAACGATAGTAGATCAAATTTCGACTGTAATAACGTGGAAGATGAGATAAGTTCGGAAGATGAGATCAATCTATAACTATATTAAAATTTGGATAATTTCCTAAATATTATTAAATTTGAAATATATTTTCACTTAAAATAAAAATCGCAGCATTTAAATGAGCTAACACTTGTGAAAACAGATTTATTGGTTATTTTTTTTTACTTTTGCTGAAACTGGCAAGGAGAGCCCTTGAGTGGTATGAAGCAGTGCTGTAGTGGCAAGTCAGATCGACATGTTGTGTTGGCATATAAATGGAAGTAGTCTTTTTTGCAAACATTCTTTTATATCAATTTGGCTTTTATTGTTCATTTTGTTACAAAATGACTTGCTCCAACTGCATATTGTTTGCCATGCCAGGAAATTTTTAGTGAATGACGACCTCGTTTTCTTACTGAGCCAGATTATCCCTCAATGGTCAAGTCTACCTTAAACTATTGAATTACTTTTAAAACAGTCTGACGACTAACTTTTGACTCCTTGACCAATTTTTGATATGTCCGAGAAGGATTTTGTTGAAAATATTTAATTATTTTCAAACGAACTTTTTTTATCACTCATTTTGTGAAAAAATTAAAAGACAAATTCTAGATTGTCAATAATTTACTGACATATTTGCAAAAAAGTTACTACGATCAAAAAAAAATGATAAAGAAATCTTAACAATGATGAAAGTTATAAAGGAAAAGGCATGTTAATATTTTATCGGACGCACACCTTAATTTTTGACAAAAAATTTGTTTGAGTATATTTTATATTTTCTAGTGGCGCAATTATTTATTACATTAATAAATTACGGGTCTCTCGATAATAAACTTTAAACTCGTTTTCTGCAAAATCGTGTTTTTTGAGTTATGTCAGTCTTGCAGTATATGAGTGATATGTTTAGGGTTACAATATAAATGTTTTCTTTTGTTTATTTTTAATTAAAACTGAATTTTCATTTTTACAAAATATGCAATTAAATTGAATATATGCAAAAAAAAAAAATATGCAACAACAAATCGACGCCATTTTGTTGAAATTTTTTTAATTCGGAAAAGTATTTGGTCAAAATCGATTTTGAGCTTACTACAAACATGCATTTGCATGAATTTACTTGCCTTATAAGACAGTACAACATTTTTCAGCTGATTGAATCGGGACTCAATTCTGATAATTTTTTGTGAAAGTAGACCCAAAAATAAGAACTTCTGCATCATTCGTTTGGTCAAGTTACATCAAATAAAATTTTAATAATTTTTGGAAGTTACATTTATTTATAACTGTGAAACTGTTGCTTATGTAGCGAAACGTTATATGAACAGATGAAAGTAATTGCAATTCTTGATTTTTCTAAATTTGTTTCAGCAAAATCCGACTAGTGGTTCTCGAGTTATGTCAAACAAAAGAGCATAAAACGTGACAAATTCGCTTATACGATACTTACTAACTTCAAAAAATTATTAAAATTTTATTTGATGTAACTTGACCAAACGAATGATGCAGAAGTTCTTATTTTTGGGGCTACTTTCGCAAAAAATTATCAGAATTGAGTCCTGAAATCATGTGTTGTACTGTAATTAGTCATTACAAATTCCATTCCTTTTATATGGGGATATCGCGCAAAATAATCACATATCATTACTAAGCACCTTACGAAAAATAAAAAAATATGTTGTGACCTAAATGCTTACTAGTATGTACAAAAATAAAAATTCTTTTTTAAAAATTGATTAAAAAAAAAACTAAATTTAATAAAAAATTATTTTTGTTCTATCGAAACATATTTTTTTTTAATAAAATGTACCCACTCGGGACTTCAGGTTGTCAGTCAACAACAAAAACATAAATCACTTGCTTGCCCAAAATGCCATTACTTTTGATAAGTAGTTATATATGTACTTACAAGAGTTGACAAAATAATGAGTCAAATAATTGATTTTCAAAAAATGTTTAGATCATTATTATTTTTTAAATAATGATAAAAATAAGTACTTATGTGTAACGCATTATTTTTTGTATTGAAATAATGATAAAATTAACTAGTTATTAGTAAGTCATTATTATTTGTATTAAAGAAATGAAGAGAGTAAACTGCTGTCATTACTGGTAGTCTAAAAAATAATGATATGTAATTACCGTCACTAAACTAGGTGGTAATAAAATGTTCGTATGCTACTGGCAAAACACTTGCTTTACAAACAAAACTCCATTTTTTGTACCTCTGTTGCATTAGTATTAGTTGTACGCTTGGTAATTTCTAACAGAGGGGGCTTTACAAACAAAAAGAGTGGATTGTGAACATTATTTGCTTTGGAAATTTCTGCCTGTATCGCACTTAATTTTTGAAGAAATTTAAGGATATAGTTATTTTAAAGAACTTACATTTTAAAGACGACTGTTATACATATATGGTATGTTAGGCATCCGTTGAGTTTCCCCAAATCCTCCTGGACTGTTTTACTCTGGCATGTTTTTATTAAGTATGTATCTTAACGTGTCTCATACAAAATTAGGATTCTCACTCAAAATGCAGATAATTTGGGTTGATGGGTTGATGTTTTTAAGCAGATAATCAAATTAACGTGGATTTTACAAACTCATTAATCATCTTTACACTTTTTGCTATTTCAGGTCATGGCATAGATTTATTTTTAATGCCTGGTGTTGCCTTTACCCTAAGTGGTGGTCGCATGGGTCATGGCATGGGTTATTATGACACGTATTTGAAGAAGCATTTAACCGTTTATCCCAATAAGAAAACCACATTTATGGCATTAGCATTTCATGAACAAATTGTAGATGAAGACACTCTGCCCTTAGATGCCCACGATGTTAGATTACATACCATAATTACGGAATAAAAAAACTATAAATGAAATGTATAAAAAATGATGATAAGAAATCGAAATAAACAATTTAGATTACAAAGTAATATTAGAATTAAATGTGTTTGAATCTTGCTAATTTTTTTTTCCTTCTCATGATGATGATGAATGATGCTTTTTGCAAATTTAAACACAATTTTATAATGACGTCAAGATCAGCTTTAATTGAACATAATATATATATTAAGATAAAATTAAATATTGTATTTAAACACAAAATGGAAAACGTTTTTTAATTCTTAAACGTAGCAGAAGAAAAAATTACAAAAAAAAAATAAAATATTTAACGCATGTAAGGACGAGAACGCATACCACGACCTCTTATTCTACCAGTAAAATGATTAGTAGAATAATGACCAAGTTCTCCGGGAGGGCCAGAGAAATGTGAATCAGAATTAGGTGGACGATAATGCGGTGAACCGCCTTCATTCCACGTTGAGGGAGAGTTGGTACGTAAAATCTTCGTTTTACGATATACACCAACAGCAGATATGCGAGAACCACGATTACGTCCTACCCGTGAACCACGCATAAGTGGTGGTATTTTATTATAACCCGTAGGACCAGTAGGTTGAGCTCCACATGTTTCCAAAGCCAAAAAGTCATCAACATGTAGTGAGGGTGGCCGAGAGGTATTAGGAGGACGAGAACGGAATAGATCTCCTCGGGAAGGTGGTGGTCTGGGGAAACCTCGTCCCCTCATAGAAGTTATATAGATTTTCTTTTCAGGTCTACCTGTAGTAGGTTCAACCTCTACACGTCTAGTACGGAAACAAGGTGCTGTTGGTGTACGTTCACGATTTGATTGTGGTGAAGCGGTTAGATGTAATACCCTCTTACAATCTGAAGATAAATTGCACTCTGGAGTCAAACAATTTCTAGCTAATTCTGTTAGATCACACGTTATTCTTTCATATTGTGTTTCAAAATCTTCAGCCGTTAAATCGTCGATGTTAAGAGTGTTTAGCCAATACTTAGCGGCCATTTGTTGATCATCATTTTGAGCATCGTATGTTGTAAATATGGGACGGGCATCATATTGTGTCACAATACTTTCAGTTTGTGGTAAATTAGGTTCAGTATTTGTTATCTCATCTTCAGTTTTTTCGCTAGCAATTGATGTTGTATCTATGTTGGCCATCAAGTCTTTCAATTGCTGTATATCATTTAATAAAGTCTCATTAATTTCTTCTTTATTACGTTGTAATATCGAGGAGATTGATTCGATTGCATTTGATTTAGGCTCTTCTAATTTAAAACCTATAATTTCTGCCAATTCCTGACCAGATAATTTTAGTGTACGAATTGGTAGCGAAGAATATTGTGTTGTCAAATCTTCAATTTGTGTTAAAGAACGTAAAAGTAAAACCAATGACTCAATATTGGAATTATAGGAACCAGCCTCATTTAAATTTATAATTTTTGCCATCCATTCTTGAAATTCGGTAGATTTTTGTTTCAAAACCAAAGACAAATGATAGAAAGTAATGCTGAAAGTAGAACAAATTAATTAATTTAAAAATATTCAATTAAAATTTCATCTCTCACTTACTCATGCTCAGTTAAAATCACCAAATTTCTAACACCCATCGCTGAAACTTCCAACGTTACTTCAACTTGAATTAAATTCATAAATATCGCCTCCACTATTTTAGGTATTAATTCCTTATTGGGCAAAGCTGTAGCTAAATTTAACAAAGGATTGTTATTA